>CM065594.1:277725535-278925535 GCA_033119425.1 Bufotes viridis | reverse complement strand
CCATACCTACTCTAGGCGCATGCTACACCAATAACTATATGCAATAGCCCCTAACAAGCCCCTAAACAGCTAGACAAAATACTAACAACCGTCATTTGACTGTTAGCACCCAACTCTGCTTTGACCCAGAGAACCTGCGAATCGCAAAACGCACTGTGGGTCCCGTGCCAATACGTGCAATCCTACAGTGAGTGCCAGCATTCGCCTGGCCCTTTTTGCCGATGCCCAGGTGTGAACAAGCCTCCACATGATGCTGCTGCATTTTTATTTTTATTTTTTTTTAAATCAACCATTGATACACAAAACACAGCGTGCATAGCTTGAGCCCACTAACAACCAATGCTCGGCCCTTTAGCGCCCAAACTCTGCTTCAACCCGCTCTGGGTTGAAGCAGAGTTTGGCGCTAAGCCGGCATGGTGTTAGTGAGCTCAACTATGCACGCTGTGTTTTGTATCAATGGTTGATTTAAAATAAAAAAAATGCAGCATCATGTGGAGGCTTGTTCACACCTGGGCATCGGCAAAAAGGGCCAGGCGAATGCTGGCACTCACTGTAGGATTGCTACATGTTGCAGACCGCAGCGTGGGTCCCGTGCAAACCACTCCGATCCTACCATGAATACCAGTGCCTTCCTGAGAGATTCTGACATCGCCCAGCCGTAAGGAGCCTCCACACCATGCTGCTGTATCCTAGAGCTGACCCAGAGGTAGTGAAATCAGCTGAATCGGCGTCAGCCTTGGCGCCACAGGTGCCTATAAATAGCCTTGTAATCAGCCTCCCCTCCCACAAATACAGCAAAGGTCTTTGCTTAATACATATCCACTACAAACAGATAAAGGACGTGCAGAATGGTGTACTTATCTGTGGCAGCAGCAAAGAAAGAGGAGGTCTTACTAGTGTGTGGACATTATATAGGGTCTATGGAAGGGGCGGTCTTGTTGCCATAGTAATATGTTATTTCAGTGGATTTTCTTCTTTGCTGCTGTGGTATCAGTAAAGGAAGTTAACGCAATATGAGCCTCCGTGTCTTGAGATAAACTCCTCAGTTACCTCCAGCATGTAACCATGCTTACAATCGGAGGAGGGAGAGCGCTCTGAGCCCCACTCAAGACTGGCTGATATAGCCCAGGCCTCACAGGTGCACCTGAATGTATCCTGTGGATGGAAATAAAGGCACATTCAGACTAGGAGTTTTTACACCTCCAAGCAATTCTATATGCAAACTATAAATTGGCGTGGTATAAGAAAGCAAGATGTGCTCCACCTCATATGTAGTAGTGCATTTATACCGGGGGAAAGAACCTGCACTTGTGGTCCGCAAGTACCACAATAGATATCCTACACAGAATACCAAATGTGTGGATGTAATAAGCAATACAACAATATAACAATAGCAGTTACAAGGACAAGTGCACTCTGCGGTATGACTAAACTCTCATACGGTGCTAGCGCTCCCATATGTCCTCCACAGTAGGATATGTTGGCTAAACTCTCAATTTTAACACCAGTATGAGGGTTTAGTCAGTGGTACTTGTGGTCCAATTTATAATTTGCATATAGAATTGCTTGGAGGCGTAAAAGCTCCTAGTCTGAATGTGCCTTTATTTCCATCCACAGGCAACATTCTGGTGCACCTGTGAGGCCTGGGCTATATCAGCCGGTCTTGGGTGAGGATCAGAGCTCTCTCCCTCCTCCCATTGTAACCATAGCTGCATGCTGGAGGTAACTGGGAGTTTGCTTTGAGTCGGACCTTGCGCTCCTGTAATTCGCCCACTGACCCCTGGTATTGCCCATATGGCACAGGTAGGTGAGTGTTAGATCACGAGCTACTTGAGATACCTTGGCGCGGTGCTCGGGCTCCGATATGTCTTCCACAGTAGGATATGTTGGCTAAACTCTCAATTTTAACACCAGTATGAGGGTTAAGTCAGACCGCAGAGTGCACCTGTCCTTGTAAATGTTGTTGTCATACTTAATGGAGAACTCAAAGGGAAAATAATTAAAAGCCTCTACATTATAATGTTCTTGTCATAAATTTCATCTCAGAGGTCAAAGGAGTGAGCAGGGGGGCTCCTATTAACAACATAAAATGTTCCACCAGTCAATGAGACATCATCTTTCCTTCCCCGCTTTATGTCTTTTGCTGTAAATGGAACTTATTTTCATCCACTAAGTGATGACAATACATCTTCATTATGAGAATAAACAATTAATATCTACAATGAGCAGACAAGACGAGCCAATTATCCCAATCAAGAGTCAACATTCCAGACTTCTAAAAGAACGCGACCCAGACGCCAGAAGTGTCACGTCAGTAAGGGACCAATTGATTCTGTTTTCTCTTTCAAATTTCGATGTAAAATAGTATTTGGATTTATATAAAACTAAATACAATGGGGTACAGTTGGCATCTCCATCTATAATTCAGTGCTCTGAACCATAATAGACTGAATACGCGATCTACAGTGCAATTTTCATGTAGGGTTAAGACAGAATTGGCTTGGCCCATGTCACTTAAAATGGAGAAGCTGTTTCTCAATTATAAAAAACTGAACCACTGGACTGGACTAATGGTTGACAGACTATATAGAACTACTCTGTAGGAATAAACCTTGGCTATATGGATGTCAGCATGGCAGACTTATGCAGTCTGTGGGGCTGTGCATGTGCTGGGGAGGAAAGGGAGCCCATCACCACCACCGTCCAGAAACAGTCTGCCCTTATTATCTTTGTTCTTTAGTTTAGTTTACTTTTTTTTAAAATTAAAAGCACCTCCCTCCTGAACCCTTTTTATGCCTTTCAATGTAAAAGTTTTGATCATGTCCACCTTTCCCTTCTTTCCTTGAGACTATACAGATTAAGTTCTTTAGGTCTCTCCTAATGTTTTATGCTTCAGATCACCATTTTTGTAGCCTGCTTTTGTGCCTGTTTCATTTTATCTATATGTTTTTGTAGGTGGGGTCTCCAGAACTGGACACAATATTCCAGATGTTGTCTCACCAGCGCTCTATACAGCGGGATCATGATCTTTCTCTTCTTTCTCTTCTTAGTGGTATACCTCTAGCTGTACAGCCAAGCATCCTGCCAGCTTTCCAGCCGCCTGCCCACACTGTAGACTCCACTTAAAGCTTCCCGATCCTTCACTTCTGAAGACCTGGCAAACACAGAACTGACAACATGATAGTCAGATAATCATTTTCCATGTTACAAATTCCTCCAGGAATATCAATCCTATTACTCACTTTTGAGCAAAGTTTTGAAAAATTAAATTCGGCAACATTGCTGAAGTTCACCAAGAAATTTGATTAGTTACAAATTAATTTGTCACAAATCGCTATAAACCAGGTATGGCCCCTCTTAGGGTATGGCCACACGGAGCAGCCATGCTGCGGACAAGTTGCGGCCACGCTGCGGTGAAGAACCACCCGGTCATTGTTAATAGTCATGTGGCACATTTATACAGGGTCTGTTATATGTATGGGGTTTGGTTGATTAGGTGGGTGGCATTTTATTGCTGTTCTTGCCTGCAATCTCCTGCAGGTTATTTGACAGTAAACACAGAATATTAATCGGCTCTGCCATACCCACTTCTCCAACCCCAGCGCTCTCCTGCCCTACAGGTGGGAGCCCTTCTTCTGCCATCTGATTTTCCTCCTTTTCTACATCATCTAACATCGATGAGAATATGTCATCAGGACATCTAGCTCCACCTCTCTCTGTATCTTGCTGACTTCTCTAGGACATGGAGACTTTGAAGAATTATTTGGAAGAAATAAAGTTAACAAAAGATGAGAATGGTCATCATTAAGACCTGGTCCCCCTAAGGGGTGCAGACTGGATTGTATTGGTTGGCATACCTGAACTGGAATAATAAAGATTCCATCTTATTGGTATTTTGAATGACATATCTTAGTTTACGGCTGATATAGAAATATGAAAATGTAGTAATATATAAAACTGATGCAGAATGAGTCTCCCTGCAGTCTTTCTGCACTCTCCCTGCACTGTCCCTCCAATGTCCCTGCACGCTCCCTTCTCCAATATTCTTCTATTAATCATTTACAGCAACGCTGTCCTGAGTGCATGAACAATTGCCACATCTCTCCCTATGCTCAGCTCACAGGATAAGATAAGAGTTTTATAGGGCTGTGTCATCACAGGGGATGGCTATCTGCGGATCGGCTGGCTGCATGGCATTATGAGTGATCTCACATTCCTGCGGTTCTTACTTTTACTTTGTAACACATGCAGCCATCATTTTATGAAAAACTGATTCGTTACCACGAAGCATAAGGAAATTCGGATTTGTTGCGAATAGAAGTTTTCCTAAACTTCATACCAAATTCCACTTTGAATGCTTCGCTCAACACTAGTCATCGGCAAAACGGCAAACCTTACCTACCAAGCCTTCTCCTGTGCCACCTTCATTCAACACCAGTGTGATATAGTCAAAGAAATCAATTAAAGATCAATCAAAGATTAGTTTGACATGATTTGTCCTTAGTGAAACCATGCTTTTAGAATACAACAAGTTGCTGGATTTTAGGTGGTCACACTTTGGAGACTTCATTGATAAGAACACCAAAAAGCCCTCATAATAGATTGGATGTATGTCACCCAACCCAAAGTAGGTACTCCTTTATTTCATATGCTCAGTGTCCCATGGGCACCCATTTTGATATAATAATGTACAAGTCTATGTGGGTTTAGAATGTGGGTACTGGGCTGACGATCTTTATAACATGGAACTTGGGCTGACTGAAGGCTTGACCTAGGTCAAAAGCATGTATTCCAAAGAGACAGACCATGCATCTGCTAGGAGGCCCTCAGAGACAGGACCGAGTTCCCTTTGATATTTTGTGGTGAGAATTCCTGCTCCAGAAACCCTGCTACAGTGAAATCACTTTGCTAGCAAAACCAGTTGTTGAGGATTTGCCCAAGGCCCTTCAGTACTGGCAAAAACTGGCACCATAATGGATGGCTCCATTTTGACCTAGCTGTAGGGCTTCTTCTATTCTGTATATGCCATCGACCTTAGTTGAACAAGTTTTGGAAAGAACATATTGACTACACTATTTTGACTTTTAACTAGCAGAAGTTAGGTTGTCCAAGGCCCTTTGTATTGAGTGGCAAAACATTTTGACCTGGCTATAGTACTGATGCAGTACTATAGTACTAGGTTGACTAGTTTGACTTTTCATAAGGAAATCTTTGACCACCTCTTAATGAGGTTGTCTGAACAGGAAAAAATAAATAAAAAGCTCAAAATGTCTTAACAAAGTAATACCATATTGATTCCCCGCCATTTCTGTTCCAAAACCTCACACAACTTCCTGTTCCCTCTCCATTTCCCGTTCCCTCTCAACAAAAGAAATGCGATTACTCGGCCAATCACAAGCCACAGTGGTCACATTTTTGCATCAAGAGGGACCAGGAAGAAGAGACCAGTGGGACACCCAGGAAGGAACAGAACAAAAGCAGAGGTCAATAGTTGAGGTAATCATTACTTTTGGTACTAAGTGGGAATAATTTTCCGCCATAATGAATGACCTGGCTGTAGTGCTCTTTTTTTTAATGAACATATTGACTAGTTTGACTTCTATAAAAAGCTACTAGAATACCTGTTAATTAGGTTGTCTGAACAGGAATTTTTTATTTAAAGGGTCAGAATGGCTTAACAAAGTAATACCATATTGATCCCTGCCATTTCTGTTCCAAAACCTCATACCACTTCCTGTTCCCTTCTCGACAAAGGAAATACGACCAGTCAGCCAATCACTGGCCACAGTGGTCACATTTTTGCATCAAGCGGGACCAGGAAGAAGAGACCAGTGGGACACCCAGGAAGGATCGGAAAAAAAGCAGCAGTGAATAGGAATTCGAGGAAATAATTACTTTTTACTAATTTAAGCCATTCTTCTCCTTTTTTTAAAAAAAACAACTTCTTCTTGGTAGGACAACTCTTTTAACTGAGCTTATTTATAGGTAACATATTAGCCTGAAACAAAACAGAAGCACAAATGTACTGGTTCACAGGATTGTTTTCCAAGAACAAGGGACACAATAAGTGTTCCCGCACCAGACCATCTTCTTTCTTCGCCCCTTCATATTGTAGAACTTTCCATTTCTTAACAGCCGGTGGTCTACTTTTATCATTCATCTAGAGTAAAAAAGATATCAGCATTCTATTGATTATCTACAATTACACACAGTACTTTCTGCACAGTATCCAGTAACCATATACAAATCTCTCAGATTCCAAAGAAAAACCATTCTGGGTTATGATGACCTTAATTATCTTAACACGCCTAAGAAACAGCTGGTAACAGTCAATCAGAGACAGGCATTGTAAATAAAGCTATTTTACAGTTTTGCTATTTTCACACTCTGTGGGGGGAAAAAGACTTCAAAATACTTATTTTGAATAATCCTGTAGAATAACTGGTATTAAGAACATCAGAAGATTAAACAAAAACATAGGGTTCTTAGTTGGTCTTACATCAATGATAGGGATTCAAATATAGTAGCACCAACTATGGTGACCGGAGGTGAAGTCAAATGAGGTACAAAATTCTTAAGCCAACGCGTCATCTTCAGGTCGATTCTTAGAGCAAATGTACAGTTCTTTGAAGATCTGAGACCATGAGTTTTAAGAAATCTCAGATTTATCTACCGGACAGTGGAGATGGTAAAATCCAGGTCAAGAAGAATCCATGAAGAAGAAAGTTTTTAATCTCTGGTGACCTAGAGTTTCTTCGCAAAAGAATGAAAAAAGTCACAGTAAGAGTGTGAAAACTTTAAGTATACAATTAGGAGATACAATGCTTTCAGAAAATCTTTAGACCCTTTCACTTTTTTCATATTTTGTTATGATGTTCCTTATGCTAAAGTAAAAGTTTTTCCTCATCTATCTGCACTCAATCCCCCATAATGAGGAAGTGAAAACAGAATTTTAGAAAAAATTATTAAAAAGGAAAAACTAAAACTTGGCCTGGACATATGGATTCAGACCCTTTGCTCTGACACTTGGCATTTAGCTCTAGGGGCCTCCCATTTCTATTGGTTAGCTTTGAGATATTTCTACACCTTGACTGGAGTCACGTGTGGTAAATTTAGTGGATTGGACATAATTTAAAAAGACACAGCCCTGTTTATGCAAGGTCTCAAAGCTGACAATGCATATCAGAGCAAAAAGCCAGCCATGAGGAGGAAAAAACTGCCTGTAGAGTTCAGAAACAGGATTGTGTGGAGGCACAGGTCTGGAGAAGGGGACAAAACATTTCTGCTGCACTGAAAGTTTCCAAGGGCACAGTAGCCTCCATAATTCTTAACCCCTTAAAGACTCGGGGTTTTTTCATTTTTGCATTTTCGTTTTGCGCTCCATGCCTTCCGAGAGCCATAACTTTTTTATTTTTACGTTCACATGGCCATATGAGGGCTTTATTTTTGCGGGACAAGTTGTACTTTCCAACGCCATCATTTAATATTGCATACGATGTAGTGGGAAGCGGGAAAAAAATTCCAAATGGGGTGAAATTGCAAAAAGAAAACAATTCTACCACAATTTTACGGGTTTTTAAATTACGACGTTTGATGTGTGATAAAACTGACCATTTAGTTTTATTCTACAGGTCAGTACGAATCCGGCGATACCCAATATGTATAGTTTTTCTTATGTTTTGATAGTGAAAAAAATTCAAAAGTGGGAAATTTTTTATTTATTTTTTTGTCGCCATATTTTGACCCCTATAACTTTTTTGTAATTAAGTGTATGGCATTGTATGGGGGCTTATTTTTTGCGGGCGATCTGAACTTTTAGTTGATACCATTATGGGGTGTGTAGGACTTTTTGATCACTTTTTATTTAATTTTTTTGAGGAAATGAAGCGCTCAAAATGGCGAATCCGCCATTTGGGCGCTTTTTCCGTTTTTCTGTTTACCGTATGGGGAATATATTTTTATATTTTTATACCACGGGCGTTTTCGCACATTGCGACACCCATGATGTGTATTTTTTAAAAAAATTATTATTTTATTTTAATTTTGGGGAAAGGGGGTGATTTGAATTTTTAGTTTTTTTTTTTTATTTTTTTATTTCTTTTATTTTTCTTTTACACTTTTATATAGGTCCCATAGGGACCTATATAAATCAGTCATCTGATTGCTTTAACATAAACTCCAATACACTTGTATTGGAGTTTATGAGGATTTTACTACTTTCCTATGAAGCCCTATTGCTAACAAGGGCTGCATAGGAAATAGTAAGTAGTAACCTCGAATCATTCATTGAGTTCGAGGTTACTACATCCAGCCCTGCGATTCCCCGATCACCACTAGGGGAGCCGGAGAGCTGCCGAAAGTTTTACTTTCGGTTTAGCGCAGCGCAGATGCCGTGGTCAGGATTGACCACGGCATCTGCGGGGTTAAATTATTGCGATCGGCATCGCTGCCGACCGCGATCATTAGCCGCGGGGGTCAGCTACAGGAAACAGCCGGACCCCCGCAGCGATCGCGCCCACAGAGGGCAGGAGCGGGCGCCATACTTAGGGATCGGACCCATGACGTACCCATACGTCATGGGTCCTTAAGGGGTTAAATGGAAGAAGTTTGGAACAACCAGGACTCTCCCTAGGGTGGCCCGCCCCACCAAACTAAGTAATTGGGGGAGAAGGGCTTTGGCAATTGAGGTGACCAAGAACCCAATTGTCTCATTGGCTGAGCTCCAAAGGTCCTGTTTGCAGATGGGAGAAACTTTCATAATAATAATAATAATAAACTTTACTTTTTACAATTCAGAGGGTACAAATACAAACCAAAATAGACACCACAGAATTACTGGCACATTTAAAGCTATGGAAGTTGGGAATTAACCTGATTGTCCAGAGCAATACATTCCAGAGAGCTGGTGCAGCTTGAGAGAAGGTCTGGAAGATGGGAGTAATAGGTCTGAATTGTGGAGGATGTGTTTATCTTAGATCATTGGCAGAACAGAGAGCGCAAAGTAGGGTGGTAGACAGAGATATAGGACGCAAGTGAACTGTATTCTGGGGTGGGTCAGGGACCAGTGAAGTGACTGGAACAGGCTAGATGCATTGGTGTAACAGAAGGACAGATATATATAAGTCTGGCTGATGAATTTAGTACAGACTGAAGGGGGAAGAGTTTAGTGAGGGGAACACCAATTAATAATGAGTTACCGTAGTGAAGATGAGAATAAATCAAAGCAAATGGTGGATTTCTAAAAATGTTCTTGAGGTGATTGAATATGGGAAGTAAAAGAAAGATCTGAGTCAAACATAACCCCAAGACAGTGGGCGCGCTGTCCTGGAGTTATGATGGTACCACCGACTGACCATGAAATATGAGGTTTAGGTAGGTTAATAGAGGGTGGAAAGACAAGAAGTTCAGTTTTTGAGAGATTCAGTTTCAAGTAGAGAGAGGATATGATGTTAGAGACAGCGGACAGACAGTCATTGGTAGTTTGTAGTGCTGCTGCAGTGATGTCATATAGGTGTGATCAGTATAGAGATGGTACTGAAAACCAAATCTCCAGATGGCCTGTCCGATAGGGGCTATTTAGAGAGAAAAGAGTAGAGGACCTAGGACTGAATCCTGAGGAACCCCAACAGCAAGAGGGAGGTGAGAAGAAGTAGAGCTAGTGCATGACACACAGAAAGTGCAGTCAGAGAGACAGGAAGGAAACCAAGAGAGAGCAGTGTTCTTAAGGCCAATAGGTTAGAAATTTGTGGTTTACAGTGTCAAAATCTGCAGAAAGGTCCAGAAGAATTAGTGAAGAGTAGTTGCCATTTCTTTTCGCTGTCAGGACATCATTAGACACTTAAGTAAGGGCAGTTTCTGTCAAGGGTAGAGTTCGAAAGCCAGATTGTAAGGGGTTAATAAGAAACTTAGCAGAGAGGTAACTTTTTAGGTGATAATAGACCAGATGTGTCAGGAGTTTAGAGATGAAGAGGAGGTTAAAGACAGTTCGGTAGTTAGCCGCACAGGTCTAATTATGTGACTAATCAAGGCAGAGGACAGGGACTGGAGATGGTGTGAGGGAATAGGATCACTAGTGCAGGTAGTCAATCGAGAAGAAGAGTGGAGCCTAGAGACCTCTTATAGTGTCAAATGAATAGAGTAAACATTAGGAAGTGTTGCCGAAAGGGGGGGGGATCAAAGATGGTTGGTGAAAACCTGAAACAAAGTCCTCTGGAGTCTGGACCTTAGAACGGGCCGACGGTTCACCTTCCAAAAGGACAATGACCCTAAGCACACAGCAAAGACAACACATGAGTGGCTTAGGGACAACTTTGTGAATCTCCTTTAGTAGCCCAGCCAGAACTCTGAACCCAATGGAACATCTCTGGAGAGACCTGAAAATGGCTGTCCACCTACAATCTGACAGGGTTTGATCTGCAGAGAAGAGTAGCCAATAATCCCCAAATTCAGGTGTGCAAACATTGTGGACTCATCCCCAAGAGGACTGGAGGCTCTAATCATTGCCAAATGGACTTTAACTAAGTCCTGAGTAAAGGGGCAAATGACTTATGTTAATGCGAGATTTTAGTTTTTCCTTTAAATAAATTAGCTTTAGAAAATTATGTTTTCACCATTATGTTTTCACCTGTTAGAATGATGGGGATGGGGAATTTTTAATTTCTTTTTTATTATCACCAGGCTGCAACATGACAAAATATGGAAGAAGGGTAAAGGGCTGAAGACTTTCCAAATGCATTGTATGATTTATTGGAGTTACAGACCTGGAGCCTGAGGCTGCACTACTAGGAGATTGGGATAATAACATGATTCTTTTTGATTTCTGTCAGATGAAGTTTTGAACCACATTCTCTTGATTCCAAATAGTTATGGTAGGGATATACAGGTGAAACTCGAAAAATTAGAATATCGTGCAAAAGTCCCTTTATTTCAGTAATGCAACTTAAAAGGAATTGCATTATTGCAGCTTAAAATTAGAACTTTGTGAAAAGGTTCAAAATTTTAGGCTCAAAGTGTCACACTCTAGTCAGCTAATTAATCGATACCCCCTAAGCAAAAGGTACCTCAAAATTGTGACTTTGGGTTTTCATAAGCTGTAAACCATAATCATCCAAATTATAACAAATAAAAGCATAAAAATATTGCTTTGCCTGTAATGAGTTTATCTCATATATTAGCTTCACCTTTTAAGTTGCATTACTGAAATAAATAAACTTTGCACGGTATTCTAATTTTTCGAGTTTCACCTGTATGTGTTTGCATTAGGGTTTCAGCCAGACATCTACAAAGAGGATCAGTGGCATTGCTAAGGCTGGTGTCACCCGGTGCGGTAGAAAATGGTGCCACCTCCCCACCCACCCAAGCACAACATCCCCCCCCCCCTTCGGCAATCTTTCTGCTTAGCCCCCCCCCCCAACGTCAGCTGTCTGTTTCCTATCGAAACCCCCATCCATGTTATCGCTTGAGTTCAAATTATAGCACCCCCAACAGGCCCCCCCCCCGCCTCAACCCCCAGCGGTCTGTCTTCTGTCTGCTTAGCAGTGCACCCCCCTCCCACATATTTGCATACAGAAAAACAAAACAAAAAAAACACATACTTAAATCCATAGCCTGTGTCCCTAGCAGTACGGCTCATGCGTCGCGATGACGTCATCGCGCTGTCTGCGCCGGCCTCTGATGGGCTGCTGGCCGTGTGCCGGCAGCCTATAAGAGGAACAGGGAAGAGAGATGCCTCTCCCTCCCCTGCTGCAGTGTTCATCTGTATTGCGATACAGATGAATGTAGGGAGATGAGTGCTTCCATAATGCAAGCGCTCATCTCCTAGTGGTGTCACCAAGGAGCGTAGCTAGAAATGACTGGTCCCCATAGCACATTTTTTTATGGCCCTCCTTTCCGGATCTCCCGGACACAACCATATATGGAGTCAGAGCTGGAATTCCTAAGCCGGGATTCCCTGTACAGCACTGGTGTCACTGAAGAGGATCAGTGTAGAGATGAGTGAATCTATTCTAAATAAATCAAATTTGTTTAATGTTTTCCAAAACCTTGGGTTCCAGCAAATCCAAAACTTTTGAGATTCAATTCGAGCAAATCGTTCGAAATGGCGTCCAACATTTTACAGATCAGAAGACAGCAGAGTAGGCAGAGAAGATGAAGACAGAGGATCACATGGCACCACGTGGTTCAATAGCTGGCAGGCTTGCCCATAATGAATTGCAGACCAGCCAATCAGGAAGGACGATATTGACATATGACATAGCCACTATATGAGATCCCAACCAGGGAAGCCATGTTAATTCTGAGCTGGTACATTAGTGTAACAGACTGTGTCTCAACGAGAGAGCAAAAAAGTTATGGCTTATCTTCAGACATACAATACAGTTAGTTTAGGGTCAGGCAGCAACTGTGTTAGGGAAGGTACTAATTAGATTTAATTAATTGATAGACAGACAGACCGGTTTTAGCTAGGGACAGGGCAAGGTTAGACTAACACACTGAGGCTCTTCTTGCACTGCACATCAACCTTTAAAGTTACTGTACTCAATTTTTATGCATCATAGTTACACTGTTCTTACCTATTTTCCCACGTCATAATGAAAATATATTGTAGTGGCCCTACTGGCACTACTACTACCCCTACACAGCCGCACATCTCCTAATTTGTCTGTCATGTTCCATACTGTGCTGCTGCTGCTACTACTACTACCCCCACACAGCCGAACATCTCCTGCCTTGTCCATCAGTTTCCATACTATACTGCTACCACTACTACTATCCCTACACTGCTGCACATTTCCTGCCTTGTCAATCAGTTTCCATACTGTGCTGCTACCACTACTACTCCTACACATCTGCACATCTCCTGACTTGTCCATCAGATTCCATACTGTACTGATGCCGCAGTTACTATTGCCCCTGCTACTACTACTACTAAGCCATTACTTCTTCACTTTCCTGGAACTCAGGCACACTGTCACTGGCACATTGTTTTGGACCTTTTTTGATGTTAAAAAGCATAACAAATCGGACGGAGCAGTGTGTTTTTAACAGGCTGTTTGCTACCGCCGGCCCCCACCAGTTATAGCCACATAAGTCAGTGTCACTCTGACATTACTAATGCTGTCTTTGCATTAAAGGACTTGTTGAAAGGAGAAGAATAAAGTCCTAGGAGTTCCCAGAGCGTTGGCACAACTTTTCAGAGGAATCTGAGCACTTCTCAGATTAGTTAAGTTTGGATGCTAAATTAATTTAGACAAATTCATCCAGGGGCAGACTGGAAACTGAAAGTGGCCCTGGGAAAAAAACTTTAAGTGGCCTTAAGTTGTAGACAAGTTCAAATTGAGAGAAGGTGGGGCAACACAGGTAGACGGGGTCAACACAAGCCACAACTAAGTAGGAACACCAGGTCGGGTGAGGTCAGCAATACCATAATGCAGCACTACATACCAGCCCAGCAAGCCCAAACACCACAATGCAGTATAAAATACTGCCCTATCACCCTACTGAGGATAGTGGTACAGTGGAATTCAGGAGGGCACCTACTGGCCGGCTGTATAAGTACCTGATGTGCCTAGCATTAATGAGAGAGCATCAGATGTTATGGCCATGAGGAGAACTTGGGTGCCCCCACCCCAATTTTCCTGTAGGGTATATGGCCAGTCTGCATCTGCCCTCATTTCTAGTCAGGTATTAAGATTCAAAGCTGGGGAGGTCCCTATACACTTTAGACGGTTTAGATGGTTGCTTCTTGCAAAAATGGTGCCTGGGGCTCCATGGGGGCCTTAAGGCACTGTCTCCCAAATATATATAGTTCTAGGTAAAGATCCTTTAAATAAGCAGGGGTGTAGCTAGAGGGGCAGCCGATGCTGGTTGCTGGGGGTCATCAACAAGCTAATGTTTCTGAATACTTAGATGCAGGCTGAGGGCAGCACACTGAACCTTTGCCTTCGTTGAAGGAAAGTCTGGCTATGGTTCTTGGGGGTGGAATCAATATTGACTGGATTGGACAACCCCTGCAGGACCCCCAGGCATTTATTTTAGTTTGAAGCAGATGATGAAATGCCGCAGTCAACCAATCATCTCCATCTTTCCTTTCAGTGGACTGGAGTTAACACACTTGCCTGTGACATGCTGCATGCTGCTGCACATTGCACAGTCTACAGCCTCTCCTGGGTGTCAGAACTACATATGTGGCTCTCTAGTAGGCCAGCCAAGGACAACATCTACATTATATTTGCATGTCCCCCCCTGTGTTCTCATAGCTTTCCACGCACCCACCAAACGCTTAGTGGTAGGATAATTGGCTTCTTTGGATATGGGCCTATATGTATGTGTGTGCTTGGGAAATGAGATTGTGGGGCGATCAGTCACAATAAATGACGGCCTTGCCTTTGGGCTACCCTTGTTTTTATGGCGAAAGCAATGAAAACTGCTTGATTCAATAATCAGCAATAATCTCCTGAATTATAATACTGAGGCGAGAAGAAGATCAATCCACCAAGGGGAAAGGTTACAACCTTCGGTCACAGGATCAGGGCGGCCTTCTGTCAGAGCATCACTTACAGAATTGATACCACTATTCACAGTCCTGGTCGTATTATATTAATGGTTTATAATGGTATCTAAAAGTCTCATCAACGAGTCACTTAAAATAATACATTGATTTCCAATTTATCTTTTTCCAGTTTTTATGGACATTTTATGTTGGCTATTGATTGATTTTGAGCAAGATGGCCGGCAAGACACACTACTTAAAGTGGTAGTACTGCCATCTAAAGCTATCTCGTTAATCACAATCAGGGTAAGTGCTTCTCCAGAAAACCATCCAGTGTGACTTTTCCAAGGACTTTCTCAACCTCGTGTAAGAAGCCATCACCATGTGTGGTTTTGTCATGTTCCTTATATTCAAAGAACTCGGAACCATCAGCTGATTTTGCGTTATTTCATCATTTATGTCCAGTTTTATAATATCTGTTAGACGAATGCTAGATAGATAGATAGATAGATAGATAGATAATAGATAATTAGATATATAGATAATAGATAAATACATAGATAGATAGATAATATATAATTAGATAGATAGATAGATAGATAGATAGATAGATAGATATGAGATAGATAGATATTAGATAGATAGATAGATAGATATGAGATAGATAGATAGATAGATATTAGATAGATAGATAGATAGATAGATAGATAGATAGATAGATAAATAGATAGATAGATAGATAGATAGATAGATAGTAGAGATGAGCGAATAGAAGTTGATGAAGTGTAATTCGATACGAATTTCAGGAAAAAGTTCAATTTGCACCAAATCCGAATCTCCTCATGCTTCGGGATAACGAATCACATTTTTTTCCTGAAATGGCTGGACGTGTTAGGACATTGGAGCGATGAACTCTGGGAACGAGGGATCACTCATAATGCCATGCATGCAGCCAATCAGCAGCCAGCAATCCCTGTGATGTCACAGCCCTATAAATAGCCTCAGTCATCCTGGATTCTGCCATTTACCAGTGTACTTAGTGCAGGGACGTCAGCAGACGCTAGGGACAGTGCTAGGAAAGACTTTAAAACTTTTATTTTTCTGTATAGAAGTTCAGGGAAAGGATAGGGAGGAATCATTCCACAGTATTGAAGCAGAACAGGGTTCAGTAGGGGAGGTTACAGCCTGGGTAATAGGAACAATGCTATTACACCTTGCTGCACTGACTGCGGATCCAAATTGCCATTATACAGCTCTGTAATTCCAGAAAACCGTTCTTGTTCTTGGGGTGCAAGTGCTGTTTGATACAGCCAAGGGACAATACATGTCCTTTATGGCACACTGGGTTAATGTGGTTCCTGCACAGCCACACCAGCAACTTGGCCAGCTCACACTGCTTCTGCCTCCATGTTCTCATGCCGTTGGTCCTGTGACAATGTCCACCTCTGCTTCCTCATCCTCCACCATGTCCTCAGCCTCCACTGCAGGGACAATTCACAGTGCCCCTCCAGCATACCACATGTGCAGGGCACGGCAGTGTCCCGCTGTTCTGCACCTCATTTGCCTGGGCGAACGGAGTCACACAGGGGAGTAACTGCTCCATGTCCTTCATCAAGAAATCGAATCCTGGCATTCTCCGCGACAACTCAAAATTGGAACTATGGTGACCGACAACTGGAAGAACATGGTGTCGGTGCTGCATCAAGGAGGGCTGAGCCATGCGTCCTGCAAGGCAAACGTGTTTAATCTGGTTGACAAGCGGTTCCTGAAGTCTTCCACCCATCTGCAAGACATCCTAAAAATGGCCTGGAAACTTTGCATGCACTTCAGCCACTCGTACACTGCAAAGCACACCCTCGTTGAGCTGCAGTGGCAGGACGGCATCCCCCAACATATGCTGATATGTGACGTTTCCACCCATTGGAATTCGACCCTCCATATGTTGGACGGACTATACGAACAGAGAAAGTTCATAAATGACTTCTTGATGATCCAAGTGGACAGGAGTACTCCCCTGTGTAACTTCGATGTCAGCCACTATTACATGCCAAAAAGGGCTTTAGAACATATAACTGCACCTCTGAACGGCAACTATATATTTATTTTTTCTACTTATACATGCCACAAAAGGCTTTAGAACATATAACTGCACCGCAGAACGGCAAATATAGTTTTATTTTGCCACTATTACACTTCACAAAAGGCTTTAGAACATATAACTGCACCGCTGAACGGCAAATATATTTTTCTTTTTTCCACTTATACATGACACAAAAGGCTTTAGAAAAGGCCTCAGCCAGTGGTAGCTCATACATGACACCTGCCGTTTGCTCAGGCCCTTTGAGGAGACCACGTTATTTGTCAGTCACCAGGACTACGGGATGAACAACGTCTTTCCACTGCTTCATGTCCTGGAACGGATGCTGGTAAATCTGGCTGATCAGGGGACTGGAGACGTGGGCCCAGATCTCACGGCCACATGAGCTCTGTGGGGGCTGAACTGGAGGAGGAGGACACTGGAGCACAAGCAATGTGTAGCGAAATGGTTGGTTTTTGTACACAGGTAACAGGAGAGGAGGAGCAGGAGCAGCCAAAGGAGCTACAGGATGATGAGGAAGACGAGGTAGAGGACCCAGACACACCATGGCAGTATGCAGTGGAGATGGAGGCAGGCAGCCCCCCCGAGTCACTTGCACAAATGGCCCAATGCATGCTCACTTGCTTGCGTAGTGACAGCCAAATTATCACAGAGGCAGAAGGAGAACTTATGGCTCTCCACCTTGTTGGACCCTCGCTACTGGTCCAAATTGGGGGCCTTTTTTACACCTGCTGAGAGGGAGGACAAACTAAACTACTACAGAGACATCCTATGTAGTCAGTTGGCCGCTGCCTATCTGCTCCATCCTCCATCCTCTCGCAGGTCTGACCGAGGGGGAGCGGATCCTCTGTGCTCACGTTCCTCTGCCATGACTGCTGTAGCAGTGTGTATGTGTGGGGTGGGGGAGGGGTAGGATCAGTTCCAGCTCCATCAGCAGCAACTTGAGTCTAGTGGAGTGAAGAAACCTACAAAGTGAAGAAACTTCTCACCAGCAGCAGCAGCTAGACCTGGAGCAGGACCTGAACCAGCAGGTGGTGGCATACTTAGACAGCACTCTGCCACCTCACATTATAGATCTGCTGGACTACTGGGCAGCCAAACTGTATTTGTGGCCACAACTGGCAGAGTTTGCCCTGGAAAAGCTGTCCTGCCCGGCCAGTAGTGTGACATTAGAGCGGGTGTTTATTGCGGCGGGGGCCATAGTTACCCCAAGAACAACTCGTCTGTCCAAAATGTGGAGAGACCGACCTTTGTCAAGATGAATCAGGCGTGGATCAGCCAGGTTTTCCACCCACCAATGCTTGATGCATCAGACTAGATCATCCATGGTGCCACACCAAAACTTTGACAAAAGAGACTAGTTTCTTCTTTTGCGGTGAATCTCATTAAAACATGGCTATTTCCTGGCTTCAGAGAGCCTTTATAGTGATGTAGAACACTGTCTCTTGCAGTAACATGCATAGGGAGTCTGCTGTGGTAGTGAAATAATACTGTGAGTCCGTATGACATGCAGATGACAGGTGTTGTTGCTCTTAGAAACACTGCACACTTCACTTATTTGGGCAGTCACGGGGCCAAAACTGATCAAAAACGGCAAATATATTTTTCTTTTGCCACTATTACATGCCAAAAAGGGCTTTAGAAGATATCACTGCAGCGCTGAACAGCAAACAGGCCCTTATATTTTTCCGCATATGCACGACACAAAAGGCTTTAAAAATAAAATATATACCGGCACCGCTGAACAGTAAATATATTTTTCTTTTGCCACTCTTACACGCCAAAAAGGGCTTTAGAACATATAACTGCACCTCGGAATGGCAAATATATTTTTCTTTTTTCTACTTATACACTCCACCAAAGGCTTTAGAACATATAACTGCACTGCTGAACGGCAAATATATTTTACTTTTGCCACTATTACACTCCACAAAAGGCTTTAGAACATATAACTGCACCACTGAACAGCAAATATATTTTTCTTTTTCCCACTTATACACACCTCCAAAGGCTTTAGAACAGATAACTGCACCGCTGAACGGCAAATATATATATATTTTCTCTACTTATACCCACCACAAAAGGCTTTAGAACATAGAACTGCAACCCTGAACGGCAAATATATATTTCTTTTGCCACTAATTCACAACAAAAAGGGCTTTAGAACACATAACTGCACCGCTGAACAGCAAATATATTTTTCTTTTTTCCACTTCTACACACCACAAAAGGCTTTAGAACTTATAAAACTGCACTGCTGAATGGCAAACATATTTTACTTTTGCCACTAATACACGACAAAAAGGACTTTAGAACATATAACTGCACCTCTGAACAGCAAATATATTTTACTTTTGCCACTAATACAAGACAAAAATGGCTTTAGAACATATACCGTATTTTTTGCTTTATAAGACGCACATGATGATAACACTTAGGTTTTTGAGGAGGAAAATAAGAAAAATAAATTTGAACCAATAGGTGTGCTTTTGGTGGGTTTTGAACTAATGGTGGTCTGGGAATGATGCACTGTTATGGGGGATCAGTGGATGACACACTGTTATGTGATTATAACCCCCATCATCCTAAAGAATACACTGATGTACCATAGGTACTGTACATTGGTGTATTCTTAAGGATGAGGGGAGTTATAGTCCCATTAAATATGAACACTGTCCAGTGCAGGATGCGCTCACCAGCTGGATGGCCAGGCAGCAGAGAGGAGAAGGGGATCCTCCTGCTGATCCGGCTGTGGTGAGTGAAGGACGTGCGGGCTGGAAGCAGTACAGCGCATACACAGAAGCCACCAACAATAGTGATAGTGAATGGCAGCGCAGGCTGTCGGCATCATTTAGCATCATTTAGCATTTAGTGAATCCGCCATCTTATAAAGCGAAAAATACGGTATTTGCACCGCTGAACGCCAAATATATTTTATTTTTGCCACTAAGACACGATAAAAAGGGCTGCAATTTTCGCACTTCACCACACAATGACTAATAAGCCCTTTTTTCCCACTAATACAAGCCAAAAAATGCTTTAGAACATATAACTGCACCGAACAAGGGCAAATAAGACGTTGAAATATTTCCTTGTAAAAAAAACATAGATGGGTGGATTCCTATGGATGAGGGAGGTTATAGTCCTATTTAATATAGACATGTAGGGACCTAATTGGTGGAGGCACTTGCACCCCAATAATAAGAACGGTTTGCTGGAATTACAGAGCAGTATAATGCCAATTTGGGTCCCCAGTCAGTGCAGCAAGGTGAAATAGGATTGTTCCTATTACCCAGGCTGTAACCCCCCTACTGAACCCTGTTCAACATAAATGTTGAGGAATGATTCCTCTTTATCCTTTCTCTACACCTTGAATAATCTTTCCCTGCAGTTGTAAATCGTTTTTTTTTAGCACAATGAAGTTGTTCCTAGCACTCTTCCTAGCGCCTGCTGACGTCTCTCCCTGCACTAAGTACAGTGGTAAATGGCAGAATCCAAGATGGCTGAGGCTATTTATAGGGCTGTGACATCACAGGGATGGCTGGCTGCTGATTGGCTGTATGCATAGCATTATGGGTGATCCCACCTTCCCAGAGTTCCTTGCTCCTTGTCCTCACACGTGCAGCAGCCATTTTAGGAAAAACTCTGATTCCTTACCACAAAGGGTGAGGAAATTCGGATTCGGTGTGAATCAACTTTTTCCTGAAATTCTAGCTACCTTGCCACTCTGTGGTCTCCTGCTGCTGCTGCCACCTCCACACTATGTCACCTTGCCACTCTGTGGTCTCCTGATGCTGCTGCTACCTCAACACTATGTTATCTTGCCACTCTGTGGCCTCCTGATGCTGCTGCTGCCACCTTCGCACTGTCATTGTGCCACCTTGTGTCCTCCTCCTGATGCTGAGGCTGCCACCACCTACACACTCTGTCATTGTGCCACTCTGTAGCCTCTTGATGCTGTTGCTGCTGCCACCTCCACACTGTCATTGTTCCACCCTGTGTTCTCCTCCTGATTCTGCTGCTGCCACCTCCACACTCTGTCATTGTGCCACTCTGTGGCCTCCTGATGATGCTGCTGCCACCTCCACACTCTGTCATTGTGCCACTCTGTGGCCTCCTGATGCTACTGCTGCCACCCCCACACTGTCAGTGTGCAACCCTGTGGCCTCCTCCTCATGCTGCTGCTGCCGCCACCTCTACGCTCTGTCATTGTGCCTCTCTGTGGCCTCCGGATACTGCTGCCAACTCCACATTGTCATTGTGCCACTTTCTGGCCTCCTCCTGATGTCACTGCCACCTCCAGACTCTGTCATTGGGCCACTCTGTGGTCTCCTCATGCTGCTTCCACCTCACCACTATGTCATAGGGCCAATCTGTGGACTTCTCATGCTGTTCCCACCCTCCCCACTTCATGAATGGGCCACTATTTTGTCTTTCGGCCTGGCTGACATCATCATTTATTTGACCCTTCTTCTGATCTGTCAGAAGGAAGGAAAAATGAGATGCACAACGGATCAGAGGAAGGGCAAAATAATCAGTGACGTCAACACAAACTTACTGCTGACACCCCTCTCCACTCTGTCGGGGGGGCTCTACTTGTATAAGTGTTTAATAGAGCAGGTTCTGTAGACATCTATGTGGAATCAGCTGACGACGGTGTAAAAGGAATGCGCTTCTTCTTGGCGCTAAGATGAACCTGTAAGGCTGAGCTCACACTTGAGTTATTTGGTCAGTTTTGGCCCCTGACTGCCTAAATAAGGGAAGTGTGCAGTGATTCTAAGAGCGACGCCAGTAATCTGCATGTCATACTGACTCACAGTATTACCACAGGAGACTCCCTATGCGTGTTACTGCAAGGCGCAGTGTTCTACACCACTATACATGCTCTCTGCAGCCAGGAAATAGCTGTTTTAACGTGATTCACCACAAATAAATTTGTATTGAACCAGATTTTTTCAGCAAATTCGGCAAATCGGCCGAATAGAATTTTTGAGAAATTTGCTCATCTCTAATAGATAGATAGGAGATGGATGACAGATAGATATGAGGAGATAGATAGATAGATAGATAGATAGATAGATAGATAGATAGATAGATAGATAGATAGATAGATAGATAGATAGATAGATAGATAGATATAGATAGATAGCGAGATAGATAGATAGATATATAGATAGATAGATAGATAGATAGATAGATAGATAGATAGATAGATATATAGATAGATAGATAGATATTCCCTTTCCACTATTTACTTTTTATTTTTTTCTCACTTTCCATTTCTCAATTGCTGCCTCTTGACAAGTGAAATTCACAGAGCAATTAGCCATTCATTATTTATAGCAAGTTAGTAATTACAAGGAACTGTGGAAGAAACACCAATGAATTAAGGAAAAATACTACACTACACAGTGAGTATGAAAGAGATAGATAAAACTAGATCCATCTATTAATATTCCGGGAATGTGGGACCAGCTAAAGGGTCCTGTCATACTGTGTGCATACAAATGATAGACATGTAAAGGTATGTGAGGCATGTGGAAAGATGATCGATAGATAGGAGATAGATGAGGCAGCACACCCGTTTATTTCCCCAGTCGCAACGTTTTAGCCCAGCTCAATGAGGCCTTTGATAGATATGAGATAGATAGATAGATAGATATATAGATAGATAGATAGATATTAGATAGATAGATAGATAGATAGATCACACGTGATAATGAAGCTGTTTTCTTTCACCCATCATTTCTCTCAGGTTTTCACCTCATTTAGCAGATCCCTTCATAACATTACAGTTCAGGAGCGTCATCAATGGTCTAATGAGATCTGGATGGAATACTCCGCCTTTCTCTGTGGCTGAGCGCGTGCCACCATGACAAACTCTTTCCCCTTGAAGGAGCAGGCTTCCTCATCACAGTATATTACAGCCCCTGTAGATAATCCTTCTGGATCCGGCATCTCCGTCACCTCTGTAGTCATAACTATCGATCAGACGTGACGGAACACACAATGCTGATTTAACGGGATTTCGGACTATACGAGAGTCTATGGAATTATGGGTTGAACATCATTCAGGCATGTGGATGTGATAGAATAGGCTCCGCCAGTGGAGACCCTTGTCTATGGATCAGAGGTCTGGTGTACACAAACTGTCCATATTTTCCAACGACCGCCACTTTTCTGAAGAATGGCCCCCTCTGTGGGAGATATATCAGTGGTGCCAAGAGCGGGACCAGTGGTGATCAGCAGATCTCTGCATTGGTTCAAACATGACTGAGCCATGATTTCCATAAAACTGCTTTTTATCACGTGGGACTTTCCTACTCCCCTAACCCTATATTCCTCCTCCTCCTCATTTGTATTATATATGGGATCATGCCTCATTGAGGGAGTCAATCATGCCTTCACCATGTTTCTCCATCCACTCCTTTTCTTCTTCCATAAGTTTCCTCCATCTCTTGGCATCCAGACACCCAACTTTTGGCATCCCAGCTTTCTTAAGAATAGCAGTAGCATCCTCAATTGCCCATTTTCCATGTTCTACTTTTACCAAGTCTTTTATCGTAATCTTGGGAATAAACTTTCCTTCCCTTTTTGACTTGGCAAGAACAGTTCCCATACCAGCCTGTTCTAGGGTAGCGATCCCTGAATCTTTGGTATGATCTCTTACGTTAACAGACCCTCTAGTTAGGTTAGGCTTGAGATCTCTAGATAGGCAACAAGTTGGATCTTAGAACGAGGGTCTCTCTCTTGCTTGAATATGCACACAAAGAGCCACAAAAACAAACCAATCACAATTGCCATATAGTCTTCATACATCGGACCCCCCACTACTGCTTTCAACCAACTCCAGACCATCAGATCACCCCTTTACACTGTGAATCAAGACCATATACTAGCCAACCAGCACAACCAACGAGAAGGACCTTTCCAACCTAATCAGCCACAGTGTTTGGAGAGTGTCCCACCTCCACACTTAACCCTCAAGTTAATACATGCAGAGCCTTTCAGTAGTAGATTTAGGACAAACAATACAGACTGACTCCTGACCCAATGCCCCCTTTCAGGTTTATCACCGGGAACTGCAGGAGCTCTTTCCCGAATCGCATGGACCTCTCCTGTTGCCAGGAGCTGCCACCTCCGAATTCAAATAGAACAAAATTAAGGTTCAGCTATATTTTTTTCTTATTCTCCTCCTCTAAAATCTAGGCGAGTCTTATGGGCAGGTGCATCTTATAGGGTGAAAAATAGAGTATTTTTTTGATAATTTTTTCTTCAAGCACAGTGCTACGGTGACACAGACAACTATGGGTCAATAAAGCTTCCCCAGAACCTCCCTCCTGTCTACTCATCAATTTATAACTTATATACCATTAACACATTTCTAGGTACAAAACACGAATCACTTTTTTATTTTCCATTTGCCTCCTGCATGTTCAATTACCATCACGTCTGCTTTCATAAAATATCGATTTAATAAAATCAAATTAATTACAGTGGTTCTGCTAAATGCCATCGAATTGATGGATATTTGTAATATCACCCACAGTCTGCCAGACGGAGGTGCTTTATAATCTAATCGTCTCATTGACCCTTCCACACCTCCCGTAGCCTCCGCTCGAGGAAGAATAAAAATAATACAACAGAGAGATCGCAGGGTTCGTGTTCTTCATTCCCAGATGATCCCTATTAGATTGGATACAAGTGAGTTACGATACGGAGCACCACAGGGAAGAAAAATATAAAAAACATGTAAGAAAAATTGTAAGCTGTTAAATTAATTGGTAAAAGATGACAACCTTACTCGTAGCTTAGAGCCATAATGAATTGGAGATGTTTTTGTACAAGTCAAACCGGTGAAATCCATTTTCTACTAAGAATTGAGGCAGACTTCACCTCAGTTGATGAGTTAATTAAAGAAAATGTTGTAAAGCTTAATATGTCATGAGTTTAAAGGGAAATCGAGGGAAGAAAATGCAATATAGGAGATTTCAATAAAAACTTCTTCCGCGGGGTTGAACTTTAGCGACCATATTTGTGAGCAGTATTGTATGAGGGTGGCAAAGAGGTAAGAAGTAGAGAAGGTCTGAAATGATTTCCTGTGAGGACCAACTTCTCCATTAGTTTGCATTTTTGGTCTTTGGTCTATCTTCATCTTATGTGGACTTCTATTTTTTATGGACCTTTGACTGATTCTTCATTATTTCAAAATTTCTTAGGCCTCTTTCTCATCTACGTTACAGCACCTGGCAGGCTGTTCTGGCAGAGAAGACCCTGCCGGAGCTTTCTGGGTCCGGCATAGTCAGATGTTATCACAGTGCCCGCTGGCCCTATTGACTCCAGTGGAGATCTGGCCACTACCAAATACGCTGGGATTTGGCTGGACAAAAACCAATGCAAATCTCTGCTGGATCCCATTATAGTCAATGTGGGAAGCAGGCACTGCAGTAACATCCGGCACTGCAGAGAACTCCGGGAAAACTAGCCTTAGGATTAGAGATGAGCGAACACCTGGATGTTCGGGTTCGAGAGGTTCGGCCGAACTTCCGGAAAATGTCCGGGTTCGTGATCCGAACTCAACCCGAACTTCATCCCGAACCCGAACCCCATAGAAGTCAATGGGGACCCGAACTTTTGGGCACTAAAAAGGCTGTAAAAGACACCCAGAGGGATAATATACCGCAATAAACGCATTGCGATTACAACTTTGAGCTAACGATCACCATGGGAACGCCTCCTCCAGTAGAATGTACTGTCGGATCTGAGAATTAAGTTGAAATCGCAATGCGATTCTGATATATTTGCTTAATCGCATTGCGATTTCAACTTAGCATTGCTAAATAATTCCATCCATATCGTTAACTTACTGAGTCAGTAAGTTAACGAATATGGATGGAATTATTTAGCAATGCTAAGTTGAAACAGCAATGCGATTAAGCAGATATATAATAATCGCATTGCGATTTCAACTTAATTCTCACATCCGACAGTACATTCTACTGGAGGAGGCGTTCCCATGGTGATCGGTAGCTCAAAGTTGTAATCGCAATGCGATTAAGCAAATACATAACAATCGCATTGCGATTCCAACTTTTTAGTACTCAACTTTTAAAATCGTACACCACTTTAAGTTCCAAAGTTGCAATCGCGTTCGAATAGAACTTAAAGCTGTCTCTTAGTCAGTTTTAGTATTGGTGTGCTGTAATAGAAGTTACATTCGTACGCGAATATAACTTAGAGCAATACAGTCAACTTTACACTGTTAGTTTTATTATCGCGATAATACAACTATTCAAGAATCGTGTACGTGCGTCTGTACGTGTGTGCGTTACCTCGGACACTATTCTATTTTGCCAGCCACAGCTGAAACCACTGATTTATGGTATTGCTATTTTGGCAATTGAATTTAACCCCAGAAAATAATCTATCCTTTGCCAGACAGCAGACAGTATTATACTTGTCTAGCCAAAGCTGGAACACCAGATTTAGGGGATTGGTATTTGGGCAATTGTATTTAACCCCTTAATAAAATATAGAAATTTCTTTCCTGAGTTTCTAGGGGTGACAATTAGCACAGCCAAGCCCCTGATGTAGGATATAGCAAAAAAAAAAAAACTAGTATTGATGGATTGATGGACTTGGTGGCAGCTTCTTCTGGCGCACCACAAGTCACAAAATGGCCGCCGATCAACCCAGAAAATAAGTGACAGAAAAACGCTCTGTGCAGCCTAAAAACCAGCGAGCAAGTAACTAGCAGAAGTTCAATGATTCTCAGCTGTAAATTGATCCGTTAATTAGGTGCTGTTGCTGACTTTAACCTGCCTAATCTTGCCCTGATAGAAGCTGCGTTCTCTCCCTACACTAATCAGAGCAGTGTGACGTGCGGCGCTACGTGACTCCAGCTTAAATAGAGGCTGGGTCACATGCTGCACTTGGCCAATCACAGCCATGCCATTAGTAGGCATGGCTGTGATGGGCTCTTAGGGCAAGAAGTAAAATGCTAACTGATTGGCTGCTGTGCAGCCCTTCAGAAAGCGGGAAGAAATCGACGAACACCGGACCCGAACCCGAACTTTTTTGAAAATGTCCGGGTTCGGGTCCGTGTCACGGACACCCCAAAATTCGGTACGAACCCGAACTATTCTCGAACTGTTCGCTCAACACTACTTAGGATTCATACAAACAGAACCCTATTTATTGGCACACTAAGTCCAGCATGGTGTGCCACAGTATGGCATCTACTTGAGGCAATGTATTCTTCCTAAAAATGATCTTCTAGAGAAGAATGCTTCTGTATACTGGAATGTGATGGAGGACATGCCAATTAATTTTCTTGTACATTCTATGTGGGAAACACATGAAAAATAAAACATTGTCCGCCACCATAAAAAGTTGTCTGATAATGCATTATGGGTACAAAAAACTCTACTGGTGAGTGTCTCGTGGATTCATAATAAGGCCGTGTGCATGAGACCTTAAAAGGGTTATACAACCCCTATATTGAACCCCCCAATGCCCGGGACCTTCATATAGGTTATACTTACCCCGCTCCCCGACATCCGCATCAGTCCTGATGCCTGCACAACCGCCACTGCAACTTCGCATCGCACAGGTTACGCTACGAAGATTCCCCTTCGTAGCGTAACCTTCGGAAACCCCATGCATCATTAAGCCTGCCATATACAGCAGATAAGCAATGGCCGGCATGTGGTCGATTGGTCATCCATGGGATCCTTCTCACAAATAGTCTCACCAGGAACAATTAAACTGGCCGATCAGGGGAGGCCTTTGGTCTGTTTAGCAGGTTGAATATACTCTGCCTGCCCTGACCTTGGTTTGTCCATTGACTATGATTTATTTTCTTCTGTCCCATGTGGTGCCATGTGCTGGTGTGTCTTGACCTGCCTGGGTCAGCTGTCACTGAAAGGAGACTACTCCAAGAGGTAGCAGACTGGAGATTCACTTGCAGAGAAGTCCACATCCCTGTTTAGTGGAAGGGTAAAAACAAGGAGGCCACTAAGGTAACACTCTTAGGAGTAGCCCTAAGCCTAATACATTCCGTGGCACAGTGGTTCCAACCCCCAGATACACTAGATCTGCCCCTGTGCCAAAAACTAATCAATTTATGCAATTATATGTACTCAACTGGTATCTAAAACTTTACCCAAATCCCAAGTAATCTACAGTGTGGGCCTCCAATGACCTTGCACCACAAGAGTCCTGCTTAGGTTTAACTAACCGGACAAGAATACAGCTCATAGCTGTGCTCTGAAACATCTATTGAAGCCAAGCCAATTGACTTATCTTCATAGCACAAACTCCTGCCCCTTCTTCATTTTATTTTATGTTTTTGGTTACTATATATTTTGTTTTTTCTTTTTCCTGTAACTTTGTACCTTTTTAAAGTACACATCTAAAAGGGCATGTATCATGGGATTAAATGTAGTTTCATTCATAGATGTAAGTCTGTAGAACAGAAAAAAGTAGAAATGAGTGAGTCATTTCGAAACTAATTAAATTTGTTCTGACATTTTTTGGACCATTTTTCATTTTACAGTATAGTGTGTTTTTTAAACAGGCCGTTTCTTACCACCGGTTACCATGCGTTTACTCATAGCCATATATGTCACATTGACATTATTAATGCGGTTTATATGACAATGAGTGAAGAACCTACTTTAAAAACCAACAGATTGGGCTTTGAGCTACTCCTAAGGGCATTATCTTGACAGTCACTAGGTTTTCACCCTTTAATCCCTGTACAAGAATCTGGACTCCACCACAAGGTAATCAGCAGGCCGCTGCCTACTGGAGTAGTCTCTGGGTGTTTGACAGCTGACCTATGGGTGACAAGAGACACTGGTGCAGAGCACCAAATGAACAGGCAAGATCATAGTCAGAGACAGGCCGAGGTCAGGTCAGTCAGATCAGGGTCAATACGGAAGTCAGACAGAGATCAGGTCAGGCAGCAAAGGGTAACAATCCCATGAATGGGTAAAAAGTCAGTCATGGACAGACAACAACAACACACCTTTGCAGGATACCAGCAAACTAGGACGCCTATTGCCTTACATAGGGGAAAGTGCCTTATATATCAAAAGGTGACCAGCCATTGGCTGGTGTGAATTAGAATGTGCACTTGCCCTATAAGAGCCAAAGGGAGAATTTGCATTCCCTCATTCGAGACCCATGCCGGGAAGCAGGCCACGGCTGGCGTGAAAGGGCAGAGCAGACAAGGTGGCCGGACCCACCCGGAAGAGGGAGGCGGCCGGGACAGGTAATAAGAAAAGCCGCTGTCATGGGCCACTGCTGTAACAGCTTTTTTGCCATTACAGAGTTTCAAAGGGTTAAATATGACTTTGGGTGCTTTTGATTCAAACTGAATTTATTTGAAGTGAATCAAATCTGAAGGCTGATTCAACACGAAACGAATTTTAGGAAATATGCTAATCTCTAATATCTATCCAAAACCCTAGCAGTCTCAATATGAGGGTTGCAAATGTCCTATTATGGTTCATATACCTGAGAGTAGTATCAGTGGACCCTGAAGTCATAATCCAATTGGTACTGGCTAAACCAGAGTACTGCTTCTAGGATTTCCTTTTAACCTCTGACAAGGATCTGTACCTCCCTACAGGGAATCCCCAGGCCACCCCCTTCAGACTAATCTTGCATTGGTGACTCTGGTACGGTAACAGTAATGAGGTAAAGAAATAAGATGGGGCCAGGGACGGACTGGGAACTTAAAGTGGCCCTGGAAAAAATACTAAAAGTGGCCCCGTTTTGTAGTCAGGTCCAAATTGATGGAAGGCAGGGCCATAAATATCATATTGTGGCACATTATACCACCCAATAGAGCTAAATATCACAGTCCATCACAAAAAACTGCTCCAGAAGCACAAAATACATCCCCAAAAACTTCCACTGGCCGGCCGTGAGGAGGGCTCAGGTGGCCCCCAGGACATCGGCCCACCGGGAAATTTGGGGCTCATAAATAGGAATGGAGGTCAGAGATGTCAGGTCTAGGGATAATCCAGAAACAGTCTTGGATAATCCAGAGGTCAGGACTGAATGAACACGATAGTGCCAGGTAAGGTACTAAACAGGAGCAAGATCAGGAATGAATGAAATTGAGGTCAGAATCCAAACAGCACCAAAACTACCCGGCAGAATAAAAAGGAGAGCTAGTCAAAGATGTGGAAAGTAACAAGGCCAAGGTCAAGAGGCAACATCGGCATACTATGATGCACTATGGCAAACAGACAGGAGGCAGGAAAGGTTTTGCTCCTTGACAATGGGTATAAGGACCAGGTGGGTTTAAAGTAAATGGCAAACCTTGTTGGCATCATAGAACTGTCCAAGAGAAAGCTTTAGAGCAACGACAGAAGAGTTGGCACATCTCTGGTAAGGCACAGGGTGTGGTAGAGCAAGAGAGACCTACACAGGAGCCTGAAGAAGAATGTAACACGAGCAAACCCTAATCTCATGGTTATCATTTCTATCATTTTTACACCACCTCCCATGCAGTTTGAGATATAAAATGTCCAAATTCTTACATACCCAAAATAATCTAATTTCTGAGACCCTTACAACAGTCCCGGCAAGACATCTCAAATCCACTTAAATCTTCCACGCGTTTTACTCCAGCTCATGAAAGTCTTTAATGGCTGCACCAAGTTGATTTGCGCAATCCTAGAAACTTAAACGCTAAAATACTTAAATCCGCCATCAAAACAAATTGGAACTGGTTTGACCGCAACATCTCCGAGATGCATCCTCAGCTCTCTACCTCACAATAAACATTCTCAGATATATTAAAATCCTCACTGTAATGGCTTCTCTCCTTTGATGCTATATAGTTCTATACAATTTCCACCGAAAACCACAGATTGCTAATTTGGTCAAAGACAGCTTTACTCTATTATATTTTTACATCGACAATTAAGATAGGGCGATTGCAGTTAATTTACATACAGTAATTACCGACGGTTTCACAAAGCTCGTTGTTTAAACATTTCTATTGCTTAACCCATTCAAAGGACGGATGAATCGGGAGGCATCAAAAAGCCGCACAGACGGAAACAGGTTGATGGTGACTCCGAAAAGTTTGCTAATTCATTTTTTAAGTCTTTTTTTTTGCTGTATCTTTTGTACATCATGAAAGTCCTGTTTTCTTTTTTTAGTCCTGTTTGAAACAGCAAAGAAAACTTTTCAATTTTAACAATGCCATATGCGATCAATTACAAAAAGTTAATGGAATTTTTGTAAAACTTTCAAATAAAATAGGTATTTTAGCAAGGACAGATTGTTATTCATAATACAATGGGTCTAACCACAAGGCTGAAAGATGAAATGAGCCTGGGGGGTGGGCGAGGGGGTGGATATTTGGAGACTGTAATAACTCTGTTGGGTTTTCTATTTCTGAAGATCTTACAGCTGAAGAATATTTGCTGTTGAAATTACAGAGAAGAAGATTTAAAAGAAATCATTTTTTTAGAGGAAGATTATCTTGTCTGATCAATGTTTACAAGATGGAGACCAGTTCTGCACAATTTGACATTTCATAAGTTTGTTTTTTTTTACATTTTGTTTTGGTGAAAGTTTTTTATTTAGTTTTTAATGCATTTTTGGTCAGAAATGGAGCTTATACTTTAAATGTGAATGTTTTATTTTTACCCATTGTTATAATTAGAGACGAGCGAATCGAATCCCACGAAGTGGAATTCGATCAAAATTTCAGGATAAATTCGATTCGCCTAGTGTCAGCGAATACATAATTTAACCTGAAATAGTATAAAAAAACAAAAACAATTGAAACTTACCTCCTCCATTTGCTCGCGATGGGCCGCCAGCCTCCATCTTGCTTGAAGATCTTGGCCGAAATCCCGTGCGGCGCGAGATCACATCATTTGGTCGCGTGCACTCCTCAACACTGAAATTGCAATACCATGATGGCTAAATAATGGAATTCAAGAAATCACTGGATGGATAGATATGTTAATGATATGCAAATGTTAAAAAAACAGTAAACATAAAAAACGTATTTTTCGCCCTATAAGACGCGCCGGCCCATAAGACTCAGCTAGGTTTTAGATGAGGACAATAAGAAAAAATATTTTCATTAGACTTCAGATCAGACTTAAGCTAACAGCCCCAATCAGACCCCCAATGTTAAAAAGACCCCAACAAGACCTCAGATCAGACCCACAATAAGACCCCAATGTCAATGACCCCCAATCTGACCTCAGACCCCAATCAGACCTTATATAAGCCCCCACTGACTCTCATATTAGCCCCCAGCAGCCCCCATTGCCGCATATCAGCCCTCAGTATCACCCATTGCCTCTTATTTGGGCCCCCAGCAGCCCCTATTGCTTTATTTCAGCCCTCTGTAGCCCCCCATTGCCTCTCATATTGCCCCAAGCAGCCCCTATTGCCTCATATGAGCCCTCTGTAGCCCCATTGCCTCTCATTTTGGCCCCCAGCTCCTCATGTTTAATAAAATAAATAAACCACTTTCCTCTCCTGCTCCTGGACACCACGGCTCCTCACCGCCTGCGCTCTGTCTTCCTCCTGCTGTCAACTGTGCTGTGAATCGGCGCGCACAGCGTGAGGTCACAGAGCACCCTCACGCTGTGCGCAGCCACTGCTGAGGACCAGGAAGCTGTGAGTACCGAGCCTTCACCGCTTCCAGGTCCTCCGGTACTAATGAGCACTTCCATAATGGAAGCTCTCATTAGTATTTGCCCCATAAGAGGCAGGGGAATTTTCCCCCCACTTTTTTTTTTTTTGGGGGGGGGGGGCGTCTTATGGGGCGAAAAATACGGTATTCAAAACATCTTGATTTATTCAGTATGGAGTATGAGCATCTTGTGCAGAAATACATGCACTAAAATGCCTTGGCATGCTATCAGTGAGGTTATTAATGGTTGTCTGAGGAATGTTCTGCCACTCTGAATGCACTTGGTCATGCAAATCATCAAGATCTGCTGCTGGTGGCTCCCTTTGCAACCAATGACCAATGATGTCTCAGATGGGAGACGCGTCCGGAGACGCTGCAGGCCATGGTAGCACACTTAGGGCATAAAGGCTACTTACAATAGCACAAGCAACAGGCAGCTTGGCACTGTCCTGTTGAAAAACAACTCCTGGGACACCACTGGTTCCACGACCAAATCAGTGTACCACCGAGATTGTTAGTGTACCTGAAATGAAAACTTGTAGCATCTGGCTACTGAACATTATGCCATCCCAAACCATAATCCTGGGATTAGGACCGGTGTGAAGTTCCCTTATGGCGGCCTCTTCATGGTGTTGCCTACATGGTCTCCAGACCATTCTCCAGCTATAATTGTGTCTGGAAAAAAAGCTAGACTTACTGCTGAAGAGGATAGACCTCATTTCATTTCCATACTCCATGGCTGTCTTGATGCACACAATTATAGCCTTTGAGAGTGGTGGTGTGAGGTGGAACACCTGTAGCTGGACATCTGGCTTGTAGCTCAATGGGATGGGATGCCTTCTGATGGTTTGTATGGACACTGTTTGCCACCCTAGGCTTGAGATGTGAAAACCCATTTCACTTGCAGTACAGAATCGATTACTGTGATCCATTCTTCTTATCAGACAATTAGAGGTTTATCTCTCTGCACCTCTTGCTGTCATTTTAGTTCATCGTCATTCTCCCAACCACCGGGACGCACAACGTTGAACAGTCCTGACATCTCAGCCTAGATGCGTGGCGATGTGCCATAGTGATAAACTGAGGTCTCTCAGTTCTAAGATTCTGTACCTCTCAGTTTGTGACAAGTGATGATAACTGCACATTGACGAACAGGAGGCCACACATCATCTCACAAGACGTAATATTTGTTCATGGCAGCTACAATGAAGTAGAGTTAATTTTCAGAAATGTGGCCACAGACTTGTGCAGCGACCCAGGAGGAGAAAAGTGAGGAAAGGCTAGAAGTGTTAGTAGTGAGAATGGTGGTCGTTACTCACTCTGAAGCTTCCTTGGACCGAGCTTCCCTTTAGGGCACATCCTGGTTCTGGGGTTTCTCCTGTCTGATGATAGTCTGGAGTAGCCTTGATGTTGATGAACTGTGAGGAGCAAGTTATGATCCACTGCAGTGATGAAGGAGGCAATGATGAGGCAGTTTTGCAGTGGAACAGTTCTGTACTGAAAAATCAAGTTCAGGTACATTAGTGTCAGTTCTCAGCATGCATGGACTGGCAGTTCTTACACAATGTGCAGTTTCCACAGTTCTCACAGGGCTCAGGCTGCAAAGTCAGCTAATATGCCAAGATGTTTCTTCAGAGTAACTTGCCTCACACTGCACTTTTTTCTGTAGCTTTAGCAGCAAAAATAGGGGTGCAACACTTCTCTTTCACTATGCAACCACGGGACAGCTCCAATGTCAAACTAAGTTCTGCATCTTTTCCACAGATGGCTGTACCCACCATTACTGGTACTACAGGTTTCCATGGTGGGATGTAGAATAGTGGGAATGTCTGGATTCTGTCTTTTTAAATCTGTTCAGTCACCTGAAGACTAAAATCTCCTGAACACATTTGCTGTGGCGTCTATAAGCATATGTCAGCATCATCAAGATTATTAAACCAGGGTTGATAATGCTGATTAAAACTATATCTTTCTTTTGTCTGCATGTTGAACCACTGTAGAGATATCTCAGTATTTATTTATTTTCAAATGAGCTGACTGGGCTGACTGAAGCGCCTGGAGCACTGCTTTTGTAATGCCCCTCCACAGAGCTTCTACACGCACCTCCTATCAACACTGGAATGCTTTTTAATCTTTTCTTTTTCTCTTTTCTCCACTTTTCGCTATGTTTGTTTTCTCTGGCTGTCTCTCTATCCAGGGCTGCATTGCTTCCTTCTACTGCACTGTCTAAATGTTATCTTCTCACGCTGAGTTCTAACCATAATGGTAGCTAGGGCCTATTGTGCACCATACATATATGAAATGCATAGACCACTTATTACCACATTAATACATTTTCAACCCTTTTGCAGTGTACCACTAATGTAGTAGTGGGACGCTGCACTTCTACAGTCATCATGAATAGATGGAGAATCTTCCCTCAGAGAACAGGCAGGGGTGCAAAGTCTGCCTCATACAAGTCTCTAACAATACATTAGAGCTGACATCTGTCATTAAATCCATACCTCCTGATTACATGACTCTGCTGATACTGCCTTTAATGATATGACTCTGCTGTTATATCACATTCTATTCGGCAAAGCTCAAATGTGAACAGCAGAATATGAAAATTTCAATGTGGATTATGGCTAGTTGCCTTCATGGATTCTACATGGAAAAGCAAAGTATTATTTCCCATGAATGACTAATGGGATAATCCCCATATGACAGAAATCTCAATGCCAGGCTTGAATTTCTGTTGATGGATCATAAATACGCCAGGTGAACATATCCCTAGAATGACCTTTGCAGTATCTGTCCAGTCTATCAATGATTTTTCCATGTTCAAGCTCTCAGAGGTCATCACATACTCCAAAAAGCTTTCAACATGGCCCTTGACTTTTTTTTTTATTCATGAAAAATCTATTATCTTCTCCAAAATACTTAGAGGTGGCATCTATTCAGATTTGACGTCAAGAATCCCCCCACGATGGAGTGTATTATAGCGACATTGACATCATAGTCCACCGGTCAGGTATCTGAGCCCTATATTTGTTGTTCTCTATGAAATAATTAGTATTTTTTGGTAGCTGCTCTCTCTGTCTGGTCAGTTTACCCTGTGGAACGGGAAACATTACCTCCAAACAATATTGTAACCACATATCCTTGCAGGATCGTTCTGATGTTATTGCTAACATAAATTTGCGCTAATGTCTGTCCCGGGAGCCGTGATGTGGTCAGAAGTACGGCTTATTATGAAACTTTGAATCAGACCTTCCTTGGAGCCAACATAAAGCACAGGTCCCCACTGGTATATTTAACGAAGAATACATCAGAGGTATTAGAGCCTTACGTAAGATGACAGTAAACTAAAACGCTCCACAAAATCAGCCCATTGTAATGCTGTTTACGAGACTGTTGATTGGTTGCGTAGAAAATTATTATTTTTTTCTTAAAGGGGTTTTCTGGAACCCAGACTGTCCTTCAGGCTCACCTTCATTTTGATATGTTACCTTTGGATAAAAGCTTGTAACCTACTTATCTTCTTCAAGTTGCATGGATTGGCCACTTGGGAACCTGTTCACATGACAGTCCTCTTCGGAAAATCCTACTTTCACCTACATCAAATCCTTTAGCAGATTTTTGGCCTGGACCTCTCTTCTGCTATGGAAGAGACATCACTTCTGCTGTGGACAAGGCCAGAACTGTTCTCTACCTGGCGCATGCTCAATCTTCTGAATCCACCTCATGTGTGCATGCGCCAAAGAGAGGGATACTTCTAGCCCCGTCCACAGAAGAAGGGATGTCCCAGTCCATCAACCAGATCGCAAATTTCGAAGTGATGTCGGCGAAAGCTTCAGTTTAGAAGAGGAGCATGACATGACTGGGTTTCCCCTGGCCGATCCAAGAAACTTTGAGATGGTAAGTCTATTATATAACTTTCTTTCACAGGTAACATATGAGAAATTAAGTTTGGTTTGTTGGGCCCACTGGGTCCCATAAAATCCCTTTAAAGGAATACACCGGATAAAATTAGGCTTGACATTCTTTCTTTGGTGATCTTTGATTTGTATAGCGCCCCCTAGGGGCCTTATGTAGACATAACAAAATGTACCAGTTTTGACTGTTAATACAAGTACAGTACTAATACAACTACCCAGTACATAGTGTAATTACTTTAAAAAATAATGCTCAACCCTACCTTCAGACCTGTGAACTAGGGAATGGTTTAAAAAGCCTCTGTCAGCATGATCAACCCTATTAAACCAGGCCTAGGTAGAGTTGTTCATCCTGATTAGAACAATAATTTCTTTTGTCTGTATGTTAAACAGCTGAAGAGATATCTGTGTTTTTATTCATCTGCATATGGGCATGTTGGAGCACCAGGGGTTGGGGCTGATTCCTTGGAGCACTGCTTTTATAACACCCCTGTGCGCTGCATCCTCCCCCGCTACTCTTGATTGAAAGGGCTATACATCAACAGAAGATGTATAGCCCTAAGCTGTGATAGGGAGGGAGCTACAGCAGAAAAGGCACACTCCCAGAGCTGTGATAGTGAGAAAGCTGCAGCATAAAGGAAATGCCCCCTGTTTGCTGTATGGCCCAGGAGAGCTCCCAATGCATATGTCAAAGCTATCTATAGGTTGCTATTCATATGAGAAGCCAAAAGCTTATCCTTTTGGCCTCAACTAGGCTAGTTTCCATTAGTATACCTTTTTTATGTTGTCTTCACTATGCCATACAGAAGAGTCCACTTAAAAAGTTTACAAAAGGATCCTATGAGTGATGGACACCACTCTATACCTATGGAGAACCCAAGAGCATAAAGATCCATCAGGACCACACAGTTTTTTAAGCAAATAGAGTGAAATAGCTGACGCGTTTTAGACTGCTCTCATAGCCATGACTAAAGTGGTCGGAATAACGTGAGCCTTTTCATTTTATGTCCTTTTAAAATTACAGAAATTAGCAATTTTATAAACCTGTGTATTGGTGGATCTCTGTGCTCTTGGGCTATGCAATCCAATGTTTCTCAGTCACACATCAGGCCTGCATGGCCTGATAGCTGGTCATTGGTCTGCTCACGATACCTGTGACTGCCTATGCAATGGCATTCTTCGGTGGTATACATTGGGTATTCCTCCTGGGGAACCTCCGATGAACATTTGAAAGCTCCATCGTATATCCATCACATATATGGAATGAGACATTCTGTCCACCATACTGTATATCTAAAGAAATCCAAAAAGGAGCTAAAAAAAAAGGACAGTTCACGACAACGACAAATTACATACTTTTGCTCATTTACAAACCACTGATGGCCCATTATCACGGTCTCCTCATTAATCACCAGGGCTCCCTCCATTTCCCCTAATCTTCCGTTCACACAGATACTATGGACTGAGCGTCGCAGTTTGAGTTGACATTTCTTTGCGACACCTCCTGTCCAGCAGATTGTCTAATTATAATTAATATTTTTGAGCTACTCCATTGTCTCTGTATTAATGTGATATTTGCATTGAACTGCTCGGTTGGAGACTTTTATCTCTGGCTCAAGTGATTTGACCCCTCGGGTCTCATTTACTGAACAGACACTTTTAATAAATTATTCAGCTAAGCAGCAGTGCGGTGGACTGTCCTTCTCCGATACGGAGCCTATTCTGAGCATGACAATAGAACAAGTTGTCATTATCTACACTTGATGTGCATGTTTTGACGCCTGTAAATCTATGAGGCCAGGCATGTATTCAGTGTGTACTACCACACAAACGATGCGCACTACCTCACCTATTAGCTGTGACAGCCACTTATCTTTAAGCTCCACAGCTGTTATTAGTAGCCACGAATAGTCCTGTGCGTCACACCAGTGGTCTGTGCCACTGCTGCCCTCCTCCTCCTTGCAGGCATGAATACTGTGCTGCTTATCTCCGCTCCCCCAATCTGTCCTGCATTCCTGCCAGCAATACTCCTGGCCGTCGCCATCTTTGTTAGGTTCTGCATTTGTATCATAGGTCTCCTGGCCTGTTGTATAGGACATGCGCAACATAAGTGACCAGCACATGCAGCCAAATGTGTCCCCAGCCAATGGCTGGATATCCCTTGGTAAATGCCCGAGCTTAGCTTCCTAGTCTCTGGTTTGCCAAGTCAAGGTGCTCTTATCTCCCTGACTACCTGTGCTATGTACCGAATTCCTGCCTGACTACCAATTATGCTCCTCATCTCCTGTCCTGACTCTAGCCTGTTGCCATTTTGCCCTATTGCCTCCTGTCTCAACCTCCGACCTGATTAATGGATATGCATGAACTCTGCCTACCCTGACCTTCAGCTAGTTTCCTGACTATGAGTATTACCTGATACCTTTGGTGCTTCTGACCTCCTCTGTTTAGATTCCATCTACACCAGGACTTCTCCAGGAGATAGCATCCTGTTTGGTGCCCTGCAGCAAAGTCCTTTTCTCTGTACAGGGGTTAAAGGGTGAATACTGAGGACAGCCAGGACAATGCCCTTAGATGACAATGCCCATAGTCAAACTGGCAGTGGGTCCGCACTTACTGTCTTTTACAAGTCTTATAAGTCTCACTAACAATGGATGAGATAAGGTCTAGTCAACATGGTGTCAAACTGATCTACCCGCCAGTATTGTGGTAGCAACTTTCACCAGTCCATTAGTGTGTGTGCTGGGGAGGGTGAGAATTAGTTCTTCCAGTTTGGACAGAAGACCTACCCAAGCTAGGAAGAGTCTAAAGGCTACCACATACCACTTAATAAAATCTTGTGTTATTCTGTTGGGTGCTGCTTAGTCCATATGTGTCTATGTGAGAACATATCAAATTTATAGCATGAAAAATTTGAGTCTTTCACAAAATGGTGGACACATTGGTATTTAAAAAGAAATGTCCATGGATCATATCTCATAAAGGGAGAAGCTAAGGAATGTCGAGGGATGATAACTTCCATGTCTATGGTGGTGCCTAGGGTAAAACAATTTATGTTATTATTTTCTCAAACCTGGACATCTCACCTCACATCATTTATCTGGGCTATCTCGAGGAAACTTTGGCAAGACACATCTGTTTCATCAAGGGACATTTCTTATGCTGTATCATTCATGGACATGTCTTATTACATACTGTGTCACTCTTGGATAAGTCTTATTACATACTGTATCAGCCATGGACATGTCTTATTACATACTGTGTCACCCTTGGACATGTCTTAGATACTGTATCAGCCATGGACATTTGTTATTAGATACTGTGTCATCCATGGACCTGTTTTATTAGATACTGTTTGTGTCATCCATGGACACGTCTTATATCACCCATGATCATTCCTAAGATTCTCCAATTATGAGGCCTGCCCTTTGGACATTTCTTTTTAGATTTCATGTATGGATGTGTCCCTCACCAACCAAGGACTTGTAAGTTCTTCCCTTTTTCCCTTTATTTAAAGTTTTCCTCGTTATATATCATTCATGGATGTTCCTTAGCTTCTTCATTTCTCCCTATGAGACCGGACCCATTAGATATCATTCATGGACAGTGTGTAGATAGATCCATTGACATGTCTTTTCAGATCATTCCTCAGATTCTCCCATTATGAGGCCTGGCCCATGAACATTTCTTTTTAGATTTCATATATAGATCTGTGCTTTACCAACCATAAGTTCTTCACTTTCCCCATTTATTTGATGTTTTCCTTGACAGACATCATCCATGGACTTTCCTTAGCTTCTTTCCTTTTATAAGACTGGACCCACAGACATGTTTTATTTGATCTCATCCATGGATATCTCTCTACCACTATACATGGATCGAAGTTCAAAACCCCTGAAACAAAACCACTTTCCTCCGGTGATTTCATCCATTACATGTTCATCTACATGTTCACTTTGAAAACTTTGAAGCCAGATCACTCCAATTTTGGTTTAAAAGTTTGCAGAAATTTATCTGAGACTCAAGTTCTTGAAGGACAAAGACCTCATTTATGCAATGTTTTTAGTGACAGCACACTATGTATATTATGCTACAATTTTATGGAACAGTCAAGAGGGATAGATGTAAATTTAGGTCACGGTTACATAGAGAAAGCTAAATTCAATCAGTTTTTTATTAATATATAAAATTCAGCTATGAGACACTTGAATGCTAACCAAGAAAGTAATGGGGTTATTGGATTAGACCCAATGGAAGACTAACCGAGGTGCTCTGAAATGTCTCTAGTTTACAACAGAAATTAGGCCAGATGCTGCCAAGCTCAGGGAATTAGACATCTAAAAACAAAAATAAATTATTTTGCACAATGGACGAGGCATGTAAATGAGGTGAACCAGAGGAGATCAGATGTCTAGACGTCCATTCTCTGTGATTTTAATAATGATAAACAGCTTGATGTTTCTCTTGTGCCGAAAACAAATCTACAACTAAAAGAAGCAGGTCAGATGTGACTTTGGTTATGGTAAGATCATTTGCAGTAATCCAAATTACATCTGTATAGCATTTACTCAAGTTTGGCCATTATTTTGGACTCTCAGGTGCCACAGCCAATCATGGTGACTACACTGTCAAAATCCTTTTAAATGGATTCTCCTCCTACTTAATAGATGGGTCCATTGACAATAATTTGATAACAGAAACTAAATGTAATGTGTGGAAAAATTTGGAAGTAAGTGCTCAATTTCCCTGCAGGGCCACCACGGGAAAAATAAAGCATTACATAGTCCCAAGGGTTGTCTTTGTAATGCAAGATAGTACAGGTCCTCTAGTAATGAACGGGAGGTGCCATATTCGATTTCGCAATATTTCACGAATATTGGATTGAATATTCGTCATATATTCCTCGAAATTGAATATTCGTCATTATTCTATTTATCGCGAATAATATGCGATTTAATTATTCACGTATTGCGAATTGAACTTTGAACGGGGTATAAAGGCAACTTTCCTATTGGTTGGCTATCTAGAATTAACAAAGATAATGAATATAGCGCTATATTGTCTATCTTCATTAATTCTAGCGAGCCAATTAATATATATTTTAATAAATATTTTACTCCGTTCAGTAATGTAATATTCGCGTACTGCGAATGAAAGCCTGAATATAGCGCTATATTCTCTATCTTTGTTAATTCAAGCAAGCCAACCAATAGGAAAGTTATACCCCGTTCAAAGTTCTACTCGCAGTACACAAATATTATATTATGTAATATTCTCGTACTGCGATTGATACTTTGAACGGAGTATAACATTCCTATTGGTTGGCCTGCTAGAATTAACGAAGATAGAGACTATAGCGATATATTTGTTATCTGTTAAGAGCGAAGATAAGTAATATTACTCGCAATGCGCATCCAACTTAGAGCGGGGTATGTGCAACTTACTTTACTATTGTTTGGCTGGGTAGAATTAACGAATATGACCAATACGAATATAGCGCTTTATATTCTCTATATTCGCTAATTCTAGCAAGCCAATAGGAAAGTTGACTGTACCCAGCTCTAAGTTGGATGCGCAATGCGAGAATATTACATTGCCCTTTTTTTGCAATAAATAGAGTAATGACTCAGTATTCTATTTATTGCAAAAAATAGGTAAAGTAATATTCTCTGAATAGCTCCAAATTTTTTGTCACAAATTGCGATAAATCTTGCATACCAAGGCCACTCTCCTTAATCATATGCATCCCACTTGGTGGCCAATCTCAGTGTGAGGGCTTGGAACTTAAACTGCAGGGAGAGTGCAGGGAGAGGGTATTGCCGTATGCATTACATTCTAGGTTAATCCGTTCTGTAGGTACTGTACCGTCGGTATTACAGGCAGTTGTAATTTATCACCGTGTACATCGCTGTGCAGTGCATCAAGATTCATAGCTAATCCCTTCTGTTAGCTGTGCAATTACTGTATGTCAGTATTACAGGTCAATACCAGCATCAGGTCCAATTTATCGCTATGGGATTAACCCTGCAGTGCCCCAAGATTCAGGTAGTGGCCCCATGACATGAGTAGAGATGATGGCAGCAGCAGTAAGGCCAAGCTAACTTCACTGTTTATGTTTCCTTTCTTCTGATCCGTTAGAAGTACATAAAATAAAAACAAACATAAAGCATCCATAAAGACTCTTTCACACAGTCAGTATTTTGTCAGTGTTTTGCATCAGTATTTGATCAGTAATTGTAAGCCAAAAACAGGAGTGGGTCCAAAACAGAGATACAATGTAATGGAATTATTTGCATCTCATCTGTGTTTTGGACCCACTCCTGTTTTTCGGCTTACAAATTCTGAACAAATACTGATACAAAACCCTGACCAAATACTGATTAAAAGAATGTATTAGCTACGATGAATTTGGGTTGAGTTGGTGGAGAGATTTGAGTGGTTCATTCCTCCCGTATAGAGGGAATCCAGTGGCCATGTTTGATCCATCCATAAAGTTCGGCCCATCTGGTTTTAACCCAAATACATGTTGAAAGCAGAATACCATTAAGTTCATGATATGGAGGGATCCTGTATCTTATGGAGGGATCCACACGGGCTACAATTTCATTAAACTGCACAGTGACGTAAATTTTGTTTTAAATTTGTTGTGGTTGTCAGAGTGACACTGAATAAAATTTTCCATAACAGAATCTGGTAGCTAGGAATTAGGAATTTGGGTCCAGTTGGTGGAGCGGTTTGTCTGGTAATACCATGGTAGTTCTGACCATAAACAATTGCAATAACAATGCAGACTAATTTCTTTGCTAAACTAACTTATTAGCTACAATGAATTTGGGTCAAGTGGGTGGAGAGATTTGTGTGGTTCATTCTGATAACCAACGACTCTCCTCCCGTATGGCAATAATCCAGCTGCTATGTTTGATCCATCCGGCAAGTTCAGCCAATCTGGTTTTAACCCTAATACAAGGAGTTATTTGACCCCAGGGGTTTTGCGTCCAACTTCCTTGCGTGCCAAGTAGAGTTCAGCACTAACTGTTCTGTGATGCACTTACATGAATGGGGCTGCTCAATGTAGTTCATCATAGGGATTGTAATACTGGAAATGACTAATTTTTTCACTAAAAGAATACATTTTCAGATAAAAGAATAATTTTTCTGACAAAAAACCACGATCAACATGCGGGCAACTCTGCTGTGTGAATAATCAATTTATGTGCACTGCCCACAGGGTGTTAAATAAGACCGCTCTGTAACAATAAATCACAGTAACTTTTTAACAGAAGCGGTTAAATATCAATGTGGATGCGCCACAAGCAGAAGAATGAGACAGGTGTAGCACTCCAATTTGAGAATCAAGGCCTAATAGAAATGGTTGTCTATTAAACAAGGTGGACACCCCACTAACAGTAGAATTAGAACGCTTATTTACCCAAATTTACGAATAAAGGCCTAATAGTATTGCTTATGTATTAAACAAGGTGGACACCGCAAGAGCTTATTCTTCTCAATTTGAGAATCAAGGCCTAATGGAATTGCTTATCTATTAAACAAGGTGGACACTGTTCCATTAGATAGCTCTGTGTCCTACACAGGGATTGATACAAAGTGGGCTGTCTCCTATAGATCTTTTCAGATTTCAGTCCCAGCACTGTCCCTGCAGTCTCCCTATGCTCTCCCTACAGTGTGTAAAAACTATCCCCACAATCTCCCTAAACTGTCGCTGTAGTCTCTCTATCCAATATTCCACAATTAAAGGCTTCTTAAACACTGTCCCTAGCTCAGCTCACAGTGAAATGGCTTATACCGCATGGGATGAGGCTTTTATAGGGCTGTGACATCACAGGGGCTGGCTAGCTGCTGATTGGCTGTCTGTAGGGCATCATTGGTGATCTCCTGCCATGTTAAGAAAAAAAGATTTGTTACCAAGAAGCATGAGGAAATTTTGATTCATTGCGAATCAAATTTTTCCTAAACTTTGGTTCAAATTCCACTTCAGATTCTTCGATTCTCTCAACGCTACCGGACATGTCACATGACCAGGAAATGTGACCTATTTAAACAGGTAATCTACTGGCCACAGGTTTCCTGGGATTGGTGTCTTCTTCTAGAATATCCTCACTAGCATTCTTCTACTTATTCAGATTCTCCTGGTTTTCTGATCCTGATTGGACCCTGACCTTAATTCTTGGCTGATGATATGGACCTAAAATTCCTTCCTGGTTACGACTTCTAGCTTGGTATTTTAATTTTCTGATTTACCCTGATTGCTCTCTTGGTTTTGACTTCTGAATTGAGTATTGGCTCTGATTTTTTGGTTCTGATTTGGTTTTCTCGGTCTCTCCTGGTCTGACCTGGCTAGTATTATAAAGTGGTCGCCTATCTGTCACAGGGTACTTTCTTTCTTTTATGTCCTAGCACTTAGATAGGAAGGGACTGTTGACCAGTTGTGGGCCGCTGACGAGGACAGATCTTGCAAGTAGGTAGGGACAGTGGGATGGGTAGTTTAAGGTTTTCCGCTTTCTACTGTGACATAACTATCATGAGGGCACGTGCCGCACTCCTAACGGGGTTTGGATGATTCATAATGAAGTATATTAGTGAATGTGCCACTACTCATGGAAATAGCGCATGCACAAAATTATGATGGTCTTGAGATATCATCCCAAAGAGTAAATTTTAACCACCTAATATAGAAAGCCTCTCAGGCTCAGTAAAGATAATAGGATAGACCAGTGATGGGCAACGTGCGGCTCTCCAGATGTTGCAGAACTACAACTCCCAGCATGCAAAGCCTGTCTATAGCTATCAGCCTACTGCAGGGCATGGTGGGAGTCGTAGTTTAGCAACAGCTGGAGAGCCGCACGTTGCCCATCACTGGGATAGACGAATAGGGTTCATCCGTAGAGAGACAAAACGATCCGTTCATTACTAGTTACTGTCACAAACCAGTGGGCGTGAACCCACTGTGCCACGTTTCCTACCTTCTCTAAGGACGTTGTCTAAGTGAACCCCTCGATCTTTACAGTACCCCTGATGGTGGGGAACACCAGGTTGCTATCTCTTGAGGAGGATAGGCACACAAGTCAGCTGATCCAGGCGGACCAGGAGGTACTTGAGAAAGGTACCAGAGGTACCGGTGTTGTCACCAGGAGCAACAGTGCAGGACCGAAGCATGAGGCAGAGTCGAAATCGGAAAGCGAATAGGTCAGGGAATGCGGCACAGGTACAGGTAGTATCGCCCCCCCCCCCCACTGCCCCCATATAGTAATTTCCCCAACACTGCCCCCATTTACGTAGTGAAAGAGACGGTTCCTGGACACCACTTGTCTTGCTTAATAATTATTTTATTATGTATATTGCGGATTGCCAGTTACAGAAAGTAGTGACGTTTCGGCATTGGCCTTCATCAGAACACTGGATGTGCCGCAAGAAGTTACAACCAAATCTTGTAGGTACAGGCTCTGTGGCCGTGTGGCGGTGCTTATAGGGCTATAGTGAGCCGCACGGCCACAGAGCCTATACCTACAAGATTTGGTTGTTACTTCTTGCGGCACATCCAGTGCTCTGATGAAGGCCAATGCCGAAACGTCACTACTTTCTGTAACTGGCAATCCGCCATATACATAATAAAATAAATATTGAGCAAGAGTGGTGTCCAGGAACCGTCTCTTTCACTACGTCAATATTTGGCTGGGAACCATTACCTGTGACCCGCATACATAAGGTGGAGCGCCGCCCAACCATACCTGCACTGCCCCCATTTAGCAATTTCCCCCACACTGCCCCATATAGTAATTTCCCCCACATTGCCCCCATTTAGCAATTTCCCCCACACTGCCCCCATATAGTAATTTCCACCACACTGCCCCCATATAGTAATTTCCCCAACCCTGCCCCATTTAGCAATTTCCCCTACACTGCCCCTATATAGTAATTTCCCCCACACTGCCCCTATATAGTAATTTCCCCCACACTGCCCCTATATAGTAATTTCCCCACACTGCCCCTATATAATAATTTCCCCCACACTGCCCCATATAGTAATTTCCCCTACACTGCCCCCATATAGTAATTTCCACCACACTGCCCCCATATAGTAATTTCCCCCACACTGCCCCATACAGTAATTTCCCCCACACTGCCCCCATATAGTAATTTCCTCCACACTGGCCCGTAAAGTAATTTCCCCCACACTGCCCCTATATAGTAATTTCCCACACACTGCCCCCATATAATAATTTCCCCACACTGCCCCATATAGTAATTTCCCCCACACTGCCCCTATATAGTAATTTCCACCACACTGCCCCCATATAGTAATTTCCCCACACTGCCCCCATATAGAATTTCCCTCACACTGCCCCCATATAGTAATTTCCCCACACTGCCCCATATAGTAATTTCCACCACACTGCCCCCATATAGTAATTTCCCCACTGCCCCATATAGTAATTTCCCCACTGCCCCATATAGTAATTTCCCCACACTGCCCCATATAGTAATTTCCCCACACTGCCCCACATAGTAATTTCCCCCACACTGCCCCCATATAGTAATTTCCACCACACTGCCCCATATAGTAATTTCCCCACACTGCCCCATATAGTAATTTCCCCCACACTGCCCCTATATAGTAATTTCCCCCACACTGCCCCCATATACTAATTTCCTCCACACTGCCCCCATATAGTAATTTCCACAACACTGCCCCACACAGTAATTTCACCCACACTGCCCTCATATAGTAATTTCCACCACACTTCCCCCATATAGTAATTTCCACCACACTGCCCCATATAGTAATTTCCCCACACTGCCCCCATATAGTAATTTCCCCACACTGCCCCATATAGTAATTTCCCCACACTGCCCCCATATAGTAATTTCCCCACACTGCCCCCATATAGTAATTTCCCCACACTGCCCCATATAGTAATTTCCCCACACTGCCCCATATAGTAATTTCCCACACTGCCCCCATATAGTAATTTCCCCACACTGCCCCATATAGTAATTTCCCCACACTGCCCCCATATAGTAATTTCCACCACACTGCTCCACACAGTAATCTCCCCCACACTGCCCCCATATAGTAATTTCCACCACACTGCCCCCATATAGTAATTTCCACCACACTGCCCCCATATAGTAATCTCCCCACACTGCTCCACACAGTAATCTCCCCACACTTCCCCCATATAGTATTTTCCCCACAGTGCCCCCATATAGTAATTTCTACCACACTGCTCCCATATAGTAATCTCCCCACACTGCCCCCATATAGTAATTCCCCACACTGCCCCCTATAGTAATTTCCCCACACTGCCCCCATATAGTAATTTCCCCACACTGCCCCCATATAGTAATTTCCCCACACTGCCCCCATATAGTAATTTCCCCACACTGCCCCCACACAGTAATTTCCCCACACTGCCCTATATAGTAATTTCCACACACTGCCCCCATATAAGTAATTTCCGCACACTGCCCCCATATAGTAATTTCCCCACACTGCCCCACACAGTAATTTCCCTCACACTGCCCCCATATAAGTAATTTCCCACACTGCCCCCATATAGTAATTTCCACCACACTGTCCCCATATAGTAATTTCCCCACACTGCCCCCATATAGTAATTTCCCCAAACTGCCCCCATATAGTAATTTCCCCACACTGCCCCCATATAGTAATTTCCACCACACTGCCCCCATATAGTAATTTCCACCACACTGCCCCCATATAGTAATTTCCCCCACACTGCCCCCACACAGTAATTTCCCCCACACTTGCCCCACAAAGTAATTTGGCCCCACATAGTAATTTGTCCCCACATACAGTAGTTTCCCCCACACATTTCTGGGCCTGGCATTGGCAGCACTGCAACACATCTTGAAACCCCCCCCCCCCCTCTTTCATGGTACATTTCTCCCCGACCGGGGGACCACACAAGCTCACTCACCGGTGATGAGCACCACTAGTAGTTGCACGCAGTCACAGTCTCTGAACTTGAAGTCAGTTCAGCTCCAGACTCCTGCGCACCACCCCCATGTGACTACTACTGAGGCACTTGACTGCAGCGCTGAACAGTGCTGCGTGCATGCGCCGCACAGGCCCCGCCCGGCCAGTGCCCGCCGGCCGGCAATTGCTCAATTGGGGAAAAAAAGCCAGCTGCTTGTTCCGCCTAGCGCCGCCGACCATGAAAAAATAAAAAAAGGGCATTAAAGGGGCAGAGGCAGAAAGGAGCAGGGGCTCAAGCCCTATTTGAGCCCTATGTGTGCACGACTGCGGCACGGAAGGGGTTAAATGGCTGACATCTGTGTCAGATGTAAGCCATTTCAAGCAGAGTGTCATCAAAAAAGAAAAAGTCATTTTAAAGTTTCTGATCTGAATTGACCTGCGGTTTTCAGCTATCGACGATATGGGACCCCACTCGGCATTGTACCAAGGTGCCTGCTGAATCATTTCAAGGTGCCTGCTGAATCATTTCAAGGTACCTGCTGAATTGTTTCAGCAGGCAGCTTGTTCTGATTACCGCCCGCCGCACTGCGGTGATCGGAAATACACAGGAAGTACCGGTACGTCATGTGTCTTTAAGTACCAGCACATCAGTATGTACCAGTACGTCCTGTGTCCCCAAGAGGTTAAGGAAATGCTGCAGGAAACAAGCAGCAAGCATTCTGTGGCCAAACTGAAAGGAAACACTGGGAGCAGATCACCGCTGAACATGGCGCCCGGGACTGCGGCGGTAAGCAGGGGAACAGCAACGTTTGAAAATGGGTCAAGTGTCCAAACTCTTGACCCTTTTTCGGAAAGATGCACATGAGAAGATCTGGTAAAAACTATAGTAATCCCTGAAAACTCCCTTAATGATCGCTCCACCTTCTCCTCGTTCATCTCCTCAGATGTTTTTTCCTTACCATTCTGCTCCTTTTTCCTTTCAGATCAGATGGGTCTCTTCATGGTCAGCACAATTCTACACATCAAATCCGGGCTCCTGATAGAGGCTGAAAAATGGATTTAAATCACTGGAATCGCCGGCTGTAGCATCCGTTCCCTCTAATGAGATGACAAGTTGCAGGATGGCGCAATTAGTAGCCAGGAGAAAGTTGACGGTGGGCGCTTGTAGTCTTCACATTAATCAAATGGTAAATAAATTTGGAGTCCAGCCGATGAAAACCTCCCATTCAGCCATATGTAAGCAGCAGGGTTATAACGCAACAGTGGAAAATGGTGCGACTGAGAATTTCCCTCCAAGCGCTCCCCCAATTGGAGCCATGAACGCGGCCTCGCTTTCCCTGTGACCGTCCTTATGAAGGATTACAGCTCCATTAATAATAGAGACCTGAACGAGACAGAAAAATTAATACCTCCAATTAATAAGATTCGACGTTCTCGCTCAGCTCATGTAATCGCCGCTTCATTCCTCAATGTCAGGAATTTTTCGGCGGCGCTATTACAATGGGCAGAAGACGGCCTGTCTCACACAGCTATGTCGTCTGCCTCTTATACTCCAGTCAAATCCAAAGCAACATTCAAAATTCTGCTGGTTTCCCGTCTTCACAATGTCTATGCCACCCCCTGCTGGTGCAGTGTCTGTACAGAGCTGCAGTTCAAGGTGACTTTTTGTCTCAAAAACATCTGATGTAGAAAACTAACTGACTACATATACCACAATGCAATGCACTAGAGTGTAGTGCATGATGGGCTCTCAGGTTTACCGTAATGTTTACCGGGGATGTGTAGGGGCCATTTTCCTTTTTCCCCTTATAATAATATAAAGGGGGTGCTGGAGGCTACAAAAACATGGCTGCTTGTTGAAATACTAGGTACTCCAAGCGCAAGAGATGTGCTGCTCTATATGGAGGCAGCCATGTTTTTGTTGCCTAAAAGAGCCACTTTAAAGGTCTGAAGGCCGCCATACATCAGATTGTTGTGAATTCCAGCAAGGCCAGCCAACTCTCTACTGTGCATGAGAGGATGGGGCAGGTTGTTCTGGCAGAGGCTTGGTTCTCTCTTGCCATTGAGAACACATGCATGCCCAGCCAAACAACCTTTTAACAGAGAGCTATTAAGGGTATTTGGGCACCTTAAAAGTTAGGGATGGGAGGTCAAAATGGAACTTGTAAGACTGGTGCCTAGTTGTCAAACGTCCAGAATTTGCCAAGATTGTTCCAAATATTCAGAGACAATTCTGGCAAATTTGGATTAAAAATGGGTATGGCTTACATAAACACTGCCGGAATGTGGACATCACCAGGTGGGTGTGGGGCACACATGGCAGGGCTTAAATGCCCCAAATTTACTAACAACAATGTTTGTAAGTATGTTGGTGTCTTCTTATGTGGAATTGTCAAAGGCTTTTTATCTGGAATTTAATTTCTATAACCTGAAAAAAATAGCTCAAATTCTGTTTCAGCTGAAAATTCCTGCAACATCCAGAGGGGTTGCATAGTGAAAATTAGGTCTTTGTGAAGACCTCCTTAGGATGTCCATCGTTGGCCCGCACAGGCTGTGGAACTAGAACCTAAGGGGTAGCTATTTTTTTCCTGACCCTGTAGCCAGTTGGAGTAAGTCGGAGGAGCATGAGCTGCCAGCATCTGCCAACCCACAAATTTGGAGGAAGAAAGGGGTGGAGTCTCCAATCTTCAGGAAATCAGGTCTCCTAGAGACCATCTGTACTGCAAGCACAAGAACCAAAAGGCCCAGAAGAGAAGTGCTGAGACTAGGGCAAGGACAATATTTTGTGACAGGGCATAAGCAGCCATTTTGTGTTAAGAAACAAGTGGCCATGTTGTGATAGAAAGTAAGCAGGCATTTTGTGTCGGGAGTAAACAGCTCTTTGTGATGAGGAATGGCTCTCTATGGTTCTATTTCCACTGAGATAAGATGGCTGCCTGGTGTCAATAATATAAGATGGCTGCCTGGTGTTATCAAAATAAGATGGGTTCCTGGTGACATTGATATAAAATGGCTGTCTAGTGTCCGCCTGTCATCAATTATATAAGATGGTTGTCTAGTAACATTGATTTAAAATGGCCGCCTGGTGTCATTGATATAAAATGGCTGACTAGTGTCATCGGCATAAGATCACCGCCTGGTGTCATTAATATAAGATGTCCACCTGTTGTCAATTACATAAGATGGTTTTCTGATGTCATCGATATAAGATGGCCGCCTGGTGTCATTGATATAAGATGGCCGCCTGGTGTCATCGACATAAGATGGCCAGCTGGTGTCATTAATATAAGATGTCCACCTGTCGTCAGTTATATAAGATGGGTGTCTAGTAACATCGATTTAAAATGGCCGCCTGGTGTCATTGATATAAGATGTCCACCTGTCGTCAGTTATATAAGATGGGTGTCTGGTGTCATTGATATAAGATGGCAATCTGGTGTCATTGATATAAGAAACCTGATGGGTGCCTGTTGTGCTTGTTGTCATTGATATAAGATGGCTGCCGGTATCATTGATTTAAGATACCCATCTGTTGTCATTAATATAAGATGGCCGTCTGGTGTCACTATGCATCCTTTTCCTCATCATTACCACTAATGCAAGATGGCCACCTGATGGCCATTGATTGCATAGCCACAGGGGCTTCAGGGTTTATGAAGCACTGAAGCCCTGGAGCCAAAGAGGGGCCTAAAGTCCCTCTTCTCCACTTGAGGAGACCACATGTAGATTGGGGCCCTGTTACAGACTTTGCATTGGGGCCCAGGAGCTTCAAGTTACATCTCTATGTACCAGGGTCTGAGTCCTCAGTTTTCTGGTTCCTTCTTCCTCCGTTCAGAAATAGAACTTTCTAAGAGCCAGCTGTGGCCATGTCCTTCCTGCCCCAGGCTCTGGCTTCTTGAAGTCATCCAGAGTTAAAAATAAACACTCGCAGATTACTCTCCATTATGTTAAATGTTTGGGGGAGAAATTCTCGGATGTTTCAAAGGTCTGTTCTTCTCCAGTGTCCCATGTGTCTTCTGTTCGAACAAAAGAAAGACCTTAGGTGGTAACTAGCCCTTAACAACCAATTAACCTCTTCGGGGGCCCCGACAGCGAAACTTTTATAGCCTGTTGTACGGAGAATGAGACATTTCTGCTTCTCACCTAATATCAACATGAAAAGAAAAGAATATGCTATAAAAAGCACCTGAAATGCACTCGTTTATGAAGCCGTGGTCTGCCTTTAATAGCAGAAATCAGGTAATAAACATAGTTTATGGCAGATTGAGAATGCTCAAGGAATGCCAACCTGCTCAAGCTCATATTTTCTGATCTGTGATGGTCATCAGGGCCACACCTCATACTAAGAAGAGCATGTGGATCTATCAGTCACTTGAACATATTTTACTTGGGGCTACTCCTATGGTTGTTGTGTCAATGTCCCCCATAGTATTCCCCATTTAACTCCAGTACAGGGATCTACAGGGAAACCACCAGGCTGCTACCTATTGGAGTAGTTTCTGTTTGGGTGAAGGTTGACCGTCGCGATTTACCAGACAGTGGTGCAGAGTACCAAGGGATCAGGCAAAACCATAGTCAGGGACAGGCCAAGGTCAGGGCAGGCAGAGTTCAGGCAATGCATTAAAAAATTCCAGGTCAGAGCAGAGGACCGATAGTCAAGGGTCAAATCCAGGAAGCAGGCAGAAGTCGGTACACAGAGAGATGAACATAGAAATAGTTAAACTTTGCTGGACTCTAGCAAACTAGAACCTATTGCTCAGGAACCCTCCCACAAGTGCTTTAAGTACCGAAAGTGACCAGCTGTTGGCTGGGGAAGATTAGGGTGCATGTGCACTGGCCTTTTAAGAGACGGACAGAGTGTGCACTGCAAAGGAGAGAAATGCTGTCAAGAAGCAGGCCATAGACTGTGGGGAGAAGCAAAGCTTTTCCATTGACCGGGCTTGCCAGGAATGAGGAAGCGATGCTGGTAGGTGTCGTATCAGTCAGTCATTGTGACAGGAAGGCTTTGTAAAATGGAAATTATATTTATTATAGATGAGTAGATAAAAGTTGCAGTAAGGTGTGGTATAAAAATATATTGGATCATGAACAGCCATTGGTCTGACTATGATATGCATGACATAGATTAGTAAAAATAATAGGAGATGTTTAAAAAGACAACTAAACTTATGTTTACTTAAGTTATGGATGAGTAGATTAGTAAAATTTGCATGAAGGTGTTTTACAAAGGAAGGTATGCTATGAAATGACCAACAGGAGGTCTAATTGCATTAGGTGTGGTGTAGGTCTGAAATGGATACCAGAGGCTTTGTAACAAGAGAATTAAACTTATGAATAAATAGATGAGTAAAAGTTGCAGGAGGGCTTGGTATGATGTTGGATCATAACCAATCATTCATCCTATTGTGGCATACATCAGTAAAAATGACAGTAGGCTTTAAAAAGATGATGAACATAGTAGATGAGTAAAAAAAGCATGAAGGTGTTGTAAAAAGACAGGTACGGTATGCTGTGAAGTGGCCAACAAAGGGTCCTAATGTGTTAGGTGTGGTGTAGATCTGTAAGGGATGCCAGAGGTTTTGTAAAAAGATAATTGAACATATGGATGTATAGATGAGTTAAAGTTGCAGGAGGGTTTGAAGAGATGGGGGTCTTAATCTTAATGTGAAAAAGATCACAGTAGGCTTTGAAAAGAAAAGACTAAACTTATGGATGAGTAGATGAGAAAAAGTTGCATGAGGGTTGTACTAGGATCAACAGTTGATCACATTCTGGTTGGCATGGTCTGTAAGACATACAAGAGGCTTTGTAAAAAAGATGACTGAGCTTATTAAAGATAAGGCACTGAGTAAACATTGCAGGGAACGCTGCTGGTGTAAAACATGTGTTGTGCTTCAATCCTACATGCCACTCCCTTCTTCTAACAAGCCGTGCTCATTTGGGGTCTCGAGAATGTAGGACTAACTCAGAAACTCAAGGCTTAGGTCAATGAGGTTGATAGAAAACGTTGGAACCATTTACTGATCTTATTATGGATAATCAGAGATCACTAGTGGAGTACCACAGGTCACTATTGGGCCCCATTCTCTTCAATATATTTATTAAGGATCTTGTAGAAGGCTTGCACAGTAAAATATCAATTTTTGCAGATTACACTAAACTGTGTAAAGAAATTGACACGGAAGAGAACAGTATACTGTATATATACTACAGAGGACAGTATACTGCATATATACTACAGAGAACAGTATACTGTATATATACTACAGAGGACAGTATACTGTATATATACTACAGAGGACAGTATACTGTATATATATACTACAGAGGACAGTATACTGCATATATACTACAGAGGACAGTATACTGTATATATATACTACAGAGGACAGTATACTGTATATATATATATATTACAGAGGACAGTATACTGCATATATACTACAGAGAACAGTATACTGTATATATACTACAGAGGACAGTATACTGTATATATATACTACAGAGGACAGTATACTGTATATATACTACAGAGGACAGTATACTGCATATATACTACAGAGGACAGTATACTGTATATATACTACAGAGGACAGTATACTGTATATATATATATTACAGAGGACAGTATACTGCATATATACTACAGAGAACAGTATACTGTATATATACTACAGAGGACAGTATACTGTATATATACTACAGAGGACAGTATACTGTATATATATACTACAGAGGACAGTATACTGCATATATACTACAGAGGACAGTATACTGTATATATACTGCACAGGACAGAATACTGTATATATACTGCAGAGGACAGTATACAGTATATATACTACAGAGGACAGTATACTGTATATATACTACAGAGGACAGTATACTGTATATATATATATATATATATATATAGCTTAAAAACGATGATAGCACCATCCAAAAATATACAAGAGAAATTGGGTGCAATGTCCACAGGCAGGGTTTAGGCACTTACCCCATATAAATAAAGAAAAAAATGGACTGCACTCCACAGAAGCTTCAGAAGTATAAAAGTGTAGTTTTATTCACCCATAATGGCGGTGAGTAGTGTTGAGCGCGAATATTCGAAAAGCGAATTTTTTTAGCGAATATCGGCACTTCGCTAATTCGCGAATATTTCGAATATAGCGCTATAAATTCGCTATTTCGAATATTCGTTTTTTTTTTTTTTTTTTTTTTTTTTTTTAGTTATATTTTTTTCTTTCCTACTTCCCAAAAGTAGTTCTTACCTGTCCTGAGGATTCCTGGCTGCTCTAGTCAGTGCCCGTTGTCGCTTCTGCCGACTTCCGTGCTCATGTGGAGCGTCCCCATCCATGGGAGAATCTCCATATACTAAAATGTACTGTCGGATTTGAGGAATTACGTTGAAATCGCAATGCGATCAATCTAAGTTATATTAATCGCATTACGATTACAACTTAGCACTGCTATCTTACATAGGCTAGAATTAACGAATATGGAGTATAGCTAATGCTATGCACTAGCAGTGCTAAGTTGAAATCGCAATGCGAATACTTTAAGTTAAATTAATCGCATTGCGATTTCAACTTAGCACTGCTGCTATATTCCATATTCGTTAACTTCGTTAATTCTAGCAAGCTGACCCATTATAAACCCAGCTCTAAGTTGAAATCGCAATGCGATTAATATAACTTGAATTAATCGCATTGCGATTTCAACGTAATTCCTCAAATCCGACAGTACATTTTAGTATATGGAGACGTTCCCATGGTGATGGGGACGCTCCATGAGCACAGAAGTTATGGTTGGCTTGGTAGAATTAGCTAATAGCTGAATATGACGAATGTATTCGTCATATTCCTCAAAACGAAGATAACGAAGTATTCTACATCTTCGCTTTAGCTACCTATTCGTCTCGTCATCGTCAACTTCAGCTATTCGCTAATTCTAGCAATCAAATAGGAAGGTTGACTTACAGACAGCTGTGTTAAATTCGCTATGCGATTATTTTTTTTTAATACAATAATTATATTACTTGATAAAATTATTATAAGTATTCTATTTATTAAAAAAAATCGCATAGCGAATTTAACACAGCTGTCTCTATAGTCAACCTTCCTATTTGATTGCTAGAATTAGCGAGGTTGACGAATAGGTAGCTAAAACGAAGATGTAGAATACTTCGTTATCTCGCTTTGAGGAATAGACGAATACATTCGCCATATCTCGTCATCCTCGCTAATTCTAGATATGAAACCAATAGGAAAGTAGCCTTAAGTACAAATCGCAATATGCGATTATTTAAATCGCATGTTAATCGCGATAACTAGAAAAATGACTTAATATTCGATTTCGACGAATATGAAACGAATATTCATTCGAATATTCGCGAATCTCGTCGAAATCGAATATGGCACCTGCCGCTCATCACTACGAGTGACGACGTTAGCTCAGTGTGAGCCTTTCTCAAGCTAGAGAAAGGCTCACACTGAGCCGAAACGTCGCTCACCGCCATTATGGGTGAATAAAACTACACTTTTATACTTCTGAAGCTTCTGTGGAGTGCAGTCCATTTTTTTCTATATATATATATATATATATATATATATATATATATATAATACAGAGGATAGTATACTGTATATATAATACAGAGGACAGTAAACTGTGTATATATATATACTACAGAGGACAGTATACTGCTACTGAGGGATCTGGATAGATTGGAGGCTTGGGCAGAGAAATGGCAGATGAGGTTTAACACTGACAAATGTAAAGTTATGCACACGGGAAGGAATAATGCAAGTCACCCGTACATACTAAATGGTAAATCACTGGGTAACACTGACATGGAAAAGGACCTAGGAATTTTAGTGAAAAGCAAACTAAGCTGTAAAAACCAGTGTCAGGCAGCTGCTGACAAGGCCAATAAGATAATGGGTTGCATAAAAAGGGGCATAGACGCCCGTGATGAGAACATAGTCCTACCACTTTACAAATCACTGGTCAGACCACACATGGAGGACTGTGTACAGTTCTGGGCTCCTGTGACCAAGACGGATATAGCCGAGCTGGAGAGGGTCCAGAGGAGGGCAACTAAAGTAATAACTGGAATGGGGAAACTACAGGACCCTGAAAGGTTATCAAAATTAGGGTTATTCACCTTAGAAAAAAGACGACTGAGGGGAGATCTAATAACTATGTATAAATATATCAAGGGTCAGTACAGAGATCACTCCCATCATCTATTTATCCCCAGGACTGTGACTGGAACGAGGGGACATCCTCTGCGCCTGGAGGAAAGAAGGTTTCTACACAAACATAGAAGAGGATTCTTTACGGTAAGAGCAGTGAGACTATGGAACTCTCTGCCTGAGGAGGTGGTGATGGTGAGTACAATAAAGGAATTCAAGAGGGGCCTGGATGTATTTCTGGAGTGTAATAATATTACAGGCTACAGCTACTAGAGAGGGGTTGTTGATCCAGGGAGTTATTCTGATTGCCTGATTGGAGTCGGGAAGGAATTTTTTTCCCCTTAAGTGGGGAAAATTGGCTTCTGCCTCACAGGTTTTTTTTTTTGCCTTCCTCTGGATCAAATAGCAGGATGACAGGCCGAACTGGATGGACGGAGGGCTTTTTTTCGGCCTTAGTAAAAGTTGCATGAGGGCTTTGTAATATGTAGCCTCATAATAACCATTGGTTAATGTAATAGGCCTGGATTACAACAGCGAGGGCTGACATGAAGAAATGGAAGAGGATTAATGTTACAGTGATTTAATTTATTATAGTCATTGTGGATCAGTAAAAGTCACAGGAGGGCTCTGTAATATGTTATGTCATACCCCTTTCAAAACCAAATGGCCTAATTATAATATTTATCAGCGGTTTCTACAAAGAAGTACTGTATTTTGTAATGATCAACCACAGGTGAAAACTGTATTATTGAGGCCCCGTGATCACTAGAACGGAGTCCGAGGCCTACAATTCTTTCTCACTGCTCAAAAACAATAAGGAGGAGTTTGAATGGAAATGGATTCAAGAATGCTCGCCCACCGCACTAATCAAACTCATCCGTACAGCGTTTCGGAAGGGAAGAAAGGTTGGGACTCTATTTGAAATGGTCAGCAGGGGTCCAGCACTCACTGTTCTGTTGTTTAGAGATACAATATCTGACGTATATCTTGACCCCACTCCAATCACAAGAAGAAAAGAAAAATTTCACAAACTTACAGTTTTGACATTCAGAACAGTAGGTTTCGATAAAAGTTCAGAAACTAGGCAGAAGACTGTAAGTTTAATACATGAAAAGGAAATCGAGGTCACATCTGTAGTTTATAGTCCTCAGAATGAAAGCTGCTTTTCCGCTCAACCTTGAAAGTGCTACTGTTCCCTCTCAGCACTGTGCTGTAAGATATATGGAGCCGTCTCTGTCACATAGAATCAAGGCTGACACACTGTTACATTTTTTGACTTTGAATAATCATTGTCACATGCAAATAAGCAGAGGTAGTTTTAAAAAAACACTTCAGGGTTAAGGAAATTCCCGTGTGAAACATATCCTACATCAACCATAAAGAAAAAGACATGTATATTTCTTACTATTTTTATTATAACATTATAGTATTATATAGAAGATATAATATAAAACTATTATAATACTCAGTCCTATGTACAAGAATATAATTCCTATAATACTGCCCCTATGTACAAGAATATAACTACTATAATACTGCTCCTATGTACAAGAATATAACTACTATAATACTGCTCCTATGTACAAAAAAAAAACACTATAATGCTTCTCCTATGTACAAGAATATAACTACTATAATACTGCTCCTATGTACAAGAATATAACTACTATAATACTGCTCCTATGTACAAGAATATAACTACTATAATACTGCTCCTATGTACAAGAATATAACTACTATAATACTGCTCCTATGTACAAGAATATAACTACTATAATACTGCTCCTATGTACAAGAATATAACTACTATAATACTGCTCCTATGTACAAGAATATAACTACTATAATACTGCTCCTATGTACAAGAATATAACTACTATAATACTGCTCCTATGTACAAGAATATAACTACTATAATACTGCCTCCTAGCTGAGAGGTTGTGTCTCAGTAGCTCTCCCATGTCTGGAGCTTGTCCGGGAGGAGCCACCCCGGGCAGCCATGCTCCTCAGGCCAGGCCCAGGCTCCAAGGCCTAATCTGGGAAACAATTCCCACTCTTCTCAACCTGGGGATGAAAATCCCAAAGTTCTTCTCAGGAAGATGAATGTGCAGAATGTCGGCGGTCATGGTGTCAGCAGTCCCAGTACTGCAAGAAGTCAAGATGGAAAGAAAGTAACAGCAGAGCAGAAAGAAGCAGTAAGTAAGAGGATGATGAATCCACCTACCAGTGTGAATGTGCAGCGTCCTGAAGGAAAACCACAGAGCAGAAACTTTCTGAAGCAAGAGGCCAGCAGAGTTTGCAGGAGGTGACTCCATTACAGCCTGCAGGTGTGCAGCCCTCACCTTCCCCAAGCAGACACAGAAGAACATCTCTGGAGAGACAGACCATACAGCAAAATCTCCAACAAAACGTGATGATACAGAGAGAGCGTACAAGATCTGGGAGCAGCAGCAAAAAGAGGAAAAAGTGTGGATGAGACCAAAGATGGAAAAGCAGGAAAGTTTCATGGTGCAGCCAGTGGAAAAACCTGGGAGCCGGTCCCCAATCTGGAGATTGTGCGCCCACCACAGTGATTGCAGCCACCGCAAGTCCAAAGCCACAAGTGTCTTCACCAGCAGTGCAGAGGCTTGAGCTGGAAACAAGCGGAACAACAACTACTACACCTGTGAGAGGCCATCCTGAGAGTCCACAGCCTGCAATTCCCAGCAATGGACAGTCTGCTAGAGGGGGAGAGCGCACACCTGAGCTCTGCCTGGCTGATGAGATCCCAGCACTGGTGCAGAGAATGGAGACTCTGAGGAAAGAGAAACTGCAGCTTCAGAAGCAGATAGACTGCATGTATAAACTAAAGGCAGCAAACCCTGACCGCCAGGAGCTGCACGACCGCAAGCTGAGCTCCCTGGCCATACAGCTCGCAGACACCGTAAGGGAGATGGACTCTGTGTTAGGACAACTGGGGCCAGTTGGAGAAACTTTCAGGAACCAGCAGCGGTTTGATTCTTTCCAAAAGTCCCATGTAAGACCATTACTGCAGCCAGCAAGTTTCTCCTTTAAAGAAGAAACTTTGTACGGAGGGGAATCAAGTGTCCAACACCAGCAAGCACAGTCAGCAGTCCCTGTCATGGCACTACAAGTCCCAGCATCCAGCAATCTGCAGGAGGAAAGTGGACTCTTACCTGAAGGTAACCCTGTAGTAGCAGTGCAGTCACCACAAGCATCAGGGGGCAGCACTGTGCAGATGGACTGTGGACTTCTACCAGAAGGTAACAGCACAGCAGCACATGAGACCGCCATTACTGAGCCGGATCCTCAGGGCTCTGTTGTGCAGGACTGTACTGCTGAGGACTGTGAGGACTTTCATGTGTCTGATGATATTGCTGATACTCTGTGTGATAATGCTCTGTCAGGGGAGAGTGCACCACAGTCTGTGTGGGATCTGGGATCATTTGGGGAATCGGGCCAGTCTGTGGTTCCCTCTGTGAATGTTGGTGACACTGATGGTGGGCAGGGAGCAGTCCAGTCTGATGCACAGGAGTTCCCCCCATTAGTTATGCAGACAGCACCAGAACCCCCTAGTACAGGAGGCCAGCAGCCTACACAGGTCCCACAAGGAAGGCAGGATAGTGGACCTGGTCACACCTCCTCTGGGAATGCCTGGAGCCGTGGCTCTCCATCATTTACATCAAACACCAGTTATTCAGGCCAGGCTTTCAAGAGGAGGAACGTGGTCAGGTTCAGGCATAGAGGTGCCAAGGAAGAGCTGCCCGATAGGAGGTATGTCATCAGAGAGCTGCTATGTAAGCAAATGGGTTTCCAGCCATCCAACATCCTGGCTGTGATAAACCTCCCAGACAGGCAGGGCTATGACATCAGTTTCAAGCTCATGTCTGACTTGGACCGCTTCTGGGCTAGCTTCACCAGATTCAGAGAAGAAGAGGGCTGGAGTAAATTCAGTTTTATCCCCATCTCTAAGCCAGATACCGTTAATGTCACCATCATCTTCTGGAATGAGTCGGTTCCCCACCAGGACATTGTAGTCTGGCTGAGGAGACATTGTGACCTCATGTCTGAACTCACCAAAACCAGAGATGAAGATGGTATCTGGACTGGGGGTGGAAGGTCTTGGTGAAGCTTCATCAACACCAAAATATTACCCAACATCTGCCCAATTCTTTCTTCATTGGCCGGGAAAAAGGTGTGTGTTTCTATGCAGGTCAGCCTAGGAAATGCTTTAAATGTGGGAAGACCGGTCACTTGGCGAGTGCGTGCACCATGGTGAAGTGCAACCTGTGTGGGGAGGTTGGTCATGTCAGTGCCAACTGCCAGGTCATTAGGTGTAATCTGTGTGGTAGGATTGGTCATCCCCACAGAGACTGTCCTGATGCCTGGCATAACATCTGCAAAGACTTTCCTGATGATGACTTATTGGAAGGGACAGATGACCTGGAGGAGGACGCGTTATTGTCAGGGTTAGTGCCAACAGGGCCAGCGTCTCAACAGGATGAACCAGACAGCGGTCCAGCACAAACCCAACCCCAGTCAGATGTCAATGAGGGGAACATGGAAGTGGTCACAAAGGGAGTAGGCTCAGAGATTGTCTCTACTTCTGCATCAGTGTCCATTATTGGAGAAAATAAGCAGACTAAGAGAAGAAAGAAAGATAAGTCTAGCCGTAAGCCTGAGGATGAGTGGACAACTGTCCAAAAGACGAGTAAGATTAAAGTGGATAGTAGACCAGATGGGACAGTCATCGCCAATAGATTCAGTGTCCTATCTGAGTCGGATGCAGAGACAGAAATGGAAAGGGAATTAAAACATTTGATGGCTGAATATGATGGAGACCCAGATGATGATCCTCCCTCTAAGAAAAGACCCATTAGAGTTGAGAGGCAGTCTAATTCTGACATGGAGACTGGTGGTCAGCGGGGAGGTTCAGACTCTGATTTATGATGACCGGTTTAATCTCTGCATTACTTGTAGTGTGTATTACTATGATGGCTGATTTTCAACTTAAAGTCATTTCAAGTAATGTGAATAGCATGAAAGTGAGGAGAACAAGGCATGCAGTATATGATCATCTGAAGTATTTGGATGCTGATGTCTTCTTCTTGCAGGAAACCCATCTAAATACTTTGGGTCTTGTGCGAGAAGCAGAGAGAGAATGGAGGTCTGGTCCTTCCTTCTGGTCGCTGGCTGTGGAACCATATGCCGGGGTCTCCATACTGTTTAACACCAGGGATGTGACCATACATAGACTAACGGAGGTTTCAATGGGAAGGTGTCTAGTCCTGGAGGTCACAGTCCGCGGTAGAAGGCTCCGGCTCATCAATATCTATGGTCCACAGACAGTGACTGAGAGGACTGACCTTTTCAATGAGGTAAAGCCATACCTGTTCACATCCGTTCCTGTGGTTATGGCAGGGGATTTTAATGCCATTATGACAGCCAGTGACAGACCTACTGACAGACCCCTTACTAGAGACTCTAAGGTCCTAAACAGGATGATTCTTCAGGCTGGTTTGTGTGATGTGTTTGCATGTGGTGGTAGAAAGCCAAAGTTTACTTATTTTTGTGCTGGTAGGAACAGTCGGATAGACTTAGCTCTGGTGAGTCCTTCTGAAAACATTGGTGAGAGGACTGAGAAAGTTGTCCCTTATTCTGACCACCTGGCCTTGTATTTCTGTTTGGGAACCACCAAGCGCCCTGATCTTGGGAGAGGGTTATGGAAACTCAACTCCAGCCTCTTGGATGACCCTTACGTCCAGATCTGTATCCACTCCCTTCTTCAGGGTCAGCTAGAGAGAACAGATTTTTTTGACAACATGGCTGACTGGTGGGAGGACGTCAAGGATGATATCAGATCCCTCTTAAAGAGATTGTCTTTTAAAAAAGGGAAGAGTAAGTACAGCCAGTATCTCAAGCTGCGGAAAGAATTGGAGTCACTGTATTCGGCAAATGGGAGGGACCAACAAAAAATTGACCGACTGAAATCTGAGATAAGGCAGTATCAGTACAGCAGGTACACCTCCCTGGTTCTTGAGCGGGATTATGGGACCTTAGGGGCTCCTGATCCCTTTGAGAATTGCAGGGAGCGTGTGGCAAACAAAGTGGTCACAGGTCTCACAGACTCCCAGGGTGTTTTGCAGGAATCTCGGGAGGGTATCCTGGGGGTGGTGAGATCCTACTATACTGACTTATTTCAGAAGAAGGTTTTGGATAGAGAGAAGATGACTCAATTCTTGGAGGCAACTCCAGGCCCTGATACTAAAAATTTGGACTTTTCTCCTTTAACAGCAGAATTGACAGTGGAAGAGGTTAAAGTGGCCATTGACCAGTTACATCTGAAGAAGGCACCAGGTCCAGACGGTATAACAGCAGAATTTTATAAAAAGTTCAGAGACCACTTAGCCCCAATCCTCGTGGAGGTGTACAAAAATTGTCTAGAAAATCACCTGATGCCTCCGTCCATGAGGGTGTCCTCGTTAATTCTGCTTTCTAAAGGGAAAGAGCCTAGTGACATCAAGAACTGGAGGCCGATTGCCCTCTTGAATGTCGACAGGAAGATTCTGGCTAAAATCCTGTTCTCTAGGTTAGTCTGTTTGTCCCAGGCACTGTTGGCAGGCTGTCAGTTCGGCACAGTAAAAGGGCGGAACATCTCTGGAGCAGTCATCTCGATAAGGGAGATGTTTGAGAGATGTAAAGCTCTGAGGTGTGGGAGATATGTTGTAGGTCTGGACCAGGCTAAAGCCTTTGACAGAGTAGATCACGAGTATCTATGGGCCACTTTGTCAAAGTACGGTATTCCGGGACAATTTATTGATTGGCTGAAAACCTTGTACAGAGAGGCTGAGAGCTTTCCTCTGGTCAATGGTTGGCAAGGGGACACGTTCAGGGTTGAGGCTGGGGTGAGACAGGGTTGCCCGTTGAGTCCACTGCTGTATGTGTTTGCCCTGGACCCGTTCCTGAGATCACTGCAGCGTTGTGACTTCCAGGGGGTGCCGGTCCCCCATTGCCTGCCCCTGAGTGTTGTTGCCTACGCGGATGATGTGACTGTGGTGATATCTGAGCCTTGTGAGGTGGAGATGTTGTCTGCAGCCATCAGAAGCTACTCGGAGGCCTCAGAGTCTCTGGTCAACCTTGAGAAGAGTCAAGCTTTCTGGACACTGAGTTCTGATCCAGACTTTGATATATCACAATTCGCGAAGGCCTCCACCTATATTAAGATCTTAGGGGTTAAATTTGGGAGGGACGATAACGCCAGGATAAATTGGGAAGAGAAGTTGGAAACCGGAAATGCAAAGGTTCAGCGATGGAAGAACTGGAGGCTGACCTATAGAGAAAGGGTTAAAATGGTGAAGACTTACCTGGTCCCTGTCTTCTTGTATGTCTCTGTCATTTTCCCTTTGCCAGAATCTCTCTCGGCTAGGCTCTTTAGCCTGTTCTTCCAGCTTCTTTGGGGGAACAGGTTGAACCTGATAAAAAGGGGTATAACTTACCTGCAGAGGAGAGAGGGTGGGCTGGATATGATAAATCCAAGGGTGTTCTTTGACTCCATGTTTCTAAAAGTAAATTTTGGTTGCTTGGACTCGGAGAACAGCTCTCTGTGGGTGAACAGTGTCAGGGACTGGATATTGCCGTTTGCAGAGTCTTGGGTGCGAGGCGGCAGTCTCAAGAGGAGGAGATGGACGAGTGGCTACCTCCCCCAGTACCTGGAATATGCCCTGAAGTGTGTCAGGAAGTGGAGGCTAGAGAAGTCTTTCATCGTAAGTAAGACAAGGAAAGAACTGTACATTAAGATATGTAGGGACTTCTGTTGTTCTCCACTTGCTCTAAGGGATTGTCCAACCACCACTATGCAGGAAAGTCTTAGGTTCCTCAATGGGAAGCGACTGCCCGCTAAACTGTATGACATTACTTGGTTGTCACTGCATGGGAGGCTCTTTGTCAAAGGTAATTTAAAGTACTTATCTCAGTCAGATAGGATGTGTCCCCTAGGATGTGACTATAATACTGCCCCTATGTAAAAGAATGTATCTACTATAATACTGCTCCTATGTACAAGAATATAACTACTATAATACTGCCCCTATGCAAAAGAATGTATCTACTATAATACTGCTCCTATGTACAAGAATATAACTACTATAATACTGCTCCTAAGTACTAGAATATAACTACTATAATACTGCTCCTATGTACAAGAATATAACTACTATAATACTGCTCCTATGTATAAGAATATAACTACTATAATACTGCTCCTATGTACAAGAATATAAGTACTATAATACTGCCTCCTATGTACAAGAATATAACTACTATAATACTGCTCCTGCTCCTATGTACAAGAATATAACTACTATAATACTGCCTTCTATGTACAAGAATATAACTACTATAATACTGCCCCCTATGTACAAGAATATACCTACTATAATACTGTCTACTATGTACAAGAATATAACTACTATAATACTGCTCCTATGTACAAGAATATAACTACCATAATACTGCTCCTATGTACAAGAATATAACTAATATAATACTGCTCCTATGTACAAGAATATAAGTACTATAATACTGCCTCCTATGTACAAGAATATAACTACTATAATACTGCTCCTGCTCCTATGTACAAGAATATAACTACTATAATACTGCCCGTATGTAAAAGAATGTATCTACTATAATACTGCTCCTATGTACAAGAATATAACTACTATAATACTGCTCCTATGTACAAAAATATAACTACTATAATACTGTTCCTATGAACAAGATTATAATTACTATAATACTGCTTCTATGTACAAAAACATAATTACTATAATACTGCTCCTATGTACAAGAATATAACTACTATAATACTGCTCCAATATACAAGAATATAACTACTATAATACTGCTCCTTTGTACAAGAATATAACTACTATAATACTGATCCTATTTACAAGAATATACCTACTATAATACTGTTCCTATGTACAAGAATATAATTCCTATAATACTTCCCCTATGTACAAGAATATAACCACTATAATACTGCTCCCATATACAAGAATAAAACTACTATAATACTGCTCCTATGTACAAGAATATAACTATTATAATACTGCTCCTAAGTACTAGAATATAACTGCTATATTACTGCCCTTATGAACAAGAATATAACTACTATAATACTGCCTTCAATGTACAAGAATATAACTACTATAATACTGCTCCTATGTACAAGAATATAACTACTATAATACTGCTCCTATGTACAAGAATATAACTACTATAATACTGCCTCCTATGTACAAGAATATAACTACTATAATACTGCTCCTATGTACAAGAATATAACTACTATAATACTGCCTCCTATGTACAAGAATATAACTACTATAATACTGCTCCTATGTACAAGAATATAACTACTATAATACTGCTCCTATGTACAAGAATATAACTACTATAATACTGCTCCTATGTACAAGAATATAACTACTATAATACTGCTCCTATGTACAAGAATATAACTACTATAATACTGCTCCTATGTACAAGAATATAACTACTATAATACTGCCTCCTATGTACAGGAATATAACTACTATAATACTGCTCCTATGTACAAGAATATAACTACTATAATACTGCTCCTATGTACAAGAATATAACTACTATAATACTGCTCCTATGTACAAGAATATAACTACTATAATACTGCTCCTATGTACAAGAATATAACTACTATAATACTGCTCCTATGTACAAGAATATAACTACTATAATACTGCCTCCTATGTACAAGAATATAACTACTATAATACTGCTCCTATGTACAAGAATATAACTACTATAATACTGCTCCTATGTACAAGAATATAACTACTATAATACTGCTCCTATGTACAAGAATATAACTACTATAATACTGCTCCTATGTACAAGAATATAACTACTATAATACTGCTCCTATGTACAAGAATATAACTACTATAATACTGCTCCTATGTACAAGAATATAACTACTATAATACTGCCTTCTATGTACAAGAATATAACTACTATAATACTGCTCCTATGTACAAGAATATAACTACTATAATACTGCTCCTATGTACAAGAATATAACTACTATAATACTGCCTCCTATGTACAAGAATATAACTACTATAATACTGCTCCTATGTACAAGAATATAACTACTATAATACTGCTCCTATGTACAAGAATATAACTACTATAATACTGCTCCTATGTACAAGAATATAACTACTATAATACTGCCTCCTATGTACAAGAATATAACTACTATAATACTGCTCCTATGTACAAGAATATAACTACTATAATACTGCTCCTATGTACAAGAATATAACTACTATAATACTGCTTCTATGTACAAGAATATAACTACTATAATACTGCTCCTATGTACAAGAATATAACTACTATAATACTGTCTCCTATGTACAAGAATATAACTACTATAATACTGCTCCTATGTACAAGAATATAACTACTATAATACTGCTCCTATGTACAAGAATATAACTACTATAATACTGCTCCTATGTACAAGAATATAACTACTATAATACTGCTCCTATGTACAAGAATATAACTACTATAATACTGCTCCTATGTACAAGAATATAACTACTATAATACTGCTCCTATGTACAAGAATATAACTACTATAATACTGCTTCTATGTACAAGAATATAACTACTATAATACTGCTCCTATGTACAAGAATATAACTACTATAATACTGCTCCTATGTACAAGAATATAACTACTATAATACTGCTCCTATGTACAAGAATATAACTACTATAATACTGCTCCTATGTACAAGAATATAACTACTATAATACTGCTCCTATGTACAAGAATATAACTACTATAATACTGCCTCCTATGTACAAGAATATAACTACTATAATACTGCCTCCTATGTACAAGAATATAACTACTATAATACTGCTCCTATGTACAAGAATATAACTACTATAATACTGCTCCTATGTACAAGAATATAACTACTATAATACTGCCTCCTATGTACAAGAATATAACTACTATAATACTGCTCCTATGTACAAGAATATAACTACTATAATACTGCTCCTATGTACAAGAATATAACTACTATAATACTGCCTCCTATGTACAAGAATATAACTACTATAATACTGCTCCTATGTACAAGAATATAACTACTATAATACTGCTCCTATGTACAAGAATATAACTACTATAATACTGCTCCTATGTACAAGAATATAACTACTATAATACTGCTCCTATGTACAAGAATATAACTACTATAATACTGCCTCCTATGTACAAGAATATAACTACTATAATACTGCCTCCTATGTACAAGAATATAACTACTATAATACTGCTCCTATGTACAAGAATATAACTACTATAATACTGCCTCCTATGTACAAGAATATAACTACTATAATACTGCTCCTATGTACAAGAATATAACTACTATAATACTGCCTCCTATGTACAAGAATATAACTACTATAATACTGCTCCTATGTACAAGAATATAACTACTATAATACTGCTCCTATGTACAAGAATATAACTACTATAATACTGCTCCTATGTACAAGAATATAACTACTATAATACTGCTCCTATGTACAAGAATATAACTACTATAATACTGCTCCTATGTACAAGAATATAACTACTATGGGGGCGGAGCCTGGCTCTGTAGCTGAATGGCTGCTGGTTTTGAGCTCCTCATCTGAGCTGGTGCTAATCCCCTTCAAGCAGCTTACAGTCTAGCACAAATGGGCAAAGTGGGTAAAGATCGACCCAGGGAACAACCTGAGCCCACTCCGGCCAGGTCCCGCCAGCCTGACATGGACCAATTCCTGAAAAAGACCCCGAAGCACCGGGCCGCGAACACTTCCAAGATGGCGCCGGATGTGGACTTACACTCAGACCAGGAAGATCTCTCCGACGCTGGCAGCGCATCGGACGCCTCTACATGTAAGTCCCGGAATGCTAGGGGCTCCTTCACAAAAGCTGCTTTGCTGTCGGTGCTTAATGCAGCGTTAGCTCCTCTAAAAAGGACTTAGCTGACATCAAGGAAGACTTGCGCGCCATGGGGAACCGGGTAGCGCACCTGGAGGATTTACATGTGGCCGCCACGCAGCGTGAGGAGAAGACATATAATGCAATTCGCTCCCACACTGAGCTGCTGAATGACGCACTACTGCGCATAGAGGATCAGGAGAACCGAAATCGCAGACGTAATCTGCGCATCCGGGGCCTACCTGAGACCATAGCGTCGGAAGCCCTGCGCACCGTCGCGCTTGAAATCTTCGCGCACCTCTTAGGACAAGAGAGAGCGGACAAGGTGGTGATTGAGAGGATCCATAGGGCCCTCAGACCCCAGCCTAAACCATCGGACCCGCCGCGTGACGTGGTTTGCGGCCTCCTCAGCTTCGTTGACACGGCAGCCATAATGAAAGCTGGAAGAGAGGCTGATTGCTTGCAGTATGAGGAGACGCCTATACAGTTCTACCAAGACCTGGCGCCATCCACCCTGTCGAGCGCCGTATGTTGAAACCGCTTCTAGATGCCCTCCGAGCTGCAGCCATACCGTTCCGATGGCTTTACCCTTTTGGACTTGCAATTTTGAAAAATGGGCGCCAAATCTCAATCCGTACGCCGCTGGATCTGCAAGCGGCTTGGCCTACCTTGGGGATATCTCCCATTTCGCTGCCCTCATGGATGCCTGCGGATCTTGAGGACCCACCGCTTCCTCCACCTCGACCATCTGAATGGCGTCTGGCTCCTACCAAGAAAGGACCCAAGCCCAGACCTGAGGATTCTCCTCGTCGTCTGACCTGACCTGCGACATGCTGTCGTCGTCTTCTATCTACCCGCTGGGAGCACGTATGTTTTGTGTCCGCTGCGGACTTACATATATGTTTAAGGCCCTAGATATGGACCCTGATTCGGTCCCTTAGGCCTCTGATCCTATGACCAAACTGGATTGATTGTATTCATCTTCTCCGAACTGAACTGATTACCTCGCTGTTCGGCGATTCTGTTTTATGATGAGCTACCATGTCCCTGTTCTTTGTAGCTCTTGCATTTTTGCGTTTTTGCACTTTTTGCACTTTCTACTCAAGGTTCCCACACCTTGCCTATTTCCAATAGCGGGGATTACCCGGCCGTACATGGTAATGGAACCTTCCGTTATCCCTGTTCTCACCCCGATGACTCTCCTTGCCAGTTCTGCGAGAACCCCCACCCGGCTGACCCCGGCTGATAGTCGTGATGTGAAAGGGTCGTTATATCGCCGGGTGCTCAGAAGAGCTGGTCTTGTTCACACTGTTTATGTTGTTGTTTCTCCCTCTCTGTCTGTTGTCTCTTCCCCTCCTTTCCTCATGTGTCCCCCCTCCCACACTCACTGTATGTCGTGCCAGGGCTCTTTCAAAGTCGCATTCTACCTCAATGTATAAGATGTCATCTATTGTAATATCCTCCTTGAATGCTCGGGGTCTGAATGAGCCACGCAAGCGCTCTCAGGTTATGGCCCTTCTTCAGAGGGATAAGGTTTCCGTAGCGTTTTTCAGGAAACGCACTTTAAAATTGATAGAGTACCCAAAATGCCTCATCGGCGGTTTTCCCAGTGGTATCATTCTCCTTATACTGCGGCTAGCAGGGGTGTCAGCATAGGGATTCACAAACAACTTCCTTTCAAGCTGTCGGCCACCTCGATAGATCCTGAGGGTCGCTATCTCTTCCTGAAGGGCTCCATTGCTGATACCCCTGTTACCCTGGCGAATATTTACGCCCCCAACCGGAGACAGGTGCCTTGGCTCCTTCAGACCCTTGCTCTGCTTTCCTCTTTTAAAGAGGGACTGGTTATTCTAGGAGGTGACTTCAACGCTACCCTTGATCCCCTTTTAGACTCCTCTACCGGACAATCAGCAATCACTCATGTCCGCCTGCGGCGTCTTAAAGTGGCTCTGCAGAACCTAGGTGTATTTGATGTATGGCGTACTTTTCACCCCTCAGGAAAAGACTACTCCTTCTTTTCTAGGGCCAAGTCCTCCTACCATAGGTTGGATTATCTTTTTATGTCCAGTACTCATGCACATAGTGCCCTACATGCCCACATAGGTGATATCACCCTATCCGACCACGCCCGGTGTTTATGAAGATTTCTCTGCAGGACCTCCCGAAGAGGGAATGGCATTGGAGGGTCAATGATACCATCATATCTGATCCTTCCCACACCCCCAGACTGTCCTCCTTTCTACAGGAGTTTTTCACCAACAATTCGTCCGGCCCTGACGCTCCGTCCCCCTCGATAATATGGGAGGCCCACAAGCGACTGTGCGGGGGAGTTGATTGCTCTGGGTACACATCTTAAAAGAAACGCACTCAGGAGATCACTGAGCTTTTATCTAAGATCCGGAAACTGGAGCTATCTCATAAGCGATCTCAGGCCCTTGACTGTGCTTCTGAGCTAGCTGCAGCGAGGTCCCAGCTCAAGAATAAGCTTAATGTTACCTCTGCTAAAATTCTCCTGAGAGCCAAATTTCGCTCCTATGCTCATGGGGATAAGGGAAATAGGCTCATGACGGCTCTGGTCCAAAAGCAGAAAGCCGACTCATTCATCACAGCAATTAGGGATGATCAGGGTACTATCCATAAGCGAACTCCTGATATAGCAAAGGCCTTCTGTGCCTTTTATAAAGGCCTCTATAACCTCCCCCTCACAGTCGCTCCCCTCCGGATTCGCTGCGTGAAGCTACTGACCGCTTCCTTTCCTCCCTAGATTTACCTTCCATCACCTCGACCCAGTCCTCACAACTCCTGGCTCCGATCACGGACTTGGAAGTTGAACAGACCCTATCCTCCATCCCGTCCGGGAAAAGTCCTGGACCCGACGGGTTTACCATCACCTATTATAAAGCATTCCGCTCGGTGCTTCTACCACATTTCAGGGCCATGTGTAATTACCTGCTCCAAGGTGGTACTCTACCCCCAATCCCTCTCGGCCCATATCACTGTGATCCATAAGGAAAATAAAGACCCCTTGAACTGCGGTAGCTACCGCCCCATTTCGCTACTGAATACGGACGTGAAATGGTGGGCTAAGATTCTGGCTCGCAGGATTCAAACTGTCCTTCCTGCCGTTGTTGGTGGGGAACAGGTAGGCTTTGTCTCCGGCAGGCAGGGGTGCGAGAATACGGTACGAGTCTTGCATTTAATTTCTCATGCTCAAATGCACGATATCCCACTCACGCTTCTTAGCACTGATGCGGAGAAAGCCTTCGATAGGATCAGCTGGCTTTTTCTGTCCCGGGCCTTATCGAAGTTTGGCTTTCCTGAAGCGTTTATTACCTCTATTTTCTCGCTCTATTCACGCCCCTCTGCACAGGTCCGGATTAATGGCACTCTCTCCCCTCTTTCCCCATCACCAACGGCACGAGGCAGGGTTGCCCACTCTCTCCAGCTCTCTTTGTCATAGTTATGGAGACGCTCCTGGCCAAAATCAGACAGACTCCCTCAATTCAAGGGATCCGGGTAGGTTCCCACACACACCTCACGGCAGCCTTCGCTGATGATCTCCTGGTTATGACAACCAACCCTCTCACATCTTTCCCTGCTCTTCATTCCATTTTTGAGGAGTACGGAATGGTCTCTAATTTTAAAATAAATTACAACAAGTCTTTGGCTCTTAACGTCACCTGCCCCAAGCCTGGCGTTGACACTCTCAAGAGGAAGTTGGCTTCGCCTGGGCTGATAACACCATCCCTTTTTAGGTACGCACATTTCCGCGAATCCAACTGACTCCTTTGAGCTGAACTATGTCCCTACTCTGAAGTCTATCAAATCCCACCTGCGTTCGGTAAAATTACCATTTATTTCGTGGATAGGTAAGAAAAATTACTTGAAGACTTTCATTGTCCCAAAGCTGCTTTATCTGATTCAAACCCTCCCTATTTACCTCCCCGTTCCTTCTTCGTGGAGGTCCGCAGAGTCTTCTCTTCCTTCATATGGGACGGAAAATCTCCCAGGATTGCATACACGACTTTGACCCGTGAAAAGCGCCTTGGGGGCTTTGGCCTTCCTGACATTTATGTCTATTATAAAGCTTCTATGTTGGGTAGGGGTCTAAACCTCCTCTCTGGGCAGGGGACCAACTTGGTGTCTCACCTGGAAAGGAACTTGCTCACTTATAAGGAAAAGGTGGTCCTCTGGGGGTACGCAAATACACCGCTTCTCACAGACACGCCTCACCCTTGTGGAGAGGACTTTTGATGGAATGGGCTAAACTTTATCAGGGTACAGATATGTGCTTCCCGAGTCTAGCTATGCCTTTGCCCTTGATCCAATTTTACATCCACCCAACCACTTCTGCTGTCTCAGGGTTATGGGCCCGCTTTCGCGACCTGCGGCTGAGGGACATCACTTCTGAGACGGGGGACTTAGGATGGGATAAGCTTGCGGATTCTCCCGAATCCCATAATGCTTCTTTCCTGGAGACTATGGCCTTTAAAAAGGATCTCACCCGCTTGAAGGATTTCCCTACTCCATCTTCAGATCCCTCCTGGATTGAAAAGAGGCTGTCCCACTCACAGCCGCCTAAGAAGCCCTTGTCTGTACTTTATAGGGAGATACTCTCATCCCAGCCCCCTGACCTACGCTTCCTTTCAGCTTGGGAGAAGGAACTGTCCGTCTCTTTCTCTGACCCTGAAAGAGCTTTTATACTTACTCATTCCCATGGATTCAATCGCTGCATAAAGGTTCAAGCCAATTCATATAAGCTATTGACGAGGTGGTACAGGACACCTGAGTTTCTTCACAGGCTAATCCCCAGCATCCCTGACCGTTGCTGGAGATGTGAGGAGGCAGTCGGGTCCCTGTCCCATATATGGTGGGACTGTCCTAAAATGTTGCCTTTCTGGTCCGAGATTGAGCTCCTGATCAATAGGATTTGCAAGTCACAGGTCCGGCTAGACGCTAAGTTGATCCTTCTGTGGTGTCCCAATGATACTATCACCCCCTCTAAAATTAACCTCCCACTATGCTTTTGACTGCTGCTCGTCTCCTAATCCCGTTCCTATGGAAGAATACCTCCCCTCCGTCCATAGCTATGTGGCAAGACAAAGTAGACCAGTTGTACCGCTTTGAAGAGCTAGCCCATTGGGAATCTAATACGAGACCTGTTTTCCTGAAGCTCTGGTCGCCCTGGACCACATTTAGGAAATTTTGACATGGTTTGGGCTCCTAACACGGCATTTTCCCACAACCTACCCCTACCTCCCTTTCTATCCCTTGTCTTGTCTTTCTCCCCCTACATTTGAGATTTATATTTTGTTTTCTTTGCTGCAATCACAACATTTATATGCTGGCCCTCCGTGCTGCGGACCTGCCTTCCACATACTGTCTATTTTCTGCCGCCAGCTGCGACTGGCCTATACTTTGAGATGTAAGTGCCTTGTGATTCTTTGCTATACTCTCAATAAACAGAGATTTGGTTAAGAATATATCTACTATAATACTGCCTTCTATGTACAAGAATATAACTACTATAATGCTGCTCCTATGTACAAGAATATAACTACTATAATTCTGCTCCTATGTACTAGAATATAACTGCTTTAATACTGCCTTTATGTAAAAAAATATAACTACTATAATACTGCTCCTATGTATAAGAATATAACTACTATAATACTGCCTCCTATGTACAAGAATATAACTACTATAATACTTCTCCCATATACAAGAATAAAACTACTATAATACTGCTCCTATGTACAAGAATATAACTACTATAATACTGCCTCCTATGTACAAGAATATAACTACTATAATACTGCCTTCTATGTACAAGAATATAACTACTATAATACTTCTCCCATATACAAGAATAAAACTACTATAATACTGCTCCTATGTACAAGAATATAACTTCTATAATACTGCCTTCTATGTACAAGAATTTAACTACTATAATACTGCTCTTATGTACAAGAATATAACTACTATAATACTGATCCTATGTACTAGAATATAACTGCTAAAATACTGCCTTTATGTACAGGAATATAACTACTATAATACTGCTCCCATATACAAGAATAAAACTACTATAATACTGCTCCTATGTACAAGAATATAACTACTATAATACTGCTCCTATGTACAAGAATATAACTACTATAATACTGCCTCCTATGTATAAGAATATAACAACTATAATACTGCCTCCTATGTACAAGAATATAACTACTATAATACTGCTACTTTGTACAAGAATATAACTACTATAATACTGCTCCTATGTACAAGAATATACCTACTATAATACTGTTCCTATGTACAAGAATATAATTCCTATAATACTTCCCCTATGTACAAGAATATAACTACTATAATACTGCTCCCATATACAAGAATAAAACTACTATAATACTGCTCCTATGTACAAGAATATATCTACTATAATACTGCCTTCTATGTACAAGAATATAACTACTGTAATACTGCTGCTAAGTACTAGAATATAACTGCTATAATACTGCCCTTATGTACAAGAATATAACTACTATAATACTGCCTTTATGTAGAAGAATTTAACTACTATAATACTGCTCCTATGTATAAGAATATAACTACTATAATACTGCATCCTATGTATAAGAATATAACTACTATAATACTGCTCCTATGTACAAGAATATAACTACTATAATACTGCCTCCTATGTACAAGAATATAACTACTATAATACGGCCTCCTAAGTACTATAATAAGTACTATAAGAAACCAAACTTCTGAAACTTCTGCGCCATGGACGTGGAAAAGCTCATTGTCCTGGTGCAAGACAGACCCTGCCTCTGGGATCTTTTGTCTGGGAAGTACCAGGACCATTATAAAAAAGATGCCGCCTGGGTGGAGGTAACCCAGGATCTCTTTGCCCCCATCTGGGAAAAAAAACATGGGCAAAGTTGCCAGAATTTGAGTAAGTACACTATGTATACATGTTTGATCTTTGCTGTCCTCCCTAGTATATAGGCTTTATTATATGTTATTGTCCCTATTATCTAGGCCTTTTGTCCATTATTGTTCCTGGTATCTAGACCTTATTATACGTTATTGTCCCTAGTATCTAGGCTTTATTATCCATTATTTTCCCTAGTATATAGGCTTTATTATACGTTATTGTCCCTATTATCTAGGCCTTTTATCCATTATTGTTCCTAGTATCTAGGCCTTATTATACGTTATTGTCCCTATTATCTAGGCCTTTTATCCATTATTGTTCCTAGTATCTAGGCCATTTTATACGTTATTGTCCCTATTATCTAGGCCTTATTATCCATTATTGTCCCTAGTATCTAGGCCTTATTATACGTTATTGTCCCTAGTATCTAGGCCTTATTATATGTTATTGTCCCTAGTATCTAGGCCTTATTATACGTTATTGTCCCTAGTATCTCGGCCTTATTATACGTTATTGTCCCTAGTATCTAGGCCTTATTATACGTTATTGTCCCTAGTATCTAGGCCTTATTATACATTATTGTCCCTAGTATATAGGCCTTATTATACGTTATCATCTGTATAAATTTAGAAATTAAAATTGATGTTCCTTTCTTGTCTTTGTATTACCAGTTGAAGAGGTCAAGAATCGTTAGCGGAGCTGCCGGCACCAGTTCCGCAAAGAGATGAAGCAGCATTGACGGAGCGGGGCTGGTCCCCCCAAGAAAAGACCATATATTTTCAGGGAGCAGCTGATGTTTACTTAGGTACTGTGATTGTTAAGAATTGTTCAATGTGAAATGTCATTGTTGCCGATAGCAACCATTCACATTCCTCCTTTCTTTTGCTAAAGTAGGAGAATAAAATGACAAGTGGAGTTTGTTTTTTGGTCTGGACACCTAGGTTACGGATGTAGCATGGTTACCCCACATGCTTTATGAGACATGTTATGTAAACTAAATGCTAATAAATGCGTTATGCAATTGCTTTTCAATGCCTTTTGTTTAAAGATAACACGATGAGTAGAGAAATGACAGTTAAGAGTGTGTGTGTTATCCCTGCTACATTTGTACTTATAATGTTCAGAATGTCGGTAAATTACCAAATATGTCATATGTTTTCTGGGCCAGTTAGTACTACGTGATAAATGTAGTCAGCTCATGATAGGAATATGTTCAATTATGATATTAAATCCTATAAATAGTCTTCATATCCTCATGTAGTATGTTTTGTATTTATTTTGTAGAACGGAGGACAACCTAGAGGATGAAGGAGAGCTGTTGGCCCTGCACCTTTCAAGTGCGTGTGAGGAGGACACGACCTCGGCACAGCAGGAGAGTGCTCCAGGACCCAGCACAGCACCAGCAAGGCCTCCTGCAGCATCGGGTGCCGATTCACGACCCCCCCCCCCCCCGGCTTTACTCAGCAGGGCCAGACGACAGGCAATGCCTCCTGCCGACTCGAACATAAATGTTCAGGTTCTAGATTATTTATCTTGAGCCCGGCAGTAGGATCATCATGATCTGTTTGCCCGTAGTCTGGCCCATTATATGCGCCAGCTACCTCCCGATCGATTATTGAGAACGAGACAGGCTCTCGGAATCGTTCTAGAGGTAGCAACATCCCCCCGTGACCCGACCGAAATGTATGAGGCGCTAGAAAACCTGGGCCTCCATGGGCACATGTTTGTCCCCCACCACCCCCCAGTTTCTCAGCCCTATCAGGGCCCCCAACAATTGGCTCCCCCAACAGATCATTATGTTCCACCCATGGTGCCATATGTGCCCCAGTATCATGGGGAACCCAGCTATGAGCCGCAGGGCCCCGTGGAAACTCAACCTAGCCCATCCCAATACTCAGGGCCCCCTTCCTGGCCACAATACTCTGGGCCCCCTTCCCAGCCACAATACTTTGGCCCCCTTCCCAGCCACAATACTTTGGGCCCCCTTCCCAGCCACAATACTCTGGGCCCACTTATCAGGGCCCCTCCACAAGTCAAGCTGGGCCATCCCAGTACTCTGGGCCCCCTTCCCAACAACAATACTCTGGGCCGCCATATCAGGGCCCCTCCTCGCCATCAAGGCATTGTGTTAATTTATAATTTTTTTGTTATTGAAAGTACGGTATTTTATTTTTTAAAAACGGAGTATATTTTCGAAAAGTGTGTGCAATAAAACACATTTTGTGTTGAAGTTTAGAATTGTACAGATTTGTGTTCATGTCGCATCAACACACACAACACAACATAGATTTAAGATTGTTATTAAACATCAATATCCACAAAATACACGTCATTATTGTAACGTTTGTCCACAACAGGGACGTGCACAGACATTTTGAAGGGCAGGGGCTTAAAATAAAAAAAAGGGCACCTGTCACGTGACGTAACAGACGTGCGTCACGCACGTCCTCTACCCAGGTAGCCCCTGCGCTAGCCTTAAAGGACCCTGTCACCCTAACCCTGCACTGGTGATAGGACAGACTGTTGACTCAATTGTATCTGTGAATGAATTGCGCTGCCGCCGGCAGGATGGACCACATACCTTTTACATCTCCTGTCATGTGAGCCCTTTACCGCCTCTTCTCCTCCGTTGGGCCGCCATGGTAAATTCTTTCAACCGCATCGTCTCTACAGAGTTTATAATACAGACACATTAGATTTCTCAATGTTTCATCCCTCCCATCCTGCTGCCACTCTAATGCTGTGCCCTGGGCTCCCCAATGCCCCAGGTATACTCTTTGAAAATACTGACCTAATAGACATAATTGGGTCATTTATCAAAAGTGGATGAGAAACTGGATTTCCAAAGGCTGTCAAAATGAAAGGTGGAATCTGATTGGTTGCTATGGGGCGACTAAGCCAGTTCTACTTTACACCAGTTTGATAAATTGCAAATCTATAATGTCAAAACAGCTATAAATGTCCCCTGCAGTAATAATAACACCTATATTGTGCTCCAGGCAGTAATCCCTGTATAGTGTCCCTAAAAAATAATAGAATTGCCCCTACAGTGCCTCCCCAATACTTAACACCCCAATAAAGTAATTTTCCCCACACTGTCTATAGTAATTTGCCCCCACACAGTAATTTACCCCACACTGCCCCCACAGTGGTGCCCCCACACAGTAATTGTCCCCACACTGCCCCCACATAGTGATTGCCCCCACCTTGCCTCCTGCACAGTAATTTGCCCCCACATAGTAATTTGTCACACTGCCCCCCACAGTGGTGTCCCCACACTGCCCCCACCGTGAACATCCCACTGCCCCACATGATAATTTATTTACACTGCCCCACATAATAATTTGTCCCCACACTGCCCCACATAATAATTTGCCCCCACATGATAATTTGTCCCCACACTGCCCCCACATAATGAATTTGTCCCCACACTGCCCCCACATAGTAATAGTAATTTGTCCCCACACTTGCCCCACATAGTAATTTCCCCATAGTAATTTGTCCTACACTGCCCCCACATAGTAATTTGTCCCCCACACTGCTTTCCCACATAGTAATAATGTTGCTGTAGTTTCCTCCACATTTCTGGGCTGCACTGGCAGCACTGCAGCACATCTTGAATCCCCACCCCCATGTATTTTTGTTCTCCTGACAGACAGCCTCCATGTTGGCACAGTGACAGACCAGCAGCAGTGGCACTCACTTTCGAGAGCACCACACAAGCTCACTCACCGATGAGCACCACTAGTAGTTACCTGCGGTAATTCAGCTCAGCTCAGACTCCAGCAGCGCCACCCCCACGTGACTAGTACTGAGGCACTTGACTGCAGCGCTGAATAGTGCGTGCATCGCCCGCCGGGCCCGGCGACCCTGCATCGCCGCCTGGCAATTGCAAAAGTGGGGAAAAAAGGCGGCGCTTGTTCCACCTAGCGCCTTGACGGAAAAAGGGCATTAAAGGGGCAGAGACAGAAAAGGGCAGGGGCTCAAGCCCCCTTTGCGCCCTATGTGTGCACGTCCATGGTCCACAATCCCTGAGACACACACTAATGTTATGGTTGTTCAGTAAACATACAAAGCATGCTTTATTAGACATATATATCATGTTAGACATACAAAAATGACCTTAGAGCACACAATATAACCATGGGTTTTATTCGCTATTACACATGTACTTATATTTTGGTTATAATTAGAATTAGCTCCACTTCTAATTTAGCACATTTTTGAATGGAAAACACGCATTCATTTGTGGACAAAATGTCACTATGATATGAATGAGGTATTAGTACATATTTCACATACCGTGTTCAATACACTATCTGTAAGCCAAATATGTAAGCTCGCAACCCACGTCAATGGTCCTCATTATCTTGCGAGTCCCTAACTAAAAAATGACAAAACTAACTAAAAAAGAAACATCCAGGTTATTCAAAAATACTGGCAAACACAAAAGTCCATGAGTAGAGGACTACTGCTGGAAAGGGAATAAACCGATAGGGGACAAAAAATAATCAGAAAATACCTCCCTCACTCTCAGTCCAGCAGATCCAGAACTTCCAAGTAGTAACGTGTCTCCTCCTGATGGCGACTGTAGACTTGGGCGTCTTCATCAGGTGTGGCCTCATAGGTGCGTATGTAGTCGTGCAGCACTACACACGCCTTGATGACCACATTGACATTTTGTGGGGCCAGCTGTATGGGCGACAGGAAAACCTGCCATTTATTTGAAAAAATACCAAAGGCGCACTCCACAAACCTTCTGGCTCTTCCTAAGCCAAAATTAAAAGTGCGCCTCTTGGCATCCAAACCTCGTCGAGGAAAAGGCCGCATCAGGTGGCTAGAAAGGGCGAAACCACTCGTCCCCTACAACCACATAAGGCGCTGGTGGCCCAGTAGAGCCAGAAGGGTTTGCTGTGGTACGTCCAGTTGGTTGGACTGAAGCCAGCGACCCATTCTGGAAGCCCTGAAGATGCAAGCATCTGCAGTACTTCCATAGGACCCAATATCTACAATTATAAACCTGTAGTTTGTGTCAGCCAAGGCCTACAGAACTACAGAGAAAAACTGCTTATAAAGTATTGGGACCCAGAGTTGGGTGGCTTCTTAACCCGTATGTGCTTCCCGTCAAGGGCACCAATACAATTTGGGAATGGAGCCCTCTCCAGGAAGCCCTGGGCTATATCAAGCCACTGCTGCCTGGTTGGATGTGGCAGCACTGAAGCCTTCAGTCTTAACCAAATGGCGGCACATGTAGCCCGTAACACGCCAGCAATTGTGGAGGTCCCCATTCTGAAATCAAAATGTAATGACGAAAAAGAAGTTCCTGTCGCCAGATATCTGAAATGAAACGAAAACAAAAATGAATACACTCAATAGCATACGTTTATAAATCGAGTACATTACTTGACATTATTTAATGGCAATGTATCTGGAAAGTTGAAATGAACATAGCCCATACCGGTAGATTTAAAATCTATAGTTTATTTTCATAGATACTTATAGAAATAAGGAATAGCATTTAGCTTCATCAAGTTCTAGACCAGGGGTCAGCAACTTCCGGCACTCCAGGTGTTGTGAAACTACATCTCCCATCGTGCACACTTGCTTGGCTGCTCTCTAAACTCCCATACAAGTGGTAAGAGCATGGTGGGAGTTGTAGTTTCACAACAGCTGGAGTGCCGGAGGTTGCTGATCCCTGTTCTAGACCATTAACATATACACACAGGTGAAGTGTCCTCATCATTACAGGCTGGATTGGAATAATTAACCCACGCGGAACTGGAATCTGGTGTGACTAATCTAGGCACTCACAGTTTATGAATCCAAATGAACGATTTTCAATACATGTCTACTACTTTTACGTACTTATGCATTGAAGAGGAAAAGTTTAGAAGACATAGCCCATTGACCAAACTACTATGTATTGGCAAACAAGTATGAGTCTGATAATATCTAGTCTTACCTTAGAGTAATAATAAGACGTTCTTCAGGTGACACACTCCGCCGCATGTTGGTGTCCTGGAAAGTTAAGGAAGGCCTCAACTCCCCCAACAGCCGATCAAACGTAGACACCAAAACAGCTAAGGGTGCGCACGGAGGTCAGGGTACAAGCCAACAAAGAGACCTTTGCTGGCCCGCTGCGAAATGATAGGATGCACCCACTTATGCTTCCTCCGCGGTTCATCCTCCATCATTTCTGGCTGCTCTCCAAAAAAGCTGTAGACCAGCCAGTGCAAAAAGACATGGTCAGTGGATGACAGGGTGAAAGTGGACATCCTGCAAAGGAAAATCCTAGAACAAACACACACACGCACCAACAACGCGACGCAATCACATACAAAACTGACAGCACTCGCAAGAAAAATTGCAGGATTTTCCCTGAACGCATCCGGACCTAATTCGTGACGGCCGTGTGAAAGAGGCCTATTTCTGGGACACAGACCGGGGACATTGATAATGTACCTGAGGGGTCGGGGGATGGTGATAACTTACAGTCTGTGTGGGATATGCAGCCATTAGAGATAGACATAGAGGTGGACGGGGGCAGGAAAGTGTACAGAAGGATGTGTGTAATTTCACCCCCCCCTTAACAAAATCTACATCAGATGAGGTGGGCCATATTGTTTAATACCAATGACGTGGTATTAAGCATCCTGGATGATGTCTATGTCCAGGATTATGTCCATGCCCTTTTTCAGGTTAAGCTACGAAGAGTGGACTTTTATAACAACATGGCCGACTGGTGGGAGGATGTCAAGGAGGAGATCAGATCCCTCTTAAAGAGACTGCCAGTTAAAAGAGGGAAGAGTAAGTACAGCCAGTATCTCAAGCTGCGGAAAGAATTGGAGTCACTCTACTCGGCGGGATGACAAACAAAAGATCGACCGACTGAAATCTAAGATAAGTCAGTATCAGTACAGCAGGTACACCTCCCTGGTTCTTGAATGGTATTATGGGTCCTTAGGGGCTCCGTCCTGATCCCTTTAAGAATTGCAGGGAAAGTGTGGCTAATAAATCGGTTGCAGATCTCAATGACTCACTGACTGCTGTTTCGCAGGAATCTCGGGAGGGTATCTTGGGGGTGGTGAGATCTTACTATGCCGACTTGTTTCAGAAGAAGGTTTTGGATAAAGAAAAAATGGCTCAATTCTTTGAGGCAACTCCAGCGCCTGATACTAATCATGTGGATTTTTCTCCTTAGACATTAGAATTGACAATGGAGGAGGTTAAAAAGGCCATTGATCAGTTACATCTGAAGAAGGCACCAGGTCCAGATGTTATAACAGCAGAATTTTAAGAAATTCAGGGACCTCTTGGCTCCAATCCTCTTGGATGTGTACAAAACCTGTCTAGAAAATCACCTGATGCCTCTATCCATGAGAGTGTCCTCGTTAATTCTAATAACCCAATTTCCCTCTTAAATGTCGACAGGTAGATTCTGGCAAAAATTCTGCTCTCTCGGATAGTCTGTTTGTCCCGGGCACTGTTGGCAGGCTGTCAGTTCGGCACAGTAAAATGGCGGAACTTCTCTGGAGCAGTCATCTCGATAAGGGAGATGTTTTAGAGATGTAAAGCTCTAAGGTGTGGGAGATATGTTGTTGGTCTTTACCAGGCTAAAGCCTTCGACAGAGTAGACCACGAATATCTATTCTATGGGCCACTGTGTCAAAGTACGGTATTCCGGGACAATTTATTGATTGGCTAAAAACTTTATATTGTGAGGCGCAGAGCTTTCCTCTGATCAATGGTTGACAAGAGGACACTTTTGAAGTAGAGGCAGGGGTGAGACAGGGTTGCCCGTTAAGTCCACTCATTTATGTATTTGTCTTAGACCCGTTCCTGAGGTCTCTGCAGGAGTGTGATTTTCAGGGGGTGCCGGTCCCCCGCTGCTTTCCTTTGAAAGTAGTTGCCTACGCGGATGATGTGACTGTGGTAATATATGAGCCTTGTGAGATGCAGATGTTGTCTGCAGCCATCAGAAGCTACTCGGAGGCTTCCGGGTCTCTGGTCAACCTTGAGAAGAGTCAAGCTCTCTGGTTCCTGTCTTCATATATGTCTCTCTTGTCTTTTCTTTGCCAAATCCTTTCTTGGCTAGACTCTTTAGCCTGTTCTTCCAGCTGTTATGGGGGAACAGATTGAACCTGATAAAGAGGGGTATAATGTACCTACAGACGAGAGAGGGTTGGTTGGATATGTTAAATCCAAGGGAATTCTTTGACTCCATGTTTCTAAAAGTTAATTTTGGTAGCCTGGACTCAAACAATAGTCCCCTGTGGGTGAACAGTGTCAGGGACTGAATATTGCCTTTTGCAGAGTCTTGGGTGTGAGGTGGCAGTCTCAAGAGGGGTCGGTTGACTCGTGACTACCTCCCCCAGTACCTGGAATATGGTCTAAAGTGCTTGAAGTAATGGGGAATAGTGTTGAGCGCTAATATTCTTATCGCAAATTTTCATCACGAGTATCGGCACTTTGAGAATTCACGAAGATCTTCGTAATAGCAAATATTCTACATTTTTTTATCACTAGATAAACCTATAATCTTCTGTCACTCACTGTATACTGTATAGCTACTCTTAATCTTTATTATGCTATCTTTCATCCATACCTACCGTATTTTTCGCCCAATAAGACGCATCCCCCCCTGTGTCTTATGGGGCGAATACTAATGAGTGCTTCCATTATGGATGCGGCAAAGGCTACTGTACTCACCGCTTCCTCGGCTGTCGGTTGTGAAGGCTGCGCATCAGCGTGAGTGCGCTTTGTGATCTCAACCTGTGGCAATGGGGGCTGCTGGGGGTTGATATGGGGCAAAGAGGGCTAATTAGCAGCATGGGGCTCTTATTGGGGGTCTGATCTGAGGTCTTGTTGGGGTCTTATTAACATTGCGGGTCTAATTGCTGGTTTGACCTGAGTTCTAATGAAAAATATATTTTTTCTAATTGTCCTCCTCTAAAACCTAGGTGTGTCTTAAGGGCCAGTGCGTCTTATAGGGCGAAAAATACAGTACTTTATTTTTTATTCTTTAATAGTTATTATTCTACCTATCATTAACTAACTTTTATCATAAATATTTTCCTACCTATTATTGATAATTTCTTTTTATAGATGCTATATTATTTTATTCTTAAAATAAATCATTACCTATAATATACAATAGACAACATTTAACAGACAATCACACAAAGGCTATATGCCAAAAGCCGGGTATGTACAAGCCAACAACCTATCCATGGGACAGGTACAGTCAGCATACCTTACAATGGCAGCCTTACTATAATACTGCTCCTAGGTACAAGAATATAACTACTATAATACTGCTGTAACCGTGGTTTCTGTGCGCTGCGGTTCCCCTGCTCACCACAGCGGTCCCGGGCGCCGTGTTCAGCGGTGATCTGTGGCCAGTGCTTCCCATTCACCGCTGCAGTCCAGGGCTCTGTCTGTGTAGGTGCTGTTGTTCTGGGATCCGCTCCACAGTTTGCTGTCAGCCCTGGCCACAGCATGCTTGCTGCTTGTTCCTGCAGCACTTACTTAATAGTCACTTCCTGGGCTTTATAGGTTAGGTCATGTGACCTTGATGACCTATCCTAGCCCTCCTGCACATATATAAGTGACTCAGCCCCCTTCCCAGATGCCTCAGTGTCAAGGTCCTCGTGTCCTGCTAAGGTTCCTGTTTTCAGCTTGTGTTCTCATGTTCCTCATTCGTATCTGTATTCCTGGACTCTGCTACTTGTTAGATCCCTATCTGCTTCCCTTAAATCTCCTGTTGCCAATCCCGATTGCCTTACCTGTACCTATGCCCTAACCTTTTGTCTGTCTGACTTCGCCTCTGCCTCATCCTTCGTTCCTGCACCTCTGGTACATTTCTCAGGTACCTGCTGGTCCGCTTGGACCAGCTGCCTCGTGTGCCTATCCTCCTCAAGAGGCAGCGACCTTGTGTTCCCCTCAGGAAACTCTATCCCCACCATCAGGGGTACTGTGAAGATCCAGGGGTTCACTTAGACAACGCCCTTAAAGGAGGTAGGACACGTGACACAGTGGGTTCACAGCTGCTGGTTCGTGACAACTGCTCTTATGTAGAAGAATAAAACTACTATAATACTGCTCCTATGTGCAAGAATATAACTACTATAATACTGCCTCTTATGTACAAGAATATAAATGCTATAATACTTCCTCCTATGTACAAGAATATAACTACTATAATACTGCTCCTATGTACAAGAATATAACTACTATAATACTGCCTCCTATACAGAAGAATATACACTCACCTAAAGAATTATTAGGAACACCATACTAATACAGTGTTGGACCCCCTTTTGCCTTCAGAACTGCCTTAATTCTACGTGGCACTGATTCCACAAGGTGCTGATAGCATTCTTTAGAAATGTTGGCCCATATTGATAGGATAGCATCTTGCAGTTGGAGATTTGAGGGATGCACATCCAGGGCACGAAGCTCCCGTTCCACCACATCCCAAAGATGCTCTATTGGGTTGAGATCTGGTAACTGTGGGGGCCATTTTAGTACAGTGAACTCATTGTCATGTTCAAGAAACCAATTTGAAATGATTCAAGCTTTGTGACATGTTCATTATCCTGCTGGAAGTAGCCATCAGAGGATGGGTACATGGTGGTCATGAAGGGATGGACATGGTCAGAAACAATGCTCAGGTAGCCCGTGGCATTTAAACGATGCCCAATTAACACTAAGGGGCCTAAAGTGTGCCCAGAAAACATCCCCCACACCATTACACCACCACCACCAGCCTGCACAGTGGTAACAAGGCATGATGGATACATGTTCTCATTCTGTTGATGCCAAATTCGGACTCTACCATTTGAATGTCTCAACAGAAATCGAGACTCATCCGACCAGGCTACATTTTTCCAGTCTTCAACAGTCCAATTTTGGTGAGCTCATGCAAATTGTAGCCTCTTTTTCCTATTTGTAGTGGAGATGAGTGGTACCCGGTGGGGTCTTCTGCTGTTGTAGCCCATCCGCCTCAAGGTTGTGCGTGTTGTGGCTTCACAAATGCTTTGCTGCATACCTCGGTTGTAACAAGTGGTTATTTCAGTCAACGTTGCTCTTTTATCAGTTTGGATCAGTCGGCCCATTCTCCTCTGACCTCTAGCATCAACAAGGCATTTTCGCCCACAGGACTGCCGCATTTTCCCTTTTCACATCGTTCTTTGTAAACCCTAGAAATGGTTGTGCGTGAAAATCCCAATAACTGAGCAGATTGTGAAATACTCTGACCGGCCCGTCTGGCACCAACAACCATGCCACGCTCAAAATTGCTTAAATCACCTTTCTTTCCCATTCTCACATTCAGTTTGGAGTTCAGGAGATTGTCTTGACCAGGACCACAGCCCTAAATGCATTGAAGCAACTGCCATGTGATTGTTTGACTAGATAATTGCATTAATGAGAAATAGAACAGGTCTTCCTAATAATTCTTTAGGTGAATGTAAGTGTTATAATACTGACTCCTATGTACAAGAACATAACTACTATAATACTGCTCCTATGTATAAGAATATAACTACTGTAATACTGCCTCTTATGTATCAGAATATAACTACTATAATACTGACTCCTATGTACAAGAACATAACTACGATACTACTGCTCCTATGTACAAGAACATAACTACTATAATACTGCTCCTATGTACAAGAATATAACTACTATAATACTGCTCCTATGTACAAGAATATAACTACTATAATACTGCTCCTATATACAAGAATATAACTACTATAATACTACTCCTATGTATAAGAATACAACTACTATAATGCTGCTCCTATGTACAGGAATATAACTACTATAATACTGCTCTTATGTACAAGAATATAACTACTATAATACTGCTCTTATGTACAAGAACATAACTACTATAATACTGCTCTTATGTACAAGAATATAACTACAATAAGGCCCCTTGCACACGACAGTATTTTGCGGACCGTATACTGGCAGTTTTTTCAGTTCAGTATACTGACAGTATACTGAACCATTCACTTCAATGGGTCTGCAAAAAATACTGAAGTGTCTCCGTATGCCTTCCGTTTCAGTTTTTCCGTTTTTTCTGTTCCGTTTAGGGTCCATTCACACGTCCGCAATTCTGTTCCGCATTTTGCAGAACGGAATTGCGGACCCATTCGTTTCAATGGGGACAGACAATGTCCCGGCCGGGTCCGCAATTGCGGATCCGCACTTCCGGGTCCGCAATTGCGTTCCCGAAAAAAATAGAACATGTCCTATTCTTGTCCGCAATTGCGGACAAGAAAAGGCATTTTCTATGAGAGTGCCGGCAATGTGCGGTCCGCAAATTGCGGAATGCACATCGCCGATGTCCGTGTTTTGTGGATCCGCAGATCCGTGGATCCGCAAAACACTTACGGACGTGTGAATGGACCCTTAAATATAGACCATGTCCTATTCTTAGTAGTATTGGAAGGATCGGCACTCAAAGTTATAATTCTTCAAAGTTCTCTTTTATTCGCCATTGAATGAGGTAAAACACTACACGTGTTTCAGCTGTATAAGCCTTTCTCAAGTTTGCACACTTGAGAAAGGCTTATACAGCCGAAACACGTGTAGTGTTTTACCTCATTCAATGGCGAATAAAAGAGAACTTTGAAGAATTATCACTTTGAGTGCCGATCCTTCCAATACTACTACTATTTGTGAGTACACCGACTCGGGATACGGGCACTGCTCCATAGTGGAGTAGTGTGGAATGCCGCTTGCTCTTTCTTCTATTCATGTCCTATTCTTGTCCGCAAATCACGTTCAGTGGCTCCATTCAAGTCAATGGGTCCGCAAAAAAAATGGAAAGCATACTGAAGTGCATCCGTATGTCTTCCGTATCCGTTCCGTTTTTTGCTGAACAATCTATTGAAACTTTTAAGACCAGCCCAATTTTTTCTATTTTATTACTGTATACTGTATATGCCAAACGGAAAAACGGAACGGAACAACGGAACCAAAACGGAAACAAAACGGAAGCAAAAAACGGAAAAACGGATCCGTAATAAACGGACAGCAAAACACTGAAATAAAAATACGTTCGAGTGCAAGAGGCCTAATACTGATCCTATGTACAAGAACATAACTATTATAATACTGCTTCTATGTACAAGAATATAACTACTATAATACTGCTCCTATGTACAAGAATATAACTACTATAATGCTGCTCCTATGTACAAGAATATAACTACTATAATACTGCCTCCTATGTACAAGAATATAACTACTATAGTACTGCCCCCTATATACAAGAATATAACTACTATAATACTGCCTCCTATGTCCAAGAATATAACTACTATAATGCTGCTCCTATGTACAAGAATATAACTACTATAATACTGCTCCTGTGTACAAGAATATAACTGCTATAATACTGCTCCTATATACAAGAATATAACTACTATAATACTCCTCCTATGTACAAGAATATAACTACTATAATACTGCTCCTATATACAAGAATATAACTACTATAATACTCCTCCTATGTACAAGAATATAACTACTATAATACTCCTCCTATGTACAAGAATATAACTACTATAATGTGCCTCCTATGTATAAGAATACTCTATAAGTACTATAAGGCTACATTCACACGACCGTGAATGTGTCCGTGTCCGTTCCGCAATTCTGCGGGACGGGTGCGGACCCATTCACTGTCTATGGGGCCGGACGAGGTGCGGAGAGCACACTAGGTGCTCTCCGCTTCCGCATTTGCGGAGCGCGGCCCCGAACTTCCGGTCCGCGGCTCCGCAAAAGATAGAACATGTCCTATTCTTGTCCGCAGCCTGCGGACAAGAATAGGCATTTCTATGGGGGGTGCGGCTGGGTGTATTGCGGATCCGCAATTTGCGGATCCGTAATACACTACGGTCGTGTGAATGTAGCCTAATACTGCCCTGTATAAAATAATTGTGTCTGGTAGTTTTCTTTGGGCTGGAATTGTTAGGACATGTGAATATATTCTTCTTTTGTTACTTTAATCTTCTCAGGCCTCTCATACAATAACCTCTTATATCACTGCACATGACTGACCTATACAGGCTATTGACGGTTGCCTCCAGATTTACGGTATACTCTGTCTTAGTTTGTTCCTTTTCTCGTCTTCTGGTTCCAGTCACTGATTTTGTTTCTTATTTTTTTTTTATTGGATTTTTTAGTTTTTTCCTTGTATTTGCTGTGGAACTTTCAGTAACGTGAAGCATTTAATTGCGATAATAAATGTTAGTTATTGAGAATTAATGAATCAGTTGCGAGTTGTTTACTCGACGGCGCGTCAGAAATTACGGGATAATTAATCGCTATTACTCGTTTGTTTGATGGCATTTAAAAGCTTTTTTAATAAGGATAAAATGTGATTATTACGATATTGCCTCTATAAAGTGCAGCACCTGCTCCGGCAGATGGGTGTTTTGTCATCGCCTTAATACGTGTTTTTACCCAAAACTTTCAGCGCAGCTCAGACTATAGTGAACTGGGAGGGGGGCGGCACAAATTCAAACCAAAAGGTGGATGCAGTAGGGCCGTTTTTGACCATGTTTGCCTAGACACATTCTACAGTGATATGTTGTCCTACGTATTCATGTACTGTAATGCAGGCTCGGACTGGCCCACCGCGGAGGCGATGGATTCCTTGGTGGGCCCCTAGTCTTCTGCTCCCGAGATAAGATGGAGGACTAATTATTTCTCCTTTCTCAGGAGAGATAATTATTGTAACCACTAGGTGGCAGTATTGCACAGTGAGGCAGCCTCCTCCTGGTGTACGTGGTACAGAAGGTCCCCAGGATCTTCTAGACTTCTGGGGCTGCTGGCTGTGAAGGAGGAGAGAACATGTCTGGCCATCCTCCTGCCCTCCCTGCTGTCAGGAAACTGTTCTCAGGTGTGTGACAGTAGTGAGCTGTAGGAGACTGTAAGGGGGAAATAGGGTATTTATTTATAGCAGACACAGATCTATGAATGTGTGCTGCTCTCTGCAGAGTTCAGAGTGTCATTGGGGGGACTCTGCCTTAGGTCCCCCCCAATGCCCCCATTCTAAAAGCACCCCTAATATTGAATCTTCTCCAGTTCCCCCTGCTCCAGGATCCCCATTACCCTGCCTCAGGTGATCCTAATGACTCTGCTTTATGTGCACCCCCAAAAGTGCCCCAGCTCCAGATGCCCCCACTCTAAACGCACCCCTAATATTGCCTCTTCTCCAGTTACCCCTGCTCCAGGATCCCCACTATTACCCTGCCTCAGGTGACCCTAATGTCTCTGTTTCAGTTATGACCCTCCGTTTGTGCCCTTTGATCACATTGCTCCTCTAGCACCTTTGCTTGGACTTTGTTAAAGGTTGTGACCTGCAAAGGGGGTTGGACCTATGTCTGAAAAATTCTGCACAGTGCGTCCCATTCTCCAGTATTAACACATATGGTTTACATGGCGGCAGTGATGATATTCCGTATTTACAGGCATCACTGCTGCCATGTAAAGAGATACTGGCGGTGGAGTGGTGGAGGATTTAAAAGGGTTGTCCAGGTTTTAAAGTTATCCTCTCCACACCATAGGGCATAACTATATGAATAGTAGGATCCGATTCTGAGACCCCCACTGATCCCAGGAACGGGTCCCCCTTTTTGATGGTGTGGCAGGCCACACATACGCCCTGTTTCTCCATTTATTCTCTTTGGGACCACTGGAATTAGCCAGCGCTGTACTCCACCATCTCTGGCGACCCCATAAAGAATGGATGGAGAGGCCGGGCATATGCTCCCCCTACCACAAAGTCAAGAAGGAGGATCAGTGGGGGCTCCAGCGTTCAGACCCCCACGGATCACTTAGTTACCCCCGATCCTGCGGATAGAGGATAACTAGAAAAGTGGACACTGGCCCTTTAACAGGTGAGCATTTCTATTTTAGTTTGACACATATTTTGGGACAGATTTTAAATCTTTATTAAAAAAATTTTACACCCAAAGAAAATATTTAACCCCTTAGTGACCAGCCTGTTTTGGGCCTTACTGACCAAGCATTTTTCTTCCTTTTTTCATCGACGCGTTCAAAGAGCTATAACTTTTTTATTTTTCCGTCTATTTAGCTTTATGAGGGCTTGTTTATTGCTGGAAATGTTGTAGTTTTTGATGGCGCCATTTTGGGGTACACATAACTTTCTGATTAAGTTTTATTAACTCTTTCTGGGAGGAAGATCGGAAAAACAGCAATACTGCCACTGCGTTTTTACGTTAAGAATTTTACGGTGTTCATTTTTCAGTATAAATAATATCTTTATTCTCTGGGTCAGTACGATTACAGTGATATCAAATACATACGGTTCTTTTTACGCTTTACTACTTTTTTGCAATAAAACCCCTTTTTTTAAAAGAAAAAAATGTTTTTACATTGCGGCTTCCCAAGACCCATAACTTTTTTAGTTTTCTTTCTATGGAGTTGTGTGAGGGTTTGATTTTTTCGGGTCGACTTGTATTTTTCATTAGTATCATTTTGGAGTAAATGCGCTTTTTGATCACTTGTTATTACATTTTTTCGGTGGCAACTAAGAATAAATCAGCAATTCTGTCTCTTTTTTTATTTTATTTTTTACGGCGTTCACCGTAGGGGATAATTAATGTGTTATTTATGTAGTCCGGGTCGTTACAGATGCGGAAATACATAATTTATGAGGGAGATTTTTTTTGCAATTTTTTTCCTTGAAAAGCGTATGTTTTGTATGCTTTTAAAATGTAATGCATTATCCCTATAATGCATTGCATTTTAATAGCAATGCTATTTCAACATTGACGAGCAGGCTGCGCAACCTGCTGGAAATTACTGAAGACTGGTCTGGGTCCTACATCAGACCCCTGCCAGCCCTCACACACATCGGTACCCCGCAATCACATTTGTGGGGTGTCGATGGGAGACAGAGGGAGTCTGCGGCGGGTCCCTCTGTGGCGGGTGCCTTTGCCCGCGGCATCTAAAGTGTTAAACAGCCCGGATCGGCACTCCTGCCGGTCCAGGCTGTTAGAGCAGGGCCGCGGCTATCATGTGAGAGCCGGGTCCCCACTGCCCTGCAGCACTTAGACTAGGCCGCCATAAAAAAGCAGCGGCCCAGCCTAAGGCCCCTTAGTGACCTCCGTAAAAAGACGTATCGGTAGTCACTAAGGGGTTAAGGATAGGGAATGTGAAAAGGTAAAACAGCTATGACACAACAGGTGATAAGTGTCTGATTGGTGGGGGTCTGACTGCTTGGACCCCCATGATCAAGGGAACGGGGTCTTAAAGTGCTTGTCTCACTTCAGTAAGTTGGATTTATCATTTAGAGAAAGTCACCACAAGCCACTTACTAATGTATAGTTATTATCCATATTGCTTCCTTTGGTGGCTGGATTCATTTTTCTATCACATTATACACTGCTTGTTTCCATGGTTACAGACCACCCTGCAATCCATCAGCGGTGGTCGTGCTTACTCACTATAAGAAAATGCATCAGCCTCTCTGGTGGCCGGGACTATGGGAGCGCACATAGGTTTGTGCTTTTTCCTATATTGTGCAAGCACGACCATGGATTGCAGGGTGGTCTGTAACCATGAAAACGAGCAGTGTATAATGTACCTAACCTGTGTAAATAGAACCAAAGAAAATGCAATCGCTCTATTGGTGCAGGCTAAAAAGCCCTGCCTGACCTGGCAGGCTCCGGTGGTGTGAGTGGTAATGTGGTTCTAAGGCTGAGTTCACATCACCGTTTAGTTTTCAGTTTTTCTGACCCATCAGAAAAAGAGGGAAAAAAAATAGAATCCTGTAAAAAAAATGCATCAGTTGAGCCATTTATATCTGTGATCCATTTTTTTTGCCAACTGATGCAACAGGATCCATTTTTTTTTCCAGGATTCTGTTTTTTTCTCTTCTTCTGATGGATCAGAAAAACGGAAAGCTAATCAGTGATGTGAACCCAGCCTTAGTGGTCATTTGTCTCCAAAATGCCGGCCTTTATTTTATTGCACTCTGTACAAGTGCAAATTGTTTTCTGATAAATTCATGAAAACTGTCTGGCAAAAGCTCAATGTGTTATGCTATTAGCCCCTGCCCACCATTATCCTGCTCCTCTGGGCAGGCACAGTTTGCCACGTTACTCATGATGCTGCTGACTTTAGGCATCTTTCCCTATGGGACAGTTCCAGACCTTTGACTGATTCCTTACTCTGACTCATTTCTACCTGACCTGACCTGTGCCTGATTATGGTATTGACCATTTCCAGCCTGAGCTGACTTTAGACCTGTTTTATGGATTTGTATGTACTCTGCCTGCCCTTGTCCTGTTCCTGACTATGAGAGTTTGCCTGATCCTTCTGTGCTCTGCGTCAGCGTCTCAAACCTCCATGGGTTAGCTGTCAACCAAACAGGGACTACTCAAAGAGGTAGTGGAATGGTGGTTTCCCTGCAGGAAAGTCCAGATCCCTGTGCAGGGGTTAGACAGTGAATAAAAGGGGACTCCCAGGATACCATCCTTAGGATTAGCCCAAAGTCAAACCTGTTGGTTCACACACTGGTTTAACACTGTCTGTAACACCACGTATCAAAGTTGTGTACCTGACCTAACGTACATTGTACTGGACTCTGCCAAAGCCCCACTTTTTTCCCCAAAAAAGTAATGAGAATTGTTTTCTGAAAACTGAAAGTATAAGAGTTGTGTGCCTGACCTAACTTACATTGCTCTAGACTTACCAATATGCCTGTGGCATGCCAAAAGTCCTTCTAAAAAGTGGCACTATTTGCCGGAGTTGGTATACTGTCAAAAATTGTCTACCCTTGTACCAGCCTGAGCCGCTGTGATCAATTTGGTGCAAGTCTAGACGGCTGGTCTAAGCTAACGCCATCTTCTTTAAAATTGTCTTGATTCAAAAAAAAAAAGATTAAAATTGATAGAAATTGATAAAAATTGATAAAATGGTTTTGTCTTCCATTATTTCTCAAAAAAAGCCATCCATGGTCTGTACTCTCATGTGGTGGAGAAAGTAGTCCACTTGTAGGAATTGTCGCAGTGCATGGCACCATGGCCATGTGGAGCATCTGATAAAGCCAGGGACAGTACTTGTCTTTAACGGCCCACTGCATCAATATTTAGCATGGCAGCGGTGATGAAACACCACAGCAATGTTCCTATTGACACCTCCATATTTGTGCCGGTTGGCTTTCTCACCAGGCTCTTATCAACATCCTCTCACCACGTACATTAAAATGGGATTTCTCCTGTCTCCAAAAGAAAGAGGGTAGAACGTTGCTTCCATTTTCTCTACCTCCTATCATATGTGCAAACTAAAGAATTGCCATGCTGTCTTACAACTGATGAGCCTGGATGAGAGAAGCCACAGCAGATCAGTTGCTTATATGCATCAAGCAACAAATTTACCACTGGATATCTCCCCACCCGCTACAAATGGGCAACGTGGTCAGCGACATTGGCAGGAATATTGTGGCTGCACTGCATTTGGGGGAAATAAATACTGATAAATGACACCGCCACAGAAGGGAGCATATGTTATTTTCAGCTCAGGCAATCTGGTAGCTCATCAGAGAGGCATTTTACATACTCAAGCCCTTCAAAGAGGCCATCAGATTCTTGAATATGGACAATAGCAACATCAACTATGTCTTCTCCCACTGATGTAACAATGGATGGTGGAAGAACAGCCCCCATGGAGCTAGCCGTTGCTTTAGGGGGGGGGGGTGCTGGAAAAGGGGCGGACGCCATTGTGGGTGGAAAAAATGTAGGAGTTTCTAGATAGGTATCCGTATCGGGCGGTGGCCAGGTTGTTAGAGGACGGTTTTAGGGTTGGGTTTCGCATTCCTTCAGTTGTAGAGGCGGGGCCTATTATTCATAAGAATCTTAGGTCCACGCTTGATCATTCTGAGGTGGTGGCTGAGAAATTGAGGAAGGAGGTGGAGCGTATGGCGGGCCCATTCAGGGCGCCTTCGCTTCCGAACCTAAAAGTGTCTCCACTGGGGGTTGTGCCGAAGAAAGAGCAAGTTTCAGCTCATTCGTCATTTGTCTTACCCAAAAGGGGCGTCGGTCAACGACCGAACTGTGTTCGGTTGTGTATACGTCATTTGATGCGGCAGTCAAGTGGGTAAGGCAGTGGGGTCGGGGGACGTTGTTGGCCAAGGTTGATATTGAAGCGGCTTTTCGCTTGTTTCCGTTACACGTTGAGAGCATGGGTTTGTTGGGTTGTTTCTGGGATGAGGGGTATTTTATGGATCGGTGTTTGCCTATGGGGTGCTCCCTCTCGTGTGCGTATTTTGAGACGTTTAGCTCGTTTTTGGAGTGGGTGGTGGTTGACATTTGGGGTTGTCCGTCAGTTATTCATTATTTAGACGATTTTTTGTGTTTAGGGCCGGCGAATTCCGTGTCTGTTCTTTGTTGTTGCACACGGTGCAGTCGGTTTTCGAGCGTTTTGGGGTGCCGCTAGCGAGGGAAAAGACGTTGGGTCCAGTGACGGAATTGTGTTTCCTGAGGATTGTTATAGACACTGAGAGGATGGAGTGTAGGCTTCCGGAGGATAAGCTGTTAAATCTGCGGCAGGAGGTTGGTAAAGCCATAACACGGGAGAAGATTAGGTTGAGGGATTTGCAGTCGTTGTTAGGGAAGCTTAATTTCGCATGTCAGATTATGCCAATGGGGAGAATTTTTTGTAGAAGGTTGGCCGCAGCTATATCAGGTGTGTCTGCACCTTATCATTTCGTTAGGTTGCGAAAATAGTTGAAAGGGGATTTAAGGGTATGGGCGGAATTTTTGGGTCAGTATAATGGGCGGACGTTATTGATGGGGGAGGTTTGTGATAATGTGGATTTTGAGTTATATACGGATGCTTCGGGGGGAGTGGGTTTTGGAGCTTATTGTCAGGGGCAATGGTGTGCGGGCAGGTGGCCAGAGTCGTGGGTTATACAGGGTTGGGTGAAGAATATGGCATTGTTAGAGCTTTTTCCCATTGTCGTGGCGGTGGTGTTGTGGGGGGAAGGGTTTGCAGAATAGGAAGGTGCATTTTCATTGCGATAATTTGGGGGTAGTTCAGGCTATCAACAGTTTATCGGCATCTTCCCTGCCGGTGGTTAGGCTATTGCAGTTTTTGGTCGTACGTTGCTTGTCGATTAACGTGTGGTTGGTGGCAGAGCATGTCGCAGAAGTGTCTAATTCTGTGGCGGATTCTCTTTCTTGTTAACAGTGGGAGCGGTTCTGGCTTCTAGCGCCAGAAGCGGAGGTGGAGGGTCTGGAGTGTCCGCCGTGGCTTTGGGGGATCCTGGAGGAGCGGTAATGGTACCTGAAGGGAGTCCTGGTACCTGAAGGGAGTATGGTAAGGCATGGGAAACCTGGGAAAGGTGGAACGGGAACAGTGAAGCAGGTGTGGACGATGGGGTTATTAAGCTGGTGATGTTGCTAGGGCATTTAAAAGACGAGGGCAGGTCGGTGTCCCGCGTGAATCGTTTTATTGCGGGTGTGGCGTTTGGGTTCAGGTTGCGGGGAGTGGCCGATTTGACAAAAAGTATTTTAGTTCGGCAAGTTTTAAAAGGCTGGCATAGGGGGGGGGGGCTAAGGTTACAGATCAGAGGTGGCTGGTGTCTTTTAAGTTGCTGCTGCAGATGTGTGAGAAGTTGAGCGTCATTTGTAGCTTGGGATGGGAATTGGGGTTATTCAGGGCGGCGTTTGCACTAGGGATTTTTAGTGCATTCAGATTGGGGGAGTTGGTGAGCGGCAATGCTAATAGAGCGGGGGGGTTGATGAGCGAGGATGTAGAGCTAGGCGAGGACAGGGTCGTGGTTCGGATTTGTAGATCAAAAACGGATCAGGAGGGCAGAGGGCACCAGTTTACATTGTTTGCGGTTCCGGGTTATGGTATGTGCCCAGTGCGGTGTGTGAGGAGTTATCATTTAGGGATAAAAAAGGATTCGTTGCCGTTTCTTCGGCATGAGGATGGTTAGTTTTTGTCTTGATTTAAATTTTTGCCGGTGTTTAAAAAATGTTTAAACGCAATGGGTGTGCAGGAAAAGGATTATTCTGGGCATTCATTTAGGATCGGAGCAGCGACTGAGGCGGCCAGATTGGGGTACAGTGATGAAGTAATTATGAGGATCGGGCGTTAGGAGTCAGTACGGTTTAGATCTTATGTTAGGCTTGGGTTCTTGTAGTTGTGTTACAGTCCGGGTAGGTGTCATGTTAATTATTCTTTTGTTTGTTTGCAGGTGCACCAGCGGCCTTGGTGTGGATATTAGGACATTCCTATGTGTTTTGGGGGGCAATCAGAGCAGATGTGAGGCCGAACGGACGCCAGCTGGGGTTGCGTTCAGAGGTGGCTACGATTAGGTGGTTAGGTGTTAGAGGGATGTTATGGGGGGGGAGTATTGCGGGAGGTACATCGCTTTGCGAGGTTGGATCGCCATTCGGATGTGTTGGTGCTCCATGTTGGGGACAATGATTTGGGGAGGCGTCCGTTTAGAGAGTTATACGCGATGTTTGACCTGTTGCGGATCTGGGTGTTGTACCCAGGGGTGGTCACAGCTTGGTCGGACATTGTTCCGAGTAAGTCGTGGAGGGGGGCAAGGTTGGTAGAGACCCTTAATAAGGCCCGGGTCAAGGTGAATGGGGCGGTGGGACGATATATGGCGAAGAATGGGGCAGTTGTTGTGTGGCATGAGGAATTGGAAGAGGGTGTTGGTGCGTTTTGGAGAGCGGATGGCGTGCATTTGAATGCGGTGGGTACAGACTTGTGGTCTCTGGGGATCCAGAGTAGAGTAGAGATTGCGTTACAGATGAGGAGGGACGCGCAGGCTTGAGGATGTCAGGCTGTGCGTTCTTGGAGGGGGGGGAGGTCCTCGAAGTGGAAAAATATAGTGGTACCTGAGGATGAGAAGGCCCCGAGGGAGGGGCTGGACTCTCATGGTGGAGCTGGTATTAACGAACTAGGCATCCATCAGTTACTGCCTCCGAGCTGGGTTCAACGTCTGGGGGCAAGATGGAGACGCAGGTTTTCCGGTGTTTATGTGGTTATTCAGGCTTTTAGAGCCTCCCTCGTCATTGGTAATTTATGGTTATTAAGTTAATTATGTTATGTATTTATTCAATGAATGGCTGCTGTGGCCGATTAAATCCGAGCAGTGGTTTCGTGAATTTTTGTTATGAGGTGGGGGTTAAGTAAAGGGTACGGTTTTAAAGGACCGAACAGGTAGCCAATACCCTCTTCATGTTAGACTCCCCTTAACATAAAGCTTCCAACGCAAAAACAGCCAGGCTATATCAAAAAACGTGCAGGAAGCCTCACTCCATTACGAAAGCTTAGACTTTTTTTCAAGGTTGCTGTTGTACAGACCTTTATATAAAATAAAGCCCTACATTTGTTCAGGTACAGATCTTTCCTGGTCTTAATCTAGGTTCACACTAGTGTTAAGAGATCCGGTAGCCTGTTCTGGCATAAATGTCGGCTGTCAAACATACAAAAACCACAGCATGCATTGGTATTTGTCCGGCCAAAACCCGGCATTTATGCCAGGAAGCATCTGGTTCCCATTATCCACCAGTTCCCAGCAGCATCCAGCTATGCCAGATACATGGAACTCCGGTAGGCTGTTCCCCTGCTGGAACAGGCTGCCGGTTTTCGAACACTTTTGTGAATATACCCTTACTCTCATTATAAGATCTGGCATGTAATACCATTGTCCAGGTACTGGGCAAGTTAGTCACAAGTCAATTTCCCTTTCTTGAGGCCAGCGCCTCGCATCCAAGACGCTGCAAAAGGCAATATCCAGTCATTGACACTATTCGCCCACAGGGGACTGTTCTTCGAGTCCAGGTTACCAAAATTAACTTTTAAAAACAAGGAGTCAAAGAACACCCTTGGAATTAACATATCTAGCCCACCCTCTAACTTTTGTAAGGAAAGAAGGAAGAACACAAGTGTAGCCAAAAAAAGATTATGGCAAAGGAAAGGTTTTTAAGATAGGTGGAAGCCTTTTTAAATTGTGGCACATCAAAGTATGGTTCAGAATTCAGTATCCAGAAAGCCTGACACTTCTCAAGGTTGACCAGAGACCCGGAGGCCACTGTGTAGCTTCTGATGGCTGCAGACATCATCTGCACCTCATGAGGCTTAGGTATCACGAGGCTCGGGTATCACTACAGTCCCATCATCTATCTAGTCAACAAAAGTCAGAGGCAAGCAGTGGGGTATCGGCAGCGGCTGAAAATCACACTCCTGCAGCGACCTCAGAAATGGGTCTAAGGCAAACACATACAGCATCGGACTCAACTGGCAACCCTGTCTCACCTCCCATTTCAACCCTGAACATGTCACCCTGACAGCCATTGACCAGAGGAAAGCTCTCTGCCTCTCTATACAAACTTTTCAGCCAATCAACACATTTTCCCAGAATACTGTATTTGACAAAGTGGTCCATAGATACTCATGCTCTACTCTGTGAAATCTTTAGCCTGGTCAAGATCAACAACATGTTGTCACGACTGTGACTGATCCAGATAGGTCTGGGAAGAGAAGGTCGCAGCGACTTGCTACTCGCGATAGCTTGTGAGTTTGCTCCGTGGTTCAGGGTATGTCATCCGGGTTTTGCCTTGTGAACCTTTTTGTCCTGACTGGGAGTTTGTAGGCATTCTTCTCAGGTGAGTGCTGTCTGCCACTCCCAGCTACTATATTAGTTTCAGTTTCACTTGCAGTCATTGCCAGATATAGTCCTTACTTCCAGTGCTATTCTGACCTTTGAAGGAGATCGTTTGACGGTATTGCTGTGGAGCTCTTGTCTGGCGTGGACTGTGGTTGTTGGGATCATCTTCTCTGCTCGTGACTGGATAAGTCTATCTCTGCTGGAGATTGTTTGTTTGTTACTGTCTTCCCCTGTTGTTCTCCTAGACATGAGTGATGGTGACTAGTGCTCCCATCTGCCTTTCCCCAGTCTAGTCTTCTTAGGGTGACTCAGGGTTTAGGCATCCTGCTCACCGCACGGGTTCACACCCCGTCTAGGGTATCACGGCAGACAGGTGCCAGCGTAGGGTTTGTCAGGGGTGGCCGTTCTATTTCCCATCCGTAGATAAGGGTCCCCCTTCCCCTCCGTCTGGTGCGACACGACTGCTGCTGGGATAGCAGTCGTGACACATGTCCCACACACCGTAGAGCTTTACATCTCTCAAACATCTCCCTCCAGAGATGTTCTGCCCTTTTACTGTGCCGAACTGACAGCCTGACAAAAGGGCCCAGTACAAAGAGACTTGAGTTGTTCTCTAAGAATTGAGCCATCATCTCTTCATCCAAATACTTCTTCTGAAAAATCCCCAGGAGGATAGCCTCGCAAGACTCCTACAAAACGCCCTTGGAGTCGGTGAGAACTGTCACTGTCAGAGCTCAAAGCGATCAGGTAACTGTAAGGACCCATAATCCCATTCAAGAACCAGGGAGGTGTACCTGCTGTACTAGTACTGCCTCACCTCAGATTTCAGTTGGTCAATCTTTTGTATCTGGCGAATACAATGACTGGGTTACTTGAACCGTCCTCCCTGTGACATCTACTCCCAGTTATGTCACAGCTTCCCACCAGGTCCACAGTGCTATGAAGCCTGGTGGAATATTGTTACATAGAGCCAACTATTAAGAAACCCTTTTAACAGAGGTTTGTGTATGTTATTGTGCAGACAAGAGTTAATGGAGAGCTAGGGGACACCTTATTACTTCTGTTGTTTTTTTCCCCTCTTTTTAATAAGGTGGAATACCCATGGTACGTTACCAATACAATATAGCATAACCACCTATTATACTCTACTTTTTGTTATTGTCGGCCGACTTTCCCTTCTACCTAGTTCCATCACTTGGAGCTATTTTACCTGGAATGTCTGTAGTAAGAGTGCAAGAATTTTCCTTTTGTTAACCACAGAACATAACCTCTAACATTTTCAACATAAGTAGACATTAATAAACCATAGCATTATAGACATGATATGGTAACCAACTTTTAGAGTCCTCAGCAAAACAGTCTGGACTTAGGTACCAGCTAGGGCAAACCGGTGGTGTATCAACACAGTCTAAGACCTGTACTGCTGCATTCCTGACAACACTAATGGGTTGACCCAAAGTGTCGTAAGTCAGAACTTTTAGCTATCTCCTGTTCCTGCTGGGCTGTATCCTGCGTAGCGGAAATGCATCCGAAGCGTCCTCGAACTTGCCTTCGTCGCTGTCAACTGTCTCTGTTGATTTTTCTGGTGAAAAGTTTTCTTCTTCTGTGTTTCCTGATGGACATGTAGTGTGTTTAGGTTGAATCACAGGCTCGTCTTGGGTAACTTCCTCTGCACTTTCCTCTGTAGCATCCTCTGTACTTTCCTGACTTGTTTCCGCCGCTTCAGGATTCAGTTCTATGTCTTCCCTTGTGTGATCTCTCTGGGTTACAGGGATGAACGATGTCCGCTGTTCTTGTTCAAGATCCGATTCATCTTCTGATATTCCCTCAGATGTCTGTGTCGCTGGTTGAGGAGTCTTTGAAACTAACAAACTAACCCTTTGGTACTGGGTCTGTCAGGTATCTGCTGACCTTGGTCGACAGGTAAATAATCGCAAGGATATAGCAAATTGCAATGCAGAATTCTTTTTTGGCTTTTTCCAGTTCCTGTCTTTACCTCATACACTGGGCTATCTTCACATTTTTTCCTCAGGACCACATGTATAGCGTCTTCCCAGATTGATCTCAGTTTTCCTGGTCCTCCTCTTTCAGTAAGGTTTCTTACAAGGACTCTACTGCGAGGTGAGAGTTCTACTCCATGAGTTTCTCTGTCATAGCGCTCTTTTCCTCTTTGCGCAGCTTGGGTAGCTAGCTTTGAAGCAACCTGATAGGCTTCAGTTATCCTATCTGTCCACGTTTTTAAATACTATAAAAATAATATATTTTTCCGTTACTGGGGTTTCAAACATGCTGTCTATTGGTAATCTTGGAGATCTCCCGAACAGTAGAAAAAATGGAGAATATCCCGTAGCTTCCCTTTTAGTACAGTTGTACGCATGTATTATCTGAGCAAGTGAGTTCTTCCAGTCTTTCTTGGAATCTGGCAATAGGGTCCGAAGCATAGACAACAGAGTACAATTGAATCTTTGACATTGTCCATTACCTTCTGGATGATATGGAGTCGTGTGGGAGTTCTGAATCCTAATGCCAAGAACAAATGGTTTTCAAATTCTTTTCCCATGTCATGGTGGATTCTGGTAGGAAATCCAAACTTCAATACAAAGTAACTGAATATCTTATCGGCAACAGTCTTTGCTGACTTGTTTTTGGTTGCGTAGGCCTGAGTAAACCTGGTGAATTGGTCTATTACTACTAGTATGTACTCATAACCAACTTTGCATGTCTCCAGATGGAGGAAGTCGATGGAGATCATCTCAAAGGGATAGGTGGTGACAATATTGTTCAATGGAGCTCTGGTACGCTTATTTGGGCGTTTGTGTTTCAGACAGGTGCACTGGTGGTTAACGTATTGCTTGGTGTCTCTCTGCAAGTGTGGCTAAAAGAATCTTTCTCTGATCAAGTTTACAGTCCTTTCAACTCCTAGGTGGACCATTATTCATGCAATTCTCTCAACACCAATGAATAATACAGCTTAGGTAACACTAGTTGAGAACCTGAGGGTGTTTTTCATCTCAAGATTCCATCTTTGTTGAGGTATAGTTTGGTCCATTGCTTCATTAGTATGAAGAGATCAAGCGGTTCACCTTGTCGTTCCTGCTTTGTTGGGAACCTGTTTTGGTTTTGGTACTTCAACACTGGACTGATCACTGAGTCTTCTTTTTGTGCTGTCCTTATGGTCTCTTTAGGTATTTGAGCTACTTTCTTTCGGGTACCATCTATTGTTGACGCTGAATCCGCGATGGTTATTAGATACAGCTAAGGCGTTTCTTCTTTTTGTCGTACTTGAAGTGCTTGGGTTATGCAACTGAGAGTACATCCGCATTCGTATTTCTTATTTCTGGATAATACTTGATAGTGAAATTAAAGTCAGCTAGTTCTGCAACCCATCGGTGGCCTGTAGCATTTAGTTTAGCTGTAGTTAGGACATAAGTTAGTGCATTGTTGTCATTATAGACTGCAAAGGATGGACAGTAGTAAAGGTAGTCTCGGAACCTTTCACATATGGCCCACTTCATCACTAGGAATTCTTGTTTTCCTGAATGCATGCTATAGTTCTTCTTGGCAGGTGTGAGAGTCCTAGACCCATAAGCAATTACTTTTAACTTTCCCTCCTGCTCTTGGTACAACACCGCTCCTAGTCCTTATTGCGAGGTATCACAGTGCAGAACAAAGGATTTGCTGTAGTCAGGGTAACCCATAACTGGAGGATTAGTTAAGACCTCAATATTAAGCCGGTTCAGCGCTACCTGGTGGTGGTTAGTCCAGACTATAGACCGATGAGAAGGTAGTTGACCTTTTAGTTTTGGTGATAGCTTCTTCTTCTTCTTAGGTTGGCTAGCCGGTACTGATGTTAGGGTAGGTGTTGTATCCGCTGATAGCAATTCATACAGGAGTTTTGCAATCCTGGAAAAGTTTTGGACGTAAGGACGATAGTACGAAATAAACCCTAATAACTTCCTGAGTTCTCCAACAGTCCTTGGCTGGTTGTTCTTCAAGGCCAGCACAGGCGCAATGTCTGCTGGATCCATGGAATGGCCATCTTTGGACACGATCTTGCCCAATAATTTGACCTTGTTTCAGAAGAGTTCACATTTCCTCGCTGTTAGCTTGACTCCATTCACTAAATCAAGAACCTCATAACGGTTAAGGAAGTTTTAGAAATAAAATAAAATGTAACTTTTAATAGCACAGTTAAAATACTGGATTTGACCAGCTATCCAAAGACAAACACAAAATAGATACACGGAAAAATCCCAGTAGGGACCAATCAGGACCAGCAATTGCAATCAATAAGGTAAGATAAAAAAAAGAACAGTCTTACCATGAGATGCATTTTGATGGCGAACTGGTATCAGTACAGCCCAGAGGTTGATGGTAGGGAACTGTAGGCAACACCCTGTGGTGTGGCTGTGGTGAGATCTCAATCCCTGAGAGACTCCCTATGCTGATAACACTATGGGAGGAAAATAGCAGATACCTGGCCCAGTGAAATAATGGGAGTACCTCTAAGGGGTGGGACCTGTCAAATAAAACGGCCAGTGGGGCAAAAATTCACCACAAAGCTGAATACATAAATCCATCACAGTGAATGGTAACTGTGGGGTGCTGTGCATAGATAGAAAATGGAAAGGGCTATCCCTAGATTACCCCATCGATTGGGAGGGGAGCTAGTATCACTCTGCCTATCTACACAGAAAGGGGCGACCCCATCTGGATACCTGTCCCTGGTCCAGGGCGGAACCCCTAACAAGCCCTGCAAAATATTCCCTATAAATCTACAGAATATTCCCGACGTGCCACGTTTCATGCAATACTCATCAGGGGAATTATTCCATAAGCTGGGTACATCAAGCTGGGTACATCAAAGCTGGGTACATCAGAAGCTGGGTAAATCAAACTGAGTACATCAAAGCTGGGTACATCAAGGATAAGTGATCCTTAAATAGAGTAGAATAAGGGGTGAAATCAAAGTGTGATTTCAAACCCCATGATCGAACTAGCCCATCCTTGACTCCATGTTTCCGGAAATGTACCACATGTTATTGGAATGATCTGCTGTGAACCAGGTTGTCATCTAGGTACGGCAGACAGACCTCATTCCTCAGACCCATTAGACAAGTTTCCAAGTTGAAATTCAGTTGGCGCAGAGCTAAGGCCAAAGGGTATTATGATCCACTCAGTGGTCGACTGGATTCTTGCCAAAAAAATCCTTGATGGTAGGCTTTCCCTTGGTCTAGCACTGAAAACTATGAACTTCCCCCTAGGCTGTCCAGCATGTCTTGGATCCTAGGGATTGGATGACGGCCAGGGATGGACTTCTGGTTCAACTCCCTGTAGTCGCAACACAGTCTTAAACTACCATCATTCTTTCTCACGCACACAATGGGTGAAGAGTATGATGATTTTGACTCTGCAATCCATCCGCAGTTCAGCAGGTCCGGTAGGTATTCTTTCACATCCTGGTGTAGTGGCTTTGGCAAAGACATGTAAGTTCTTCTAACCAGTGTATTGTCTTTGAGGCGCAGTTGTAATTGTAGGGAAGGGATGCATCCGACATCAGAATCTTTTTTAGTGAAGGCGTGGCATTCCTCCCTTAGCATTGTCTTGACTAACTGTTTATCTTCCTCCGGTAGGTTTTCTATAGGTACTGGTGGATCCCAGTGTTCTCGATAAGCAGAGCTTACCGGTGACTGACTCATGTTTAAATTATCCACTCGACCTTCCGGCCCTGATCTCAATGACTGTAGACTATGAGTTACTGAGTGAGTGGCCACACTCACTGATTCTTTTGGTTTCACCTGAGCTGGGTATGTTGTCCTGATGGGCTTGAGGCACCCAATCCTAGTCTGACTTGGTAAGATAACGTCTCGCTTGGTGGTGTTCCAAACCGGGATGGATAGTTAGGAAAACTGTCCCTTTTGGAGAGAAACTAATGTCTCCCCGATATACAGTCCTTGTGGCACATCATGAGTCTCATCAGGTGCAACCAAGACCATCTGATCTTGCAAAGCTGGTTTGACGTGAGCCCTACATGTGAGATACATCACAGTGTTTGCCGGAATTCTTTGGCTCTTGGTACCAGTCTTTAGTACAATACGACCAGTTTCTCTCAGTCTGGCTTGTAGTTGACTCACCAGGACTTCTGCTTTGAGGGTCAGCAATTCCAAGGCAGTTCCTAGTAGGTCCACGAACCCTATAATGGTTCTTCTTCCTTTGACAGCTGTCTCCTTGAAGAGTTCTTTTATGACATTATACCCGATGATTGTCGTCCCTGCGACTTTCTCATCTGCCAATATAACAAGTGGCACTACTAGTTTGGTGTTGTTACTTCCCACTGTTAGTTGAAAAACAACCTCAATCCACCCGGAGAAAGGAATTTCAGTCTCGCTGGCTGCCTTCCCAATGAGGACTCCTGGCCCCAGCAATTCTTCAAAAGATCAGAGCACTGTATGTGGCAGAACCCGCTGTCTCCAGTTCTCATTGATGATGCTCACCTGAGAGCCAGTGTCCCATAGGGCTTGGACAGGAGTATTGTCTATTTCACAGTTCACAAGGCAATTTTTTCCAACGAGACTCAGTAACTTGCTGTTTTGTTTCATGGTAACACCAACCACATGAGTTGGTACTTTCTCAGTCATCTTAGTAAAGAGTTTGGATTTCCCCTACCAGCTGTGGCACTGATGGTGGTTTTGGAGCTTGCTGGTTTGCTACCAACAAGAGTTGCACTTTGGGACACAGGGTTGTTCCTAGGACAGGTTATTGTCCGTCCCTTGACAGCAACCCTCTCCTGTTTAACTGGTTTGGTCTGGGCGTTTGCCAATATCTTTCTCTATGTCCAGATTGTCCACAGTTAAAGCAATGATCGCAGGCACTTCTCTGACTGGTCCTCTTACAGGATTGACAACATCCATTGCTCGTACCCTCTGTTACCTGAGGCCCTCGGAATTTACGGTCTCGTCAGGTTCTCGAATCTCAGATAAGTGTCTTTATCATTTGCTTTTGTATCTGTAGCATCAACTTTTCCAGTTCAGAGTTGCTCTTAGACAGCTGTTGAATCGTTGGGCTACTTGCCTGTGGTGGGGACCAAGGTGTTGTGTCGGCAGTCGTTGTTAGGACACTTGGTTCTTGAGGACACTGTAAGGCGTTAGACGGACATTCTTTCCCTTTCGTTGAACTGCTGTGCTGAAATTTCTTTTGCTTCTGTTCCCTTTCAATCTCCATATTAGCAGCGTCATTCGTTTTCTCTATGAGCACCTCATCTGGAATGGAAGGGTCGTCTAAATACTGCTTTAATTGGAATTTGATGTGGTCATTTCTCAGTCCAGTACCCACTGATCTTAGAAATTTCTTCTGTATCAGCTCAGTCCCGAAATGTTCTTCCAAGCCTTCCCCTTGGGAAACAAATAGCAACCGATCTTTCAGTTCAATCGCTCTGAACAGGAAATTCTGCAGAGTTTCATTACTCTTCTGGGAAATATTGAGGAGTTGCTGGTACAGTTCGGAGGCGTTCTCCTCCTTGTAGTGACTTTTCAAGATTCGTCTAAGTTGCACTAGAGTTAGTCCATTTTTTATCTCCAGCATACCTCTGAGGCTTAGGCCAGGGCTAATTGCTTTGACCCCTGCTTCAACGATCTCAGTCTCAGGATATCCTTTCTGTAGTCCCAGGTCGATTTGGTGCATCAGATTGGTGTAGGACAGCTTATCCTTCTGCTCTTTTTCTCCAATATGGCCTGTGATCTTGAAGTCTTTTGTGACCTCTAGAAAGCTACCATGGTGTAGTCTCTGAGTAAGCGGAGCTGGCTATGGTTTTGGCTGATTGTCACTCGAGTCTTTACTTTTGGTACTCAGCTCTTTAATCAGTTCCTCAATTATTCTGGACGTTTCCTGGAACTTCTCCTGCATAGTGTGATACTGTTGCTTCAAGTCGGCTAATTTCTGTTCTGGTTAGGGGTCTTTCTCACTGAAGCTTGGGACTTCTCTTCTTCTCTAGCTCGCTGATGAATCTTTGTGTTGCTTGCAGAAATTGTGTCACTGTCTCCTCACTTTCAGCTTTGACCAGATCATCAATTACCCCATTACCGTTCCACATATAATGGCGCCTGGAATTTTCCCTTCGTCATGCTGGCGTCGGAGGCTTTAATGAATTGGCAAACCTCAATGAGATCACCCACTGAGAAGTGGATCAGGTGTCCACTGGTTTCATCCTGCAGCCTCTCGAGATCCATCTGTGTTCACTTGCCGTGCTGCAAGGGATAATATCCCAATCTCCACTAAAATTTGCGTAACCGCTCTTTTCACTTCTTTATCACTTTGCGTCTTCTTCACCCAGTCCCCGTACGGGCCTCAAATTTTGTTGCACATATGCTGAAAGTATGGTCAATAATTCCAATGTGCGAAGGGAGCGGGCTGGGTGAAACCAGAAGTGCTTTTATTGAAACATGTTCTGCAATAACAAGCATGACCTTCAGTCAGGTAGGTAGAAGAGCAACTGTGTATTCTGTCCCACCAGGAACAAAAGGTCTGTCTTTTAGTTCCCCCTGTATTTAGCAGTGTTATATTAAAATGTGCTTGACATTCAGGCTTTATACACTCTGCTGCCATCTACTGGTGATTTAATAGAACTGCCATGAGTTTGACTTTTCTATTACCACAGCTATACTCCTGGATTGCTGAAGCTGGAATTTCATTGTATTAGTTTATTTTTTTTATAGGGTACCTGGTTTTGACATAACTTACATATAGTCATATGCTTGGTGGTGAACAGTATAGCCACCCCAGTATAAGACTCCACAGCCAGCGACCAGAAAGATGGACCAAACCTCCATCCTAATGTGGTCAGATGTGTCTCCTGTAAGAAGATGATATCTACAACCAAATAGCTCAGAAGGCCCTTCACTATATGTCTTGTTTTACTTACTTTAATGCCGTTCACGTTGATAGAAACCACTTTTAAAGAGAACCTGGTCTTTATGACAGCAGTAGAAGAGCAGAGAGGTAATAACCACCATCATAGACCGGAGTCGGAGTCGCCCTGTTTACCACCTGTCTCCATGGCTGACTCTACCTGAGCCTCTACAGCATAGGGTTCATTTTTGGTTAGGGGATCCTCAGTGTCCCCTTCACATTCATAATCTATTCTCTTCAGTTCTCTCTCATTCTCCCCCTCAGACTCTGACAGGACCTCATATCTGTTGGATATGACCATTACCTCCGACCCCCTATGGACTTTCTGACACTTTCGTTCATGTTGTACTCAGTCTTACCAGAGGACTTGTCTTCTTTCTTCTTGGTTTCTTCTTGGTTTCCTTAGATACTGCTGGTGATATAAAAGAAGAAGCTACCTCTGACTGTTGCTGGCCATCAGGGACAACCTCCATAGTTCCCTGTGTCCTGGAGCTGCAGTACCTGATCTCTGCTGGACTTCATGTCTAGTGAGAATGGACACTTACATTAATATGGGTTCTCTAGGAATTAAGAAAATAAAAATACTTAAATATTATTTTATTATAAATATATTCCTAAATTCCTTTTATTAGCTATAGTGGCTTATTTGTCTGGAGAGCAATCATTAGGAGAAATAAAATGGCCGCCATCCTATTAGTGCTCACAAAACCTGTCCTAATCACACAGAAGGACATGTTTCCTCTCTACTCTGTTTGTCAGAGATTATGATCCTGAATACAAATGATACGATCTTCAGCTGAATGTCTGTAGGAACAGAGTTCACGAGGAGACATGAAGTACAGAGAGGGGGGGGGGGGGAGAGCAGCAGCTCTTGTATGCAGTCTCCATTACCACAGCCCCACATTACTACAGTCTGTCCAGTTCATCTGTCTCCTCATGAGCTCCATTCCTACAGAGATTTAGCTAAAGATCAGCTGTATCCAGGATCATAATCCCTGACAAGCAGAGCAGAGAGGAGGATGAGGCAGCTCTTTACCTCAGTGTTATGAAGTAATTTGTCCTACTGTGTGATTAGGACAGGTTTTGTGTGTAATACAACGGAGGCCATTTTATTTCCCCCGATGATCACTCCTTAGACAAAATGAGCCATCATAACTAAAGACAGATATTTGGTTATATATTTATAATAAAGTAATAGTTAAGTATTTTTTTATTTTCTTAATTCCTGGAGAACCCCTTTAAGGCCTCCTCCTCTACAACACCTGCCTCCACAATTCCTCATCAGAAGGCTCCTTACAAATGTTGTGCCATGCATCCGGACAATCCCGGTGAGGGTGACCAATCGTGCCACATAGATTACATCTGATATTCTGACAATTTGCACATACATAGCCGACCTCACCGCACAGGTTGCAATTGACCACAAAGCACACACTTGAGACGTTACAGGCTCTGCCAAACTTAAAAACCTTTCTGGGCTGACCTGGATAGAAGCAGATGTCTTTCTCTCTTCCAATGAAGACGGAGATATTGTACATTGTACTCATTCTTTCAGAAATTAACTTATGACCCATAGATCGTTTTTCAAATGCTTTCTACCTTTTGAAATGATAGAAGACTAAAGTAACCCTTTCATCACTGGTCTGTACAATGACCCCCAATGATCATAGTTGAGTAACACTACTAAAACGGCCCTCAGCAAATGACTCTGGTTAACACCAAGACATTAATGGGTTACTGGGATGGATTCTTGTCTAGTAGCTTTTATTTCTAGGTTTTAATGTTAGGTTGATGTTGCTCTTCCCTCCCTATCTCTCAGCGCTCGCCCCCCCTCTCTCTCTCTCTCTGTGCTCGCACCTCTCTCTCTCTGCGCTCGCCCCCTCTCTCTCTCTGCGCTTGCCCCTCTCTCTCTCTGCACTCGCCCCTCTCTCTCTCTGCTCGCCCCCCTCTCTCTCTCTCTCTCTGCGCTTGCCCTTCTCTCTCTCTGCGCTTGCCCCTCTCTCTCTCTGTCCTCGCTCCTCTCTCTCTCTGTGCTCACCCCTCTCTCTCTCTGCGCTCGCCCCTCTCTCTCTGCGCTCGCCCCTCTCTCTATGCGCTCGCCCCTCTCTCTCTGCGCTCGCCCCCCTTTCTCTCTCTTTGCGCTTGCACCCTCTAACTCTGCGCTCACCCCCTCTCTCTCTCACTCTCTGCTGCGCTCACGCCCCTCTCTCTCTCTTTCTGTGCTCACGCCCCTCTCTCTCTCTCTGCATTCGCCCCTCCCTCTCTTTGAGATTGCCTCTCTCTCTGCACTAGCCCCCCCCCCTCTCTCTCTGTGCTCGCCCCCCTCTCTCTCTCTGCGCTTGCCCCTCTTTCTCCGTGCTCGCCCCTCTCTCTCCCTCTGCGCTCGCCCCTCTCTCTCTCTCTGCGCCGCCTCTCTCTCTGCGCTCGCCTCTCTCTCTCTTTCCGCTCGCCCTCTCTCTCTCTCTGCGCTTGCCCTCTCTCTCTCTCTCTGCGCTCGCCCCTCTCTCTCTCTCTGCGCTCGCCCCTCTCTCTCTGCGCTCGCCCCTCTCTCTCTTTCCGCGCTCGCCCCTCTCTCTCTCTCTGCGCTTGCCCCTCTCTCTCTCTGCGCTCGCCCCTCTCTCTCTCTCTATGCGCACGCCTCTCTCTCTGCGCTCGCCTCTCTCTCTCTTCCGCGTCGCCTCTCTCTCTCTCTCTGCGCTTGCCTCTCTCTCTCTCTGCGCTCGCCCCTCTCTCTCTCTCTATGCGCTCGCCCCTCTCTCTCTCTCTCTGCGCTCGCCCCTCTCTCTCTCTGCGCTTGCCCCTCTTTCTCTCTGCGCTTGCCCCTCTCTTTCTGAGCTTTCCCCTCTCTCTCTCTCTCTGCGTTCGCCCCTCTCTCTCTCTCTCTGAACTCACCCCCCCTCTCTCTGCGCTAGCCCCTCTCTCTCTGCGTTCACCCCTCTCTCGCTCTCTCTCTCTGTGCTTGCCCCTCTCTCTCCTCTAACTTTTTCTTAAAGGGTCTCTAGGACATTTTTCTTCATTTGACCCCCATCCTTGTCCTTCTGATGGTGACACAGATCAAGAGGATGGAAAAGTGGGTCACAGCTGATAAAGACCAATGAGACTCCTTTACATCGTATTATCTTATAGCATCATGCCTTTAACCTCAAAGGCAAGAGTTAAAAGAGAAGTTACTTTATAATAGAGGTGGAGCGTTATAAGAGGGGCGGCTGATATGATATAAATATTCTAGGAGGTTCTCACCACTGGACATGAAGAAGTGATCATGGAGGTCTCATCACTTCCTATCACTCATCCAGTAGATGAATGCTACCATCTACAGCCTGACAGGGCTGATAACAGAGAACAACAGACTGTATTAACCTGTCCTACTGTCAGCTAATCCTATTCTGGAATGGCTGATAACAGGGAACAAAAGATTACAGACTTTTATATTTTGCGAACCTCAAGGTTAAGTGAGCATCACAAACCAATTCAGTGACAGCAACCAGAGATCTTAAAATCTTAGAGGAACTGAATTATGAAGTGCCTAGTTGACAACAGTCAGGGGTTGACTGCATAGGAGCAGGATGAGGTGGAGTTTGTACAAGTTGACTCCAAGTTGTGGACACTTTATGGGGAGTCCTGGAGGCGGGGCTTAAGTGTAATGCATGGCATTGCAATATATATATATTGCTTAAAGGGGTATTCCCATTTTAATGACCATTGTTAAATCTGTTAATGATTTAACAGTGATCATTTTTCTAAATATAATTAATTAACTAATTCCCTCCCCTTAGACGATAATTAACCTATACTTACCTGATTGTTGTCTTCCGTCTCCCCTGGTTACAGCCACCGCTCTTCTCCGGAATCGCGGTGGCCGCGCTTGCGCAGACGACTTCTTTTCTCCTGGCCAGGCCACGCGCGTACTCCCAAAAGCGTGCGCTGGTGCCGCGCATGCGCTATCATGACTTCTTCCTGGCCAGTATAGTATACTTGCCAGGAAGAAGTCACCAGGGCGCATGCGCGGCGGCGTGCGCGTTCAGTCCAGCGCGCGGCCCGGCAGGGAGAAGACTTCGATCAAGAAGGATCCCGCCCCCTGCCGAAACCAGGAAGTGGACGGCGCGCCGGGAGCAGGCAAGTATGAAAGACGCAAATGGGAATAACCCTTTAAGAACTTCTGGCTTTATTTAAAGATTCTCCTGTGGTTCTTTAAGGTTTCACTTCTTGACCTGTGACCTCGTAATCTGCAAGACTAAAGAGAATACGAGAAGGAGGGAGACAAAGTTCAGCCGGCCGCTCGTTCTCTGCCGGGAAGGCTTCCAGTTCTTCATCCTACCTTTTTTCACGGCCTGTGCCGTCATTGCACTGACAGTCCAATTCAATCACCGGCCGCCTATTACCCTTAAAAGCCTCGGCTGCATTACCCTTCGGATAGAAGGACTCCATCTTAATGTGTATTTAACAGAATTGGAAGAGGCTTCCCATATGTAACCCGCACGCAGGTAATTGAATCTGTATTAAAGGTTGGACGTCCGGTCATTTTCTTTATACTTTGCCTGAGAGAGGTCAACGCAGAACTGGTCTCATCAGCAGAATACATGAATGCCAATGAGCGCCGTCCTGCCCCATCGTGCAGGAGATTAGAGGCACACCGGTTATTCGTGCCAGTTTCTTTCATAATTCTGTCATTTGTGGGAAATGGAAGAATGGATTAAAATAACATCCGGCATGAGTACGCAGATATGAGAGCGGGGAACCAAGAGCGGTAGGAACGCTCACACAGCTTGTTCAACAGAGACACTGAATCAGAAGGAGGAACGGTGAGATGTGAGCTGCTGCAGACTTAAGAATACAGCTCTGGAAGTAACAGGTTATAGAGCTACAGCTTTGTTGAGGTGCCATGAGTAGTGTTGATCACAAATTTTCGAATTGCGAATTTTAATCGCGAATATCAGCACTTCGAGAATTCGCGAATATTTAGAATATCGCAACATATATTCGCAATTGCGAATATTCGCTTTATGCGAATTTTTTATATGCAAATTTTAGCATGCAAGAAAATAATGTCATTATTTTCTTGTTTGCGAAAATTCGCATAAATTAGCATAACAATTCACATAAATTAGCATAAAAATGTGCATAAGCTGGTATTTAAAAGGTATCTTTAAAATGCTAATTTATGCGAATTTTTATGCTAATTTATGCGAATTTTCGCAAACAAGAAAATAATGTCTGGAGGTTACGAATTTGCGAATTTTCGAATATATGGCGAATATTCGCCCAAATATTCACAAAATATCACGAATTTGAATATTGCCCCTGCCGCTCATCACTAGCCATGAGCATTTCGGGGAGGGGCGGGGGGGGGGGGTCAGAACTTACAGAAATCCCTTTTGGCTTTTGAGAGGTATGCATGGCTCCCTATTTAAGGTTGGGGGAAGGAACTGGCGGGTTCAGATATAGTACAGAACAGAGGCTTTTACTGATCACACATGAGGTAGCAAACTTGATGGTTGAAATACTCTAACAAGAGGCAACTGGCTTACTGGTTGCAGTCCCATGTGGAGTAACAAGTGAGTATCTCAATAAGAACGCAGTCTTAATGGCAGCAATATAAAATAGGTTATAGTGACCGAGCCCCTCACATAGGTTATACTTACCCCCCTCCCCGGCACCTGTGTTGCTTCTGATCCTCGCACGGCCGCAGCTGCATCTCCTCAGGGAAGGGAAGACGCAAGGGAGGCTCGTTCCCGTTGTGGCCTGCTATTGGCTGATCCCTCACCCCCATCGGTGATTGTTTTGATCTGTCCCACAGGGAGGGGCAGCGGCCGCCGTGCAGGGATCAGAAGCGACACAGGTGGCGGGGAGCGGGGTATGTATAACCTTGGATAACCGCTTTATACCCTTAGTGACCATCCATATGCTTTTTTACGGCGGTCACTAAGGGGCCGCCGCTTTTTCATGGTGGCCTGGTCTAAGTGCTGCACGGTTTCCCTGTGCAGCAGGGAGCGGGGACTCGGCTCTCACATGAGAGCCAAGGTCCTGCTCTAACAGCCCGGACCGACAAGAATGCCGTTTCGGGCTGTTTAACACTTTACATGCTGTGGGCAATGGTGCCTGCCACATGTAAAGTGCTGACAGAGGGAGCGGACTCCCTCTGTCTTCCAACGGCACCCCAAAAATACGATTGCGGGTTACTGGTGTGTGTGAAGTCTGGCTGGGGTCTGAAATAGGGCCCAAAACAGCCTTAAGTATTTTCCTGCAGGCTATAGGGATAGTGCATTGCATTTTAAAATCACTCAGAATGTTGTCAGTTATATTCATCTTGTGGGACTATTAAGTTGCAAAAAAAAAGTAAAAAATAAATAAATAAATTTATAAAGAAAAAATTCCAGTAAAAATAAAAAAAAATTTCCTTTGAAAATTATTTTTTTTTAATGAAAAAAACTGCAAAAAAAAATCTCCCCCATATGTTTGATATCGCCGTGTCCGTAACAACCCACACTACATAAATATCATGTAAATTATCCCCCTCGGTGAACACCGTAAAAAAAAAAAATTACAGAATCGATCATTTATACTTAGTTGCCACTGAAAAAAACTTAACAAGCAATCAAAAATAATAATTTACTCCAAAATGATACCAATGAAAACTACAAAACGCCCCGGAAACTCAAGCCCTCACAGAACTCCATAGAAAGAAAAATAAAAATGCTTGGGAAGTAGTGATGCAAAAAGATGTCCTTCCTTTTAAAAAAAAAAAAGGGTTTTATTGAACAAAAGTAGTAAAACAGAAAAAAAATATATATGTATTTGGTATCGCTGTAATTGTACTGACCCAAAGAAAAAAGATATGATGTTATTTATACCAGAAAATGAACGTCGTAAAATTTACAACATAAATACTCAGTGGCGGTATTGCTGTTTTTCCCATCTCCCTCTCAGAAAGAGTTAAAGGGGTTATCCCAAGAGTAATGTAAAAAATGATAATCAGGCATCATATAAGACATGACAATGTCTTTATAACAAAGCCTGAACCAGCCCTGTACCTCACATGGATCCAGAGATCTCCCCAGTCATTGCTTTGCTAGATTTATATCAAGCTGGCAGCTCAGGGGAGTGTCTTTTCCACTGCAGCTCAGGAGGCGTGTCTCAGCTCTCCCTATCACAGCTCAGGGGGCGTGTCTCAGCTCTAGCTATCATAGATCAGGGGGTGTGTCTCAGCTCTACCTATCACAGCTCAGGAGGCGTGTCTCAGCTCTACCTATCACAGCTCAGGAGGCAGTTGAAGGACGAAACTGAGCATGTGCGGCCATCTCAGTGAGCAGGTCGAAGAAATAAGAAAAAACAAACAGCAGGTGGCGCTATACAGATACATTTTATTGAATAACTCACTGGCTATGCAATATTTTTAATAACATGCATTTACAAAACTATTCAGGTCCAGGTGCTGGTTTGAAAACTGTAGAATGTTTTTCATGGGAAACCCCATTAATAAAAGTTAATAAGAAAGTTATGTGTCCCCCAAAACGGCACCATTAAATAATACAACTTGTCCCGCAGAAGACAAGCCCTCATACAGCTACATAGACCGAGAAATAAAAACGTTATAGCTCTTGGAAGGCGATGATGAAAAATGCTTGGTCAGCAAGGCCCAAAAAAGGCTGGTCACTAAGGGGTTAATGTCCACAGCATTCATTGCACCCAATCTTTGTTAACAACATGTATTGTGTCTCCTCCGGCTTGGCATCAAAGAACATGGCTGTAGCAGTTTCGGGCTGAGGTTCCACGCTGCAGTATTGTGCAGTGCAGCCAATTACCATGCAGCAAAACTGCATATATTTTCAGCGGTTTTGCAATGTTGTTTTTAGCAGCACAGTTTTTGCTAGTAAAAAATTCACACCTTCGTATTTTTTTTCCGCATTATTTCCGCAAAAATGCGGAAATAATACAGAAGATATGCAGACCCATTCATTTCAATGGGTCCGCAAAAGATGCGGAGAACATTCCGTATCCTCTCTGCATTCGCAAATTCTTTCATTTCCGCAATGCGGAACCGTAAAAAAAAAAGTAGAGCGTGTCCTAATGTTGTCCGCAAATTGTGAACCGTAGCCCCATTGAAGTGAATGGATCCGCATAAATCCGGATGACATGCGGAAAGGTTACAAAAGTCATCCGCATGTCATCCGTAAATGAAAAGTCACACTGGAAACATCTTTTTTTTTCTTGTTCTTCCAGATTTTTGCGTAAATACGGAAACACGGAAGGTATACAGAGACACTAAAAAACAAAAACTGAAGAATTTTGCAGAAACACGGATCCACAAAAAAACGGACCGCGATTCTGGAAAGAAAAATTACTGACGTGTGAATAAGGACTAAAATGGCAAACCGTGGCAAAATTATGCAGGTGTTCCAAGCGGTAATTGACCGCCCGGCACAATACTGCAATGTGTAGATGCAGCCTTACAATCCACGACGGTGTCTCCTCGTGACACACCACATAAGGTTAACTGTAAGTCACCGTGTACTGTCCCTCAGCAGTCGTGTTATTTATCTCTTTGTGAGGCAAAGACAAGTGAAGCTTATGTTGCTTTAGGATGGTTCTTCTTTGTGCTTGTGACTTGGCCTCTCCACAGGTCCTCTGCTTCCCCAGGGTACAGGAGTTAGGAAGTACAAGTCGGCTATCCTTGCTTAACACCCTGCTTTGCAGCTGCAGGTCTTGCTGCATCGTTGCCTCTTTGTAGGCCATGAGTTGGTGTGTCAATTGATAAGCAAAACTCACCTCTACTTGCTAGCACACAGTATACAGCAGTCTTTTCCACAGGTGCTCTGCTGCTCCGTCCAGGGTACAGGAGCTAAGAAGTACAAGTCGGTTATCCCTACTTAACACTCTGCTTTGCAGCTGCAGGTCTTGCTGCGTCTTTGCCTCTTTCTAGGCCATGAGTTGGTGTGTCAATTGATAAGCGACACTCACCTCCACTTGCTAGCACACAGTATACAGCTGGCTCTTTTTCCTGCAGCTGCAATGTCTCTCAATCTTCTTGACCTGCATGCTCTGATCACGAAGCTCTATCTGCACTTCATTATATGGACTCTCAGGAACGTGCTCCCAGTGTGAGGACACTTTGACAGTGGCGCCATCCACTGACCTCTGACTCAGTACAGTTCCTGCCACTGGTTCTGACAGTTAAGCCCTACCCCCCATAGTTCACAGTGCAGTTTCACACAGAGTATGTCAATACATATGCAAGTGCAGCATCCATGAACCTAGGTGTATGACTTCCAATAGTGACAGAATACCATCACAGAATGCCACTTAGGTGGCATTACCACTGCCAGCAACAGGCTTAACTGTAAAGAATGTACCATAGCAGGTCAAAGCTAGAGGGCACTGCAAGGTGGCCCCACAACTAAGCACACACATAATCAAAGCATACTGGTTCTCACTCCACAGGTGCCACGCCTCTCGTCATAGACTAATTATGTCTCTGGGTTGAGAGGCAAGCAGGTATGTAGGTACCTTTGCCTTGCCCGTGTGGTCCACACTTAATTTGCTTCTTGCAGGACACAAAAAGCCATCAGCGCTCTCTCTCTCTGGGGTGGCCATGGTCAGATGCCCTATCCCTGGGCTTCTCTCCAGCACCATCTATCATCACACATCCTGGACACAACCAGGAGCGTCCATACAATACTGCCCGAGTCTCCACGTCTATATAACCAAGAGGCAGAGAACAGGGCAGGATATTAAGGGGCACCAGGGGTTGCATTATACTGAATTTTCCTTTACACTTTAAGACTGATGTTTTCATAGTCAGGAATTGAAATTCTTATTGATCGTCATATTCAATATTTTTTGCAGGAAAATTTCCATTTGTTGTAAATTACTGATTTGTATTTCTATGTATTTCTTGCAGTCACATTTGGGATGTATTTACCAGAAAAAAAATGCTGAAATTTAATTAGGCCAATTATAATGAGACAAGGAAAAGTACATAACAACATGACACATGCAATCTGTTAGTCGTTGTGCTTTACATCTTTCAGCTCGACGAACCTTTCCTTTCTTGTCCAGTTAGAATTTTCTAGTGAAACGTTAAAGGATTGTCCAGTGCTACATATATCTCTATGTCAGGAAGAGTCCTGCAAATGTCTGCTTTCTACTTTCTAGAGCTGCACTCATTCTTCTGCTAAAGAAGTCATTGTGTGCATACATTACATTACTTATCCTGTACTGATCCTGAGTTACATCCTGTATTATACTCCAGAGCTGCACTCACTATTCTGCTGGTGCAGTCACTGTGTACGTACATTACTTATCCTGTAATGATCCTGAGTTACATCCTGTATTATACTCCAGAGCTGCACTCACTATTCTGCTGGTGCAGTCACTGTGTACATACATTACTTATCCTGTACTGATCCTGAGTTACATCCTGTATTATACTCCAGAGCTGCACTCACTATTCTGCTGGTGCAGTCACTGTGTACATACATTACTTATCCTGTACTGATCCTGAGTTACATCCTGAATTATACTCCAGAGCTGCACTCACTATTCTGCTGGTGCAGTCACTGTGTACATACATTACTTATCCTGTAGTAATCCTTAGTTACATCCTGTATTATACTCCAGAGCTGCACTCATTCTTCTGCTAAAGAAGTCATTGAGTGCATACATTACATTACTTATCCTGTACTGATCCTGAGTTACATCCTGTATTATACTCCAGAGCTGCACTCACTATTCTGCTGGTGCAGTCACTGTGTACATACATTACTTATCCTGTAGTAATCCTTAGTTACATCCTGTATTATACTCCAGAGCTGCACTCATTCTTCTGCTAAAGAAGTCATTGAGTGCATACATTACATTACTTATCCTGTACTGATCCTGAGTTACATCCTGTATTATACTCCAGAGCGGCACTCACTAGTCTGCTGGTGCAGTCACTGTGTACACACATTACTTATCCTGTACTGATACTTAGTTACATCCTGTATTATACTCTAGAGCTGCACTCACTATTCTGCTGATGCAGTCTTTGTGTACATACATTACTTATACTGTACTGATCCTGAGTTACATCCTGTATTATACTCCAGAGCTGCACTCACTATTCTGCTGATGCAGTCATTGTGTACATACATTACTTATACTGTACTGATCCTGAGTTACATCCTGTCTTATGCTCCAGAGCTGCACTCACTATTCTGCATAGTGACTCCACCAGTAGAATAGTGAGTGCAGCTCTGAAGTATAACACAGGATGTAACTGAGGATCAGCACAGGATAGGTAATGTATGTATAGTGACATATCTAGGTGTAGAATAATACTTAGGTGAAAATACCTTTTGCGGCTTCACGTTACAGATTTTGGGATGGATAGAAGTAGCTCAGGATCTGGGAATTAGAAGTCTGAGGACTGCCCATTCCTTGTGTTTGTTGAGTAGGAGGCTTTGCATGTAGCAGGAGGACAAGGACGCTCTTCTGTGTGGCTGCATCATTCCTAGAGCAGATGAGATCTTTACTATGCACGCTGTGCGCTCACATAGACACGCTCCCCGGCATCTCTCACAGTCATTTTATTGTCTTCTGCCTGTTTTTCTGCCTCTCGTCAGAGTCTGCGTTCATTTAGAGCCCAGAAGGAGGCAGAGCTGACAGTGTCTTGCTGCGTAGTCTTTCCACTTAGCCACATAACAGGTAGCGGTTTGGCACCATTCCCCGTCCTCCATCACTAGACATGAACACGGCTGATAATAAGCGGCTCCTGGTGGCACGCAGGTAGGAGACTCCGCCGCCGAGCTGAACCGTGGAGCACAGCGCTTGTCAACATTTACTTGTCCTCTTATGATTACAAGCTCCAGTCCTCGACACCCGTTGTCTTCTCTGCAAGAGCACAAGATCTGACAGCATTCCAGCAAACATTAAACTGGCTCAAAACTGGTTCTTGGGTCGCCCTCCTGTTACACCAGTTCGAACGACACCAAGATGAAGTAACAATAGTCAATGTTAGGTGGGCAGAGGTCAGGACAGGTGGAGTTTAGGCAATATGGTAGACAAGAAGAAACGTCAGGCAACAGAGAGGTAGTGAGGAACAAGGACAAGCTGGATCAAAATCCTGGATCAAAATGGAATACCGTAGCAGGACATTGGGATGATGTCCCTTAAGAAGCCTAGATCAGCTAGATATTAGCTGACAAACTGGACCTTGGTATATGCTGACCCATTCAGAACCAGCAATGAGAACATGCAAGAGAGAGCAGAAGAAGAACCAGGCAATCAGAGGGTAGCAGAACCCTGCGGCCCCTATCTGCATGCCCAGAACACCAAAGGGCAGCAGGAGAGAGCAGGTGGTCAAATGGGAATGTGCCTTGATGGCCACCGTCGATGCAAAATGATTTGTAAAGCTTGATTTGGAAGAGGTTTACGGCACAGGGCTGTGACCCAACCCCATTCAACATACGGTAACTGAGATGAAAGAATGTCAACCACAACCTAGGCTTTATTGTTTAAAAAGAGGCTTTTGGAAGTCCTTCTCAGAAGTGTGGAGACTGGTGTGGTAGCAAATGGGAATCAACTTCATTGATCTGAGATGTTCAACATCCAGATGTGACATTTGGTCATGTATTACATTTTAGGTGGAAATACTGGATTTCAGAACTGCTGTTGATTATGTCAGACATGTTTCAGGTTACTACAACTTTGAGTGATCACTTGTCTCGATGACTAAGAGCCCACAAAATAAAGTGAGACTTGTACATTACCAAGGAAAGCCAAACCTTGTTTAGAGTATGAAGATGCCACCATCTTTCTAGGCCAGCCTAGTTCGTACAAGAAAGCCTGATGCAGTTGATGTTTCATGTCTATTCATTATGTTGGGTGAGGTTACAACCCTCTGGAGTTAAGTTCTACCCCATCAAGCTCTACAAAGGGGCCCTTTCCCTATGGTGGTCACTGACTGAAAGATCCCACTTCTTTACATCAAAAGTGTAACTTTTTTATAAGAACCAAAATATATGCAAAAACTTGGAAGAGTCTCTTCATCTATGATGGCCACCAAGTGGAAGATACCACTTCTCTTACATTAAAAGCATAACTTTTTTAAGACCAAGAGATATGCTGAATCTGGAAGGCGTGTACACCTACTGAGCCCACCAACTGGAAAGTACCACTTCTCTGAAATCAAAGACCTAACTTTTTGTAAGAAACAAAAGTTATGTAGGAGCTGGGTAAATTTTTTATCTACAATTGCCAGCAACTGGCAGATCCAATTTCTCTTGAATCAAAGATGTACATTTTTGTAAGGATCAAGGGAGATGAGGAAGCTGGGAAGGGTCTTTACTAGTGTTGAGCGAACCCGAACTGCATAGTTCAGGTTTGTACTGAATTTTGGGGTGTTAAGGACATGGACCCGGACCCGGACCTGAACATTTACGTAAAAGTTCGGGTTCGGCGATTTCTATGGCGCTTTTTGAAAGGCTGCAAAGTAGCCAATCAGCTAGCTTTTTACTTCTTGCCCTAAGAAGCCATCACAGCCATGCCTACTAATGGCATGGCTGTGATTGGCCAAGTGCAGCATGTGACCCAGCCTCTATTTAAGCTGGAGTCAAGTAGCGCCGTCCGTCACTCTGCTCTGATTAGTGTAGGGATAGGATGCAGCTGCTGTGAGGGCGAGATTAGGCAGGGAAGACTCAGCAAAACCACTTAATGAAGTGATAGATCTACAGCTGTGAATCATTCAACTTCTGTTAGTTCATTTCTCACTGGTTTTTAGGCTGCACAGAGCGTTTTTCTGTCACTTTTTTCTGGGGTGATCGGCGGCCATTTTGTGATCTTTTGGTGCACCAGCACATGTTTTGAGCTGCCACCAAGTTCAACATACATTTTTGGGTACAATAGTAGGCTTTTTTTTTTGCAATATCCTACATCATGGCTTGTGCTTATTGTCACACCTTGAAACACAGGATAGAAACTGCTATATTTTATTGAGGGGTGAAATTCAATTGCCAGAATACCAATCCCCTAAATCTGGTGTTCGAGCTGTGGCTGTCCAAGTGTAATACTGTCCGTCAAAGGATAGATTTTTTTCTGTGGTTAAATAAAATCCCTGAAATAGAAATCCTAAACATCTGTGCTTTCCGCTGTTCCTCTCCAAGTGTAATTCTGTCCGTAATAGGGTATATTACACTCAGCGTGTCAGCGTCTAAATACAAGGCCTGAAAAATAAATCCTCTATATTTGCGAACGCTGCTGTGCATCTCCAAGTGTATTTCTGTCCGTAAAAAGTATATTACACTGTGTCTAAATACAAGGGCTGAAAGCTAAATCCTCTGTCTGTAAAAGGATACCTTTCAGCCAGGGCCAAAATACTAAGCCTAAAATTGATATTCCCATAAATCTGTGGTTTCTGCTGTGCCTGTATTAGTGTAATACGGTACATAAATAGATAGATAGATAGTGTTAGGCCTCTTTCACACTTCGGTTGTTAGGATCCGGCAAGCACTTCCGTCGCCGGAAGTGCCCGCCGGATCCGTAACAACGCAAGTGAACTGAAAGCATTTGAAGACTGATCAGTCTTCAAAATGCTTTCAGTGTTACTATGGCAGCCAGGACGCTATTAAAGTCCTGGTTGCCATAATAGTAGTGGGGAGCGGGGGAGCAGTATACTTACCGCTCGTGCGGCTCCCGGGACGCTCCAGAATGACGTCAGAGCTCCCCATGCGCATGGATCATGTGATCCATGCGATCACGTGATCCATGAGCGTGGGGCGCCCTGACGTCACTCTGGAGCGCCTCGGGAGCTGCACGGGCGGTAAGTATACCGCTCCCCCGCTCCCCACTACACTTTACCATGGCAACCAGGACTTTAGCGTCCTAGCTGCCATGGTAAACATTCAGAAAAAGCTAAACGTCGGATCCGGCGATGCTCTGAAACGACGATTAGCTTTAGACCGGATCCGGATTAATGTCTTTCAATGGGTATTAATTCGGGATCCCGCCTTGCGGCAAGTGTTCAGGACTTTTGGCCGGAGCAAAAAGCGCAGCATGCTGCGGTATTTTCTCCAGCAAAAAAACGTTCAGAATGCATTGGGATAATCCTGATCAGGATTTTTCCGGCATAGAGCCCCGACGACGGAACTCTATGTCGGAAAAGAAATACGCAAGTGTGAAAGAGCCCTTAGGTGACTGTAAAAAAAGCCTTAATTTGAACTGTATACATTGGGTTAAATAAGTTTTTCCTTATTGTGGTGAACGGTAACAATGAGGAAAACATCTAGTAAGGGACGCGGACGCGGTCGTGGTGGTGTTAGTGGACCCTCTGGTGCTGGGAGAGGACGTGGCCATTCTGCCACAGCCACACGTCCTAGTGAACCAACTACCTCAGGTCCCAGTACCCGCCAGAATTTACAGCTATATTTGGTTGGGCCTAATGCCGTTCTAAGGATGGTAAGGCCTGAGCAGGTACAGGCGCTAGTCGATTGGGTGGCCGACAGTGGATCCAGCACGTTCACAACATTATCTCCCACCCAGTCTTCTGCAGAAAGCGCACAGGTGGCACCTGAAAACCAAGCCCATCAGTCTGTCACATCACCCCCATGCATATCAGGGAAACTGTCTGAGCCTCAAGTTATGCAGCAGTCTCTTATGCTGTTTGAAGACTCTGCTGGCAGGGTTTCCCAAGGGAATCCACCTAGCCCTTCCCCAGTGGTGGAAGACATAGAATGCACTGATGCACAACCACTGATGTTTCCTGATGATGAGGACATGGGAATACCACCTCATCGAAGTCCGCTCATTTCTGATGATGACAAAACACAGGTGCCAACTGCTGCGTCTTTCTACAGTGTGCAGACCAAACAGGAGGTCAGGGAGGAAGACTGTGTGGAAGACGATGCAGGGGACGATGAGGTCCTAGACCCCACATGGAATGAAGGTCGTGCCACTGACTTTCATAGTTCAGAGGAAGAGGCAGTGGTGAGACCGAGCCAACAGCGTAGCAAAAGAGGGAGCAGGGGGCAAAAGCAGAAAAGCCGCTGCAAAGAGAGTTCGCCTGCTACTGGCCACCGCCACCAGGGACCGAGCACCCCAAAGGCAGCTTCAAGGAGTTCCCTGGCATGGCACTTCTTCACACAATGTGCTGACGACAAGACCCGAGTGGTTTGCACGCTGTGCCATCAGAGCCTGAAGCGAGGCATTAACATTCTGAACCTTAGCGCAACCTGCATGACCAGGCATCTACATGCGAGACACGGGCTGCAGTGGAGTAAGCACCTTCAAAACCAAGAAAGGGCTCAGGCCCCTCCTGCTCCATCTTCTGCTGCTGCCTCGGCCTCTTCCTCCGCCTCTGGAGGAACGTTGGCACCTGCCGCCCAGCAAACAGAGGATGTGCCACCAATACTACCACCTCCGTCACCAAGCATCTCCACCATTTCACATGGCAGCGATCTCACAAACCTTGGAGAGAAAGCGTAAATTCCCACCTAGCCACCCTCGATTCCTGGCCCTGAATGCCAGCATTTCTAAACTACTGGCCTTTGAAATGCTGTCATTCAGGCTGGTGGACACAGACAGCTTCAAACAGCTGATGTCCATGGCTGTCCCACAGTACGTCGTTCCCAGACGCCACTACTTCTCCAAGACAGCCGTGCCTTCCCTGCACAACCAAGTATCGGATAAAATCAAGTGTGCACTGCGCATCACCATCTGTGGCAAGGTCCACCTAACCACAGATACGTGGACCAGTAAGCACGGCCAGGGACACCATATCTCCCCAACTGCAAACTGGGTAAATGTAGTGGCACCTGGGCCCCAGGTGGAGAGTTCTTTGGCGCATGTCCTTCCGCCGCCAATCATCGCAGGGCATAATTCTTTGCCTCCTGTAGCCTCCTCCTCCTACTCGGCTTCCTCCTCCTCTGCTTCCACCAGCTCATATGGTCAGCCACAGACCTTCACCACCAACTTCAGCACAGCTCGGGGTAATTTGGTGGTGCAGAAGTTCATTCACAACTACCCCGACGTGTCAGAGCTGCTGCATAAAGTGCGGGCCATCTGTGCGCGCTTCCGGCGTTCTCAAACTGCCACTGCTCGCCTGTCTGTGCTACAGCGTAACTTCGACCTTCCCGCTCACCACCTCATATGCGAACTCCACCTTGCACATGCTGGAGAGACTGTGTGAGCAGCAGCAGGCCATAGTGGAGTTTCAGCTGCAGCACGCACGCGTCAGTCGCACTGCGGAACAGCACCACTTCACCACCAATGACTGGGCCTCCATGTGAGACCTGTGTGCCCTGTTGCGCTGTTTCGAGTACTCCACCAACATGGCCAGTGGCGATGACATCGTTATCAGCGTTACAACACCACTTCTATATCTCCTTGAGAAAACACTTAGGGCGATGATGGAAGAGAAGGTGGCCCAGGAGGAGGAGGAGGAGGGGTCATTTTTAGCACTTTCAGGCCAGTCTTTTTGAAGTGGCTCAGAGGGAGGTCTTTTGCAACAGCAGAGGCCAGGTACAAATGTGGCCAGACAGGGCCCACTACTGAAGGACAAGGAGGATGAGGAGGAGGTGGAGGAGGATGAGGATGAAGCATGTTCACAGCGGGGTGGCACCCAACGCAGCTCGGGCCCATAACTGGGGCATGGCTGGGGGGAAACGGAGGACGATGACGATATGCCTCCCACAGAGGACAGCTTGTCCTCACCTCTGGGGAGCCTGGCACACATGAGCGACTACATGCTTCAGTGCCTGCGCAATGACAGCAGTTGCCCACATTTTAACGTGTGCTGACTACTGGGTTGCCACCCTGCTGGATCCCCGGTACAAAGACAACGTCCCCACCTTAATTCCCAAACTGGAACTGATAGGAAAATGCACGAGTACAAGCGCACGCTGGTAGACGCGCTCCTGAGAGCATTCCCAACTGACACGGGGGGACAAGTGGAAGCACAAGGCAAAGGCAGAGGAGGACCAAGAGGTCGCCAACGCAGCTGTGTCACGGCCAGCTCCTCTGAGGGCAGGGTCAGCATGGCCGAGATGTGGAAAAGTTTTGTCTCCACGCCACAGCTAACTGCACCACCACCTGATACGGAACGTGTTAGCAGGAGGCAGCATTTCACTAACATGGTTGAACAGTACGTCTGCACACCCCTCCACGTACTGACTGATGGTTCGGCCCCATTCAACTTCTGGGTCTCCAAATTGTCCACGTGGCCAGAGTTAACATTTTATGCCTTGGAGGTGCTGGCCTACCCGGCGGCCAGCGTTTTGTCTGAACGTGTATTCAGCATGCCAGGGGTCGTCATTACAGACAAACACAGCTGCCTGTCCACAGCCAACGTGGACAAGCTGACGTTCATAAAAATGAACCAGACATGGATCCCACAGGACCTGTCCCTCCCTTGTGCAGAATAGACATTTATTACTGCCTTGCCCTCAACCATACATTCTTGTACGCCAGTGCACTTCTTTATTGAATCCTCTTTTTTAATTGTACCAGTATTTTAGGGGCAACACCAAGTTGAATGAACCTCTCCTCTGTCTGCGTGCTAGGTGCCTACATTTCAGCTAATCGCCTGCTGCTTCGGTGGTGACATTAACCTCTTTTTGCTGTCAAATGACCTCTCCTCTGTCTGGGTGTCAGGGGCCTAAATAACTGAAAGTGGCCTGTTCCATTGCTGGATAACATGAGGCCTGTTTTGCTGCTATGGGACCTCTCTCCTCTGTCTGGGTGCTGCGGCTTAAATTACTGATAGTGGCCTTTTCCATTGGTGGGTAACATGATGCCTGTTTTGCTGCTTTGGGACCTCTCTCCTCTTTCTGGGTGCTGGGGCCTAAATTACTAAAAGTGGCCTGTTCCAATGGTGGGTAACATGATGCCTCTTTTGCTGCTATGGGACCTTTCTCCTCTGTCTGGGTGCCAGGGGCCTACATTTCAGTTAATCGGCAGTTGTTTTGGTGGGTGACATTATGCTCTTTTTGATGTCGAATGACCTCTACTCTGTCTGGGTGTCAGGGGTCTATATTTCATTTAATTGCTTGCTGTCTTGTTGGGAGACATTTAACTCTTTTTACTGTCAAATGACTGCCCAATTGTGTGGGTGTCAGGGGTCTATATGTCGTTTAATCATTTGTTGTCTTGGTGAGAGATCATAATTTTTTTTTTACTGTCAAATGACTGCCCCGTTGTGTGGGTGTCAGGGGCCTATATTTCGTTTACTTGCTTGCTGTCTTGGTGGGAGACATTTAACTCTATTTACTGTCAAATTACTGCTCCATTGTGTATGTGTCAGGGGCCTATATATCGTTTAATTATTTGTTGTCTTAGTGGGAGATATTTAACTCTTTTTACTGTCAAATGACTGCCCCATTGTGTGGGTGTCAGGGGCCTATATATCGTTTAATTATATGTTGTCTTAGTGGGAGAGATTAAACTCTTTTTACTGTCAAATGACCGCCTCATTGTGTGGGTGTCAGGGGCATATATTTCATTTACTTGCTTGCTGTCTTTGCAGGAGACATTTAACTCTTTTTACTGTCAAATGACTGCCCCATTGTATGGGAGTCAAGGGCCTATAAGTCGTTTAATTATTTGTTGCTTTGTTGGGTGACATTTTCCTCTTTATACTGTCAAATGACCTCTACATTGTCTGGTTGTCAGGGGCCTATATTTTGTTTCATCGCTTGCTGCATTGGTGGGAGATATTAAACTCTTTATACTGTCAAATGACCTCTACATTGTCTGGTTGTCAGGGGCCTATATTTTGTTTCATCGCTTGCTGCATTGGTGGGAGATATTAAACTCTTCATACTGTCAAATGACCTCTACATTGTCTAATTGTCAGGTTCCTATATTTCGTTTATTCGCTTGCGGCATTGGTGGGAGACATTAAACTCTTTTTACTGTCAAATGACCGCCCCATTGTGTGGGTGTCAGGGGCCTATTTAATTGCTTGCTGTCTTGGTGGGTGCCATGGGTCTGAATCTGTGAATGAGGCCTGTGGCATTGCTGGGTGAAATCAATACTGTCTTGGCATGATTTTAACTCTCCTCTTTGTGGGTCCCGTGGGCCTGAATGTTTGAATAAGGCCTGTGGCCCTGCAGGCAGACATGATTCCTTCTTGGCTGTGATGACAACTTCAACTCCCATGTATGGTTGCCATGGCCCTGAGTCTGTGAATGAGGCTGTGGCACTCCAGGCAGACATGAATCCTTTTTGGCTGTGATGAGAACATCAACTCTCATAGAATTCCCACCTGACGCCACCCCAAACTCCTATTCCACCTCCTCCTCCAAGTTGCCAATTGATATTGGTTAATTTTTATTTATTTTATTTTATTTTAAGTCATTTCCCTTTCCACGTTTGTTTACAGGGGATTTTGATGCCTTTTGCAGACCTTTCCTGGGCTATTTTACAGCCTTTTTAGTGCCAAAAAGTTCGGGTCCCCATTGACTTCAATGGGGTTCGGGGTCAAGTTCGGGTCAAGTTCGGATCCTGAACCAGAACATTTTCGTGAAGTTCGGCCGAACTTCTCGAACCCTAACATCCAGGTGTTCGCTCAACTCTAGTTTTCACCTACGAGGGCCAGTAACTAGATGATCCCCCTTTTCTTGAATCAAAAACATAACTTTTTGTAATGACCAAGTGATATGCTGGGAAGTGGCTTCATCTATGATGGCCTCCAATAGGTGGCACCATGTTGGACTGCCCTTACAATAATATATAGACATGCTCATTATATTGAATGAAGATCACAGTCCATTTTCCCTGAATGTCAAGCACAAGAATGTCTAACCCCTCCAGAGCCGGGTCTATACTGGAAGGTGACCTGAGGCACTCATCCTGAGTAACGAGGTCTGGTAGCAGCAGAATGAGAGGAATCAAAGAATCCAATCTACCTGATGCAGCTATGTAAATGGAAGGTATTTTTCCAGATCTAATAACACAAGATGATTATAACATTTCTCTGATGTCTCCAAAGAAGGAAATGTAAAATATTGGTGGTCAAATGCCTGAGAAGGTTATTACCTTAAGGGATGGACTTCTCATATGGCCTCAGAAAAAAACACAGCATTACATTCCCTGATGATGATTCCATGTATCTAAGCCTAGCACATGGGATACTGTCTGCTGGGCTCATGCATGAGTGATACTGTCTGCTAAACTATGTATCTAATCCTATCATGTATGATGTTTGCTGAGCTGTTTATCTAATCTTGTCATTTGTGATACTGCCTGCTGAGCTGTGTATCTAATCCTATCCTGTGTGATACTGCCTGCTGAACTGTTTATCTAATCCTGTCACGTGTGATACTGTCTGCTGAGCTGTGTATCTAATCCTACCCTGTGTGATACTGTCTGCTGAGCTATGTATCTAATCCTATCCTGTGCGATACTGCCTGCTGAGCTGTGTATCTAATCCTATCCTGTGCGATACTGTCTGCTGAGCTGTTTATCTAATCCTGTCACGTGTGATACTGCCTGCTGAGCTGTTTATCTAATCCTGTCACGTGTGATGCTGCCTGCTGGGCTAATGTAGCTAATCTTATCATGTGTGATACTGCCTACTGAGCTGTGTATCTAATCCTATCCTGTGTGATACTGTCTGCTGAGCTGTTTATCTAATCCTGTCACGTGTGATACTGTCTGCTGAGCTAATGTAGCTAATCTTATCATGTGTGATACTGCCTGCTGAGCTGTGTATCTAATCATATCCTGTGTGATACTGTCTGCTGATTTGCGTATCTAATAATATCCTGTGTGATACTTTCTGCCAATTTGCGTATCTAATGCTATAATGTGTGATACTATCTTAAGAGATATGTATCTAATCCTACAGTACTATGTGTGATATTGTGTGCTGTATCTTAACCTTTGTCATGTGATACTGCCTGTTGAGCCAAAATATCTAACTTTGTCCAAGTGTGCTCCTGTCTGCTGGACTTTTTTATCTAAGCCCATCACGTGTGATACTGACTGCTGGGCTGTGTATCTGATTCTATCATGTGTGATATTGTCTACTGAGTTGTGTATCTAATCTGATTGTGTAATACTGTTTGCTGAGCTGCTGTATCTAACCCATCCAGTGTAAAACATTGAATCTAATTCTTTCATGTGTGATATAGTTTGCTGGGCTGCTGTATCTCCTCCAGCTCACTGTCCACGTTTGACGGAAGAAGAGGTCTCCAGGCTCCTCTCTTCTTCTCGTCCCACCACATGCACTTCTGACCCCCTTCCCTCAAACCTACTCAAGTCCCTCTCCCCGGCTGTCACCACTCACCTAACAAAAACCTTCAACCTTGTCTTTCTTCTAGTATATCTTCCCCTCCTATTTCAAACACTCTATTCTTACTCTATTATTAAAAAAAATGTCTCTTGACCCGTCCTACACAACTAACTACAGACCAGTCTCCAATCTTCTCTTCAACTCTAAGCTCCTGAAGCGTTTGGTCTACTCTCGCCTCATCCGCCATCTCTCGGCTCACTGTCTCCTTGATCCATTCCAATCTGGTTTCCGTACCCTACATTCGACAGGAACTGCCCTCACCAAAGTGACAAATGACCTCCTGACAGCAAAATGCAACGGTGACTATTCTCTGCTCATTCTCCTTGACATCTCTCCCGCTTTTGATACTGTAGACCACCATCTCCTATTCCCCATGCTCCAATCTATCGGCCTAAAGGACACTGCCCTCTCCTGGTTTTCTTCATATCTCTCTGACCGCTCTTTCAGTGTATCATTCGCTGGCTCCACTTCTTCTCCTCTCTCGCTGTTGGGGTTTCTCAGGATTCAGTCCTAGGCCCTCTCCTCTCCTCTTCTCTCTCTACACAGCCCCCATTGGACAGACCATCAGCAGATTTGGTTTCCAGTTGCATCTCTATGCTGATGACACACAACTATACACTTCATCCCCCGACATCACCCCTGCTGTACTACAGAACACCAGTGACTCTCTGTCCGCCATCTCGAACATCATGTCCTCTCTCTATCTGAAACTGAATCTTTTGAAAACTGAACTTCTTGTGTTACTAACCTACCTAAACCCTCTCAGTGTGCTACACCATCATCACTCCAAGGCAGCACACCCGCTGTTTGGTGTGAAACTTGACACTGATTTCTTCTTCACCCCCTATATTCAGTCTCTCGCTTGCTCATGTCGCCTTCACCTCCAAAACTTCTCTAGAATCTGCCCCTTTCTCACTATAGAAACAACAAAACTCTCAATGTCGCCCTGATCCATTCCTGTCTCGATTATTGTAACTCACTATTAATTGGCCCTCACCAGACGCTCCCCTCTCCAATCTATTCTTGCAATCTAATTAATGCAGCAGCTAGAGTCACCTATCTGTTTAACCGCTACTCTGATGCCTCCGCCCTCTGCCAGTCATTGCACTGGTTGCCCATACAGTATAGAATCCAATTTAAACTGCTTGTTCTCACCCACAAAGCCCTCCACAGTGCTGCACCCCCTTACATCTTCTCCCTCATCTCTGTCTACCACCCTACCCGTGCTCTCCATTCAGCCAATGACTTACGACTTACTTCCACCATAATCCGAACCTCTCACTCCCGGCTTCAAAACTTCTCCCGAGCTGCCCCAGTTCTCTGGAATGCCCAACCCCATGAAATTAGGTTAAACCACAACATACACAGTTTTAGGCGCTCCCTCAAAAAAAAATCTTTTTAGAGTGGCCTATCACATCCTCTGATCTAACTCCTCTCCACATCTAGACCATCTATCATTTCCTGAATATGATCCTCCCCCAAATTCTCCACTGCACCCTGAAGCACTTCATATGTCACGATACTAGTGGAATACTGCTGGAATCCAATTGCAGGGACAAGACCTAAACACAGGAGGCACCGGAGTCTTGAACAGGAGGAATCCAGACGAGAGGTCAGGGGAAAACCCAGTGAGTAGTCGGCAGGTGTCCCGGAATAGCAGGGTAAACCTCAAGGAGGAGGAACAAACCAGAGAGCAAGTTCCAGGCGAGAGGACTGCACAAGCAGGAGCTAAAACACAATAACACAATACTCAAGCAATTAGTAACAGGCTTGAGAGGTTTATATATGAAACAGGAAGTAAGATGGCACCCAGCTGAGACATAATCCATCATTTTAACTGAGGGAAACGTAAGCGCAAGATAGTCTGAACTAAACAGACATAGCAGGATGATTCCTGACATTACTCCCACCTCAAGAACGGCCTCTGGACGAGACCTGACTTGGTCTCCCAGGATGTTTTTGATGAAACTGTTTGATCAGTCGGGAAGCATAAATATTACTCACTGGTTCCCAAGAATTCTCTTCAGATCTATAACCCTGCCACTTAATGAGGTATTGTAGGTGGTTCCTGAAAATTTTAGAGTCCAAGATTTTCTCTAGAACAAACTGTTCTTACCCATGTATCTCCACCACACCGGGAGGAGGAGGGACACGTTCCGGAAATGGGTTGGGCACGGCAGGCTTGAGTAGTGACACATGAAAAACAGGATGAATCTTTTTAGATCTTTGGAGCTTGAGCGGAACAGCTACTGGACTAATTATCCCGATAATCTTATAAGGCCCAACAAACTTCTGTCCTAGTTTTAGTGATGGAACCTTAAGTTAAAATTTTCTAGTGGAAAGCCATACTTTATGCCCTATTTTAAAGATTGGTGCCGGTCTACAAAATTTATCTGCCGCCTTTTTGTAGCTCAAAATTTTGCTGTAATGCAAACTGCTGGAATAGGTGAAACAGCTGGGCATTTAGGAAGAATATTTGGATGATACTCCAAATTTGCAAAGAAAGGAGTTTGCTTGGTGGAGGCATTTTATGAGTTATAGTAAGAGAACTCACCCACAAAAAGCAGATCGACCCAATTATCTTGTAAATGACAGATATAGCATCGAAGATACGGTGCCAGAGTCTGATTCGTGCGTTCAGTTTGTCCATTAGATTGTGGGTGAAAGGCGGTTGATAGATTAATATCAATTTCAAGTGCAGTGCAAAAACTACGCCACAATTTTGATGTAAATTGCACAACATGATCCGAGATAACTTCATCAGGAACTCCATGAAAACGAAACACATTCTGAACTACAAGGTCAGAGGTATCTATGGCAGAAGGTAGGCCGGTACATGGAATGAAATGTGCAGCCTTGGTGAGCCGGTCAACTACTACCAGAATTGTATTTTTTCCCATAGAGGTAGGTAGATCTACGATAAAGTCCATGGAAATAGAGAACGGGGACGAGAGGGGACCGACAAAAGCTGTAATAAACCCATGGGTGAAGAACGTTGAGTCTTGCATCTAGCACACACGTCACATGACATGACGTATTTTCTTTACATCCTGTTGATAATTGGGCCACCAAAAGAAACAGAATAAAAATTCCTGTGTCTTCTGTACTCCTTTGTGACTCACAATCTTAGAATCATGGACTAACTTTAGAATTTTCAGTCTTATTGTTTCGGGTATACATAGCTGCTGCCCATGGGTCCACAACTTGTTCTTAAGCATTAAATGCACATCATCAGGTGGTTGAGACAGCAAGGAGTCGGTGTCATAGGCCTTTTTTATCTCTTCAAGCAAGTCCTTATTATGGATTACTCCCACAAACTTAGACTCAGGAACAATGGTCTTGAGCGGAATAGTAGAAGTGGAATCATTGGAAAAAAATCTATATAGAGCATCTGCCTTGCCGTTACGGGAACCGGGCCTATACAAGATTACAAAGTTGAAATGATTGAGGAAGAGACTCCAACGAGCTTGGCGAGGAGATAGACATTTGGCAGATCTAACGAATTCCAAATTACGATGATCAGTCAGAACTATTATTTGCTGTGAGGTTCCTTGAAGATGATGTCTCCATTCCTTACAGGCTGCAATGATAGCTAACAGTTCTTTATTCCCCACATCATAATTCTTCTCAGCAGGGGATAAATATTGGGAGAAAAAAGCACACAAATGCAATAAACCCTTGTCTCCTGTTCTCTTAGACAAATAGCCTCTATAGCACAGTCTGAATCATCTACTTCTACAATGAAGGCAAGTTCTGGGTCAGGATGAACTAATACAGGGGCTGTAGTGAACTTGGACTTTAGGAGACAAAAGGATTCCTGTGCTTGGGGAGACCAGGCAAAAACAATTTTTTTCTTAGTCAACTATGTAATAGGAGTAATTATTTCTGAGAAATTCTTAATGAAGCGTCTATAAAAATTGGCAAAACTTAAGAAACGTTGAACATCTTTTATGCTTCTGGGAGTAGGCTAGTCTACTATTGCTTTAATTTTGCTAGAGTCCATGTGTAGAACATGAGGTGAAATTATATAGCCAAGGAATTGGATCTCAGTCTGGTGAAGTTCTAATTTTTCAATCTTAATGTAAAGTTGATTCTTTCTTAGACGTTCCAAAATGAGTCTCACATGTCTCTGATGTTCTTCCATAGAGTTGGAGAAGATCAAGATATCGTCCAAATAGATGACTATGAGCTGGTCTAGAAGATCTCTGAAGATATCATTGACGAGATGTTGAAAAGTGGCCGGGGCATTGCAAAGACCAAGATATTCGAAGTGTCCGTAATGTGACTTCCATTCATCTCCAGACCTGATACGGACCAGGTTATAAGCGCCTTGCAGATCTAACTTGGTAAAAATGTTTGCATGTTGTACTCTCTCCAAAAGCTCGGGGATCAATGGTAAAGGATAACGTTTTTTGATTGTAATTTTGCTAAGTTCTCGGTAACCAATGCAAGGTCTTAGAGAACCATCCTTCTTCTTAACAAATAATATGGGGTCCCTGTCGATGAGGATGATAGGCAGATAAACCCCTTAGCCCGATTTTCTTCTATGTAGTCCTTGAGGGCTTTTAGTTCAGGGCCTGCCAAAGGGTAGATGTTTCCAAAAGGTATAGATGCACCAGGAAGCAATTCTATAGGACAATCGTAGGGTTGGTGTGGGGGGAGCTTGTCCGCATTTTGTTTATAGCAAACGTCCGCAAATTCTTTATATACAGAGGGTAACTCTATTGCCCTATTATCTTGAGCCGGATTTTCTGAACCTTGTTCAGACTGAGCTGTCGAAAAAACATCCTCTGCTGAGAAGCTTATTTCATTGGTTTCCCAGTTGATAACAGGGTTCTGTGCTTGCAACCAGGGTAGGCCTAGAATAACAGGGAAATGTGGAGTAGAGATCAATAGAAACTATAGGACTTCACGGTGATGGGGTGTTATAATGATTTCAAGTGGTTCCGTCTCTTGATCCACTGGCCCTGAGCTCAGTGGGGATCCATCTACGGTGTCCAATACCATAGGTGAGAGTTTTTTCTGATGCCTTTGAGTAAAAGAAAGGTCCATGAAATTGCCTCTAGCCCCAGAGTCCACCATAGCAGAGGTGGATATCCACTGAGAGTTAATCAAGAACTTAATGGGAAGGAAGCAATGGGAGTCTTTATTCTCTTTCTTAATATGAGAGGCCACCGATGAAATAGAACGCATGATTGCTTTCTCAGATAATTCTGTTTACGAAGCAATTGATTCTCCATCTGAAAAGTCAGGATTTGTAATAGCTGCCACCAACCTCCGTGGACGGTTAGGGCAGTTGATAAGGAAGTGGTCAGACTTTCCACAGTAAAAGCATAGACTTTCCCGGAGCCTGTGCTCCCTTCGATTAACTCTTTCACATCTTAGTATGGAATCTACTTGCATAGGCTCACTTCCTGATTCTCTGTAAATCTTTCCTTCGGGTTCCTTGGAAATGGAGACAGGAAAAGAGGGGGACTGCTTAGTATCATAATTCAAGGTAGCCCATTTCTCTTCTCGTTGCTCAGCCAGTCGGGTATCAATTCGAATGTAATGGTTAATAAAAGCATCCAAACCTAAAGGGGCCTCCGCACAGGCAAGTTAATCTTTTAATGTGCTGCATAGTCCTTTCCTAAAAAAAGACATCTTTGCTGCGTCATTCCAATCGGTGTCGACATCCCACCTCTTGAACTCCATTGCATACTCTGTGACAGGCGTCTGCCCTGTGCAATGCTAGTAATGCTGCTTCAGCTTTAGCACCTCGATTGGGGTCGTCAAACATTTGACTCATGGCATCGATAAAGTCCTCTAAGTGATTTAGCCGGGCGTCTTGAATGTCCATCAGCGGACTAGCCCAGGCAATGGCTTTATATCTCAGCAGCATAATAATACATAAGACTTTAGATCTATCAGTAGGAAACTGAGTTGAATTTGCATCAAAGTATAGCCTACATTGATTGAGGAATCCCCGGAATTTGTCGCGGTCTCCGCAAAATCTGAATGGTGGCAACTTAGAGGTCAGTGTAGGCACTGTAGCGGGTGGTACAAAAACTTGATTCTCCAAGTGGACTATCCGGTCAGATAAATGTCTGCACCGTACTACGTAGCTCTTGAATCGCTTGTCCATGAATTTGGAAGTTGTTTAAAGTCTGTCCTTCAAAGGCATCATATTTATTTTTTGAAAGTCTGCTTCTCGTTGCGCATATTCCCCATAGCAGTCTGAAGTTGCTTAATGTGAACCTCTGAACTCCCAGTCCCAGCGGACTCCATTTTAGGCTTGAGTATTCTGTCACGATACTAGTGGAATACTGCTGGAATCCAGTTGCAGGGACAAGGCCTAAACACAGGAGGCACCAGAGTCTTGAACAGGAGGTAGCAGGAATGCAGATGAAGGCAGGGATCCAGACGAGAGGTCAGGGGAAAACCCAGCGAGTAGTCGGCAGGTGTCCCGGAGTAGCAGAGTAAACCGCAAGGAGGAGGAACAAACCAGAGAGCAAGTTCAAGCAGAGAGGACTGCACAAGCAGGAGCTAAAACACAATACTCAAGCAATGAGTAACAGGCTTGAGAGGTTTATATATGAAACAGGAAGTAAGATGGCACCCAGCTGAAACACAATCTACCATCTTAACGGAGGGAAAACCTAAGGGCAAGACAGTCTGAACTAAACAGACATAGTATAGGGAACAATGATCGCTATGCCATCGCATACCTCCCAACTTTTGAAAATCGCAAAGAGGGACAATATTTGCCGGCATGCATGGCAGCAACTTTTTTCATACTACGCCACGCCTCCGCCCAGAGCATAACTACTGACCCCCATTACAACCGCAGTAGCTAAGGACTGGTTAGGTGAGTATAAGTTCCTTTAATTTTTTTATAGCATGTGGAGCGGCTGGGACAATTCTTTTCTTGCGCTTCAATAACTTTTTAAATATTAGCAGATAAATCATCGGATTATAGATATTTTAAGGTAGAAATTCCACAAAACAATGAGTTTCTGGTCTAATATACAGGTAGAAACCATACAGAGAGTTTAGTAAGAAGCAATTTAGTAAATTTATAAATGGACATTTATGCATTAATTCCCCAGGTCAAAAAGAGGGACATTTATGGATAAAAGAGGGACAGAGGGACTTTGGTGAAAAAGAGGGACACTTGGGAGGCACGCCATCGCTCATCCCCATACATCGCTTGTTGTCCGGCAGCAATGCGTGATTAGACAGCACGATCTGCTGCCGGAAAACGAGGATTTAGGTGTCTACACAAACAATCCAATTACCCGACAAACGAGCCTTTCACTCGTTAAACGGGTAATTGGTGGAACCTTTAGGCTACATGCACACGACCGTTGTTTGTTTCCGCGTCCGTTCCGTCCGCAAATTTTGCGTCCATCGAAAAACACGGATGACGGACCGTTTTTTTGGGCGGATCTGATTTTTTGGCAGATCAATTGCAATAATGCCTATCCTTGTTCACAAACATGAAAAAAATAGGACATGCTCTATTTTTTTGATGGAATGTAAACACGCACCACGGATGCGTGGTGCTCTTTCACACTTGCATTCTTAGGATACGGCGGGCTCTTCTGTCCCGCCTGATCCATCAGAACGCAAGTCGCCTGAAAGCATTTGAAGACTGATCAGGATCCTGATCAGTCTTCAAAATGCTTTCAGGTTACCATGGCAGCCAGGACGCTACTGAAGTCCTGGCCGCCATGGTACTCCGCAGCAGTGTTCCTGAATGTCGTCACAGGTCCCTGCGGCGCATAGATCAATGCACCGCCCGGACCTGCGACGTCATGAAGGAGCGCCCGGGGGCCGCAGCGCAGGTAAGTACACTGCTGCTGAGTACTTACCATGGCAGCCAGGACTTCAGTAGCGTACTGGCTGCCATGGTAACTGATCGGAGCCCCAGCTTACACTGGGGCCCGATCGGAACTGCTGCTGCGCATGCACAGAGCTAAACGTCGGATCCGACGATGCACCGAAACGACATTTAGTTTAATTCCGGATCTGGATTAATGCACTTCAATGGGCATTAATTCCGGATCCGGCGTTACGGCATGTCTTCCGGATTTTTGGACGGAGACAAATCCGCAGCATGCTGAGGTTTTGTCAACGTCCAAAAAAAGTTCACATACTGAACTGAAGACATCCTGATGCATCCTGAACAGATTTCTCTCCATTCAGGATGCATTAGGATAATCCTGATCAGTATCTTTCCGTCCTAGAGCCCCGAGGACGGATCTCTAGGACGGAAAGAAACAACGGTAGTGTGAAAGGGGCCTAAGCCTATCATGTGTGATACTATCTGCTGAGTCAATGTATCTAAAGCTATTGTAGACTGTCTTTGAGATCACCCGGTGTGATACACCCAGCTCTGCTCTGTTCCTCTCGCTGTCATATGTGACCCACATTGTCTTCTGCTCTAGTGGATGTGAGCTGCCCACACACGAGCTGGAGCTATGGAGTGCATCTATTTTTTGCAGGGGGGAATCATGTAGGTGACGTGGCTCTTGTACAATGGCACGGCGTCTGCAGCTATAAAAGGCTGACAAATTACAGAGAGTGCACAGCTCGGGGATTGTGGGGAAACGAGCCTCCTGAATATTAAATATTTAATTGCATGTTGCAGATTCATCAACGATGGGACATTTCAGCACGTGTGGGGGAAAAGATAAAACTGTGGTTGGAAAATAAACATGCGGCTCCGGGGGATGATGCATCACTCTCCGGGTTATTTCTGACACCGCGCAGAATCTGCGTCATCCAGAATCACAGTGAGGAGCTATCTGACATGGAGGCACCACACTCCAAGCCCCTCTGAGTATACTGGACCAAAAGAAGACTCAAAAAATGTCCATGGGCTCATGAATATTCCTCGTCCCTTGGTTGAGCACAATTTGTGCTCCAGAGCTTCCAAAGTTGAATTCTGCTCCCTGTTCTCTTCTCCTTTCACATCTGTCGTTCGTCTTTGCCTGTTTGAATAGGGCCACAGTGGAGCGGGACTTCAACTGTGACTATAAAATAGCTCCTGGGCCTCTGCTATGTGGAATCGCATACATGGCTGCTTTATTAGAGACCTCCACATTGGAGGCACATTGGACCTCCATCTTCAGAACTACAGTGGTTCATTGTGGCATAGAATCCACTATTCTGAAGGAATACTGCCCCATGCGGATGAAGGTACAAAGATGTTCTGAAGAAACCATTCGACCTCAGAGATGTTCTACAGGATTAAGATCTGAGGACTGTGAACGTAATGCCCCAGAGTGGCATTACCACCTTTTGATGCCCCTCCACTATCTCTTATGGTTGATCCTGTGTAGAGTTGAGCGAACACCTGGATGTTCGGGTTCGACGAGTTCGGCCGAACTTTCGAAAAATGTTCGGGTTCGGGATCCGAACTCGACCCGAACTTCATCCCGAACCCGAACCCCATAGAAGTCAATGGGGACCCGAACTTTTGGGCACTAAAAAGGCTGTAAAACACACCCGGAAAGGGCTAGAGGGCTGCAAAAGGCAGCAAAATGTAGTTAAATCCCCTGCAAACAAATGTAGATAGGGAAATGATGAGTTAACATAAAATAAATAAAAATTAAACAATATTAATTGGAGTGAGGTCCCATAGCACAGAATCAGGCTTCAAGTCACCCACCAATGGAGAAGGTCACTTACTATTATTTTGACCACAGCACCCAGACAAAGGAGAGAGGTCCCACAGCAGAGAACCAGGCATCATATCACCCACCACAGGAGTAGGCCACCATTTAGTTACTTTGACCCCTACACCCAGACGGAGGAGAGAGGTTACACAGCAGAGAATCAGGCATCATATCAACCACCACAGGAGAAGCCACCATTTAGTTACTTTGACCCCTGCACCCAGGAAGAGGAGAGAGGCCCCACAGCACATATTCTGGCATCATATCAGCCACCACAGGAGAAGCCACCATTGAGTTACTTTGACCCCTGCACCCAGGAAGAGGAGAGAGGCCCCACAGCACATATTCTGGCATCATACTAACCACCACAGGAGAAGCCACCATTGAGTTACTTTGACCCCTGCACCCAGGAAGAGGAGAGAGGCACCACAGCACATATTCTGGCATCATATCAGCCACCACAGGAGAAGCCACCATTGAGTTACTTTGACCCTGCACCCAGGAAGAGGAGAGGCCCCACAGCACATATTCTGGCATCATACTAACCACCACAGGAGAAGCCACCATTGAGTTGCTTTGGCCCTGCACCCAGGAAGAGGAGAGAGGCCCCACAGCACATATTCTGGCATCATATCAGCCACCACAGGAGAAGCCACCATTGAGTTACTTTGACCCCGCACTCCAGGAAGAGGAGAGAGGCCCCACAGCACATATTCTGGCATCATATCAGCCACCACAGGAGAAGCCACCATTGAGTTACTTTGACCCTGCACCCAGGAAGAGGAGAGAGGCCCCACAGCACATATTCTGGCATCATACTAACCACCACAGGAGAAGCCACCATTGAGTTACTTTGACCCCTGCACCCAGGAAGAGGAGAGAGGCCCCACAGCACATATTCTGGCATCATATCACCCACCACAGGAGTAGGCCACCATTTAGTTACTTTGACCCTACACCCAGACGGAGGAGAGAGGTTACACAGCAGAGAATCAGGCATTTAGATCACCCACCACAGGAGTAGGCCCCAATTTAATGGGACCCCGGCAACCATGTCAGATGGCACAACCATCAGCTTCATATCAATCAGCACAGGAGAAGGCGACTTTGAAAGACTTTGACCCCTACACCCAGACGGAGGAGAGAGGTTTCACAGCAGAGAATCAGGCATTTAGATCACCCACCACAGGAGTAGGCCCCCATTGAATCAGACCCTGGCAACCATGTCAGATGGCACAACCATCAGCTTTATATCAATCAGCACAGGAGAAGGCGACTTTGAAAGACTTTGACCCCTACACCCAGATGGAGGAGAGAGGTTTCACAGCAGAGAATCAGGCATCATATCAACCACCACAGGAGAAGCCACCATTTAGTTACTTTGACCCCTGCACCCAGGAAGAGGAGAGAGGCCCCACAGCACATATTCTGGCATCATATCAGCCACCACAGGAGAAGCCACCATTGAGTTACTTTGACCCCTGCACCCAGGAAGAGGAGAGAGGCCCCACAGCACATATTCTGGCATCATACTAACCACCACAGGAGAAGCCACCATTGAGTTACTTTGACCCCTGCACCCAGGAAGAGGAGAGAGCCCCACAGCACATATTCTGGCATCATATCAGCCACCACAGGAGAAGCCACCATTGAGTTACTTTGACCCCGCACCCAGGAAGAGGAGAGGCACCACAGCACATATTCAGGCATCATATCACACACCACAGGAGAAGGCCTCTTTCAGTGATTTAGGCCTTTGGACCCAGACAGAGGAGAGAGGCACCACAGCACATATTCTGGCATCATATCAGCCACCACAGGAGAAGCCACCATTGAGTTACTTTGACCCCTGCACCCAGGAAAAGGAGAGAGGCCCCACAGCACATATTCTGGCATCATACTAACCACCACAGGAGAAGCCACCATTGAGTTACTTTGACCCCGCACCCAGGAAGAGGAGAGAGGCACCACAGCACATATTCTGGCATCATATCAGCCACCACAGGAGAAGCCACCATTGAGTTACTTTGACCCTGCACCCAGGAAGAGGAGAGAGGCCCCACAGCACATATTCTGGCATCATATCAGCCACCACAGGAGAAGCCACCATTTAGTTACTTTGACCCCTTCACCCAAACAGAGGAGAGGTTCCACATCAGAGAATCAGGCATCATATCAACCACCACAGGAGTAGGCCACAATTTAGTTTATTTGACCCCTGCACCCAGGAAGAGGAGAGAGGCCCCACAGCACATATTCTGGCATCATATCACACACCACAGGAGAAGGCCTCTTTCAGTGATTTAGGCCTTTGGACCCAGACAGAGGAGAGAGGTCCCACAGCAGAGAACCAGGCATCATATCACCCACCACAGGAGTAGGCCACCATTTAGTTACTTTGACCCCTACACCCAGACGGAGGAGAGAGGTTACACAGCAGAGAATCAGGCATTTAGATCACCCACCACAGGAGTAGGCCCCAATTTAATGGGACCCCGGCAACCATGTCAGATGGCACAACCATCAGCTTCATATCAATCAGCACAGGAGAAGGCGACTTTGAAAGACTTTGACCCCTACACCCAGACGGAGGAGAGAGGTTTCACAGCAGAGAATCAGGCATTTAGATCACCCACCACAGGAGTAGGCCCCCATTGAATCAGACCCTGGCAACCATGTCAGATGGCACAACCATCAGCTTTATATCAATCAGCACAGGAGAAGGCGACTTTGAAAGACTTTGACCCCTACACCCAGATGGAGGAGAGAGGTTTCACAGCAGAGAATCAGGCATCATATCAACCACCACAGGAGAAGCCACCATTTAGTTACTTTGACCCCTGCACCCAGGAAGAGGAGAGAGCCCCACAGCACATATTCTGGCATCATATCAGCCACCACAGGAGAAGCCACCATTGAGTTGCTTTGACCCCTGCACCCAGGAAGAGGAGAGAGGCCCCACAGCACATATTCTGGCATCATACTAACCACCACAGGAGAAGCCACCATTGAGTTACTTTGACCCCTGCACCCAGGAAGAGGAGAGAGGCCCCACAGCACATATTCTGGCATCATATCAGCCACCACAGGAGAAGCCACCATTGAGTTACTTTGACCCCGCACCCAGGAAGAGAGAGAGGCACCACAGCACATATTCAGGCATCATATCACACACCACAGGAGAAGGCCTCTTTCAGTGATTTAGGCCTTTGGACCCAGACAGAGGAGAGAGGCACCACAGCACATATTCTGGCATCATATCAGCCACCACAGGAGAAGCCACCATTGAGTTACTTTGACCCCTGCACCCAGGAAAAGGAGAGAGGCCCCACAGCACATATTCTGGCATCATACTAACCACCACAGGAGAAGCCACCATTGAGTTACTTTGACCCCCGCACCCAGGAAGAGGAGAGAGGCACCACAGCACATATTCTGGCATCATATCAGCCACCACAGGAGAAGCCACCATTGAGTTACTTTGACCCCTGCACCCAGGAAGAGGAGAGAGGCCCCACAGCACATATTCTGGCATCATATCAGCCACCACAGGAGAAGCCACCATTTAGTTACTTTGACCCCTTCACCCAAACAGAGGAGAGAGGTTCCACATCAGAGAATCAGGCATCATATCAACCACCACAGGAGTAGGCCACAATTTAGTTTATTTGACCCCTGCACCCAGGAAGAGGAGAGAGGCCCCACAGCACATATTCTGGCATCATATCACACACCACAGGAGAAGGCCTCTTTCAGTGATTTAGGCCTTTGGACTCAGACAGAGGAGAGAGGTCCCACAGCAGAGAACCAGGCATCATATCACCCACCACAGGAGTAGGCCACCATTTAGTTACTTTGACCCCTACACCCAGACGGAGGAGAGAGGTTACACAGCAGAGAATCAGGCATTTAGATCACCCACCACAGGAGTAGGCCCCAATTTAATGGGACCCCGGCAACCATGTCAGATGGCACAACCATCAGCTTCATATCAATCAGCACAGGAGAAGGCGACTTTGAAAGACTTTGACCCCTACACCCAGACGGAGGAGAGAGGTTTCACAGCAGAGAATCAGGCATTTAGATCACCCACCACAGGAGTAGGCCCCCATTGAATCAGACCCTGGCAACCATGTCAGATGGCACAACCATCAGCTTTATATCAATCAGCACAGGAGAAGGCGACTTTGAAAGACTTTGACCCTACACCCAGATGGAGGAGAGAGGTTTCACAGCAGAGAATCAGGCATCATATCAACCACCACAGGAGAAGCCACCATTTAGTTACTTTGACCCTGCACCCAGGAAGAGGAGAGAGGCACCACAGCACATATTCTGGCATCATATCAGCCACCACAGGAGAAGCCACCATTGAGTTACTTTGACCCCTGCACCCAGGAAGAGGAGAGAGGCCCCACAGCACATATTCTGGCATCATATCACCCACCACAGGAGTAGGCCACCATTTAGTTACTTTGACCCCTACACCCAGACGGAGGAGAGAGGTTACACAGCAGAGAATCAGGCATTTAGATCACCCACCACAGGAGTAGGCCCCAATTTAATGGGACCCCGGCAACCATGTCAGATGGCACAACCATCAGCTTCATATCAATCAGCACAGGAGAAGGCGACTTTGAAAGACTTTGACCCCTACACCCAGACGGAGGAGAGAGGTTTCACAGCAGAGAATCAGGCATTTAGATCACCCACCACAGGAGTAGGCCCCCATTGAATCAGACCCTGGCAACCATGTCAGATGGCACAAGCATAAGCTTTATATCAATCAGCACAGGAGAAGGCGACTTTGACAGACTTTGACCCCTACACCCGGACGGAGGAGAGAGGTTTCAAAGCAGAGAATCAGGCATTTAGATCACCCACCACAGGAGTAGGCCCCAATTTAATGGGACCCGGCAACCATGTCAGATGGCACAACCATCAGCTTCATATCAATCAGCACAGGAGAAGGCGACTTTGAAAGACTTTGACCCCTTCACCCAAACAGAGGAGAGAGGTTCCACATCAGAGAATCAGGCATCATATCAACCACAACAGGAGTAGGCCACAATTTAGTTTATTTGACCCCTGCACCCAGGAAGAGGAGAGAGGCCCCACAGCACATATTCTGGCATCATATCACACACCACAGGAGAAGGCCTCTTTCAGTGATTTAGGCCTTTGGACCCAGACAGAGGAGAGAGGTCAGAGATTAGCTTCATATCCCCCAGCACAGCAGAAGACCGCTTTATTTGACTTAGGCCTCAGCACCCAGACAGAAGACAGAGGTAGCATGGCAGAGGTTATGGCTTCATGTCACCCGTTAGTTTAACCGGCCACTTTCATCTGGTTAGGCCCCGGCGCCCAGACAGAGAAGAGTTTCATTCAACTGTGGGTTTCATAAAATTTGTATCAAATAAAGAAGTGGCCCGTAGCACAACAAGACATGTTTTAGGCAGTTAATAAGGACTACTCTGCACAAGGGAGGGACAGGTCCTGTGGGATCCATGCCTGGTTCATCTTTATGAAGGTCAGCTTGTCCACGTTGGCTGTGGACAGGCGGCTGCGCTTGTCAGTAATGACGCCCCTGCCGTGCTGAATACGCGTTCAGATAAAACGCTGGCCGCCGGGCAGGAAAGCACCTCCAAGGCATAACATGCTAACTCTGGCCACGTGGACAATTTCGAAACCCAGTAGTTGAATGGGGCTGAACCATCCGTCAGGATGTGGAGAGTGTGCAGACATACTGTTCAACCATGTTAGTGAAATGCTGCCTCCTGCTAACACGTTCCGTATCAGGTGTCGGTGCAGATAGCTGTGGCGTGGAGACAAAACTTTTCCACATTTCTGCCATGCTAACCCTGCCCTCAGATGAGCTGGCCGTGACACAGCTGCGTTGGCGACCTCTTGCCACTCCTCTGCCTTCACCTTCCACCTGTTCCCCTGTGACATGTGGGAATGCTCTCAAGAGCGCCTCTATCAGCGTGCGCTTGTACTCGCGCATCTTACGGTCGCGCTCCAGTTCAGGAATTAAAGTGGGCACATTGTCTTTATACCGGGGATCCAGCAGGGTGGCCACCCAGTAGTCTGCACACGTTAAAGCGTGGGCAACTCTGCTGTCGTTGCGCAGGCATTGGAGCATATATTCGCTCATGTGGGCCAGGCTACCCATGGGTAAGGACAAGCTGTCCTCTGTGGGAGGCGTATCGTCATCGTCCACCGTATCCCCCAGCCACGCACCAGTGATGGGCCTGGGCTGCCACCCCGCTGTGAACTTGCGTCATCCTCGTCCCCCTCCACCTCCTCCTCCTCATCCTCCTCGTCCTCCAGTACAGTGCCTTGGCTGGCGACTTGTGAACCTGTCCTCTGCTGCTTAAACAAACCTCCCTCTGAGCCAATTCGAACAGACTGGCCCGAAAGTGTTAGAAACGAGCCCTCATCCTCCTCCTCCTCCTCCACCTGGGCCACCTCCTCTAACATCATTGCCCTAAGTGTTTTCTCAAGGAGACATAGAAGTGGTATTGTAACGCTGATAACAGTGTCATCGCCACTGGCCATGTTGGTGGAGTACTCGAAACAGCGCAGCAGGGCACACAGGTCTCGCATGGAGGCCCAATCATTGGTGGTGAAGTGGTGCTGTTCGGCAGTACGACTGACGCGAGCGTGCTGCAGCTGAAACTCCACTATGGCCTGCTGCTGCTCGCACAGTCTCTCCAGCATGTGCAAGGTGGAGTTCCACCGGGTGGGCACGTCGCATATGAGGCGGTGAGCGGGAAGGCCGAAGTTCCGCTGTAGCGCAGACAGGCGAGCAGCGGCAGGATGTGAACGGCGGAAGCGCGCACAGACGGCCCGCACTTTATGCAGCAGCTCTGACATGTCGGGGTAGTGGTGAATGAACCTCTGCACCACCAAGTTCAGCACATGCGCCAGGCAAGGGATGTGCGTCAAACCGGCTAGTCCCAGAGCTGCCACGAGATTTCGCCCATTATCGCATACCACCAGGCCTGGCTTGAGGCCCACCGGCAGAAACCACTCGTCGGTCTGTTGTTCAATACCCCGCCACAACTCCTGCGCGGTGTGGGGCCTGTCCCCCAAACATATGAGTTTCAGAATGGCCTGCTGACGTTTACCCCGGGCTGTGCTGAAGTTGGTGGTGAAGGTGTGTGGCTGACCGGATGAGCTGGTGGAAGCAGTGGAGGAGGAAGCCGAGTAGGAGGAGGAGGCTACAGGAGGCAGAGAATGATGCCCTGCGATCCTAGGGGGCGGAAGGACGTGCGCCAAGGAACTGTCCGCCGGGGCCCAGCCGCCACTACATTCATCCAGTGTGCAGTTAGTGAGATATAGCGTCCCTGGCCGTGCTTACTGGTCCACGTATCTGTGGTTAGGTGGACCTTGCCACAAATGGCGTTGCGCAGTGCACACTTGATTTTATCGGACACTTGCATGTGCAGGGAAGGCACGGCTGTCTTGGAGAAGTAGTGGCGGCTGGGAACCACATACTGCGGGACAGCCATGGCCATCAGCTGTTTGAAGCTGTCTGTGTCCACCAGCCGAATGACAGCATTTCAAAGGCCAGCAGTTTAGAAATGCTGGCATTCAGGCCAAGGGCTCGAGGGTGACTCGGGGAATTTGCGCTTCCTCTCTAAGGTTTGAGATATTGAGAGCTGAACGCTGCTGTGTGATATAGTGGAGACGCTAGTTGACGGTGGCGGTGGTGGTGGTGTCGGTGGCACATCCTCTGTTTGCTGCTCGGCAGGTGGCAACATTCCTCTCGAGGCGGAAGCCGAGGCAGCAGCGGTAGAGGGAGCAGGGGAGCCTCAGCGAGTGCCTGGTTTTTAAGGTGTGTACCCCACTGCAGTTCATGCTTTGCATGTAGATGCCTGGTCATGCAGGTTGTGCTGAGGTTCAGAACGTTAATGCCTCGCCTCAGGCTCTGATGGCACAGCATGCAAGTCACTCGGGTCTTGTCGGTAGGACATTGTTTAAAGAAGTGCCATGCCAGGGAACTCTTTGAAGCTGCCTTTGTGGGGCTGGGTCCCTGTTGGCGATGTCCAGTAGCAGGCGAACTCTGGGGCGGCGGCTCGTCTGCTTTGGCCCCCTGCTCCCTCTTTGGCTTCGCTGTTGTCTCGGTCTCACCACTACCTCTTCCTCTGAACTGTGAAAGTCATCGCCACGACCTTCAGTCCATGTGGGGTCTAAGACCTCATCGTCCTCTGCATCGTCTTCCACCCAGTCTCCCTCCCTGACCTCCTCCTGTTCAGTCTGCACACTGCAAAAGACGCGGCAGTGGGCACCTGTGTTTCGTCATCATCAGAGACGTGCGGACTCCGATGAGGTGGTATTCCCATGTCCTCTTCATCTGGAGACATAAGTGGTTGTGCGTCAGTGCATGGTATGTCTTCCTCCACTGGGGAAGGGCTAGGTGGACGCCCCTGGGAAACCCTGGAAGCAGAGTCTTCAAACAGAAGAAGAGACTGCTGCATAACTTGTGGCTCAGACCGTTTCCCTGATATGCTTGGGGGTGATGTGACAGACTGATGGGCTTGGTTTTCAGGTGCCACCTGTGCGCTTTCCGCAGAAGACTGGGTGGAAGACCATGTGGTGAACGTGCTGGAAGCACTGTCGGCCACCCAATCGATTAATGCCTGTACCTGCTCAGGCCTTACCATCCTAAGAGCGGCATTGGGCCCCACGAGATATTGCGGTACATTCTGCCGGCTAGTTGAGGGAGTTCGTTCCCTACTGTGTGCGCCTGGGGCCGAACGGCCACGTCCTCTACCAGCAACAGAGGCTCCACGGACACCACCACGACCGCGTCCTCGTCCCTTAATAGTATTTTTCTTCATTGTTGCGATTCAACTCGCACCACAATGAAATATATTATTTTTATAAGCAAAATCCCCTCACTGGAATACTTTCAGTCTTTTGACTGTATGGATTACAGATGGAATGACTGTTATATGTGAGTACCGCTTTCTTTGACAGATTCTAGTATGGGTACATATATGTTTTCCCAACCCCAGCACATTAATTTGCTAATTCCAGATGTATGAAACGCAGGCCTAACTGTATCTAGTATATTGAACGCCAGATAAACTAACTTGGCCTTTTTAAATAAAAAAAATTCCCTCACTGGAATACTTTCAGTCTTTTGACTGTATGGATTACAGGTGGACTGGTATTAGTAGGGGTGACACAAGCACACCCAAGTCCCTGATGTAGGATTTCTATGGCACAGACCACTATTACAAGTGATTAATGGACGTTGGGAGAGATTGTGCTGCAGCACTAGTCCCAAGATGGCCGCCGCCTATCAGCCCAGTAACATGTGCCACAAAATGGTCTGCACAACCTTTAAAAAAATAGCCTTGGACTGTGCTGCTAAATCGCTATTGGTCTGAATCCCAGGTGTAGATGTCTGACTTGTTTGGAGCTTTGGAATGCACACTGTGGCAGCTTCTGCTGCAGCACTACAAGTCGCAAAATGGCGGCCGGCGGTCAGCCCAGGTACATGTGGATGGAAAAATCACTCTGGCCACTCTAAAAATAGCCAATCCCTATCAAAAAAGCAGCTCAGCTGCAGTTGTTCAGATGAATCACAGGTGGAGGAGAGAAATTTGCTTCCAGTTATTCAATTATCCCTGCCTATTCTCGCCCTAGCATCAGCTGCGTCTATCCCTGTTCTATTCACATCGGGAGTGAGCACGTCCCGACGTGCGCACAAGCTTATAAAGAGGCTGAGTCACATGCTGCACTCGGCCAATCACAGCCTTGCCAATAGTAGGCATGGCTGCGATGGCATCTTAGGGCAAGTAGTATGATGCATGTTGATTGGCTGCTTTGCAGCCTTTCAAAATGCGCCTAAATACATGCCGAATGACGAACCCGAACCCAAACTTTTTTGAAAATGTCCGGGTTCGGGTCCGGGTCCCGGACACCCCAAAATTCGGTACGAACCCGAACGATGCTCGAACTGTTCGCTCAACACTAATCCTGTGTTATCCTGTGTCATGTTCTGGACCTATTGCCAAATCCTGCACAATGTGTAATTGTATTTCTCTGTAATGTTATGTTTAAGTGCAATGTACCTGGTTCACCAGCAGATGGCGGCAATCTTGGCAGAGCTAGTTTTCCTGGAATGAAACCTTCTGTCCATTCCAGCCCTCTCTAGAGAGGGAGGAGTTAGTTAGTTAGTAGTCAGTCAAGCTTACCCCCGGTAGGGGGAAGGCTGTGTGTTAGCCAGCAGAGCACTGTCTGCTCTGTTAGGCAAAAGAAAAGAAGTAAAGAGCTTCACCAGCCAGGAGGAGAGATTCCCTGGATAAAGAGAAAGATACAGATTCAGACAAAGACAGAGTCAGACTACAGAAACTTAAGTTGCAGCCCACAGCAGAAGAGCAAAAGTTCCTAACTAATTCAGCTAACATAGCAGATGTGAGAGAGTACAGATGTAGCAGAGCTGAAAGTATTTGCCTGCTAGAAGTTAAGACAAAACCTGCTGATGACAAAGCGTGAAACTGTTAGAGAAATGTTTATTGAAAGTAAAGCTGTGTTCAACGTTAATACAGGTCTGGAATCAAGTTATTTCATCCTCATCTTCATCACCCATCCATTTTTATTTGCTGATGAATATGCCTGGGGTTCCAGAAAATCCAGGTAGGAGCACCGTGACAACTGCAAAAGACACAACTAGAGGGACACTATAGGCCACCCTCACACCACTCTGGCATTCCTACACTGGGTTCCACCATGACCTTTTACATAGGGGGACCTAGTCCCTCATTGCTGAAATGCAACCGGCGTCACGACAAACTTTAAACCCTCTCAATCTCAATCACCTTAAAGGGGACCCCCTGGTTAATGTCTCACACAGTAGCACGCTGCATGAAGGCCAGGGAAGAAGAAAAACCATGTCCCATATTTCTGGAACCAATCCATGATGATACCACCCTTGTCCTGTTGCCATAAGGTAAACAGCTGCCAAAAACGTTTGAACTTGATCGACTTTAAGGCTTAAAGAAGTGGCCCTACTGTCCAAATGTCCATCCACAAGTATCAGAGGGCCCCAGGATGTGCCAAGAAAACCTTCCCCACATAAGTTCTCCTGAGAATGCATGTCTTCCCATCAGCATGGTGCAACATGAATCTGGATACATATGACCAGGCGTTGTTTGTCCACTGCTCGGTGATCCAATTTTGACACCTTTTTCCAACTGGAGTCTTGCCATTCTGTTTCCCTTAGACACAGGCGCTGAAGCTGATCATCTGATGCTACTGTAGAACCATTCTGTAAAAAGAAAGGATGAGAACCCTAGCTGGAGAACCATGGTTGTACTCTTCTGGACCGTGCACTCCACGTTTGTTGGAACGATTCTTGACGTCCTCCTCTGCTCCTGTTCCTCAATGAGTTGTTTTCGCCAACAGGATTCTCTGTCACTGGAGGCTTTCCTTCGATCACACCATTCTCAGTATGCTCTACACCGGTGATGCCCAACCTACGGCCCGCGGGCCAAATGCGGCCCGCGAAGCCGCATCATGTGGCCCGCGCAGTAACGGGACTTTATCAGTGCAGGGCGTGCTGCGAACGGCACAGGCAGCAAAGCGACGCTGCCTGTGCCTGCAGTAACCAATAGCAAAGCTCCAGACAGCAAGGAGCTTTGCTATTGGTAAGAATGGGCGGGTGCTGAAGCGATAGAGCGCCCTGCAGTAGGTGAAGCCGGCAGGAGATGAGAGGAGGAGGGGCCAGCTCCTGGTGATGTCGGGCACACTACGCAAGCATGGCGGTGGAGGATCTGACTGAAGCCTAAAGACCACACATCAAGGTAGACCTGCAGAAGAAGGTGACAGCGCGGTATGTGATGTATACATGTGTGTAATGTATGTAGGGCAGTGTGTGATCATCACATACATTACACACCTGTATACATCACATGCCCAATCACAGAAATAATGCCAAGATATTTGCCCTTTTCACAGCCCGCTCCCCCTCACAGAAATAATGTCCAGATATGTGCCCTCTTCACAGTAGTTATGCCCAGATCTGTGCCCCCTCACAGTAATAATGCAGATATGTGCCCTCTTCACAGGGGTAATGCTCACACGTGCCCCCTCACAGTAGTTATGCCCTGATATGTGCCCTGTTCACAGCCATAATGCTCACACATGCCCCCTCACAGTAGTTATGCCCTGATATGTGCCCTCTTCACAGTAGTAATGCTCACTCGTGCCCCCTCACAGTAGTTATGCCCTGATATGTGCCCTCTTCACAGTAGTTATGCCCCGATATGTGCCCTCTTCACAGTAGTTATGCCCTGATATGTGCCCTTTCACAGTAGTTATGCCCTGATATGTGCCCCCTCACAGTAGTTATGCCCAGATCTGTGCCCCTTCACAGTAGTTATGCCCTGATATGTGCCCTCTTCACAGGGGTAATGCTCACACGTGCCCCCTCACAGTAGTTATGCAGATATGTGCCCTCTTCACAGTAGTTATGCCCTGATATGTGCCCTTTCAAAGTAGTTATGCCCTGATATGTGCCCCCTCACAGTAGTCATGCCCAGATATGTGCCCCCTCACAGTAGTTATGCCCAGATCTGTGCCCCTTCACAGTAGTTATGCCCTTATATGTGCCCTCTTCACAGGGGTAATGCTCACACGTGCCCCCCCACAGTAGTTATGCCAGATATGTGCCCTCTTCACAGTGGTAATGCTCACACGTGCCCCCTCGCTGTAATAATGACCAGATATGTGCCCTCTATACAGAAAAAATGCCCTCACAGCTATTGCATTTCTTTCTGGCGAAGCTACCTGGTTCCGGCCCGCAAAATTTATACCAAGTCCTCAGAAGAAAAATGGTTGGGCACCACTGCTCTACACCATTCCAAAAGAAGACCCCAGAGGGTGGGCAGTATTCGAGATACTACTCCCAGCCAGGCTAGCAGTGATGACCAGGCCTTGTACAAAGTCACTCACATCCTCTGATTTTTCCAATCTAATCGACTCACATGGAAACTGATCCATGGCCACTTGTTTTTATGCTCCACTTTGGAGTCATGGGCTAATTTCCATACAGAGAAGCTGCAAAGGTGAAAGGACAGGGTCTCTAAGAAAAGTGGACATTCTGTGAATATGGAAATTTCCAGTACCATCCAGAGCTGTATTCAGAATTCTCCTGCCTGCAAAAAGGAATCTGTCAGAACAGACTCCAAAACACCACCTAATAAAACATGTAAATTCTTCTTACATTGGACTGCTGTTTCAAAACCTTTCACTTCATGGACTTCAAGGACCGTAGACTTCAAGGACTGTACATGTAAGGTCCGAAACGCGTAGACTGTAAGTTATCATCTTGTACATGGAAAAGTTTTTATCGCATTACTAATAAAGCAAGCAATAAAAAAAAATTCTGCTGGTGAGCTGGACTTCATTTTCCTCATTGTTGGGACCAGCTGTGTCCAGAGCCCTTGTCCGTGCTCACAGGAGGATAGGCTGAGGTGAGAGCTGCATTAATGGACATGCGATGTATCACACAATGAAACAGTATTGAGGAAGAATCCAATGTGACCATAGGAACTGGCAGAATTCTGAAGAAAGCTCTGGGGATGGTTGTACTAAAAGGTACACGTAAACGTACAAGATCAGCTCCAGAGTACAAAACAGGAGGTCACCGAGGATCAGTATACATTGAATAATACATAAGCACAGTGACTCTAACATCAGAATAGGGAGTGCAGCTCTGGAGTATAACACAGGACATAACTCAGGATCAGTACAGGATAAGTAATGTATGTACAAAGTGACTGCACCAGCAGAATAGTGAGTGCAGCTCTGGAGTATAATACAGGACATAACTCAGGATCAGTACAGGATAAGTAATGTATGTATAAAGTGACTGCACCAGCAGAATAGTGAGTGCAGCTCTGGAGTATAATACAGGACGTAACTCAGGATCAGTACAGGGTAAGTGATGTATGTACACAGTGACTGCACCAGCAGAATAGTGATTGCAGCTCTGCAGTATAACACAGGAGGTAACTCAGGATCAGTACAGGATAAGTAATGCATGTACAAAGTGACTACACCAGCAGAATAGTGAGTGCAGCTCTGAAGTATAATACAGGGTGTAACTCAGGATCAGTACAGGATAAGTAATGTATGTACACAGTGACTCCACCAGCAGAATAGTGAGAGCAGCTCTGAAGTATAATACAGGGTGTAACTCAGGATCAGTACAGGATAAGTAATGTATGTACACAGTGACTCCACCAGCAGAATAGTGAGTGCAGCTCTGGAGTATAATACAGGATGTAACTCAGGATCAGAACAGGATAAGTAATGTATGTACACAGTGATTGCACCAGCAGAATAGTGAGTGCAGCTCTGGAGTATAATACAGGATGTAACTCAGGATCAGTACAGGATAAGTAATGTATGTACACAGTGACTCCACCAGCAGAATAGGGAGTGCAGCTCTGGAGTATAATACAGGATGTAACTCAGGATCAGTACAGGATAAGTAATGTATGTATACAGTGACTGCACCAGCAGAATAGTGAGTGCAGCTCTGGAGTATAATACAGGATGTAACTCAGGATCAGTACAGGATAAGTAATGTATGTACACAGTGACTGCACCAGCAGAATAGTGAGTGCAGCTCTGGAGTATAATACAGGATGTAACTCAGGATCAGTACAGGATAAGTAATGTATGTACACAGTGACTGCACCAGCAGAATAGTGAGTGCAGCTCTGGAGTATAATACACGATGTAACTGAGGATCAGTACAGGATAGACAATATAATTTCCTGTGCACAGTGACTCATGGAGTACAGTAATTCTACTGTATATTTACTGTGTGCTGTAAAATGTTGATGTTGCTCAAAGGTAAAAACACATAGCAAAGTTTTAAAGATATGCTAACATTATCATAATTTATATTTTTATCCCTAAGAATCCAATTAAACACAAGAATTAGTCAGAAGAAAAAATGTTCTTAGGTCCATTTATAAGGGGTTTTCCAGGACAATTTTATGACATAATAATTCTGCTGTAACTATTTCATTACTGAAAGCTCTTAATTAAAGAGAATAACTCATGGAAAATGCTGCTGATAAATTCTATTCAAGACGATGATTAAATTCTCTAATTATTTTATCTCAGAGCAGCCAAGACCCACAGCCTGAAGGTTCTGTGCATGGACAAGTCAGCAAAGATGTCACCCCTCTCACAGCGAACCTAGGTGCACGAGGGGAAGGTCAGACGAGGCCTCGTGATAAGGTTACTGTACAGTACACACTGAAGAAAGACTATTATAGTACTTATATTCCTGTACATAGGAGCAGTATTATAGTAGTTATATTCTTGTACATAGGAGGCAGTATTATAGTAGTTATCATCTTGTACATTGGAGGCAGTATTATAGCAGTTATATTCTTGTACATAGGAGGTAGTATTATAGTAGTTATATTCTTGTACATAGGAGCAGTATTATAGTAGTTATATTCTTGTACATAGGAGCAGTATTATAGTAGTTATATTCTTGTACATATGAGCAGTATTATAGCAGTTATATTCTTGTACATAGGAGGCAGTATTATAGTAGTTATATTCTTGTACATTGGAGCAGTATTATAGTAGTTATATTCTTCTACATAGGAGCAGTATTATAGCAGTTATATTCTTGTACATAGGAGGTAGTATTATAGTAGTTATATTCTTGTACATAGGAGCAGTATTATAGTAGTTATATTCTTGTACATAGGAGCAGTATTATAGTAGTTATATTCTTGTACATAGGAGCAGTATTATAGTAGTTATATTCTTGTACATAGGAGCAGTATTATAGTAGTTATATTCTTGTACATAGGAGCAGTATTATAGTAGTTATATTCTTGTACATAGGAGCAGTATTATAGTAGTTATATTCTTGTACATAGGAGGCAGTATTATAGTAGTTATATTCTTGTACATAGGAGGCAGTATTATAGTAGTTATATTCTTGTACATAGGAGGCAGTATTATAGCAGTTATATTCTTGTACATAGGAGGCAGTATTATAGTAGTTATATTCTTGTACATAGGAGCAGTATTATAGTAGTTATATTCTTGTACATAGGAGGTAGTATTATAGTAGTTATATTCTTGTACATAGGAGCAGTATTATAGTAGTTATATTCTTGTACATAGGAGCAGTATTATAGTAGTTATATTCTTGTACATAGGAGCAGTATTATAGTAGTTATAGTCTTGTACATAGGAGACAGTATTATAGTAGTTATATTCTTGTACATAGGAGCAGTATTATAGTAGTTATATTCTTGTACATAGGAGCAGTATTATAGTAGTTATATTCTTGTACATAGGAGCAGTATTATAGTAGTTATATTCTTGTACATATGAGCAGTATTATAGCAGTTATATTCTTGTACATAGGAGGCAGTATTATAGTAGTTATATTCTTGTACATAGGAGGCAGTATTATAGTAGTTATATTCTTCTACATAGGAGCAGTATTATAGCAGTTGTATTCTTGTACATAGGAGGTAGTATTATAGTAGTTATATTCTTGTACATAGGAGCAGTATTATAGTAGTTATATTCTTGTACATAGGAGCAGTATTATAGTAGTTCTATTCTTGTACATAGGAGCAGTATTAAAGTAGTTATATTCTTGTACATAGGAGCAGTATTATAGTAGTTATATTCTTGTACATAGGAGCAGTATTATAGTAGTTATATTCTTGTACATAGGAGGCAGTATTATAGTAGTTATATTCTTGTACATAGGAGCAGTATTATAGTAGTTATATTCTTGTACATAGGAGGCAGTATTATAGTAGTTATATTATTGTACATAGGAGCAGTATTATAGTAGTTATATTCTTGTACATAGGAGCAGTATTATAGTAGTTATATTATTATACATAGGAGGCAGTATTATAGTAGTTATATTCTTGTACATAGGAGCAGTAGTATAGGAGTTATATTCTTGTACATGGGAGCAATATTATAGTAGTTATTTTATTGTACATAGGAGCAGTATTATAGTAGTTATATTCTTGTACATAGGAGCAGTATTATAGTAGTTATATTCTTATAGATAGGAGCAGTATTATAGTAGTTATATTCTTGTACATAGGAGCAGTATTATAGCAGTTATATTCTTGTACATAGGAGCAGTATTATAGTAGTTATTTTTTTTGTACATAGGAGCAGTATTATAGTAGTTTTATTCTTGTACATAGGAGGCAGTATTATAGAAGTTATATTCTTGTACAGAGGAGAAGTATTATAGTAGTTATATTCTTGTACATAGGAGGCAGTATTTTAGTAGTTATATTCTTGTACGTAGGAGCAGTATTATAGTAGTTATATTCTTATACATTTATATTAAAATTATTATACATAGTGTGTTTCCATACAATAGTGGTTTATTTCAGGCAGTCCATGCACTAGAACTAAAATATAGTCTAAGCAGTAGCTGGATTACATATCCGGTGTAATGTACGCCAATTTTCTAGAAGGCATATTATTAAATGTGTTTTCTGAGCTCCAGATATGGTTGAAGTGAGAAATTTCGGTGCAAACCTGGACCGTTGCCAATAATTGCTGTTTTGTTTATTACAGTAAATTCCCCCCATAATGCTTGCTCTTTGTCCCGGTAGTTTTGTTGTGTTTGCTCTCCAGGGTCCTGAAGGAAGGTGGAAGTCTCTATATACAAGTGAGTCAGACAGGAGGAACATTACTTTCTATTCTATAATGGAAATATTCAACATGAATAACGCAGTATGCAGGACTTTCCTCCCCCCACTACGATAACATGTTCTTGTTCTTAGGTATCTATTCTTATAAACCACTTTTCTCTTATGCTTGGTAAACTTTTATGTTGTGCCATCTCGCAATATATGTGCCCTGTATACTTCAAGCGGCCATATTGGAATTCTAATTCGTACACTCAAGAAAACCAAGCATATAAACTCCCTCTTTGTAATTTCTCGTATCGCCCTGCTGAGTTATTTTCAGTAATGAAGTCATCTCCAAGCTAAAGAATCCCCCTCTAAAAGCTGTAATCGCCAGGACTCCATATTTTAAAAGTGCCTTGTAGCAATCTCTGATTGGAAAATTGGAAATGGCCTTTTGTGGTTGCCAGTAATTCTTCCAGATGCCACCGGCTGAATATCGTCCTGCCGCTCACAGTGACTCCAATCCCAGACTCTTATTGATGTATATTTCAAGGTTCATTAAGTTTCACAATAAAGAGCCTGGTGCTATAAAGGGGAGAGAATGGCATGGCGTAGATGGGTCCGGAGAGGACGGCTGCAGTAGGAGAGATGTGCCTGGGGTGCAGTGATAGGGCTGTGTACCGTATGCCATGGTCACTGGGCAATAATTAATCAGCCCCAATGCAAATGTCCACAGAGCGACAAGAGCTAATATTAATGAAGGAGACAAAATAAATCAGCCGACCTTACGTGTACTGGTTCTGCAGGGAGGAAATACACTATTCACAAAAATTTTGGGGTATTTGGATTGTGCGTTAAATTTCAGGATGAACCTAAAATGCACTCTAACCTTTACAGGCAAACATAATGTGACCTTCTCTAAACTTTTGAATGCACATGTCCAACCGTTCAAAGTTTCAGCACTTTTCGCACAACTTGCTGTTCTCTAACACGGAGCCGAAAGGCAAAATTCACAACAGGTGTTTGATCCATGAATAATTCTAGTGGTTCAATTAGAATTGGTATTTTAACAGTCCTCCTCATCATGCTGTTCACAATTTGACATCATGAGACCAAGACGACACCTAACAATTGATCAACGGTACGAGGCTTCAAGCAGGATGTTCTTAGACGGAAGTCACCACTGAGCTTAGAGTGTCATCAGCAGGTTGTATCAGACATACTGAGAGACTGTAAGAGTCACTGCAAGGCAGAGGAGTGGACGTCCCACACTAAAGACCGCTGCATTGTGATCAATGCCCTGCGGAAGCGGATGATGAATGCCACACAGCTCCAGGCACATTTATGGGAGGTGAGAGACAGCCAAGTGTCACGTTAGACCATTCGAAAACCGTTTACATCAGCGTGGTCTGCAAGGGTATCTGACCACAGGCATGCATGGGCCAGGGAGCATCTACGCTGAACGAGGGACCAGTAGGCCTCAGTACTGTTCACGCTGAGCAGAAATGATGGTCGCCAACGATGTTGGAGACATCAAGGAGAGCGCTACGCATCAGTCACTCTTGTCAGCAGACCAGCCTTTAGTGGTGGTGGTGGTGGTGGTACAGTGAGGGCAGGTTTGTCTAGTGTGTACTGAACTGCCCTACACTTTGTGAATGGTCCAGTGACAAGCCTATACTACTTGAGTAACATAATCAGTCCAGTCATTGTGCCTCTGAATGAACAACACAGGCCTAATTACATCTTCATGGAGGACAATGCGCCTGCTCATCGATGTCCGTCATTAGTGAATGGCTGCTGGAGACTGAGGGACCTCACATGGAGTGGCCTGAACTTTCTCCTGACCTGAATCCCATTGAAAACCCAGGAGATCAGCTGAGTCACCTTTATAAAGGCTTGTAACTCTGTACCCCAAACTCTCAATGACCTGAGGGCCGCCCTTCAAGAAGAGTGGGATGCCATGCCCCGGATTGGGAACCTAAAGTGGCCCTGAAGAAAATACTTGAAAGTGGCCTCATGTTGTAGGAGGGTCTAAATTGACAGGAGGCGGGGGGCAAAATAAAATATATACAGGGGGGCAAAATAGAATATATACAGAGGGGGCAAAATACTGTAGAACATATACAGAGGGGGCAAAATTGAATATATACAGGGGGCAAAATGAATTATATACAGGGGGGCAAAAAAGAATATATACAGGGGGGCAAAATAAAATATATACAGGGGGCAAAATGGAATATATACAGGGGGGCAAAATGGAATATATACAGGGGGCAAAATGGAATATATACAGGGGGGCAAAATGGAATATATACAAGGGGCAAAATAGAATATATACAGGGGGGGGGCAAAATAGAATATATACAGGGGGGGCAAAATAGAATATATACAGGGGGCAAAATAGAATATATACAAGGGCAAAATAGAATATATACAGGGGGCAAAATAGAATATATACAGGGGGCAAAATAGAATATATACAGGGGGCAAAATAGAATATATACAGGGGGCAAAATAGAATATATACAAGGGGCAAAATAGAATATATACAGGGGGCAAAATAGAATATATACAGGGGGCAAAATAGAATATATACAGGGGGCAAAATAGAATATATACAGGGGGCAAAATAGAATATATACAGGGGGCAAAATAGAATATATACAGGGGGCAAAATAGAATATATACAGGGGGAGCAAAATAGAATATATACAGGGGGCAAAATAGAATATATACAGGGGGGCAAAATAGAATATATACAGGGGGCAAAATAGAATATATACAGGGGCAAAATAGAATATATACAGGGGGCAAAATAGAATATATACAGGGGGAGCAAAATAGAATATTTACGGGGGGCAAAATAGTATATATACAGGGGGCAAAATGGAATATATACAGGGGGCAAAATGGAATATATACAGGGGGCAAAAAGAATATATACAGGGGGCAAAATAAAATATATACAGGGGGCAAAATAGAATATATACAGGGGGCAAAATGGATATATATACAGGGGGCAAAATAGAATATATACAGGGGGCAAAATAGAATATATACAGGGGGCAAAATAGAATATATACAGGGGGCAAAATTGAATATATACAGAGGGGCAAAATGGAATATATACAGGGGGCAAAATGGAATATATACAGGGGGCAAAATAAAATATATACAGGGGGCAAAATGGAATATATACAGGGGGAAAATGGAATATATACAGGGGGCAAAATAGAATATATACAGGGGGCAAAATAGAATATATACAGGGGGCAAAATAGAATATATACAGGGGGCAAAATGGAATATATACAGGGGGCAAAATGGAATATATACAGAGGGGCAAAATGGAATATATACAGAGGGGGCAAAATGGAATATATACAGAGGGGCAAAATGGAATATATACAGAGGGGGCAAATGGAATATATACAGAGGGGGCAAAATGGAATATATACAGAGGGGGCAAAATGGAATATATACAGAGGGGGGCAAAATGGAATATATACAGAGGGGGCAAAATAGAATATATACAGGGGGCAAAATAGAATATATACAGAGGGGCAAAATAGAATATATACAGGGGGCAAAATGGAATATATACAGGGGGAGCAAAATAGAATATATACAGAGGGGCAAAAAGAATATATACAGAGGGGCAAAATAAAATATATACAGGGGGCAAAATGGAATATATACAGGGGGGCAAAATAAAATATATACAGGGGGGCAAAATGGAATATATACAGGGGGCAAAATAGAATATATACAGGGGGGGCAAAATGGAATATATACAGGGGGGTAAAATGGAATATATACAGGGGCAAAATGGAATATATACAGGGGGCAAAATAGAATATATACAGGGGGGCAAAATGGATATATATACAGAGGGGGCAAAATAGATATATACAGGGGGCAAAATAGAATATATACAGAGGGGGCAAAATAGAATATATACAGAGGGGGCAAAATGGATATATATATATACAGAGGGGGCAAAATGGATATATATACAGAGGGGGCAAAATAGATATATATATATACAGGGGGCAAAATAGAATAAACTTTTACTAGACGCACAATTACCAGAGAGTAAAAGCTGGAGGCAACATTTCCAGGAGAGACCATCGCATACGTAAGTCACCGAAATATAGATCACATATAGAAGGGGAAAACACTCCTATATAATGACAAAGAACGATGTGCAACATTAGTGTGAATACAGGACTGTACGACCGCCGGAGCACACGCCTGCTAATGGGGAAGTGTTAGTCATGGCAATGTGTACTACCCACTGTGGACACAAAGTACGTGTTGGCGCCAACTCCAACACGTGTTTCAGTGAATCAATGGGGGCAAACCCATGTGTGATTTCAAAAATGTCATACAATCTATATGACGACATTAGGACGGTAGATAGATTGATAGATATGAAATAGAGATAGATAGATAGATAGATAGATAGATAGATAGATAAACATTAAATATGAGATAGATAGATAGATAGATAGATAGATGATAGATAGATAGATAGATAGATAGATAGATAGATAGATAGATGATAAACATGAGATAAATAGATGATTGCACTACATATTTGGACCACTAGGTGGCAATATAGAGCGATGTGCTACCAAAGCCTGAAATAATTTCCTTCCGCTCTGTGCCGCCAGTAGACACGTGTCCCCTGAACAGTGCACCATGTGGTTGAGCATGGTATTACAAATAACATCTAAAGTTAATCCTCCTTCTAACTAGTGTTGAGTTGAATATTCGAATCGAGAATTTTAATCGCGAATATCGTCACTTCGAATTCGCGAATATTTAGAATATAGTGCTATATATTCGTATTCGTGAATAGTGTTGATTGCGAATTTATCACAAATTTATCGCAAATATCGGAACTTAGAAACATCCCTAGCAACCAATTGGAATGTTACCTAGCCCTTAGTGTTCATCGCGAATATTCTAATCACTAATTTTTATTATGAATATATTACATTGCTGATTTTCACAATTAAGTAAATACAGACTGCGAATTTGCGAATTTATGGCAAATATTCAGCCAAAAAATTTGTGAAATATCGTATATTTCGAATATTGCCTATGCCGCTCATCACTACTTCTTACATCTTCTCCACTGCCGACCTACCGCCCCCTGTCTCTAACACCAGCTCCATGTATCATGTTCTTTCTTAGAATTTCAATTATAGAAACTTAAAGGGGTTGTCCCACGAAAAATATTCTACAGTTTTCAACCCAGCACCTGGATCTGAATACTTTTGTTATTGCATGTAATTAAAGATTTAGCATAGCCACTGAGTTATTCAATACAATCTATCTGTATAGCGCCACCTGCTGTTTGTTTTTTTCTTATTTCTTTGACCTGCTCACTGAGATGGCCGCACATGCTCAGTTATATCCTTCAACTGTCTCCTGAGCTGTGATAGGTAGAGCTGAGACACGCCCCCTGAGCTGTGATAGGGAGAGCTGAGACACACCTCTCTGAGCTGCAGTGGAAAAGACACTCCTCTGAGCTGTGATAGGCAGAGCATGGACAGGCCCCCTTAGCTGCAGTGGAAAAGACACTCCCCTGAGCTGTGATAGGCAGAACATGGACACGCCCCCTTAGCTGCAGTGGAAAAGACACTCCCCTGAGCTGTGATAGGGAGAGCTGAGACACGCCCCCTGAGCTGTGATAGGGAGAGCTGAGACACACCCCCTGAGCTGCAGTGGAAAAGACACTCCTCTGAGCTGTGATAGGCAAAGCATGGACAGGCCCCCTTAGCTGCAGTGGAAAAGACACTCCCCTGAGCTGTGATAGGCAGAGGATGGACACGCCCCCTTAGCTGCAGTGGAAAAGACACTCCCCTGAGCTGTGATAGGGAGAGCTGAGACACACCCCCTGAGCTGCAGTGGAAAAGACACTCCCCTGAGCTGTGATAGGCAGAGCATGGACACACCCCTTAGCTGCAGTGGAAAAGACACTCCCCTGAGCTGTGATAGGCAGAGCATGGACACGCCCCCTTAGCTGCAGTGGAAAAGACACTCCCCTGAGCTGTGATAGGGAGAGCTGAGACACGCCCCCTTAGCTGCAGTGGAAAAGACACTCCCCTGAGCTGCCAGCTTGATATAAATCTATCAGAGCAATAAATGGGGAGATCTCTGGATCCATGTGAGGTGCACGGCTGGTTCTAGCTTTGTTCGAAAGAGGTTGTCTTGTAATATATGATGTCTGATTTTAATTTTTTACATTAGTCATGGGACAACCCCTTTAAGGAAAACCTGTATTTCCTCTTCTGCCAGAGGAATAGCCTCCCATCAGCCACCCACTTCATGCGCTCAGTGTTGCCAGCTAGTGGTGAAAATAAGGAACTATACAACTAAAAGCCGCGGGTTGATGAAAGCACATGGTCTTGAATCTATATACCCCTATATTTAGAGGAGGATGAAATATTCGCCACTTCTGCCCCAGTGACTATTAGTGTTGAGCGCGAATATTCGAATAGCGAATTTTTTTAGCGAATATCGGCACTTCGCTAATTCGCGAATATTTCGAATATAGCGCTATAAATTCGCTATTTCGAATATTCATTTTTTTTTTGTTTTTTTTTTAGTTATATTTTTTTCTTTCCCTCTTCCCAACAGTAGTTCTTACCTGTCCTGAGGATTCCTGGCTTCCTGGCTGCTCTAGTCAGTGCCCATTGCCGCTTCTGCCGACTTCCGTGCTCATGGAGCGTCCCCATCCATGGGAACGTCTCCATATACTAAAATGTACTGTCGGATTTGAGGAATTACGTTGAAATCGCAATGCGATTAATTCAAGTTATATTAATCGCATTGCGATTTCAACTTAGAGCTGGGTTTATAATGGGTCAGCTTGCTAGAATGAACGAAGTTAACGAATATGGAATATAGCAGCAGTGCTAAGTTGAATTCGCAATGCGATTAAAGTTCAACTTCAAAGTTAAACTTCAAGTTAAATTAATCGCATTGCGAATTCAACTTAGCAGTGCTGCTATATTCCATATTCGTTAACTTCGTTCATTGAATCGTTAACTTCGTTCATTCTAGCAAGCTGACCCATTATAAACCCAGCTCTAAGTTGAAATCGTAATGCGATTAATATAACTTGAATTAATCGCATTGCGATTTCAACGTAATTCCTCAAATCCGACAGTACATTTTAGTATATGGAGATGTTCCCATGGTGATGGGGACGCTCCATGAGCAAGGAACTTTATGGTTGGCTTGGTAGAATTAGCGAATAGCGAATATGATGAATGTATTCGTCATATTCCTCAAAACGAAGATAACGAAGTATTCTACATCTTCGTTTTAGCAACCTATTCGTCAACTTCGCTAATTCTAGCAATCAAATAGGAAGGTTGACTATAGAGACAGCTGTGTTAAATTCGCTATGCGATTTTTTTTTTTAATAGAATAATTATATTACTCGATATAATTATTATAATTATTCTATTTATTAAAAAAAATATATATAAATAATCGCATAGCGAATTAAACACAGTTGTCTCTATAGTCAACCTTCCTATTTGATTGCTAGAATTAGCGAAGTTGACGAATAAGTTGCTAAAACGAAGATGTAGAATACTTCGTTATCTTCGTTTTGTGGAATATGACGAATACATTCGTCATATCCGTCATCTTCGCTATAATTCTAGATATGAAACCAATAGGAAAGTAGCCTAAGTTAAAATCGCAATACGCGATTATTTAAATCGCATATTAATCGCGGTAACTAGAATAATGACGAATATTCAATTTCGACGAATATGAAACGAATATTCATTCGAATATTCGCGAATTTCGTCGAAATCGAATATGGCACCTGCCGCTCATCACTAGTGACTATGACTATCAACCACATCTGCAGTCCGGTGCAAATAAGCAGCCAAACCACAGCCGTCCATGTGCGGAGAGCTGTTCCTGGGTTCTTGCCCCTCATCAGCTCAGCGGGGCGCTGGCTCTGCCTGAGGATACACAGCAGGCAAGTATTGTGCATATTAGCTCAAACCACAGACACCCACACCTACAGACACCTGTTTCAGGGTCTGTGCCGCTCATCAGTGCAGACCAGAGACAAGACACAGCTCGGGGGAGAACTGGTTTTCACTGGAGAGACACAGCGGTGTATGGAGACATCTTTCAGGCAATGCTCCATGGGAAAAATATAAACATTCCAGGCGGCAGGGTTTGTGCTGCTTAGTTTTTTTTGGGGTTTAGGGCTACGTCTCATGATGCAGCGTCCCAGTACAATACACAGTCAGAGGACGGGACAGACTGGTTTCCTGGAGTAAGCAGCACTCCATGCGGTTCCTGGGAGATTTGCCAGCTCTTCCGGGCATCTGGGAGGTCTCCGCTTATCCTGGGAGTCTCCAGGATATTCTGGGAACGTTGCCAACCAGAGACATGAGATACAGAGCTGTATCTAAGGCACGTCAGCCAGCCTGTATCTAAGGCATGTACCTGCTCGTACTGATGAGAGGCAAGAACCCCCAAACAGCTGTCTACAGATATCTGAGCGTGTGTATACGCACTACATGTCTGGGTGTATATACTGTATGTACACACTATATGCCTGTGTATGTGCGGCATGTCTGTGTATACATACTGCATGTCTGGGTGTATATGTACTGTATGTCTGTGTGTATGTACTGTATGTCTGTGTGTATATACTGTATATATGTGCGTGTGTATATGTACTGTATGTCTGGGTGTATGTACTGTATATACACACTATATGCCTGTGTATGTGCGGCATGTCTGTGTATACATGTGTGTATGTCTGGGTGTATATGTACTGTATGTCTGGGTGTATATGTACTGTATGTCTGGGTGTATATACTGTATATACACACTATATGCCTGTGTATGTGCGGCATGTCTGTGTATACATGTGTGTATGTCTGGGTGTATATGTACTGTATGTCTGGGTGTACATGTACTGTATATACACACTATATGCCTGTGTATGTGCGGCATGTCTGTGTATACATGTGTGTATGTCTGGGTGTATATGTACTGTATGTCTGGGTGTATATGTACTGTATGTCTGGGTGTACATGTACTGTATATACACACTATATGCCTGTGTATGTGCGGCATGTCTGTGTATACATACTGTATATCTGGGTGTACATGTACTGTATGTCTGGGTGTATATGTACTGTATGTCTGGGTGTATATGTACTGTATGTCTGTGTGTATATACTGTATGTCTGGGTGTATATGTACTGTATGTCTGCATATATACTGTATATATGTGCGTGTGTATATGTACTGTATGTCTGTGTATATGTACTGTATATATGTGCGTGTGTATATGTACTGTATGTCTGTGTATATGTACTGTATATATGTGCGTGTGTATATGTACTGTATGTCTGTGTATATGTACTGTATATATGTGCGTGTGTATATGTACTGTATGTCTGTGTATATGTACTGTATATATGTGCGTGTGTATATGTACTGTATGTCTGTGTATATGTACTGTATATATGTGCGTGTGTATATGTACTGTATGTCTGTGTATATGTACTGTATATATGTGCGTGTGTATATGTACTGTATGTCTGTGTATATGTACTGTATATATGTGCGTGTTTATATGTACTGTATGTCTGGGTGTACATGTACTGTATGTCTGTGTATATACTGTATATATGTGCGTATGTATCTGCACTGTATGTCTGGGTGTATATATATACACTGTATGCCTGTGTATGTACGGCATGTACGTTATGTCTGTGTGTGTGTATATGTATTGTATGTCTGTGTATTACTGTATGTCTGTGCTTGCCCACCTCCCCGTCTATTATACCGGGCTACCTTAAAGGGGTCCTCTAACTTCAGCAAATGGCATTTATTATGTACATGCAGTTGATACAAGGCACTTCCTAATGTATAGAGATTGCCCATATTGCCTCCTTTGCTGGCTGGATTCCTTTCCCCATCACATTATACACTGCTGGTTTCCATGGTTACGACCACTGTGCAATCCAGCAGCGGTGGTCGTGCCTGCACACTATAGGAAAAAGAACGGCTGCCTATAGAAACTCCCATGGTCCTCCTTAACTCTTTACGTTCCACCTTAACAGCAGCTCTGCAGAACAGACACTAAGCCGCAGCCTGAAAGGGATGAAGAGCCAACGTAGCATAAGGGGTTAATGACTGCCAGCTCTTGTGGTGCACACTGGTTAACCCCTTAAACATGCATCACAGCGAACATTACAATGCCATATCATAAAAACCACTGTCCACATACAATCTTCCGGAGCAGACACATACTGCAAGCTCTCTGTACAAGGACAGATATGTATAGGACCTATACTGGGCATGGGTCCCTGCATCCATAGAGAGGGTCCCATAGGATACGGATGCAGGAGAATTCCCACCGAGTGACTAATAAAAGCCTGGATTCTTGTAGATGGAGGGGGCTGAGCGTCAGCTGCTCCTGTCATCCCTCTGGCATGGAGCCAGGACTATCCCCCATACATCTGTGATCCCGGGGGTGTCATCTCTAGGCTAATTCCACGACTCGGAGAAGAACGTGCTCTTCCTTACAAAAGACTGGACATGACCTCCTGAGCCAACCCTAGACATTAAACCTGTCTGCAGCTAGCAGCCCCCATCAGTGCACTCCTCTCCTCACCACCACCCCAGTAGACCCCTCGGAGGTCTCCACGACCACTCATCCTGGGCTAAACATGTTCCTTAACTAGTGAAATGGTGACGCCTGTATCAATTGATGCAGGGATAAAACCACTGTGGGCGGACTTACACGGAGAACATCTCCTCCTCTTGTTTTACTAGTGCAGGCAGCAGCTTCTCCTGCTCATTGAAGAAGAGATTTTAACATCTGCAGTGAGAGACGAGGGTGAGTACCGTCGCCTTGGCCGGAGGATCATGCATGGGGTCTGAAGATGATGCTCTTGACTAAATGCAGTCAATAATGAACCAAGGTTTGCATGACCATGTCCAGAATTTGTAGATTTTTCTTTAGCTATCAGGGGTGGATTTATTCCATGGCAGATGTGTCTGGGCAACCGGGAGAGGAAAGGAGGGGGGTTTTAGGTTAGATGATTTAAAACTCTAGTGATGTAAGAATCTTGGCTTGGCCGAGAATTCAAGAGGTGGTGGTGGGGGGGGGATGCGTTTTGCTTGGATAAATGCTTCCTAGAGTCAGGGTTCCAGATATTGTCTTATTGACGGGTTGTCAGACTGTTAAAATAAGTGATCTGGGACTTAGACCACTTAGGTTGGCACTAGATGCTCTGAAGCTCATGCTCAAGCTTTCCTTGATGTGTCTGCAACCAGAGCCGTTTGATGCCGAAGGCTTACTCATGGGATTCTGAAGCTCCACCATCCAGAATCTTTTCCACCCAGACTTTTTTTTTACGAATTCAAAAAGAGAGGAAGGGGAAGCTTTGAAAATTATTATGTCTCCTTTTGCCTTCTTCCTCGCCTTTGAATGAAGGTAGGGTTAGCTGTTAGCGGATAACATGCATTATACATGCAATGAGACGCTATCTACTTTGTGGATGTAACCCCATGGGGTGGTGGGTTTTATAATGCTTGTGCACACATCAGCATAAGGAGGGGACGCAAGCAGTTATTGTTAATCATATTTTTATTTTCCATTCCCCGTATACAGGAGCTGTCTACATAATGGGCTAAAGCGTCACTTGACATGAATACGGTCATCGTCTAGCATTCCTTAGCACTGGCCTCATTGGGATGTATCCGCAAGCCTATCTACATGTTGAACATTTAAGTAACACTCAGTCGGGAATAAGTTGAGTGGCTTCAAAGTCTTCCGTTGTTACCACCAGTGGAATATCTTGATGAGAAATGAGCTTATGGACAATGTCGTATTGGAGGGGACGCTACATTTAGGACTAACATTCAAGCCTTCACATTAAATTTTGCCATATTTGTACTACGTAAGGGTAAAAAAATTACTTTGGCTTCACCTTATTCTCAAGGTTCAGGGCACTGAATGATCATGAGGTGGCAACACGTGCTACTTCTCGTGGTCTACTTAGATCCACTTGGTCTTCTTTATCATTGCGAAGGCGCAGCAAAAGCTAAAGGTAACAAGAATCAAGGTCCATCCAAAAAACCTGCCAATCCTCCCAAAGGGAAGGACCTTAATGCCACAGCTGTGCCCCTACCAGTCACCACAAGGAAGGTGAAGAACCCCGTTGCACTACCTTATGAGAAGTGCATGGGCTACTATGATGTCAGTGGTCAATGGGACAAGGAGTTTGACTGCAACCACACCACCCATCCTTACTGTTGTGGGACATGTTCTCTACGATATTGCTGTGAACAACGGAACAAAAGACTGGATCAAATCCAGTGTAAGAAGTTGATTTGGGTGGTGACTACCAGACCGAATGATGTTATGGTAGAAGTTGATGCCTATGACCCACTCAATGACAAAACCAACACCACTGTATTTATCACCTGTGGAGTCATCACCTTCATATTTGTCGTTGGGATATTTGCCAAAGTGACTTACGACAAAGCAAGACGGCCGCCTCGGGAAATGAACATACACAGGTAAGATGAACCAATATATTGGCCACACGTAGGGGCATAAAAAATTAGAAAATTATATACAACTCTATAGTTGACTTTTATAAATATAGACTTTCTCCTTGGATCTGAGAACTTTTTGAACTTAACAACACCAAAATAATTTCTCAAAATGGTTCCCGTGGTCTAAACTATTGCTTAATAACCTTCACCTTCTTCATAACTTTTCTAACCAGTAAGTTTTTTTTATTTATTATTAACTAGTATTAAATCTGTTGACCACATAAGTAGTGTTTCTTGAGGACATCCCGTCTTCTTTTTTGGGTCTTCAGACTTCTCAGTTTCGTGTTGAAAGCTGTGTCCATCCATCTTGTTGTTGGTTGTTTCCAAGTTCTCGGTACCAATGAGCTAGATCTTCTCTTAGTGGGTCTAATACAGCATAAAGCTTCCGTTTTCGACTGGGAGGTTTGATTGATTTGGTCAAGAATCTCATTCTTATTGATCACTTCTATTTTTATTACTTACGGTCATGTTATTACACCAGGATCGTCCATAGCAATTCGGAGTCGCAAGATGTCCATGTATACAGTAGTTCTCGAAAAAAATTGTGCAAAAACAACCTTTCTAATGGTCGTTAACCCTAGTTCTTGAGGTTGAAGAACGGGTACATATTTATATAACGCATCCTTTCTTTTGTATTACATGACATAAATGTTTGGTTTTACAGCTCCTATTGTCCATTAATGAAACACATGGGACCCGTGTCTCTTCCAATCCATTACTGCTTCCTCAAACCTGAGGTGACAGCCAGTTGTTGTACAGAAAATAAATGGCTGTTACATATTTAACGGGTTTAAGGACAGCGAATGCTGTTATTAACACCACGTATGGTCCATCGAGAGCTGGATCGAGGGATGTCGCATAGCTATATTTCATCATGTGTCAGATTTGTGGTTTCCAATTAACTCGGAAGAGACCAGTCTCTTCTTAATAAAAGTTGGAAGGACTCTAAATATGAAGTAGAATTGATGACTTGACTTACAAAGTCAATAACGATAACCTATAGGTCTACAAGATTCCGTGAAGGTCACGAGTAACAAGTCTCAAAATCATCCAAATGGTCTTTGAACTTTATTGATCCCTACCAAGATGGTGACGAGATCTGTGCTGCCTTAGGAGAAGTTTTTATGATGAGTTGGAGCTACTCTCTCACCCATTATCTCTACGATGGGGCATGCTCTTTAAGATGCTGTTGTACAATATGGAGTAGACCCTAGCTTCTCAACCTGTGGCAGATGTACACCTGGGGGAACAAATGTACAAGGCTAATGTTGTCCTTTTTTGTGGTGGTACTTGGCTGAGGAACATTAAGAAACATTGGAGTAGACCATATATTAAGCAGGAGGTTGGGAAGTCCTCTCCATCGGTGCCATCTTCAAAAATGTATCCCATTTCTTGGATAATTCCACACAGCAATCATTAATAAAACATTTCATCTCATTGATTACCTCCATCGACCACCAAGCCCTTCCCACATCCATAGATGATCACTGACTTTAGAAGAACGTCACCATCAAATGCCTTTAGCCAAATTATTAAAATGGTTCCCGGAATAAGTAAAACCTGACTGACTTCCTCCGGGAACAGATCTGTCCACAGGTTGTGTCTGGTCTTGTGGCTAGGCTCCATTGAAGTAAATAGGGCTACATAGAGAAAAGACAGAGGGCGACAACCACTAATGGAAAATATGTCAGTGCTAGGGTTGTCAAGCTGCCTACTTTTTCTGACTGGTGTATGAATCTGTATTGTAGAATAACCACCCCTCCCCTTCTCCAGAATTACAGTCGACTACTGTACTGTGTCAGCCTTAACTGTAGCTCTGGAATTCCATTCATGGACAGGAAGACGAGACAATGGGGTGAATGCATTATATAACGCATGTTATCATCATCCATAATCAAAGCTGTTACTGCAAGTCGAGGACATTTTAGAAAGACATCAACTGATGGAGTCAAGCTGGACCTGATGCAATTATCAACATGACTTCAATGCCAGGAACCTGAGATCAACACCCTCAAGATAACCTAGAAAATTCTAGATAATTGCCTATATCTATCCCAGGAGAGAACATTCTTAGCATGAGGTGATGGTCATTCTCAACCAATCAGAAGCAGGCGTGTTACATTATGTCATCATTCTTCATCTTCCTTTCCTTAATGTAATCTGGCTACAAAGTAACAAAAATTTTGAAAAAAGTTGTACCCCCTTCCCCTTGGGTGGTCACCAACATGGCCGCTGTGACACGTCTCCCATAGGTTGTCATCAAACTTTATAGACTCCAGCTTACCTGCGGGGTGACAACCGCTGCTGGTGACAACCCCCGTGGGTGACAACCCTGCTGGTGACAACCCCCGTGGGTGACAACCCCTGCTGGTGACAACTCCAGATATCTGATTCAATCAGGTGAGGAAGAGCCCCACCAATTAGCACACTGCGGATTAATTCCAAACGGCTGATACCAATTATCTGCAGGACAATCATATATACAACCGGGTGGGAGATTAGAATAATCCACGGAATTGAATAAGAAAGATGAAGATTATTCACAGGATGAGAGGCTTCCCTCCACAACGAACCATAGCAACCGGCAAATGAGCGGAAAATGCAACCCCCGAAATACACAGCATGCAGGAGCCATGAGATAGATAGATAGATAGATAGATATAGATGATAGATAGATAGATAATAGATAGATAGATAATAGATAGATAGATAGATAGATAGATAGATAGATAGATGATAGATAGATAGATAGATAGATAGATAATAGATAGATAGATATATAGATAGATAGATAGATAGATAGATAGATAGATAGATAGATATTTCCATATTTCTTGTCTCTTGTGGGATAAACATATTTCCTGACATGGGATCTGATCGGTGATGATGAATTGTTTTGTTCCGCCACGGACGAACCTGCTTCGTTCTTCACATTATGCGTGGTAGAGGGACAGTCTTTAAAGCGTTGTTAAAATGTATTGTTTCCAATGAGGCTGGATTAGGATGGCCGCCAGTCTCGCAACACCATCTTAATTTTGCGCATGTGCTGTTACTATGAGAAGCGGTGCATGTGCTAATATAGCAATAACGAATCCGAACCGGTGTTTGTGGAGAGTGCCGAATTCAGATTGGCTGTATAGAGCGGGATCAGGATCACTCTCCCTGCCAGTTATACCTCCAGCTGTACAGCCAAGCATCCTACCTGCTTTCAGCTGCCTGCCCGCACTGTGCACTCATTCTGAAGCTCTCTGACATCAGGATCTCTCTCCCTGCCAGTTATACCTCCAGCTGTACCTGATTTCAGCCGCCTGCCCGCACTGTGCACTCATTCTGAAGCTCTCTGACATCAGGATCTCTCTCCCTGCCGCTTATACCTCCAGCTGTACCTGCTTTCAGCCACCTGCCCACACTATGCATTCATTCTGAAGCTCTCTGACATCAGGATCTCTCTCCCTGCCAGTTATACCTCCAGCTAGACCTGCCTTCAGCCGCCTGTCTGCACTGTGCACTCATTCTGAAGCTCTCTGACATCAGGATCTCTCTCCCTGCCAGTTATACCGCCAGCTGTACCTGCTTTCAGCCACCTGCCCACACTATGCATTCATTCTGAAGCTCTCTGACATCAGGATCTCTCTCCCTGCTGCTTATACCTCCAGCTGTACCTGCTTTCAGCCACCTGCCCACACTATGCATTCATTCTGAAGCTCTCTGACATCAGGATCTCTCTCCCTGCCAGTTATACCTCCAGCTAGACCTGCTTTCAGCCGCCTGTCTGCACTGTGCACTCATTCTGAAGCTCTCTGACATCAGGATCTCTCTCCCTGCCAGTTATACCGCCAGCTGTACCTGCTTTCAGCCACCTGCCCACACTATGCACTCATTCTAAAGAAAATACTGTTGGTGATATCCCATTCATTCCAGGGTATCAGAGCTCCATCTTGTAGCCGTGCACCCTGGTCAGATCAGGGTTCACTGAGCAAACTCTGTTCCAATTCACAGACAGCAAGTAGAAATCTTATAAATGCTGAGGAAGCAAAGCACAAACTGTAACAGAGCGCTGCAGGGAAGCTCGAGAAAAGCAGAAGCTTGTGAAAAGTTTGGGAAGGGTCGAGCAGAAAATCCCACTGCAGGATCGATGCTACGCGGCCCGGTACTGTAACCGCGCCTGATGTCTGCTAATATACTGGGTGCTGACAACATATGCTGCCATGTGACAACTCGTTATATTATGTGGGATACAGCATATGCTCCCTGGACCCCCACCGCATGTATAACACAAGCGCCCGAGTAATTAACTTCACAGATCTATCTCTACCTACTATCTATCTATCTCATATCTATCTATCTATCTATCTATCTATCTATCTATCTATCTATCTATCATCTCATCTATCTATCTATCTATCTATCTATCTATCTATCTATCTATCCCATATCTATCTATCTATCTATCTATCTATCTATTATCCTTATCTATCTATCTATCTATCTATCTTATATCTATCTATTATCTTTTTATCTATCTATCTATCTATCTATTATCTCATCTATGTATCTATCTATCTATCTATCTATCTATCTCCTATCTATCTATCTATCTATCTATCTATCTATTATCTCATCTATCTATCTATCTATCTATCTATGCATCTATCTCATATCTATCTATCTATCTATCTATCTATCTCATATCTATCTATCTATCTATCTATCTATTATCTCATCTATCTATCTATCTATCTATCTATCTATCTCCTATCTATCTATCTATCTATCTATCTATCTATCTATCTATCTATTATCTCATCTATCTATCTATCTATCTATCTATCTCCTATCTATCTATCTATCTATCTATCTATTATCTCATCTATCTATCTATCTATCTATCTATTATCTCCTATCTATCTATCTATCTATCTATCTATCTATCTATCTATCTATCTATCTCATCTATCTATCTATCTATCTATCTATCTATCTATCTATCTATCATACATGTGTCTATCCATTTATTTAATTGCACTCTATAATCTTTTACTGTTTAATAAAAACCACACAGGATGGAGAGAAATCTGCTCCTTTTACAAAACAGATTGAGGATTTCATCAGCTCCATCCCCAAATCACACCCTCTTTTTTCTCCAGATATGAAATGCATGTTTTCATACAACCAACTGTTCTGCACTAGAGGTTAATGTTCCCGATCTGCCTCAGGGGCAAAGAATATTCTTATTCCGTTTTCTACATTCACCGCTGCTGCTCCTGGAAGAACATTATTCAACCAAAGACCGACTCCGAGTCTTCCCTACTGGTGTCTAAAGCACCTCCAGCAAGAGCCGCCGCCTGACTGGAGTCATCTGTATTATGTTTTACAGACAGGCTCGCATCCGGGGCCCTACTGGTATTTGTTGATTTGTTGTAGTCTGGGGGGGGGGGGGGGGTTAGGAAAGGAAGAAATGTAAAAGATAGATAGATAGATAGATAGACACTGACAAGCAAATTGGTAGCAATGTTTAGAACCTTTGACTTTCAGGCTCCATATCTCACCATCCACTACAGCTTCCAACATGAGACCAGTGGCGGATCCAGAGCCTGGTCTCTGGAGGGGCACTTCCGGCGATCGTTACGCCCCTGCTCCGATCACTACAGAGATACAGCCCCACTTACCTCTTACATCCAGTGACGTCTCCTTTAATGTAGATGTTCTTTTTCCTCATCTTCTCCTTTCAGACCTTCAGACCAGACCATCATTTTTCCGCCATTTTTCATTTCTGCAGTTTGACACCAAAAAAAATATTAGTTTACTACTTTTCCATCATCCTCCCATCTTCTGGACAAATCATCCTACTACCCCCAATACTGTGCCACTGTGCTCCCCAATACTATACTGCGGAAACAGATAATACTAGTACCACACAGAGCCCCCCATATAAAATACCCCTTCTTTGTGGCCTTAGTAGATGCCCCCATAGTGCCCCCCAATAATGTGCCAGTAAGAGGTGCCCCCATAGATGCCGCCCAATAATGTGCCAGTAACAAGTGCCTCTCCATGCCCCCCCCATCATGTTCCAGTAACTAGTGCCTTTCTCCTTTCTCCCACCCATCATGTGCCAGTAACTAGTGCCTTTCCCCCCATCATGTGCCAGTAACAAGTGCCTCTCCATGCCCCCCCCCAATCATGTTCCAGTAACTAGTGCCTTTCTCCTTTCTCCCCCCCCATCATGTTCCAGTAACTAGTGCCTTTCTCCTTTCTCCCCCCCCATCATGTGCCAGTAACTAGTGCCTTTCTCCTTTCTCCCCCCCCATCATGTGCCAGTAACTAGTGCCTTTCCCCCCATCATGTGCCAGTAAAATTGTATCATATAAAAAAAAAAAACACTCATACTTACCTCCACGGCAGCAATGATATGCTGGCTGTGCCTGTGTCCCGCGCTGTACGGCTCAGGCGGCGAGATGATGTCATCATGCGGCCTGCACCGGCCTCTGATAGGCTGCGGGCCTTGTACCTGCAGCCTATCAGAGGAACAGGGAAGGGAGACGCCTCTCCCCTGCCCCACAGCACAGCCATCTGTATCGCTGTCCTGAGGATGGCAATACAGATGACTATGGAGATGAGCACTCATCTCCCTGTGCCCTGCCGTCGCCACTGCTTCCCGGTTAGCCCCCCCCCCCATGGATCCGCCAGTGTGTGAGACTCCCATCATTTTATCTAGCATATGATTAGTTCTGCAGATTCTTCTCATGTAACTGCATTGTTACTGTTTTGCTCCTAGTGGGGGAACAATCTTTTTCTTCTTCTATACTATGAATTACAACCTGTCCTCACAGTCCCTAATAGCTCAGCGTGTTATTAGGATGATTCCCAGGTGAAAGGTAACTGGTCCCAATCCAGGAGCAGCCATAAGGAAGACTTTCCAAGAGAAGAAACAGCATCATCCAGCTCATCGATCGCGGTACCTCGGCATCATGTGAGCGCCATGACAGTGCGGAGAATACAATATGAAGTGCGTCCATCCATTCCAAGGCCAAGAGGTGGACGTCCAGGCAAAATATCAAGTCTATCAGTTCTGGTGCAACAAACATGGCAGTGGAGGCGGCTCATATGCTTCGTAGTACTGAGATCGTCCATGCAAGCACCGTGCAATGCACATTACACAAGTCTGGAATGGTGGCCCGAAAAAACGTGAAGAAGCCTCGACTTCAATATAGTCATCAGAAGTGTCGGCTAGAGTTTGCAAAAAAGTACGAACAGTAGAAGATTAGAAACGGGCGATTTGGAGCAATGAGACGAAAGTCAATAGACTGGGCTCTGATGGGGCAAATGGGTCTGGAAGAGACAAGAGTAAAGGGGCTAATGGATCGAGAAATCGAAGGAACTGTCAACTTCGGTGGAGAAAACCTGATGATATGGGGTTGTTTCACAGCCAAAGGTGTTGGATACTTGACCAGAATGCTGAGCTATATGTGAGTATCCTACAAGACAAGTTACTTCTTACACTCGAGTACTATGAGTATAAAAAGGACAGCATAGTGTTCCAGCAGGACAACGACCCGAAGCATACGTCAAGATTGGAGAAGAAATGGTTCAGTGACAATGAAGTAGAGGTGCTGTATTAGCCCCCACAGTCCCCAGACCTCAACCCAATCCAACACTTGTGGGTAGAGTTGAAGAAAAAGTTGTATTCGTACCCAAGTGATTCAATCAGTACGCACCAACATTGGGAACATGTAGAAGAGAGAGGAGAACAGATTTTGGTCGAGACATTCTTAAATCTGATGGAGAGCATGCCCAGAAGGACTCAGCAGTGCTGAAAGCCAAAGGTGGATTTACAAAATAATAACAAAATAATAAAGGAAAACAGTAACAATGCAGTTACATGAGGAGAATCTGCAGAACTAATCATATGCTAAATAGCTGCAAGTCCAATGTATGTATGAGATAGCCAAGATGATTGTCTATAAAACTATGGTAGTCTCACGTTGGAAGCTGTAGTGGATGGTGAGATATGGAGCCTGGAAGTCAAAAGGTCAAAACATTGTTACCCTTTTGCTCATCAGTGTATTTAGACAGATAGATATGAGACAGATAGAGAGATAATAAATACGAATAGATCTATCCGGACTTCTTTCCCTTCTTCTTTCCTTTCTCCCTCCCTCCAATCCTTTCTTTAATTCTTCCAACCTTCCTTCCCTCCTACCTCTCATCCTCTCTTTCTCCCTCCCATCCTTCCTTCTTTCCTACCTTCCTTTAACCTTTTTTTCTCCCTCATATCCTTGCATCTTTCATACTTTCCTTGCTTTATTTCTCCCACCCTTCCTTCCTTCACTCCTACCTTCCTCCCTCCCCTTCCTTCTGCTCCCTTGCTTTTTTCTTCCTCCCATCTTCTCTTCCTCCCTCTCCTTTCTTCTTCCCCCCTGTCCTTCCCATCGTCCCTTCGTTCCTTTCTTCCTATCTTCATTTTTTCCCTCCTTTCTTCTTACCTTTCTTTTTTCTCCCCCCCCCCCTAATACCCCCGACCCTATCATCTTACCTTTTCCTGCCTATCTTTCCTCCCTTCCATTCTTCCTTCCTCCCATCCTTCCACCTGTTTTACTTTCTTCCTCCCATGCACTCATCCTTCCTTTTTCCCTTCTACCTGCCTCCCTCCCATACTTCCTTCATTCTTTTCTCCAGTCCTACCTTCCTTCTCCCTCTCTCCCATCCTCGCTCACGCTTTCTTCACAATTGGGATGCTTTCTGACAGGAGAAGCTGATGACAAACTTGGGTCCTCAATTGATCACGAATATTCGAATTGCAAATTTTTATCACAAATATTTGCACTTCGAGAATTTAGAATATAGTGATATATAGTCTTAATTTCTAATATTGGAGATTTTTTTTTAAACAGTACACATGATCCCTCCCTGCTTCTCGCTTGTGGGCCAATGAGAAGGCTGCAATATCTTTTTACATAATCAATCAAGAAAATAATGACTGGAGATCACAAATTCTCGAATATATAGCAAATATTTGCCCAAATATTCGCGAGATATCGCAAATTCGAATATTGCCCCTGCCGCTTATCACTAGTCCTCATCTATGTGAGCAAGGTCTCATATTAGAAGATTTTTTATTTAGGTAAACTGGGTTCTGCACCCTCATGTATGTGAGCGGGGTCTCATGAGAAGATCTTACATTTAGGTGAGCTTCTTTCTGCGTTCTCATGTATGTGATCAGGATCTTATGGGATCAGAGCTGGGTTCTGCGTTGTCTGGTATGTAGCCCAGTGGGGAGAAAGAGCGTTGCAACCAGTTGCTAATGACGCTGTCGCATCACCAGGGGGTGTGGCCTAGCAGCATGTCTTTCCCGGCACAGCCGCATCGAAGATCTCACCGCTGGAGCCCGGACAGGTACGTTTTGACACAGGGTCTCACAGGTGCAGATTTTACATTTACGCGAGCTTGGTTCTTTATCCTCATGTATTTAGTAGGGTCTCACGGGAGTAGGTCTTACATTTAGGTGACCTGGTTTCTGCATCCTCATGTTTATGAGAAGGGTCTCATGGGAGCCGATCTTACATTAAGGTGAGCTAGGTTCTGCGTCCTCATATATGTAGTGGGATCTCACAGGAGTAGGTCTTACTTACATTTCGGTGAGCTGGTTCTTCGTCCTCATGTATGTAGTGGGATCTCACAGGACCAGGATCTTATAGTTAGGTGAGCTGGGTTCTTCGTTCCTATGTTTGTAGTGAGGTTTCACAGCAGCAGATGTTTCATTTAGGCGAGCTTGGTTCTTCGTCCTCATGTATGCATCAGGGTCTCACAAGAGTAAATCTTACATTTAGGTGAGCTGGTTCTTCGTCCTTATGTTTGTAGTAGGGTCTCACAGGAGTAGGTCTTACTTACATTTCGGTGAGTTGGTTCTTCGTCATGTATGTAGTGGGGGTCTAACAGGAGCAGGTCTTACATTTAGGTGAGCTTGGGTCTTCGTCCTCATGTATGTATCAGGGTCTCACAGGAGAAGGTCTTACTTACATTTCGGTGAGTTGGTTCTTCGTCCTCATGTATGTAGTGGGGTCTTACAAGAGTAGGTCTTACATTTAGGTGAGCTGGTTCTTCGTCCTCATGTATGTAGTGGGGTCTTACAGGGGTAGGTCTTGCATTTACGTGAGCTGGTTCTTCGTCCTCATGTATGTAGTGGGGGTCTATCAGGAGCAGGTCTTACATTTAGGTGAGCTGGGTTCTTCGTCCTCATGTATGTATCAGGGTCTCACAGGAGTAGGTATTAGCATTAGATGAGCTGGTTCTTCGTCCTCATGTATGTAGTAGGGGTCTAACAGGAGCAGGTCTTACATTTAGGCGAGCTTGGGTCTTCGTCCTCATGTATGTATCAGGGTCTCACAGGAGTAGGTCTTAGCATTAGATGAGCTGGTTCTTCGTCCTCATGTATGTAGTAGGGGTCTAACAGGAGTAGGTCTTACATTTAAGTGAGCTGGTTCTTCGTCCTCATGTATGTAGTGGGGGTCTAACAGGAGCAGGTCTTACATTTAGGTGAGCTTGGGTCTTCGTCCTCATGTATGTAGTGGGGTCTTACAGGAGTAGGTCTTACATTTAGGTGAGCTGGGTTCTTCGTCGTCATGTATGTAGTGGGGTCTTACAGGAGTAGGTCTTGCATTTAGGTGAGCTGGTTCTTCGCCCTCATGTATGTAGTGGGGGTCTAACAGGAGCAGGTCTTACATTTAGTTGAGCTGGTTCTTCGTCCTCATGTATGTAGTGGGGTCTCACAGAAGTAGGTCTTACATTTAGGTGAGCTGGGTTCTTCGTCCTCATGTATGTATCAGTGTCTCACAGGAGAAGGTCTTACATTTAGGTGAGCTGGTTCTTCGTCCTCATGTATGTAGTGGGATCTCACAGGAGTAGGTCTTAGCATTAGGTGAGCAGGTTCTTCGTCCTCATGTATGTAGTAGGGGTCTAACAGGAGCAGGTCTTACATTTAGGCGAGCTTGGGTCTTCGTCCTCATGTATGTATCAGGGTCTCATATGAGTAAGTTTTACATTTAGGTGAGCTGGTTCTTCGTCCTCATGTATGTAGTGGGATCTCACAGGAGTAGGTCTTAGCATTAGGTGAGCTGGTTCTTTGTCCTCATGTATGTAGTGGAGGGTCTAACAGGAGCAGGTCTTACATTTAGGTGAGCTTGGGTCTTCGTCCTCATGTATGTAGTGGGGTCTTACAGGAGTAGGTCTTACATTTAGGTGAGCTGGGTTCTTCGTCGTCATGTATGTAGTGGGGTCTTACAGGAGTAGGTCTTGCATTTAGGTGAGCTGGTTCTTCGCCCTCATGTATGTAGTGGGGGTCTAACAGGAGCAGGTCTTACATTTAGTTGAGCTGGTTCTTCGTCCTCATGTATGTAGTGGGGTCTCACAGGAGTAGGTCTTACATTTAGGCGAGCTGGTTCTTCGAGGTCTCACAGGGGCAGATCTTACATTTAGGTGAGCTGGTTCTTCGTCCTCATGTATGTAGTGGGGTCTTACAGGAGTAGATTTTAAATGTAGGTGAGCTGGTTCTTCGTCCTCATGTATGTAGTGGGGTCTCACAGGAGTAGGTCTTACATTTAGGTGAGCTGGGTTCTTCGTCCTCATGTATGTATCAGTGTCTCACAGGAGTAGGTCTTACATTTAAGTGAGCTGGTTCTTCGTCCTCATGTATGTAGTGGGATCTCACAGGAGTAGGTCTTAGCATTAGGTGAGCAGGTTCTTCGTCCTCATGTATGTAGTAGGGGTCTAACAGGAGCAGGTCTTACATTTAGGCGAGCTTGGGTCTTCGTCCTCATGTATGTATCAGGGTCTCATATGAGTAAGTCTTACATTTAGGTGAGCTGGTTCTTCGTCCTCATGTATGTAGTGGGATCTCACAGGAGTAGGTCTTAGCATTAGGTGAGCTGGTTCTTTGTCCTCATGTATGTAGTGGGGGTCTAACAGGAGCAGGTCTTACATTTAGGTGAGCTTGGGTCTTCGTCCTCATGTATGTAGTGGGGTCTTACAGGAGTAGGTCTTACATTTAGGTGAGCTGGGTTCTTCGTCGTCATGTATGTAGTGGGGTCTTACAGGAGTAGGTCTTGCATTTAGGTGAACTGGTTCTTCGCCCTCATGTATGTAGTGGGGGTCTAACAGGAGCAGGTCTTACATTTAGTTGAGCTGGTTCTTCGTCCTCATGTATGTAGTGGGGTCTTACAGTCGTAGGTCTTACATTTAGGCGAGCTGGTTCTTCGAGGTCTCACAGGGGCAGATCTTACATTTAGGTGAGCTGGTTCTTCGTCCTCATGTATGTAGTGGGGTCTTACAGGAGTAGATTTTAAATGTAGGTGAGCTGGTTCTTCATCCTCATGTATGTAGTGGGGTCTTACAGGAGTAGGTCTTACATTTAGGTGAGCTGGGTTCTTCATCGTCATGTATGTAGTGGGGTCTTACAGGAGTAGGTCTTGCATTTAGGTGAGCTGGTTCTTCGTCCTCATGTATGTAGTGGGGTCTTACAGGAGTAGGTCTTACATTTAGGCGAGCTGGTTCTTCGAGGTCTCACAGGGGCAGATCTTACATTTAAGTGAGCTGGTTCTTCGTCCTCATGTATGTAGTGGGGTCTTACAGGAGTTGGTCTTGCATTTAGGTGAGCTGGTTCTTCGCCCTCATGTATGTAGTGGGGTCTTACAGGAGCAGGTCTTACATTTAGTTGAGCTGGTTCTTCGTCCTCATATATGTAGTGGGGTCTCACAGGAGTAGGTCTTACATTTAGGTGAGCTGGGTTCTTCGTCCTCATGTATGTATCAGGGTCTTCCAGGAGTAGGTCTTACATTTAGGTGAGCTGGTTCTTCATTCTCATGTATGTAGTGGGGTCTTACAGGGGTAGATCTTACATTTAGGCGAGCTGGTTCCTCGTCCTCATGTATGTAGTGGGGTCTCTCAGGGGCAGATATTATATTTAGGAGAGCTGGTTCTTCATTCTCATGTATGTAGTGGGGTCTCACAGGAGCAGGTCTTACATTTAGGTGAGCTGGTTCTTCGTTGTCATGTATGTAGTGGGGTCTCACTGTAGTAGGTCTTACATTTAGGTGAGCTGGTTCTTCATTCTCATGTATGTAGTGTTGTCTCACAGGAGTAGGTCTTAAATTTAGGTGAGCTGGTTCTTCCTCCTCATGTATGTATTAGGGTCTCACTGGAGTAGGTCTTACATTTAGGTGAGCTGGGTTTTGCATTTACACAAAGTATGAAGCAAATTGCTTCATGTCATCACAAAGGTCAGGATGACAGTAACATTTGCACACGCTTGTTAATCTTTCCAATGTCATGTAAACTCACGATGGATGACTTCAGTGTGCAGTCAGTGCTGGCGTAGTGCATGAATGTGTTGGAAATATAATCACCTTGGATCGAGAAATGCACCAGAAGACAGATCCGATTACACAGAACATTTATAAGTGATTAAAGCCGACGTGACGGCGCTCACTGAGGAGTGATACCCCATAAAACATATTCATACGGGGGTGTGAGGGCCATAGCTATACAATCAGAGAGGTCCATAAATCAGAACAATTGATTCTAGCTGTCTCTATTACAATCATGAGAAGTCAGAGCACGGAGCCATGAAGTGGCTTGGGGACACCTGCATTTGTATGTTTTCCAGGATGTCAGAAGTTGGACTTATAGGCTCTTATAAAAAGTATTTAATATCTCGTGACTCGTGAGGTGAGCCTATGATAACACTGCCTGTCCCAAGCTCTGTATTTTACCAGACACTCAGCTTTTTCCTTTGTAGCCTGGTAAAAAAAAAAGTAAGGAATGATCTAACATGTTGATTGGAGAGTAACATCACTATGAAATTTACTGAAGACACGGTGTTGTCATAAGGACTTAGATCTGGAGTTTAGAAATGGAAATGTTAACATGTAAATGATGGTCAGCTAGAAGTGTAAAATACCGCAACCTAGTGTACAGGATAATGACACTGACACTTGGGGTACAGGATAATGACACTGACACTTGGGGTACAGGATAATGACACTGACACTCGGGGTGCAGGATAATGACACTGACACTTGGGGTACAGGATAATGACACTGACACTTGGGGTACAGGATAATGACACTGACACTTGGGGTACAGGATAATGACACTGACACTTGGGGTACAGGATAATGACACTGACACTTGGGGTACAGGATAATGACACTGACACTTGGGGTACAGGATAATGACACTGACACTTGGGGTACAGGATGATGACACTGACACTCGGGGTACAGGATGATAACACTGACACTTGGGGTACAGGGTAATGACACTGACACTTGGGGTACAGGATAATGACACTGACACTTGGGGTACAGAGTAATGACACTGGTACTTGGGGTACAGGATAATGACACTGACACTTAGGGTACAGGATAATGACACTTGGGGTACAGGATAATGACACTGACACTTGGGGTACAGGACAATGACACTGACATTTGGGGTACAGGATAATGACACTGACACTTGGGGTACAGGATAATGACACTGACACTTGGGGTACAGGATAATGACACTGACACTTGGGGTACAGGATAATGACACTGACACTTGGGGTACAGGGTAATGACACTGACACTTGGGGTACAGGATAAAGACAATGACACTTGGGGTACAGGATAATGACACTGACACTTGGGGTACAGGATAATGACACTGACACTTGGGGTACAGGATAATGACAGTGACACTTGGGGTACAGGATAATGACACTGACACTTGGGGTACAGGATAATGACACTGACACTTGGGGTACAGGATAATGACACTGATACTTGGGGTACAGGATAATGACACTGACACTCGGGGTACAGGATAATAACAGTGACACTTGGGGTACAGGATAATGACACTGACACTTGGGGTACAGGATAATGACACTGACACTTGTGGTACAGGATAATGACACTGACTCTCGGGGTACAGGATAATGACACTGACACTTGGGGTACAGGATAATGACACTGACACTCGGGGTACAGGATAATGACACTGACACTGACACTTGGGGTACAGGATAATGACACTGATACTCGGGGTACAGGATAATGACACTAACACTTGGGGTACAGGATAATGACACTGACACTTGGGGTACAGGATAATGACACTGACACTTGGGGTACAGGATAATGACACAGTGACACCTAGAGTCAGGATAATGACACTGCACTTGGCGTACAGGATAATGACTGACACACTCGGTACAGGATAATAACAGTGACACTTGGTGGTACAGGATAATGACACTGACACTTGGGGTACAGGATAAAGACAATGACACTTGGGGTACAGGATAATGACACTGACACTTGGGGTACAGGATAATGACACTGACACTGGGTACAGGATAATGACACTGACACTCGGGTACAAGATAATGACACTGACACTCGGGGTACAGGATAATGACACTAACACTTGGGGTACAGGATAATGACACTGACACTTGGGGTACAGGATAATGACACTGACACTTGGGGTACAGGATAATGACACAGTGACACTTGGGGTACAGGATAATGACACTGGTACTTGGCGTACAGGATAATGACGCTGACACTCGGGGTACAGGATAATAACACTGACACTTGTGGTACAGGATAATGACACTGACACTTGGGGTACAGGATAAAGACAATGACACTTGGGGTCCAGGATAATGACACTGACACTCGGGGTACAGGATAATGACACTGACACTTGGGGTACAGGATAATGACACTGACACTCGGGGTACAAGATAATGACACTGACACTCGGGGTACAGGATAATGACACTGACACTCGGGGTATAGGATAATGACACTGACATTTGGGGTACAGGATAATGACACTGACACTTGGGCTACAGGATAATGACACTGACACTTGGGGTACGGGATGATGACACTGACACTCGGGGTACAGGATAATGACACTGACACTCGGGGTACAGGATAATGACACTGACACTTGGGGTACAGGATAATGACACTGACACTCGGGGTACAGGATAATGACACTGACACTCGGGGTACAGGATAATGACACTGACACTTGGGGTACAGGATAATGACACTGACACTTGGGGTACAGGATAATGACACTGACACTCAGGGTACAGGATAATGACACTGACACTGACACTTGGGGTACAGGATAATGACACTGATACTCGGCGTACAGGATAATGACACTAACACTTGGGGTACAGGATAATGACACTGACACTTGGGGTACAGGATAATGACACTGACACTTGGGGTCCAGGATAATGACACTGACACTTGGGGTACAGGATAATGACACTGACACTCAGGGTACAGGATAATGACACTGACACTTGGGGTACAGGATAATGACACTGACACTCGGGGTACAGGATAATGACACTGACACTTGGGGTACAGGATAATGACACTGACACTTGGGGTACAGGATAATGACACTGACACTTGGGGTACAGGATAATGACACTGACACTTGGGGTACAGGATAATGACACTGACACTTGGGGTACAGGATAATGACACTGACACTTGGGGTACAGGATAATAACAGTGACACTTGGGGTACAGGATAATGACACTGACACTTGCGGTACAGGATAATGACACTTGGGGTACAGGATAATGACACTGACACTTGGGGTACAGGATAATGACACTGACACTCGGGGTACAGGATAATGACACTGACACTTGGGGTACAGGATAATGACACTGACACTTGGGGTACGGGATAATGACACCGACACTTGGAGAACAGGATAATGACACTGACACTCGGGGTACAGGATAATGACACTGACACTTGGAGTACAGGATAATGACACTGACACTTGGAGAACAGGATAATGACACTGACACTTGGGTACAGGATAATGACACTGACACTCGGAGTACAGGATATTGACACTGACACTTGGGGTACAGGATAATGACACTGACACTCGGGGTACAGGATAATGACACTGACACTCGGAGTATAGGATAATGACACTGACACTTGGGGTACAGGATAATGACACTGACACTTGGGGCACAGGATAATGACGCTGACACTCGGGGTACAGGATAATGACACTGACACTCGGAGTATAGGATAATGACACTGACACTTGGGGTACAGGATAATGACACTGACACTTGGGGTACAGGATAATGACACTGACACTTGGGGTACAGGATAATGACACTGACACTTGGGGTACAGGATAATGACACTGACACTTGGGGTACAGGATAATGACACTGACACTTGGGGTACAGGATAATGACACTGACACTCTGGGGTACAGGATAATGACACTGACACTTGGGGTACAGGATAATGACACTGACACTTGGGGTACAGGATAATGACACTGACACTTGGGGTACAGGATAATGACACTGACACTCGGGGTACAGGATAATGACACTGACACTTGGGGTACAGGATAATGACACACTGACACTCAGGGTACAGGATAATGACACTGAGCACTTGGGGTACAGGATAATGACACTGACACTCGGGGTACAGGATAATGACACTGACACTTGGGGTACAGGATAATGACACTGACACTTGGGGTACAGGATAATGACACTGACACTTGGGGTACAGGATAATGACACTGACACTTGGGGTACAGGATAATGACACTGACACTTGGGGTACAGGATAATGACACTGACACTCGGGGTACAGGATAATGACACTGACACTTGGGGTACAGGATAATGACACTGACACTTGGGGTACAGGATAATGACACTGACACTTGGGGTACAGGATAATGACACTGACACTCGGGGTACAGGATAATGACACTGACACTTGGGGTACAGGATAATGACACTGACACTTGGGGTACAGGATAATGACACTGACACTTGGGGTACAGGATAATGACACTGACACTTGGGGTACAGGATAATGACACTGACACTTGGGGTACAGGATAATGACACTGACACTTGGGGTACAGGATAATGACACTGACACTTGGGGTACAGGATAATGACACTGACACTTGGGGTACAGGATAATGACACTGACACTCGGGGTACAGGATAATGACCACTGACACTTGGGGTACAGGATAATGACACTGACACTCAGGGTACAGGATAATGACACTGACACTTGGGGTACAGGATAATGACACTGACACTCGGGGTACAGGATAATGACACTGACACTTGGGGTACAGGATAATGACACTGACACTTGGGGTACAGGATAATGACACTGACACTTGGGGTACAGGATAATGACACTGACACTTGGGGTACAGGATAATGACACTGACACTTGGGGTACAGGATAATGACACTGACACTTGGGGTACAGGATAATGACACTGACACTTGGGGTACAGGATAATGACACTGACACTTGGGGTACAGGATAATGACACTGACACTTGGGGTACAGGATAATGACACTGACACTTGGGGTACAGGATAATGACACTGACACTTGGGGTACAGGATAATGACACTGACACTTGGGGTACAGGATAATGACACTGACACTTGGGGTACAGGATAATGACACTGACACTTGGGGTACAGGATAATGACACTGACACTTGGGGTACAGGATAATGACACTGACACTTGGGGTACAGGATAATGACACTGACACTTGGGGTACAGGATAATGACACTGACACTTGGGGTACAGGATAATGACACTGACACTCGGGGTACAGGATAATGACACTGACACTTGGGGTACAGGATAATGACACTGACACTTGGAGTACAGGATAATGACACTGACACTCGGGGTACAGGATAATGACACTGACACTTGGGGTACAGGATAATGACACTGACACTTGGGGTACAGGATAATGACACTGACACTTGGGGTACAGGATAATGACACTGACACTTGGGGTACAGGATAATGACACTGACACTTGGAGTACAGGATAATGACACTGACACTTGGGGTACAGGATAATGACACTGACACTCGGAGTACAGGATAATGACACTGACACTTGGGGTACAGGATAATGACACTGACACTTGGGGTACAGGATAATGACACTGACACTCGGGGTACAGGATAATGACACTGACACTCGGGGTACAGGATAATGACACTGACACTTGGGGCACAGGATAATGACGCTGACACTCGGGGTACAGGACAATGACACTTACACTTGGGGTACAGGATAATGACACTGACACTTGAGGTACAGGATAATGACTCACTGACACTTGGGGTACAGGATAATGACACTGACACTTGGGGTACAGGATAATGACACTGACACTTGGGGTACAGGATAATGACACTGACACTTGGGGTACAGGATAATGACACTGACAGTTGGGGTACAGGATAATGACACTGACACTTGGGGTACAGGATGATGACACTGACACTTGGGGTACAGGATAATGACACTGACACTTGGGGTACAGGATAATGACACTGACAGTTGGGGTACAGGATAATGACACTGACACTCGGGGTACAGGATAATGACACTGACACTTGGGGTACAGGATAATGACACTGACACTTGGGGTACAGTTTAACAGCACTGAAAATTGGGGTACAGGATAATGACACTGACACTTGGGGTACAGGATAACGATACTGACACTCGGGGTACAGGATAATGACACTGACACTTGGGGTACAGGATAATGACACTGACACTCGGAGTACAGGATATTGACACTGACACTTGGGGTACAGGATAATGACACTGACACTTGGGGTACAGGATAATGACACTGACACTTGTGGTACAGGATAATGACACTTACACTTGGGGTACAGGATAATAACACTGACACTTGGGGTACAGGATGATGACACTGACACTTGAGGTACAGGATGATGACACTGACACTTGGGGTTACAGGAAAATGACTTTGACACTTGGGGTACAGGATAATGACACTGACACTTGGGGTATAGGATAATGACACTGACACTTGGGGTACAGGATAATGACACTTGGGTACAGGATAATGACACTGACACTTGGGGTACAGGATAATGACACTGACACTTGGGGTACAGGATAATGACACTGACACTCGGGGTACAAGATAATGACACTGACACTTGGGGTACAGGATAATGACGCTGACACTTGGGGTACAGGATAATGACACTGACACTTGGGGTATAGGATAATGACACTGACACTTGGGGTACAGGATAATGACACTGACACTCGGTGTACAGGATAACGACACTGACACTTGGGGTACAGGATAATGACACTGACACTTGGGGTACAGGATAATGACACTGACACTTGGGGTACAGGATAATGACGCTGATACTTGGGGTACAGGATAATGACCATGATGTCTCCTCTTGTCTGTTGACTGTGGACGCTCTATCTTTACTAGTTATTGTGACTCTCATTATTTCGATGCCGCCAGTTTTATCTTTTAGTCGCTGGTCCCGTACTTTTACCATTTCTAGATATTTTGCCGTAGTTTCTCATTTTTCACATGACATTATTACATTACTTATTTTTGACTCCTCTAATTGCAAGTGATTCACTTGGTCACAGTCACATTCGTTGACTCACATGGACACGAGTTATGAAGAGAAACTCTGGGTCGATGAGTCAAGTTTGAATCTCCGTAGTTTTCCACTAAATCCCATCCTGAAATATCATATGCTCCATCTATGAAAAGTCATTGACCTATCGGACTTTTGGCTCATCTTTTCTATGTAGGGTGACCATAACCAAACATGGACTCCAAGTAGATAGAAAAGATGATGCTCCATAGGAACGGCCCAAATGATTCTCTTTTATTGGTGGTTCTCCCAGAGTGGAAGAGAGAACCATCTCAACTTCTCCATCAGAACATTGCTCCTCTCATTTGTTAATTGGGATGGAGGAGTTGAGCCAACTTGGGCTTTGCCTTTATGATAAGTAGAACTTTGCCATTAGGTCTACTCCCAACTTCTGAGTATCTCAACATGGCGGGGGGTGATTAAAGCGATCTGGTGAAATTAACGTAATGTCGCCTCCTAGCACCATACTGCTATTGAGCAGACAGAGCTGTGTGAGGACCTTGCTTGGCCTTGAGCTACCAACGTCTGATGAGTGGTAGACTGACCCAGAAGACCTTGCAACAGTCCCATAATGTATGCTGAATACACGGAATTATACACCTGTAATCTTAACATTACATTTTCCCAAGCGAAGGAAATCTGAAGGATTAGTCATGAATTTGAGCTTTTCATGCTCCAAAAGTCATTCACCAGCTGGAAATCCAATATACATACTGTAGGACAATGGAGTGAGGAGGGGGGGATTAAAGTTGTATTAGTTTCCATGGAAACATATGTTAAAGAAACTCAAGGAACACTCATTGATTCCTAAGGAAATTGTAGGCGAACTTTGCATAGACCTGCTGGTAATTCGTGTTAACCCATGGGTGACAGGAGGTCGCCGGTTTTATTATATGGGTATATAATATGAATTTATCGGTATTTAGCTACTTACTCGAATATATTCCAGTCTCGTTTTGGGGGTCCATATCTCAAAGTAACTAAAACATGATTATTGCTGGGGGCAGGGCCGGCTCTAGGTTCATGTGGGCCCTTGAGCGATAAATCACAGTGTGCCCCCTTGAAGCATTTTTTTACATTTACATGTCCCCCTGTAGCTCCCACACGGTATAATGACCCACAGTGGCCCCTATACAGTATAATGACCACTAGTGGCCCTTAACACAGTATAATGACCCCCCCAATGCCCCCCCTCACATAGTATAATGACCCCCAGTGGCCCCACACACAGTATAATGACCCCACAGTGGCCCTCCACGAGGGGTCATTATATCCCCAGTGAACACTTTTACCCACTCATGCCAGGTCTAAAAAAGGTGGCGTGGGCAGGGAAAGGGATATAGTTATGGCCATACAGTTATTGTTTACCACCGCCATACAGTTATTGGATACCACCGCCATACAATGACATAACACCACTGTACAGTGACCAAATAAAAGGGTATAAGAGGAAACAGTACAGGGAATGACTAGGGGCACTGCACAGGGTGTGGTAAGAGGGCACAATACAGGGTATAAGGGGGCACAGTATGGGGTGAGGGGTACAGTACGGGGTGGGGGGCGCAGTCACGTGAACCTGTGATGTTAAAAAGTCCTTATAGTGAATGCAGCTCAAACGCCACCATAATGAGAGGTAGAAGAGTGAGACAGGGGCCCGGGGCCCTGGATGGACAGGAGGGGTGGACCCACCAAGTAGGTGGAAGAAGCTCTGAGGTCTGTGCATGGCAGCGATAGGAGATAGGAGGGTGAGACAGGAGCTCTGGATACATAAGGGAGGAAAGGAGATCCCGCTTTTTTACAAGCTTTAAGGATGTGACGGGGAAAACCTAGGTAAAGCTTGTAAAAAAGCGGGATCTTGACATAGGGGCCACTTAATATGGTGGATTTGGTGATCTCTGTAATGGAGACACCCCTTTGCTTGGTTTTCCTTCCATTGAGGGATATCTGGCTCTCATTGTGTTGTAGACCCATAACTGGGGCCCCACATTTATTTTGCATATTCCTGTTTCCCAGGGAGCTTTGCACTTCGGATTGCTGTGTTGAGACTCTTAACTGAGGCTCCGCGGTGTTTCTTGTAGCTGGTCTCCCTGAGATCAGCTATTGTTGTGTTTGATGTTTACCAATAGGAAGCTTGGGTGGATACTCCTAGTCTATATATAGTCTGGGTAGATCTTCCATTTTTGTGTAGTCTGGATAGGTCTTTTCCTGTGTCAAGGTAGGTCTTCCTAGCATTTTTACAGCCTGGGTAGGTATTTCTGGTCTTTCCATATGCTGGATAGGTCTTTGTTTTGTTTGTGTAGGTCAGACAGGTCTTCATTTTCTTCATGTCCTGAGAAGGTCTTTCTTTTCTTTGTGTATCCTGGGTAGATGTTTTTGGGTTGTGTGTGCTCCTCAGGACTGTAGGTATTATTTTTTTTTTACTTTGTGTATCTCAGGTAGGTATTCCTTTTCTCTGTGTAGATGCTCTTTATGTAGCATGCATAGAACTTTGTACTCCTGGGTCTTCCTGGCCTTTGTATAACCAGGGTAGAGCTTTCCCGGCTTTGCATAACCTAAGTAGATTTTCCTTTTCTTTATGTAGCCTATGTAGTTCGTTTAGCTCTATATGTAGCTTTGAGTGGTCTTATACCTGATAATTTGCCTTCCCAGGCATATTACTGGGGGGCACAATGTGGGCATATTACTGGGGGCACAATGTGGGCATATTACTGGGGGCACAATGTGGGCATATTACTGGGGGCTTAATGTGGGGATATTACTGGGGGCACAATGTGGGCATATTACTGGGGGGTACAATGTGGGCATATTACTGGGGGGCACAATGTGGGAATATTAATGGGGAGCACAATGTGGGCATATTACTAGGGGGCACAATGTGGGCATATTACTGGGTGCACAATGTGGGAATATTACTGGGGGGCACAATTTGGGCATATTACTGGGGGCACAATGTGGGCATATTACTGGGGGCTTAATGTGGGGATATTACTGGGGGCACAATGTGGGCATATTACTGGGGGGTACAATGTGGGCATATTACTGGGGGGCACAATGTGGGAATATTAATGGGGGGCACAATGTGGGCATATTACTAGGGGGCACAATGTGGGCATATTACTGGGTGCACAATGTGGGAATATTACTGGGGGGCACAATTTGGGCATATTACTGGGGGACACAATGTGGGCATATTACTGGGGGCACAATGTAGGCATATTACTGGGGGCTCAATGTGGGCATATTACTGGGGGCTCAATGTGGGCATATTACTGGGGGCACAATGTGGGCATATTACTGGGGGGAACAATGTGGGCATATTACTGTGGGGAACAATGTGGGCATATTACTGGGGGGCACAATGTGGGCATATTACTGGAGGGCACAATGTGGGCATATTACTGGGGGACACAATGTGGGCATAATACTGGGGGCTTAATGTGGGCATATTACTGGGGGCACAATGTGGGCATATTACTGGGGGCTCAATGTGGGCATATTACTGGGGGCACAATGTGGGCATAATACTGGGGGCTTAATGTGGGCATATTACTGGGGGCACAATGTGGGCATATTACTGGGGGGCTCAATGTGGGCATATTACTGGGGGCACAATGTGGGCATATTACTGGGGGCACAATGTGGGCATATTACTGGGGGCACAATGTGAGCATATTACTGGGGGCACAATGTGGGCATATTACTGGGGGGCACAATGTGGGCATATTACTGGGGGGCACAATGTGGGCATATTACTGGGAGGCACAATGTGGGCATATCACTGGGGGCTCAATGTGGGCATATCACTGGGGGCTCAATGTGGGCATATTACTGGGGCACAATGTGGGCATATTACTGGGTGGCACAATGTGGGCATATTACTGGGAGCAGAATGTGGGCATAATACTGGGTGCACAATGTGGGCATATTACTGGGGGCTCAATGTGGGCATATTACTGGGGCACAATGTGGGCATATTACTGGGGGGCACAATGTGGGCATATTACTGGGAGGCACAATGTGGGCATATTACTGGGAGGCACAATGTGGGCATATTACTGGGTGCACAATGTGGGCATATCACTGGGAGGCACAATATGGATATATTACTGGGGGCACAGCTGGGTATATTACTGGGGGCACAAGGTGGGCATATGACTGGGGGCACAGCTGGGCATAATTCTGTGAAGACACAATATGGGCATAAATACTGTGCAGTAGCATGAAGGGGGAATAATTACTATGGGGGCATTAAGGGGACTGGTCGGGATTAGGGGTATAATTATGTTTTGGACATTGGAGGTGTTACAAAGTTGGGAGTATGTCTTTTTGGCCTTTATTTTGCCTAAGTAGATCTTCCTTTAGCCTGGAGAAGTCTTCCTAATTATAATATAACCTATAGGTCTTTTCGGTCTTTATGTAGTCTGAGTGGATCTTCCTTCACTTAATGTAACCTGGCCTGTTCTTCTGAGTGTTCAAGTAGCCTAGATAAAGTAGCCCTGTTTGGTTTACATTTAGCTTGGGTAGGTCTTCCGGGTTATTATGTTGTCCAGGTAGATCTGCTTGGTCTTCATACAAGGCTTCTTGGTCTTCACATGGCCTGAGTAGATCTTCATTCTCTTCATGTAGCCTGGGCAGATCTTCCTGGCCTTCAAGTAACCCAGATAGATCTGCCTAGTCGTCTTATGGCTTGGGCAGGTCTTTTTAGCTACTGTAGGTAAAGGGCCCAAAACTTTCTCAGGGAGCCTTTGTCCACAGTCTTGGGATTTTCTTGTTATTAGACTTTGGTCCTGTGACCTGGGGGTGAGCAATGCTGCAGTATCTGATGCAATATTAGTTTTTGCATGCATTTGCTCTTTAACGCTCTATTCAGTGATCGGAGCCAATAGATGATTTGCAGTAACTGAGAGTCAGCCGCCATCTACTCTGAATTACAATTAACCAGAAATTACATTTCTCCACTTAATTAATGCATATACCTGACTGAAAATGGGATGAAGGCAATTACCTTGGCTTCTATAGAATTTCATTGCACTTATGTCATAAGGACTTGTTTTCATTTCACTGGTCGTTCTGACCTTTTATGTGATTATTTTAGGTGTTCATGTCATTTTTTAAATGTCTTGGACTATGGCTTGACTAATGCAAAATTCAGTTTCTAATGATACGTGGCAAAAACACATTAGAAGGGTGATTAATGATAGCGGCAACTCCTTGGCCAGAAAGCATAGAAATTTGGTGCGCAATAAATAATATTGAAAATAGACGGGGAGAAAGAATGGAGGGAGGAGAGACTTGGCACGACGAGAGGAACAAAATTACCTTGCTGGACTCCTAGTCAGACGTATCCCGGTTCTACACATTCATGGCTTGTTTATTGAGTATGAGGTCTGATCTGTGATCTGGAAGAGTCCTGTTTCTTCTTGACACCAAAGACGAACATAGTTGATAAGGTGGATGAAAGACCAGGTCCATCTAGCCCAACCTATTACCCAGAGAAAGACAAAAATCCTTGGACAACTATTTCACCGTATTACAGGAAAAATGAATTCTCAATCTGGCAATCAGAATAAATCCCTGGACCAAGATCCCATGTCTAAAAATTGAGCACATATAACTTGCGATAGGATATTTTTGTCAGAGAGTAACATGGTGGATTGTGTGGTCATGCTCTCCAGGGCTGGCACGGTCACTGCTCCAGTCACCCCTGTTCTCTCTTCTCTGGTGGCCTGGACCAGCTGATCCTATGTAGTGTTGAGCGCGAATAATCGAATAGCGAATTTTTATTGCGAATATCGCAACTTCGATAATTTGCGAATATTGCGAATATATCGCGATATATTAGCAATTTCGAATATTCGTTTTTTTTTTTTTAGTTGTTAATCCTTGTTGCTCTGTGGTTGTCTTCCCACTTCCCAAAAGCTGTTCTTACCTGTCCGGAGGATTCCTGGCTCCCTGCCCGCTTCAGTCATTGCCCGTTGCCGCTTCTGCCGACTTTCCGTGTGCATGGGAACGCCTCCATGCTAAAATGTACTGTCGGATGTGAGAATCACGATCTCACAAATTTGACTAAGTTGTAATCGCAATGCGATTAATATAACCTGAATTATTCGCATTGCGATATTCGTTATATTCTAGCAATACAACCATTAGGAACCCAGCTTTAAGTTGAATTCGCAATGCGAACATATACTCGCATTGCGAAATCAACTTAGAACTGAGTTCCTAATGGTTGTTTTGCTAGAATATAACGAAGATGACGAATATTACGAATTCACGAATATAGCCCTATATTATCAATCTTCGTTATATTCTAGCAACAACCATTAGCAACTCAGCTCTAAGTTTTATTCGCGAAGCGAACATATACTCGCATTGCGAATTGATCTTAGAGCTAAGTTCCTAATGGTTGTATTGTCTAGAATATAACGAAGATGACGAATATCACAAATTCACGAATATAGCGCTATATTCTCAATCTTCGTTATATTCTAGCAATACAACCATTAGGAAGTTGGATTCGCAATGCGATTAATGCAGGCTATATTAATCGCATTGCGAATTCAACTTAGAGCTGAGTACCTAATGGTTGTTGCTAGAATATAACGAAGATTGAGAATATAGCGCTATATTCGTGATATTCGTTATCTTCATCAATTCTAGCAATACAAGTTACAACCATTAGGAACTCACCTCTAAGTTTAATTCGCGATGTGAATATAAATTCGCGTAACATTCACAATATATAGAATAATGACGAATATTCCATTTTGACGAATATATGACGAATATTCAATCGAATATTCGCGAAATATCGCAAAATCGAATATGGCACCTCCCGCTCATCACTAATCCTATGCAGCTTCCTTTCAGTGTTTCCGCCACTGTTATCTTCTGCTGTCATTTTTTGCAGGTCATGGCCTGTGGTTGCCAGCTAGGCATCTCCAGTCTGCCCGTACGGTATGCGCAGCTCCACAGTTTTCAAATACAAGCACACACCACCCTAATGTTTGCCAGGCAAATGCATGCTTTCCCATGGGAGATAGATTTTTCTAGTTTCCGCAAAAGTGTGCTGTTCCATTTACTAATATCCGGCCGATTCCTGATCGTGATTCTGCCTGCCTCGACTTGTGACTGATTACTGTATTGACCCTTTGCTGCCTGCCCTGATTTTGGACTGTTCTTCAGATTGCTTATACTCTGCCTGCCCTGACCTTAGCCTGTCCCTGGCTATGATTTAGCCTGGTCCCTCAGTGCTCCGCATACAGTGACTCCAAGGGTCAGCTGCCAATCACATAGAGACTAATCCAGGGGGTAGCAGCCTGGTGACTCCTCTGCATTGAAGTTCAGAACCCTGCTTAGGAGTTATAGGGTGAAAACCAGGGAACTGCCCAAAGTCAAATCTGTTGGTTGGCACAGTGGTTCCACACCATCTTCCATAACATGGTAGAAGAATGGTGGATCTGCTGATGTGAAAAGATGGCCTTGCACTTAGTTTATGGGTGTAGTGAGACACTTGGTCACAATGGAGAAAGCTTCATGTATGGTGTCTTCCTTCCTGGTGTGTGAACATGAACCCTTGAAGTGGAACAAGCACCTATCAGATATTTATGGCCTTTACTTTTGATATACCATGAATGTCTCTACTTTCTATTATAGTGAAGTGAGATCAGTAGGGTCTTGTAATTAGTGACTGTCTCAAAAACGGAGACATCTAAGAAATAATGTGGCAAACTCCATTTAGGTCTAGAGGGACAATGACAAAAATAAAATATAGCAATTGACAGTCAGGTGTCCCTTTTCTTATGGTGTTTAACTCACTGGTGAAAAAAAACTCCTCTTATTCATGTACTGTGGTACACATTGTCTACGAGTATCTGAATTTTGTCCACATAGACCAGGCAAAGCAGGTGTCTCATGGTGGAGGCATGAGTCGGGGACTGTCCTGTCCATCTTTTCCACCACTAAGCATAAAGCTTAGGATATTTTACCTACTGAACCTTGTTGTCCATCCTTGGCCTTTATAAGAAGGCAGACATGTCCCAAATATGCAGCAGCAGAATTATTTGTAGTCAGTGAGTAGAAAGTTTAAGGTCACAATGTCAGTGACAGTGTTTGCAAAACGCTCCAGTAAAGAAGAGTCCTCTGGGAGATTCATCTCCAAGGTCTTGCTGCCGAGTTAAAATTCATGTCCCAGAAACAGACACAGCTTATTCCCTAATGACGGGATCATTTTTAGAAGGTGTTTGGGTCATGGTCTCAAAATCTCAGGGGATTTATTTTCTGGTGTCTCACAGAGGGACAGAATATATTTAGTGATATCATGAGTAGACAGCTTCAGTGCAGATGCAGACACAACAACCGCCTGTTCCTCACGAGACTTGAGAACAACTGGTCATGGCAAAAAGTGCCCATGGATCCAGGAAACTTCATTCTGTAAAGTTAAGAATCTGACAGTCAATAATGATGGGTAATTCCAGGGCCACCAACACAACGTCTGTTACCCACCTTGATACTACAAGTCCATGGTGAAGATATCTCTAGTTACTGGTAAGTATATAACTAGTTCCTGATAAATTGATTGGCTGTATCCTCATGAAGATGGACTGTTTCAGTAATGTCACTGGTTTCTGATGTCAGCACAGCAGGCAGGAACACACAGACTGTGAGCTCTAACTGGAAACCATCCCGCTTTTCTTGCATACAAGTCCGCAGTTGGTCGAAGGACCCTACTCTCCTAATTGCAAGAGAGACACACACACAACGAAACATAACAGAGATGGAGTCATTCAGGAATGGGTCGGAATCGGGCAGATAATACAGCACCAAATCAGAAGACAGAGGGTAGTCAGAATAGCCAAGCCAAAGTTAGAACCAGATGGGAGACACGATACCAAATCACGGGACAAAGAGAGTGGTCAAAGGCAAGCCGAAGTCAATAGTAATATAGCAATCCAAAAGCACAGAATGAAACCGGGAGCACAGCTATAACTGGCAAGGGTAGCATAGAATGTAAATAGAGCACCGAGTCCCTGGATGAGAACCTGATAGGACCAGGGACCCGAAGCCCTATTGGACCAGAACACCAGTAGCCTTCATCATAACTAAGCACACCTAACCCATAGATCAACTAGTATTGCCCAACATGTGGGAGGAACACAGCGAGCGCTCTGTAGCTATGGACAAGCTTGCATCAACAGGGGGTTTGGCTAGGCGGCGCGGCCGCAGCCCCAGGCCGGAGCACTGAAGCCCGACAGGTAAATTGGCGACACCTGGTGAATTGATTGGCTAGATTCTCAGGAACATGAAGTGAACTGGTGATGTCACTCGTTCCTGGTGTGTTAATAGGCTGTATTCTCATGAATGTAGAGTATATGAAGACACTGGTTCCTGATTAATAATTAATAGGTCGTATTGTCATGAACATGAAGTGTCTTGGTGGCATCACTGGTTTCTCGTAAATTGATTGGCTGTATGCTCATGAACATGAAGTCTTTGTGATCTTACTGGTTGCTGGTGTGTTAATAGGCTGTGTTCTATTAAAATTAAAGAGTCTTGGTAATGTGACTGGTTCCCTTTGTGTTGGTAGGATGTATTCTCATGAATATGAAGTGTCTTGGTGATGTCACTGGATCCTGGTGTATTTTCATTAATATGAAGTGACTTGGTGATGTCACTGGATCCTGGTGCATTCTCATGAATATGAAGTGTCTTGGTGATGTCACTGGATCCTTGTGTATTCTCATGAATATGAAGTGTCTTGGTGATGTCACTGGATCCTGGTGTATTCTCATGAATATGAAGTGTCTTGGTGATGTCACTGGTTCCTGGTGTGTTAATAGGCTTTATTCTCATGAATATGAAGTGTCTTGTTGATGTCACTGGATCCTGGTATATTCTCATGAATATGAAGTGTCTTGGTGATGTCACTGGATCCTGGTGTATTCTCATGAATATGAAGTGTCTTGTTGATGTCACTGGATCCTGGTATATTCTCATGAATATGAAGTGTCTTGGTGATGTCACTGGATCCTGGTGTATTCTCATGAATATTAAGTGTCTTGGTGATGTCACTGGATCCTGGTATATTCTCATGAATATTAAGTGTCTTGGTGATGTCACTGGATCCTGGTAAACTGCATTCTCATGAATATTAAGTGTTTTGGTGAAGTCTCTTGTTCCTAGTGAATTGATTCTGTATCATTGGAGTCTCACTATTCCTCTGGTATGTTTTCATACTGTTTATTTTTTTGTTTCACAGGGCACTTGCAGACATTTTGATACAGCAGGGGCCGATACCTATCCCACACTGTGAACGAGAGGCCATCTCAGCTGTCGATAACTCTCCCAAAGAGAATACGCCTGTAAGAACTTCAAAAAATCAGTATACTCCCGTGAGAACGACCAAGACCAACCATGGAACAGGTGGGTTCTTTAAAATGCTTTCATGGTCCTAACAGATAGGATTGATCTTTCAGACATTGTATAGTACTTTTCTCATGTACAAATAACTCTTTGATAATATCCCGTGAAGGTTCTTTATCGTTAGGCTCAATGCCACTATCTGGGCAGTTGTGTAAAGATTGTACTGGTGTTTGCTGGGTGTTTTATGTTTCCTTCCTGTGATCATGTGATGCAAATAATATAGAAATACCAGAGAACTTCCTTTCCCAAACCCAATATCTAAATCATCTAGAAGAAAACATCACTCCAAACAAATAATCTGTGATGTGAGAAAATACACTGGAACATACTCAGAACAACAGAAACACTAGACGCGTTTCAGAGCATTTTTTACAACTTGTGTTTTATTATGCAACTCGTATAGTTTAATAATTTTACCTGTTTGGAGTGTTGGATTTCTAGCCATCGCTTGGGGCAGATAATGGAGGGGCAGTAGACACTGATCCTAGCTTCCATTTTGGAGGCCACCCTTCATACTATTTTGGTATCACCGTCATCAGGTGTACTGAGGTCACGGAACATTTGAAGCAGCATCAGCAATAATTACTTTATGCTATTAAATAAATTAGGTTTTGCCATCTTTTCATTACTGTTGAAAATGTGATAAATACCGTGAATACGATCGCTGGCAATTTGCGTCCGTGTCGTTTGAAAGTTAATACCAATTTACCTTTCAAGGTCATGAAAACTCAGTCTATGAATGAATCTGATTTCATTATATTATTTGTCACTGTTTTAGTTTGCTACTAATTAAAGCTCGAAATTAGCTTGGCGATAATTAACAGTCAAAGGTCGGAATTATGTTTGGCAATACGGAATTGTTTCCCTTTGACATGGTTGCAACATGTTAAAAAATGTTCAAAACAGTCGAAAAAAATCCAGCAGCAGGCTCAGGATAAAATCCAATTTCTTTATTTCTTCATCACCAGACAGGCAAGGTCTACGCGTTTCGACTGTACGTCTTAATCTTCGTGGTCATGATTAAGACGTACAGTTGAAACGCGTAGACCTTGCCTGTCTGGTCAGCCTATGGATTTTATAATGAAGAAATTGGATTTTATCCTGAGCCTGCTGCTGGATTTTTTCGACTGTTTTGATTGATTCCTGGCCCGGGATCCGTGCAAGGCGAAAGAGGACGGTGGGTGAGATGAAATTTTTTTTTCTTATATTAATTTTTTTTATCTGTAGCGGTTTTTTTTTATCCAGATAGTTGGCAGGTCTATAGGTCCAGCACTATGCCCTTTTTGAATCTATAAAGCGCGGGAGGGGATAGCAGGTATAACACTTCTAGTGTTCCCATCTGGGATGGCTGGACATATGTGAACACACCCTTAGTCCTCTCTCCAGTAGAAGCCCTCAATATCCCATACCTACTGGACAGAAATTGCAAGTGAACACTAAACTGTGCACCTCTTATGGGCTTGGAGCAGTAATCCTCACTTTTTCTGATCCCACTCAGGTCCATTATACAGGGCTCTTCAGCCCCAAGGGCAGTTGCATACATTCCAAAGCTTTTGGTAAGCTCTTTCAGTAGCAGGCAGTATTATGGGCAGCACTGGTAAAATGAAGTGTATTCACTGCCTTTGAAGGTTAGAACCATCTTTAAATACAGCCAGAGTGAGGTTTTCCTCCATAATCTAACCTATGGAGCTTCTATAGAGTGGGAGAGGAACAACTGATTCCTCATGGGTGGCACAAAACAGTTCAGGTCTCCTCCTCTCCATGACATCATCATGCAAGGGAGGGATAATCCAGCCTGTTGGCTACATTGTTCTTCTCTCCTGCAATGGATGATTAACAGGGGGTAGATCCTGGGGTGGGGTAAATCAGCACTACTAAGGTGCCACATTTGTATGTATAATACAACTTACGAAAAAGAAAAAATTAATACAGCATCCACCACAGGCTTTAACTCTTAGGACCGGACACACGCCCCTGTCAGAGCTGTATCCAACAGCTCCCCTTAAATGGGATGCTTGTTGATAAGTAGATAGAGGGGCACTCAATACCTAGGCCAATGATCAGAAAATAAGGCATATAATAGTTTTTAATTACTAAAATACAAAGTATGAGACACAAAAATGCAATGTACAAATATATTATGCAGAGGTAAAAACTGTGAATGGACCGACTAGATAAGTCCCCATGCACCCCAGGTATACTTCCAATCCACTTTCTGGGTGCAGTTGATGGTAACAATTAGAGCGTCCACAACCTCGGACCTCAATGTGGTGTTTAAACCGTAGGGTTTCACTTAATATTGTATGTGGTAGTTACAATAAGTTGTGCGAAATCGCATGTATTATACAGTTGGATTCAATGTCTTAAACATACGGTACTTTACCGCTCCTTGGATCACCGCTGGCCGCTCGTGCGCTGATACTCTCGCTCTTCCAGGACCTGTCGCGGCGTCCCACGTGGTCCTCCGCGTCATACACCGTGGCGTCCCACGTGACGCGTGCTTCAAATGCCGATTGGCTCAGCTCCCCTTCAATGGAGCTACTAGCGTAGATTTGTGCAAAACAGCGCTTTTCATTATGCGGCTTCTATGCGGTCTTGGTCCTTCAACTCCAGCTCTCACTACTGTTCAAAACCCAGACGCGTTTCGGGACATGTAACTGTCCCTTCCTCAGTGGTAACAGTAGTGAGGGGGTAATGAGAGCTTTTTTTATATATGTTATTAGACTACCACTTATGGATTAAAAGCACTATTTTCCTTTCCTTGGACGCTGCCTCCATTTTTTTCATATAATACAGCTATCTTGTGTATCTTTCCGGAGTTTATTTTATATATTTTATTTTATTTTATTTTTTTCATTTTATTGCTTCACTCTATAAATATGAAAAACATATGTCAATTCGTTCAAAAGCAAATTTGTTACATATTTCCCATATGTCCTTTCCCATCTGATGTACCAGAGGTGTTATACAAGGTTTATCTTCACTTACACTAAAATAAAATCAGCAGTGTGAACTTTTGTTTACAAGGAAATGCAATACTTTATTTTTTTAATTTAGAAGACTTGATAGGTGCCAGACCACTGGAATTGGTGGATTATAAGATATTAGAATTTTCTGTTGGGTCAGGTATGTGATTTTTTTTTTTGCAGAGCTTCCTTTCATGATCACTAAAATTCTGTGTATCAGTTTTCCTGACTGCTCCTTTCAGTGAAACAAGTGGACCCTCAGTGAGAAATGATTATTCTTACCACAAAGTAGGATGTCTTGTGGGCATTCCACCCTCGTTGTAAGGTTATGTGGCTGTTCCACTCTTAATCTAGTGTCATGTGGGTGGACTAACCTCATTGTAGGGTAATGTTGATGGTCCACCATTATTGTAGGGCCATATGGGTGTTCCAACCTCATTTTAGGTTCATGTGAGTACTCCAACCTTACTGTAGTGTTATGTGGGTGGTCCAACTTCATTGTAGGGTCATGTAGGCATTCCAACTTTATTCCTGGGTCATCTGGGTGGTCTAACTTCATTGTAGGGTCATGAGGATGCTCCATCCTAATTCTAGGGTCTAATTTTCTTGTAGGTTTATGTGGCTGTTCCAGCCTCATTGTAGAGTCATGTGGACATTTCAACCTCATTGTAGGATCATATGGGAGTTCCACCCTCATTCTAGTCATGTAGGTGGTACAACCTTATTCTATGGTCATGTGGGTGGTCCAACCTCATTGTAGGGTCATGTGAGCATTCAAGCCTTGTTCTAGGTTCATGTGCGTGGCCCAACCTCATTACAGGGTCATGTAGGTGGCCCAACCTCAGTATGTGTGTCCCAGCTTTATTCTAGGGTGTTTATAAGCTCATTGTAGGGTCAAGTTGGCATTCCAGCCTCATTCCATGGTCATGTGGGCGGTCCAGCTTCATTGTATCTTCATGTTGGCCAATCCAACCTCATTGTAGGGTCACTTGGGCAGAACAATTTTTTTATAGGGTCATGTGGATTGTTGTAGAGTCAAGTGAGCAATCCAGCCTCGTTGTGTATTCCCCTTTTGTATCAATAGAAGTAACAGTAGAGAGAAGTGCTAATATTTGTATCAGGGTGGGTTACTGGGAGACCAGAAGACTCCTGCGCTATAACTGCACCAAAAAGGATGAATATAGTTACAAGTTACAAGTAGAGTTGCTGCTCTATCCAATGAAATACTGAAGAAGCACCATCATAAGCACAATAATCACTGTCTGTACACACATAGACTCCACTCTACATAGCAAACATAAAACAGTCTACATACGGTATATAAACTGTTCTTTTATTCTTGGCATAAGCATGTAAAACGAAACTAACATCCTATAGATTAGCATTCCTGACATCATTTCACAGTCAATTAGATATGCATCCAAATAAGGATTAAGTAAAGATCTTAAAGTGCTCTATTGATTGCTGTGTATTGGCTTTTGCAAGGTTATTGAGTGAGGTCAGCCTGTAAGAATCAGCCCCGGGATCTGCAAAAAGTAGAAACTCAGGTTCCACCTCCTCTCACCCTTGGATGAGTGGATGCAAAAATTGAAAAAATATTAGTATATATACTAAAAAAAAAAGCCTGAAAAAATAATTTGCCCCAATGGACTCTTCGAGGCGCTTAGAAGGCTCAAACTGCCCCCCTCCCCAACTCAACTTGTAAAGACTTGTACAATTTGGGTAAGAAATCTGGACTATTGAGTTGATCAAGGGATCAATCTGTAATGAAGTGACAACGTAGATCTCTCATCCCCCAATGGACTCTTTAAGGGCTCAAGTCTCAGTGTTTCTCCACCTGTAGACTCATTAAATGCAGGTACCTGTAAGAAATCTGGACTCGCAGACTAGATTGCAAAGATCTTTTAAATTGTAGCACAACAGGCTTTTGGTAAGTGTTGACATCCCTTAACCGAGTAATGTCCTTCAGATGGCCTTGGTGAAGCATTGAAAAGAATATGATTGGACATGTTAAAATCCAACAGCCTGACCCTTTTTTCCTTTGTCAACTATTGGTGGGAAAAAGTCAGGACACCCCCAAACACATTAGAAGGCCATATCATTCAATAAAATTGTGCTAAGATTGGCCACACTCTTTAGATAGGCATTGACCAAACAGTTGCTGGGCCAGAGTTCAGAATGGGGACAGAGGAATGAGCCGCCGCTGGACTCCTCTAGTGACAGCTTCTCTCCCTTAGAACAAAAAGATTGGGCATATTGTATCCAACAGCCCAGTCAGTCTTTCCCCCCGGCATCTGCCATTGGGTTATAGTCAGTAGGACCCCATGAACAATAAACCAAAATCAGTTAGCGCATCAAATGTACGGAAAAAATGGAGATATTCTTCAATTATATCGACTGAGCATACATGTATGCATATTTACTTGTACATCCCATAAAGTTCATGTTACATGAAATCAGACGCCACCGGTGAGAACACTTTCCTTTTGTAGTCCGTGCGTGAACTGTTGTGATATTTATGACATTTAAGTAACCATGGCAACTGTATTGATTAGGGAAGAATAGAAGGAAGCTTACGAGAAGCTTAGGAAGAAACAGAATGAGGTTTTGGCAGTGAAACGCGTGGTGTACCCATCCAGTATTGCTCTCATTATGGGTGATGGGAAAGGGATGACACATGGCTGCTGTACAGTATAATTGACACTGTATGCTGCCTAGTAGATTAGTTTTAAAATATTTTAAATATTTTTTTCGCTTTTTCTCAACTTTTTGAATTTTTCCTGGAGCTGAACAGTTAGCACCTTTCAGAAATGAGGCTTTTCTGAAGACTGAGGAAACTGCTATCATATAGCTCTCATTAATATTAGGAATCGTCTGTGTCTCATCATGTACCATGACTAACATTAGCCCTTGTATTTTTCCACGCTCCTTTACTATTTTTACTCTCATCCCCACGCGAAGAGCATATGCCGGGATATGGGGCCAGCTCAATGTACATTGACAATCAGGTCTTTGGCTGACCTCCCATACAGGTTGGATGCAGCTAGGGCATGGACAGGATTTTTAATGGAGAGATTCAGGGGTTTCGAAATGAAGCATTAAAAAGCAAAGGGGAAAAAAATGGATATCACAGTTCCTCAATACCTAGATAAACACTGCATGTAGTTTGTGTAGAGTCATACAGTGTCCAGATAGATAGTACATATAACATGTCACACAGTGCCCAGATACATAGTACATATAACATTCCAGTAATGCCACAAAGTGTCCAGACGCCAGACAGATAACGCATATAACATTTCAATAATACCACATAGTGCTCAGATAAATACTACATACAATATCTCAGAAATGACACAAAGTGTCCAGATAAATAGTACATATAACAACCTAGTAATGCCACAAAGTGTCCAGACAGATAACACATATAACATTTCAGTAATAAAACAAAGAGCCCAGATAAATAGTACATATATAACAACCCAGTAATGCCACACAATGCCCAGGTAGATAGTACATATGACATTCTAAGCAATACTACACAGAGTCTAGAGTTAAAGTACATATAACATCCCAGTAACACCATACAGTGTCCAGATAGATAGTACATATAAGAAAGGCCCAGATAGATAATACAGATAACATACCAGTTATACCACACAGTGCCCAGGTAAGTAATATATATACCATACTAGTAATACCACACAGTGCCAAGGTAAATACATAACACATACCAGTAATGTCACACAGTGTCCAGATATATAGTACATATAACTTCCCAGTAATGTCACACAGTGCCCGTGTAGATAGTACATAAAACATCCCAGTAATGTCACACAGTGCCCAGATAAATACTACATATAACATCCCCGTAATATCACACAGTACCCAGATAAACATATAACATCCCTGTAATACCACACAGTGCCCAGATATATAGTACAAATAACAACCTAAGAATACCACACAGATAGATAGCAAATATAATATACCAGTAATGAAACACAGTGCCAAGATAGATAGAATATATAACATCCCAATTATGTCCCACTATGCCCAGATAAATAGTACATATAACACTCCAGTAATGATAAACAGTACCCAGATAAATAGTACATATATAACATCCCAGTTATGTCACACAATTCCCAGATAAATACTAACAATAACATCCCAGTAATAACATAAATTGCCCAGATAAATAGTACAAATATTCATCTTTGAATATTACACAGTGCCCAGATAAATTGTACATATAACATCTCACTAAAAACACCCTGCCCAGATAAATAGTACATATAACATACCAATAATGACATACAGTGTCCAGATAAATACTAACAATAACATCCCAGTAATAACATAAATTGCCCAGATAAATAGTACAAATAACATGCCAGTTATGTCACGCAATGCCCAGATAAATAGTACATATAGTATCTTAGAATATTACACAGTGCCCAGATAAATTGTACATATAACATCTCACTAAAAACACCCTGCCCAGATAAATAGTACATATAACATACCAATAATGACATACAGTGTCCAGATAAATAGTACATATAACATCTCAGACAGTAATGATACACAGTGTCCAGATAAATAGTACATATAACATACCAGTAATGACACCGTGCCCAGATAAATAGTACATATAATATACCAGTAATGATACATAGTGTAAAGATAAGTCATACTTTACAATTCTCATACAAATAGCACTAAATAGAAAAAAGACAGTGCCCATTTGAATTGCCCTATACAATTCCCATGTAATCTGTCCCACATAGTGATATGAGTGTCATATTATGCATTTGCCATTGTCCACAAGCTCATAGTTTGATATACTTGACCCCCCCACACACACTCACTCACTTGTCCCTTGGGTTGTTATTCTGGGCAGAAGTAATAAAGGACGGGATACACTTGTGTCTGTTCTTTATATTTTTATGTATACCCTGTTACTTTATGTTGTCCATTTAAGAAGATGACACCATCTCTGTGGCCATATTTAACGTAGAGTGACTGGCACTGCAGTGTTTAAGCAGATGAATTAACATCAAGGTGTGAAGCCGGTCCACGACAAGACTCCTTCTCTCCAAAACAATAACTGCGCTGCTGGATAAGATCGAGCCTACTGTGAGCCGCCATCTGGCAACCAGACAGAGAAGATCTGATCTGTCAGCAGCACACATATCACCCGCAACCGCTTGACAAGTGCACCCTGCCACATCTCACTGCATTCCTACACTTATATGTGACCTATACCAAGATATTCACTCTGTGCTCTGGGGTGTATGCACCATAGGGCCGACATCAGGACCCTTGGAGAGGGGGAGATGCCCTATATGTTTGGACTAGGTGTAATGACCTCCTGCCCTCACAATACCGTCCTCTGCCCCCTTCGTTCCTTATCATCATCCTCTGACGCCCACACCTCTTCACCGTCCTCTGACCCCTTGTGCCTCAACACTGTCTTCTGACCCCTACACTCTCAACATCCTCTTCTGACTCCGATACCTTATCTCGATCCTCTGACCCCAACACGTCATTACCATCCTCTGAACCCCCATGTCTCATCACTGTCCTCTGACTTCAACACCTCATCACCGTCCTCTGCCCCCCTCAACTCCCTACTCTGACCCCCACTCCTCATCACCGTCCTTTGATCCCCCCCCCTCTCAACTCCCTACTCTGAACCCCACGCCTCATTACTGTCTTCTGACCCCAACTGTGTCTGATCTCTGTCCTATGATCCCTGATGATCCCCCCTATGATCCCTATGATCCCCAATTATCATTGTCCTCTGAACCCCTTATGCTCCCATCATTGTCCTCTGAACCCCCATGCTCTCATCGCCCTATGAGCCCCGGCACTTTCATTATCATCCTCTGACCCCCTGCACTCTCATTCCCATCCTGTGACCCCCAACTCTCATCATCAACCTCCTGCACTCTCATCATCGTCGTCTATCCACGGCGCTCTCATCCTCCTGACTCCATGGGTTCTAATTCCTGTTCTGTGACTTCCATATTCTCATCAAAATCCTCTGTTCTGACACTCTCGTCATTGTCCTGTGACCTCTCACATTCTCATTCCTGACCTGCAACTTCCACACTCTAATCATCATCCTTTGACCCAACACATTCTCATCATCATCCTTTGACCCTACACATTCTCATCATCATCCTTTGACCCTACACATTCTCATCATCATCCTTTGACCCGACACATTCTCATCATTGTCCTCTGACCCTCCCCCCCCTTCCACCGCACTCTTATTCTTGTGACCTCCACATTTTCCTCATCATCCTTTGACTCTTGTGCTCTTGTCATTTGTCCTCTGATCTACTCTGCTCTCATCATCCTCTGACCGGCTGCACTCTCATCATCACACGCTCATCATCCTCAGCCTAGGAGTTGTCCTATTTCGATGAGTTGGCCATCTGGCACGTCTTGAGCTGCCACTGTCTAAGGACTGACAGTAGCGGCAGCACAATCAGCGTCGTCTTCTGCCGTCATGAAATGACCCCGCTAGATTTAATCATCTCCTATAGTCCTGGTAATGAGAACATATGGTCACACTAGTTAATGCACTGCAAATCTCTGCATTTTAAACCAGCAGGTGATGCCGCCGGTCCATGTGATGGTCTGAGATGTACCAATGCTATACCCCTCTGCTAATGTTAACCTCTTGGAGGAGCTGTGCTACCAACGTCAATTTTTTTTGCAATCTCAAAAGGCAACATATCCAGACTGCCAAGATTGACCGATAATTCTAGGGCTGGTCATACACTTAGATAAATGCTGGACATACCTGCCGATTTCAGTGAGACTGATAGACTATCTAATAAGTGAGGTATCTCCCGATAGCAAATGTCGGGGGAGAGAAGGATAGGGGAATTGATTTTCTACATGCCAGATCCTTTTGATCTTCGAGAGATAAACCACTTCTAGAAAACTCTACACCAGGTTTCCCCCATCTCCCCAAGCCAAGCATACAGGTGCATGGTGGGATAGGGAGAGGTATCTGTTGGCCAAGCCAGCAACAGTTAACTCACGTTTATGCTCATCCTAACACTATGGACCACCCCCATGCACATACATGGTTAACTCGACTAAAGTGTGCACATTTCCTCAGAACCCGCTAGCAGTGACTTACCTACCTTGAGAACAGAAGGATCGGGTATACTTTTGCTCAACAAAAAACCATTCGAGAACCTACCATCAAATGGATGGTCAGCTGGTCGGGTTAGGCAGGCATCCATCTAACGTGTTTGGCCTTAGGCATCTTTTAAAGGGGCCCATGTCATGTGATTGAATCTTTTATGTGGCACCAAAAATCCACATTTATAGGATGTCGTAAAACAGACTTTGTAATGGGGCGGCAGGGGAGACACAAGATTGACTTTCCTACACTAGATCATTTCCACTTTTAATGTAAGAGTTCCCGGTAGTAAGCTGATAACAAGGAATTTCTCGTTATGCAGTTTCCTTATACACAACAGATTCAATACTGGGAAATGTTACTCTCTCATCAACGGCACATCTGAGAGGAAGGTGTTCCCTGCTCCTTATGAAGTATCCACCAGGTAACATCTGTCCTCTTCCTTCTCCTTCACAGCTCCACCATCATTAATTTACATTATTTATATCAGCAAGTCTAATTATGTGGATCCATCAAAAGTGAGAATTACCACCACATCACCACTGTTCCATCGCCAGGAGCTTTTCGTATGTCAGGTGTAATGGGAAACAGCAGATGATTAGTGACAATGTGTGCAATAACGGATTGGAGAGCGAGGCTCTTTATAGAACTGTTGCTTAGAGGGATTGTTGCTTAAGGTGACCTAGGTGCCGGAACCCATCACAATAAACTGCTAACTGCAGAGGAGCCGCAATGTAAATGATTGTTTTCCCTACAGTGCCCCTACAGTAAGGGTGAAGAATTGCAGGGCTCTCATAGTTTTCAAGGGAAGCAATGAATATGGTCCTCCAAAGTTGAGGTATTCTGCTTCTGGAAATATACCCCAGCCTCTCCTACTGCACTATGGCATAATAGACAACCCCTTGAAGCTCAATGATTTCCAAGGCTCCAATGTGCTATCGTAGAAGCAGAAATCCTTGGTAGATGTTGTGTGGTCAATACAATGCTTTGACATTGCTTTCCACTGGAGATGAACCCCATCAGAATTTTTCGTTATCTTGAGGTTCCTTTAAGTTTGAGCCTCCAAAGAAACTCATGGAAACCTAGCAAAACATGGAAGAGTTCTGTAGACATTGTGTTGCATAGGTTGCCATTACAGGCACATACTGTAGGTCTCGACAGTTTTGGTGGGATCTCCTTGTGGTTGAACATGTTTGTCCCACCCTATCTATGACCACTTGTATATACAACAACTTGTATTTACTCCTCAATTGTCAAAGGTTGGACACACACAGAGTATCAAATATGGAGTCTACTGTAACTTACACCTGAGGAATTGTCAAGTTTTAGGTGGATTCTTATCATGTGGGGATATGTGAGGACAAGACTGAGCTCATTAGTGCTTCAGGAGAAAGGGGGTTCATAGTTCATTAGAACTGATAAAGGTTTAAGAACCCAAGTGATGATTTATTTAAGGTTGGATCTTCCTTTTGTGAAGATATTCAGAGTCATGGGCGTAGCTATAGGGGGTGCAGAGGTAGCAGTCGCTACCGGGCCCAGGAGCCTGAGGGGGCCCAAAGACCCTTGTGCCGCATAAGAAGACACACAAAGCACTGAGGGAAGGGGGGCCCAAGCTGAACTCTTGCACCAGGGCCCATGAGCGGTTAGCTACGCCCCTGTTTGGAGAATTAGTCTACCAAGGCCATTTCTTCATTTGAAACTTTAAAAAAGGCATTTAGTAGCGCTCCCATTCTGATCTAGCCTGATGAGGATAGACTCTTTATTGTGGAGGTGGATGCGTCCGAGGACGGCGCAGGAGCAGTCCTTTCATAAGGTCCTGCTAGCCCCAGAGTATATTAGTATCTAGCTCCCCCATCATGTAACAAGGAAGTGAAAATGTTTGGTTCTTGTCAGAAAACCCTCTTAAGAAGCATCTGTCAACAGGATCAACTGTACCACACAATGCATACAGCTAGGTAGGGTTGTTCCTGGTGATTAAAACAATACTTTTCTTGTGAAAATCGGAGGTGCCGTTCACAAGAAAAACAACTTTTATTCTTTATACAAATAAGGGCTTTAGTGCACCGAGGGGCGGGGTTACTACTAGTCAGCTGAGTGCACAGATCGGCTAGGCCCCGCCCCTTGGGATGAAGCCCTAAATTAGAAAAGTCATTTTCTCAGGAACGCCTCAACCGATTTTCACAAGGGAGGTATCATTTTAATCAGCATGATCTATACTACCAGGCAGTATGTCATGTGTAATAGGATTGATCCTACTGACGGGATGCTCTTTAAAGAGGTCGGCCACATCATATTTAATAAAAAGTTATGCAACCTTCTAAGAAACTTTGTGTTTCACTCCCTCACCGTGCTCAAGACCTCACTTACTGGCAGGGAATGGAAACCTACATTGTTTAATACATTACTCCACACAACTTAGGGTTTGTTAGTGAGTTGAACACTCAGGACTGATACTTTTTGCTAGCACTGATACAATGTAACAACCTATCAGGATAGGAGAGAGGCTTGCACTACTGCTGGGCTTAGCTCAGAAATGATCCTCTATATAAAGTAGAAATATTGTAACCTCTGAGACATATGAGAGTCTTGCAGCTATTGACTATAACGCATAATGTTTCCTTTCACTGACATCAAGCAGAAATCTTGAAAATTGCAGAAATTGAAACAAAAAGCATATTAGAATTTTTTTTCTCCATGTATGCCACTAAAAAAATCTCCTAAAAAATGCTGCCCCAGTTCTTCATTCTCAGGTAGGATCAACTTTCGCCCCTAGACCCCCAGCCCACCCCCCCCTTTGTTGTCCATGGACCATGACCTAATCCTGGAGCTTCCAAACCTCTGCAGACGTCAGGATTGTTCCATAAGCCGCTGTCTGTAGGCTGTAATTATATATTGTGGGCTGAAATGGTTGCAGCTTCCCAGCTCAGAGACATTTCCATGCAGCAAGGCTGCTTCCAGCATTACATTTAATTAACCTCCGACCTCGGCATATTGTACAATCATATCATAAAATGTTAACCAGCGTGCCGGGAGCCGCCACCATTCTCATTATGGCCACTTTCCTGCTAGATGGGGCTGATAAGTAGCTGATAAGTATCAGGATGTGGAGGCCTCTTCCTGCTGACACAGGGTCTATTCATGAGGGGGTGCTGGAGCCATGCCCCTACTGCATGGGTGGGGCGATGCAATGTTAGACAAAGGGTGTATTGCCCAAGGGTGATGCCACCTGGCTGGGATCAGGGCGTAGGTGGAAGAGAACCACTACCAGCATGGGAAATGGGTCATTGTGACTATAGTTATGGGGTCACCCAGGGTCTAGCTACCATTATCACTATCACTACCATCATTATCACCACTATTACTATTACCACCACAACTACCACCATCATCACGCCACCATTATCACCACTACTACTATCACAACTACCACCATTATCACAACTACCACTATTATTACTGTCAACGCCACCATTATCACCACTACTACTATTATCAAAACTACCACCATTATCACCAATACTACTATTACTACCACAACTACCACCACTATCACCGCCACCATTATCACCACTACTACTATTACTACCACAACTACCACCATCATCACTGTCACCATTATCACCACTACTACTATTACTACCACAACTACCACCATTATCACAACTACAACTATTATCACTGTCACCGCCATTATCACCACTACTACTATTACTACCACAACTACCACCATTATCACAACTACAACTATTATCACTGTCACCGCCATTATCACCACTACTACTATTACTACCACAACTACCACCATTATCACAACTACAACTATTATTACTGTCACCGCCATTATCACCACTACTACTATTACTACCACAACTACCACCATTATCACAACTACAACTATTATCACTGTCACCGCCATTATCACCACTACTACTATTACTACCACAACTACCACCATTATCACAACTACAACTATTATCACTGTCACCGCCATTATCACCACTACTACTATTACTACCACAACTACCACCATTATCACAACTACAACTATTATCACTGTCACCGCCATTATCACCACTACTACTATTACTACCACAACTACCACCATTATCACAACTACAACTATTATCACTGTCACCGCCACCATTATCACTGTCACAATTATCACCACTACTACTATTATTACAACTACCACCATTATCACTGTCACCACCACCATTATCACCACAACTACCACTTTTATCACTGGCACCGCCATCATTATCACCTCTACTACTATTTCCACCACAACTACCACCATTAGCACCGCCACCATTATCACAACTACTATCACTGTCACCACCACCATTATCACCGCCACCATTATCACCACTACTACTATTATCACAACTACCACCATTATCACCGCCACCATTATCACAACTACCACCATTATCACTGTCACCACCACCATTATCCCCACTACTACTACTATTATCCCCACTACTACTATTATCCCCACTACTACTATTATCCCCACTACTACTACTGTTATCATAACTACCACTATTATCACCACAACTACAACTATTATCACTGGCACCACCACCATTATCCCCACTACTACTATTATCCCCACTACTACTACTATTATCCCCACTACTACTACTACTATCACCACAACTACCACTATTATCACTGGCACTGCCAGCCTTATCACATTCACAACTACCACCATTATCGCCAACACTATCACCATTATCACTACCACCATCATCACCACCTCGGGTGGCGTACATAGAGAAGTAAGAGCTCCATAGCAAGGATCAAACCAGGCCCCCCATACAGGACAGAAGGGTTTCTGCCTAAACCTTTTTCAATGACCCTTGGGCCATTTTCCCACTGCCTCTTTTGCTCAAAGTTGTTCCAAATTTTCACCCTCAGAAGAAGAGGAGATAATCCCAACTAAGACTGGGCCCCTCTTGCCCTGGGCCCCATAGCAGTCGCATGGTCTGCCGCTATGGTAGTTACGCCTCTGACCACCACCACAACTGCCAGTATGCCCACTTCAGACATCTTCCGCTGCTTTCGACTCTTGTTCCCTGAAAGTGCTGAAGCCTGCTCTTCTTCGGCGCGATCCTTATTAAGATTCCCCCTGTGTGCAGCAGCGGGGGCAGCTTATTGTATACGTTAGACAAATGGTCCTCGGCTTCAGCTCTTGAATCCACAGATTGGTAATTGGTAGAGCAGCCATTTGACAGCTGTCATTGACTGTCTGTCCACTCGAAGCCTGATTGTAAGTCCTCTCATCTCCCACTAATCAATGCATATCACTGCCGGCAGCGGTCAGGTAGCACCCGGATCAGACAATATTTTCACAGCCCGATAACGAGGCGTCTCCACAGGAGGCCGAACACATTCCTTCTTTTTGAATAAACACACAATAATTTGGCACAAAGGATACAGAGAAAATCGCGTTTCTGCTCACGGCTGCGAAATCGAGGGCAGCAACAAATAATAACAATATGGATCTATTTCTAAATCAAAAGCCAAAGAGTCCAATTGTGTTATTTGCGTAATTTTGTATCCATTTTGTACTATACAAGATGAATAAATGCTCGTTTGCCGGCATAAAGGATTATTGAAATTCGGTTGACATGAATAACTCTTCCATTATCTTCTATCTTGCACACTCTCGGCTTTAACCATTACTTGTTGAAGGAGAACATTATGCAGGCTCTTAAAAAAGGAAAAGGTTTGCAGCAATGATTGGCACATCTTCTTGGAGAAAAAGACCACGGTTAGTCTTGTCTTGGATCCTAGCAGAAATCATGGTTCAATGGTCTCAATGTGTATAAGACATTGGATAGTAGTAGGTTAGGACTAGTCACCCACACCTTCTACCTGGATTCCACAGTTAGCCGACCGTCTTCATCTGGAAGGTTCCTCACTTCTCCTTCTTGCATTGCTCACAATTTTCTTCTGTTTCCTTTCCCTTCATCCTATCTAAAGTATATGTCCCCTCCGATCCTTTCTGTTCATAGAAGCCTACAAATCATCAGGCCCTGAACCATAGTTACATAGTTGTTATGGTTGGAAAAAGACAAAAGTCCATTAAGTTCAACCAGTTCGTTATTGGCCGGTGTGATTATAGGGTCATTTATCAAACTGGTGTAAAGTAGAACTGGCTTAGTTGCCCACAGTAACCAATCAGATTCCAGCTTTCATTTTTCAAAGCTCTTTTGGGAAATTAAAGCTTGAATCTGATTGATTGGTTGCTATGGGCAACTAAGCCAGTTCTACTTTACTCCAGTTTGATAAATTACCCCATTAATGAGCTTCTTTTTCTGCTATACAAGTGAGTACGATAGCTCTGAACATGCGCAGTATCTCCTGGTCACCTCTCTCCTCATCTGCTATAGACATGAATAGGATGGCTCCCATGCATGAGCAGTATCTCTCGGCCACCTCTCTCCTCTGTTATAGATGTAAATAGGATGGCTCTGGGCATGCTCAGTATCTCCCGGTCACCTCTCAATTCTGCCATAGAAGTAAATAGGATGGCTCCCGTGCATGAGCAGTATCTCCTGGTCACCTCTCTCCTCATCTGCTATAAGAGATGAATAGGATGGCTCATGGACATGCTCAGTATCTCCTGGTCACCTCTGCTATAGAGATGAATAGGATGGCTCCTGGGCATGCTCAGTATCTCCTGGTCACCTCTCTCCTCTGCTATAGAGATGAATAGGATGGCTCCTGGGCATGCTCAGTATCTCCTGGTCACCTCTCTCCTCTGCTATAGAGATGAATAGGATGGCTCATGGACATGCTCAGTATCTCCTGGTCACCTCTGCTATAGACATGAATAGGATGGCTCATGGACATGCTCAGTATCTCCTGGTCACCTCTGCTATAGAGATGAATAGGATGGCTCATGGACATGCTCAGTATCTCCTGGTCACCTCTGCTATAGACATGAATAGGATGGCTCATGGACATGCTCAGTATCTCCTGGTCACCTCTGCTATAGAGATGAATAGGATGGCTCATGGACATGCTCAGTATCTCCTGGTCACCCTCTGCTATAGACATGAATAGGATGGCTCATGGACATGCTCAGTATCTCCTGGTCACCTCTGCTATAGACATGAATAGGATGGCTCATGGACATGCTCAGTATCTCCTGGTCACCTCTGCTATAGAGATGAATAGGATGGCTCATTGACATGCTCAGTATCTCCTGGTCACCTCTGCTATAGACATGAATAGGATGGCTCATGGACATGCTCAGTATCTCCTGGTTACCTCTGCTATAGACATGAATAGGATGGCTCATAGACATGCTCAGTATCTCCTGGTCACCTCTGCTATAGAGATGAATAGGATGGCTCATGGACATGCTCAGTATCTCCTGGTCACCTCTGCTATAGACATGAATAGGATGGCTCATGGACATGCTCAGTATCTCCTGGTCACCTCTGCTATAGACATGAATAGGATGGCTCATGGACATGCTCAGTATCTCCTGGTCACCTCTGCTATAGAGATGAATAGGATGGCTCATGGACATGCTCAGTATCTCCTGGTCACCTCTGCTATAGAGATGAATAGGATGGCTCATGGACATGCTCAGTATCTCCTGGTCACCTCTGCTATAGAGATGAATAGGATGGCTCATGGACATGCTCAGTATCTCCTGGTCACCTCTGCTATAGAGATGAATAGGATGGCTCATGGACATGCTCAGTATCTCCGGGTCACCTCTGCTATAGACATGAATAGGATGGCTCATGGACATGCTCAGTATCTCCCGGCCACCTCTCTCCTCTGCTATAGACATGAATAGGATGGCTCATGGACATGCTTGGTATCTCCTGGTCACCTTTCTCCTCATCTGCTATAGAGATGAATAGGATGGCTCCTGGGCATGCTCAGTATCTCCTGGTTACCTCTGCTATAGAGATGAATAGGATGGCTCCTGGGCATGCTCAGTATCTCCTGGTTACCTCTGCTATAGACATGAATAGGATGGCTCCTGGGCATGCTCAGTATCTCCTGGTCACCTCTGCTATAGAGATGAATAGGATGGCTCATGGACATGCTCAGTATCTCCTGGTCACCTCTGCTATAGACATGAATAGGATGGCTCATGGACATGCTCAGTATCTCCTGGTCACCTCTGCTATAGACATGAATAGGATGGCTCCTGGACATGCTCAGTATCTCCTGGTCACCTCTGCTATAGACATGAATAGGATGGCTCATGGACATGCTCAGTATCTCCTGGTCACCTCTGCTATAGAGATGAATAGGATGGCTCCTGGACATGCTCAGTATCTCCTGGTTACCTCTGCTATAGAGATGAATAGGATGGCTCCTGGACATGCTCAGTATCTCCTGGTCACCTCTGCTATAGACATGAATAGGATGGCTCATGGACATGCTCAGTATCTCCTGGTCACCTCTGCTATAGAGATGAATAGGATGGCTCATGGACATGCTCAGTATCTCCTGGTCACCTCTGCTATAGAGATGAATAGGATGGCTCATGGACATGCTCAGTATCTCCTGGTCACCTCTGCTATAGACATGAATAGGATGGCTCATGGACATGCTCAGTATCTCCTGGTCACCTCTGCTATAGACATGAATAGGATGGCTCCTGGGCATGCTCAGTATCTCCTGGTCACCTCTGCTATAGACATGAATAGGATGGCTCCTGGACATGCTCAGTATCTCCTGGTCACCTCTGCTATAGACATGAATAGGATGGCTCATGGACATGCTCAGTATCTCCTGGTCACCTCTGCTATAGACATGAATAGGATGGCTCATGGACATGCTCAGTATCTCCTGGTCACCTCTGCTATAGACATGAATAGGATGGCTCATGGACATGCTCAGTATCTCCTGGTCACCTCTGCTATAGACATGAATAGGATGGCTCATGGACATGCTCAGTATCTCCTGGTCACCTCTGCTATAGACATGAATAGGATGGCTCATGGACATGCTCAGTATCTCCTGGTCACCCTCTCTGCTATAGAGATGAATAGGATGGCTCATGGACATGCTCAGTATCTCCTGGTCACCTCTGCTATAGAGATGAATAGGATGGCTCATGGACATGCTCAGTATCTCCTGGTCACCTCTGCTATAGACATGAATAGGATGGCTCATGGACATGCTCAGTATCTCCTGGTCATCTCTGCTATAGAGATGAATAGGATGGCTCATGGACATGCTCAGTATCTCCTGGTCACCTCTGCTATAGACATGAATAGGATGGCTCCTGGGCATGCACATAAGCTTGTGGGACCAATATTGAGGGCCCTTATCAGTGATATGTATATATGGTTGTTTCAGACCAATGGTAATCTATAGATCAGTGACCAGGAGGTCTATCGGACTCACTTGTAGATTTTCATCGTTACTGTGTTTGACTTTAAGAAGAATCAGATGGAAATTGTCCAGAATTTTGCTGTGGCGTGAGATGATTTTCACTAGATGACTCTCAGTCTCTACATCGATGGATGCCAATACTTGTGATATGACTGGACATATGTCCTGAAACGTCATTTATCTTGGAAAAGGTTTTACAGAATTGACCATTGACCATCCGTTGTCTCCACCATTTCCAGTAATGAGAATGGACTGTTATCGACCTGACCATAGTCGAGCTGCTATCATAACAGACTTTTATTGACCCCAGCTCAGTAATACATCCCAAAAAATCAGTATTTACCGACAAGTGCATCATACAAACCTTCCCTTTAATGCTGCTTATGTGGAAAGCTGTCCGTAGTCTTGAGCATGACCTTCATCTGTCCTTGACTATCCCATATATCTTCTATATGGTGGAGACATATAGGTGCTTATTTAGCAACTGACCCAACCAGACGAAAGGAGTAGCCATCAACCAAGGACATCAATCATCAGAAAGTAGCTCCAAAATGGTTATGCAATCACAGTTTTGGAAATTGCATTAATCATATCCCGGTACATCGTTGACGTTACAACCCAACCTCCCTCTCCCTCGATGAAGAAGTCCAAAAAAAGTGCCAAGTCTTGTGACTACAACTGCACATTCTTATAGTGGGTGGAGCTAAGTTGTCACATGACACCTGTGTAGAGAAAGTTAAGACAAGGGGGTGGAGTCTGACACCACTCTTTGGGTGCACCCAAAGGATTAGCTGCTTTATGATGAGAACAGAGCCTTACCACTCCGCCTATGGAGTATTGGGTACAATTCTGGGCACTGGTGCACAAGAAGGACATAGAGGAGCTTGAGTGGGTTCAAAAGTGGCAACCAAAGAAATAAATGTAACGGGTGGACTACAGAACCTAAAAAGACTTTCAAAATTAGGGTTTTTTAGGTTAGAAATATTATGGGTGAGGGGCAACGTAAAACTGTGTGTAAATATATCAAAAGCCAATACAGAGATGTCTCCCATCATCTATGGATGCCTATTACTGTAGCAATAACATGAAGACAGGCTACACATCTTGGGAAAAGATGGTTTTTAAATTAGTATAGAAAGGGACTCTTTACTGTAAGAGCAGTGAAACTATGGGATTATTTACTCTAAGAGCAGGAGACAACGGAATTATTTACTATAAGAATTGTGGGGCTATGAATCTCTTTAATGTAAGAACAGTGAGACTATGGGACTCTACTATCAGATCATTTATACCATGAGATTCTTTACTGTGAGAGTAGTGACATTATTGGACTCTACTGTAAGGCTATGTGAGACTATGGGATACCTTACCGTAAGAGCAGTGAGATGCTGAGATTCTTTACTGTAAGAGCAGTGAGACTATGGGATACCTTACTGTAAGAACAGTGAGATGCTGAGATTCTTTACTGTAAGAGCAGTGAGACTATGGGGTACCAGTGAGACTATAGGACTCTTTACCGTAAAAGGAGTCAGACTATGAACTGTTTACTGTAAGAGCAGTGAGACTATGAGACTCTATACTGTAAGAGCAGTGCGACTATGAGACTGTTTACTGTAAGAGCAGTGAGACTATGAACTGTTTACTGTAAGAGCAGTGAGACTATGAGACTGTTTACTGTAAGAGCAGTGAGACTATGAACTGTTTACTGTAAGAGCAGTGAGACTATGGGACTCTTTACTGTAAGAGCAGTGAGACTATGAACTGTTTACTGTAAGAGCAGTGAGACTACGAGACCGTTTACTGTAAGAGCAGTGCGACTATGAGACTGTTTACTGTAAGAGCAGTGAGACTATGGGACTCTTTACTGTAAGAGCAGTGAGACTATGGACTCTTTACTGTAAGAGCAGTGAGACTATAGGACTCTTTACTGTAAAAGCAGTGAGACTATGAGACTCTTTACTGTAAGAGCAGTGAGACTATGAGACTCTTTACTGTAAGAGCAGTGAGAGTATGAGACTCTTTACTGTAAGAGCAGTGAGACTATAGAGACTCTTTACTGTAAGAGCAGTGAGAATATGAGACTCTTTACTGTAAGAGCAGTGAGACTATGGGACTCTTTAATGTAAGAACAGTGAAACTATGGGACTCTACTATCAGATTTTTTATACCATGAGATTCTTTACCGTGAGAGTAGTGGCATTATTGGACTCTACTGTAAGGCTATGTGAGACTATGGGATATCTTACTGTAAGAGTAGTGAGATGCTGAGATTCTTTACTGTTAGAGTAGTGAGACTATAAGACTCATTACTGTAAGAGCAGTGAGACAATGAGGTTCTTTACTGTAAGAGTAGTGAGACTATAAGACACTGTACTGTAAGAGCAGTGAAATTATAGGATCATTTACTGTAGGAGCAGTGAGACCATGAGGTTCTTTACTGTAAGAGCAGTGAGACTATGGGACTCTTTACTGTAAGAGCAGTGAGACTATGGGACTCTTTACTGTAAGAGCAGTGAGACTATGGACGCTTTACTGTAAGAGCAGTGAGACTATGGACTCTTTACTGTAAGAGCAGTGAGACTATGCAACTCTTTACTGTAAGAGCAGTGAGACTATGAGACTCTTTACTGTAAGAGCAGTGAGAGTATGAGACTCTTTACTGTAAGAGCAGTGAGACTATAGGACTCTTTACTGTAAAAGCAGTGAGACTATGAGACTCTTTACTGTAAGAGCAGTGAGACTTTGGACTTTTTACTGTAAGAGCAGTGAGACTATGAGACTCTTTACTGTAAGAGCAGTGAGACTATTGGACTCCTTACTGTAAGAGCAGTGAGACTATGTGATTATTTACTGTAAGAGCAGTGAGACTATGGACTCTTTACTGTAAGAGCAGTGAGACTATGAGACTCTTTACTGTAAGAGCAGTGAGAATATGAGACTCTTTACTGTAAGAGCAATGAGACTATGGGACTCTTTAATGTAAGAACAGTGAAACTATGGGACTCTACTATCAGATTTTTTATACCATGAGATTCTTTACCGTAAGAGTAGTGGCATTATTGGACTCTACTGTAAGGCTATGTGAGACTATGGGATATCTTACTGTAAGAGTAGTGAGATGCTGAGATTCTTTACTGTTAGAGTAGTGAGACTATAAGACTCATTACTGTAAGAGCAGTGAGACAATGAGGTTCTTTACTGTAAGAGTAGTGAGACTATAAGACACTTTACTGTAAGAGCAGTGAGATTATAGGATCATTTACTGTAGGAGCAGTGAGACCATAAGGTTCTTTACTGTAAGAGCAGTGAGACTATGGGACTCTTTACTGTAAGAGCAATGAGACTATGAGACTCCTTACTGTAAGAGCAGTGAGACTATGGACTCTTTGCTGTAAGAGCAGTGAGACTATGGACTCTTTACTGTAAGAGCAGTGAGACTATGGACTCTTTACTGTAAGAGCATTGAGACTATGAGACTCTTTACTGTAAGAGCAGTGAGACTATGGACTATTTACTGTAAGAGCAGTGAGACTATGGACTCTTTACTGTAAGAGCAGTGAGACTATGAGACTCTTTACTGTAAGAGCAGTGAGAATATGAGACTCTTTACTGTAAGAGCAATGAGACTATGGACTCTTTACTGTAAGAGCAGTTAGACTATGAGACTCTTTACTGTAAGAGCAGTGAGACTATGAGACTCTTTACTGTAAGAGCAGTGAGACTATGGACTCTTTACTGTAAGAGCAGTGAGACTATGGACTCTTTACTGTAAGATCAATGAGACTATGGACTCTTTACTGTAAGAGCATTGAGACTATGAGATATGGACTCTTTACTGTAAGAGCAGTGAGACTATGGACTCTTTACTATAAGAGCATTGAGACTATGAGACTCTTTACTGTAAGAGCAGTGAGACTATGGACTCTTTACTGTAAGAGCAATGAGACTATGAGACTCTTTACTGTAAGAGCAGTGAGACTATGGACTCTTTACTGTAAGAGCAGTGAGAGTATGAGACTCTTTACTGTAAGAGCAGTGAGACTATAGGACTCTTTACTGTAAAAGCAGTGAGAATATGAGACTCTTTACTGTAAGAGCAATGAGACTATGGGACTCTTTAATGTAAGAACAGTGAAACTATGGGACTCTACTATCAGATTTTTTATACCATGAGATTCTTTACCGTGAGAGTAGTGGCATTATTGGACTCTACTGTAAGGCTATGTGAGACTATGGGATATCTTACTGTAAGAGCAGTGAGATGCTGAGATTCTTTACTGTAAGAGTAGTGAGACTATAAGACTCATTACTGTAAGAGCAGTGAGACAATGAGGTTCTTTACTGTAAGAGTAGTGAGACTATAAGACACTTTACTGTAAGAGCAGTGAGATTATAGGATCATTTACTGTAGGAGCAGTGAGACCATAAGGTTCTTTACTGTAAGAGCAGTGAGACTATGGGACTCTTTACTGTAAGAGCAATGAGACTATGAGACTCCTTACTGTAAGAGCAGTGAGACTATGGACTCTTTGCTGTAAGAGCAGTGAGACTATGGACTCTTTACTGTAAGATCAATGAGACTATGGACTCTTTACTGTAAGAGCATTGAGACTATGAGATATGGACTCTTTACTGTAAGAGCAGTGAGACTATGGACTCTTTACTGTAAGAGCAGTGAGACTATGGACTCTTTACTGTAAGAGCAGTGAGACTATGGACTCTTTACTGTAAGAGCAGTTAGACTATGAGACTCTTTACTGTAAGAGCAGTGAGACTATGGACTCTTTACTGTAAGAGCAGTGAGACTATGGACTCTTTACTGTAAGAGCAGTGAGACTATGGACTCTTTACTGTAAGATCAATGAGACTATGGACTCTTTACTGTAAGAGCAGTGAGACTATGGACTCTATACTGTAAGAGCAGTGAGACTATGGACTCTTTACTGTAAGAGCAGTGAGACTATTGGATTCTTCTCTGCAAGAGCTGTGAGACTATAAGACATTATTGTCTTTCCCACAGGACGTTGTGATGGTGATCTCAGTAAAAGCGTTCAATAGGTACCTGGATGCATTTCTGAAGAGTGACAATATTACAGGGTATAGATACTAGATTTCTGGAGAAGGATTGATGATCCAGGGAGTTATTCAAGATTGTTTTTTTCCTCACTTGTTTTCCACCTCACTTGGGGTGTTTCCATTCCTCTGGATCAGAATAATAGGTTGAACTGGATGGAAAAATGTCTGTTTTCAGACTTCCATAAAATCTATGTTATGTCATATATTTTCAATATTGTGGGACAATAAGAGTCATGTACACTACCAAAAAAATGACAAAAGAAAACCTGGAAAACATAATGCCATTGAGCTGATATGGACAAAATGTAAACCACTAGTGGATAAGACAAACAAGGTGGCGCATTCTTAATTTTGGCTTCTGCAGCAGGGTTTATGTTGAGGCAGGGTCACATTAATACTGGGTGGCATCTCCCCTTGCTGCTATACAGATGTCCACTCTGGCGTGGTAATGGAAACACAAATTGGGGGTCAGTGAGCACGTCCCTGTTTGCAGGTGCACGTTACTGTGGCACATATATATACAAACAAACAAAAATTTCTTTTTGCAAAATTTTAACAGCACTCTGAAACCAGAACTCTGCCCTGCCTCTATAACAGAAGCTGTAAGAGGTAGTTAGTGTACATTTTGATCAAAAGGTAATAAGCCACTCGCCACGCCAAGGCCCCCTCGTGAGTGGTCCTAACGCTAAATCCTACCTGTTATGGGCCATGACAGCTACAAAAAAAACAGGGAGTGCGGGCCCAGCATGCATGCTGGGATCAACCATACTTATTAACCCTTTCTGGTGCTATAACAGCCTCCATTAGATCCAGCGACGCAGGGTACCAACATGCACGCTGAGCCCACTATGTACTCCTCCTGGAACCGAATGGTTACTAGCAGGCACTATTCCTAACGCTAAAGCCTACCTGTTATGGGCCATGACAGCCACATAAAATCCAGGGAGTGCGGGCCAGCATGCATGCTGGGATCAACCGTACTTATTAACCCTTTCTGGTGCTATAACAGCCTCCATTAGATCCAGGGACGCAGGTACCAACATGCATGCTGCGCCCACTGAGCCAGATCCTCCTGTCCTATGTCATTACAAGCTCTTTCAACTTGGATCTGTAGTTCAGCCAAGGTGGTTGTTAGCTGCTATGCATAGGAGGCCCATTGTCCCATCCCTTCCCGATGGGGGAGAGATCTGGGGATTAAGCTGGCCAGAGGAGTTGCTGGAGACCCTGAAGAGCATGTTGTGTAGCATTATCTTGTTGGAACACCACGTCTTCCGACTGAGTCGAAAAAGGTAGCAGAAATGGTTCTACAATGTCCTGAAGGTATCTAAGACTGTTTAATGAGCCCTCCATGAATACAAGACTGGAACGGCCATAGTAGCTAATGGCGTCCCATAACATGACACCTGGTGTTGGTCCTCTCTCTCTCCGCACGGTGCATGATAGCTGTAGGTGCTCCCCTGTCCCCTTACAAACTCTTGTGGAGTGTCCAATTTTGGATAATCAGGCTTTATCTAGAGAATTTTTTGGGGGGTTAGAGTTATTTTTTGAGTTTTTTGTTATTTTTCTTGTTTGTCTTAAAAAGTCTAGAAGATTTCATTGAGGGACTTTGTTATTTAACTATACACTATACTTTTGAAGATAACTAGGGCTGTGCAGCGGAGAAAAAACACTTGTCTTCTCTCCAGGGTTCCCAGTAGTCTTTCACAGTGGGAGAACAGACATTTGAATGATAAAGAATAATCCAGTAGCGCTCCAATAACAATCCAGTAAATCAAATTTATTTGCCGACGTGCAGTGCAACGTTTCAGCCTGCTATCTTCAGTTTTTCTCAAGCAAATTGCAGGCGGTAATACACAGGTATATCAAGTGCCCGCATAATCATTAATTACTGATAAAATAAGATGAGGTATGAACACCCCTTGAGGATAAGCAACCAAGTCAACAAACAAAAATTTGCAGCTGCCGTAGGAGTTAATTAGTTTACCTAAAGCCCGTAAATAAAATGTTCCAAGTACAGTTTATCTCCATATTCCGAAGTTAATTAGCTACTTTTTTCTTTTGGGGAAATTTAATGTAAAAAAGGCTTACATTTCTTTATTTTTGCTCTAAGACAATTGTTTGAAACATACTCCCTCACTCACGGCGCCCAAAAAACCCCACCATGCCTAATTAATGCACAAAGAAGCAACAATGCCAACATAATTACTTTAAGTGTAGCCAGATTAAGAAACCAATTAGCGATACATTCCTTTGAAAAAAAAAAATGAGCATTTTTTTTCCAAATCGGCTGAAACCTCAAAGACCCCACAAGACTCCAGCCCAACCCTGAAGAAAAGATTTTATTTGGCCAAGATTCTCTCGAAATAGCCTTTGTGCAGGTGACGCGACCCGGCGCGGTACAGATTGATCGAGCAGCTTGTTTGTTAGAGTTTGTTACATCTTACTTTTCTCAAAGCTGAATTGTTTTGTAAAATCGGGAACACTCTATGAAAGCCCTTTTTTTTAGCCTGTCACCTGTCAGATAATGAATCGGTGCATGCTGTTTATTTCTTTCAAGCAGCAGGCTGTTGAGTGAGACAATTAAAGTAGTCTATTAGCAGATGAGTGTGTTGGGCTCTTTTTGTAATTCTTGAATAGTTACTTGATTAAAAAGTTTCTTCAGCTTTGGTTTAGCCCGAAGTTTAATAGAACTTTTTGTTCTTCTAACCTGGTAAATTGACCGTGTGGGTTGATGGGCCACATTGGCTCAACCAACTTGGGAAGAGAGGTTACAAATCAAATCCGGAATGTTTCTCTAAGGAGGCAACTTGGATTGGCGCTTTAGTTATAAAAATTGTCATAATATCACTTGAAGATTGAATAATATGGTTCTTATCGGCTGATAATTATAGGTTAGAAGATGGAAGACTGACAGTAGGTTCGAGAGATCTCATAGGCATTGAAAGGTTCGAAAGAACAGATTAATCTGTCATCGTTTGATGCAAATTATGAAGACCCTCATATTGCAGCCTGAATTCCTTCAGATAGGATGTTGGGTTGGATATTGAATGTTTACCATATGTTAAAAACTCTGAATATATATATATGGCTATTTTAAGCTAGATTCAAAAACGGAGTCGATGTAAACACATGGCAAGCTATAATTTTATTAGTGTCTGCTTGCACAGTACATCTGTCCATGGGGGCTCTTTAAGACTACACGGAGAAGGGCAATTGAATTGAAATTTTTGGGTTAGAAGATGAAACATTAACAGATGTTTCAAGAGATATACACTAAAAAAATGGGCAAAGGTTAGATAAAAACTGATTAATAGTTCAACTTTAAAGTAAATCATAAAGACACTCAGAAATTGCAACCTGAACTTTGTTTTAGATATGTTGGCGATATTAAAGGGAACCTGTCACCTGGAAAACACTTCGGGATCGCACTGTAACATGACGTGCACGGCGCATGCACGAGAAGAGTGCGACCCTGGCATCTAAATGTAGAGAGGAGGGGTACGGGGCTAATCGGACCCTGAGGCAAGGAGGCCGCTGCCCACTTGACTTCAAGCACGACTTTGAAACTGCGCAAAGAGAGATTTAAAATGCGATTTTTATAGATTTGAGAAGACAGAAAGAGAAAATAAAATCATCATTAGCGACACTCTGTGGTATACTGGTACTGTGCTTGGTTTAAGAAGTGTTTTCCAGGTGACATGTTCCCTTTAAATGTTGATCATATACTCAAAATTCAGTATGGTACAGTAAAAAAATTAAAATTGTGTAAATAAAATAAAACACAGTAACAGTGTTGGTCGTTTTAGTAGCGTCTTCTTGGACAATATCACTTTACAATGAAGGCTAGTGGAGACCCCATGCAGAAGTGCCACTCAGATGACATTTTTGGGTTAGAAGATCAAGCATTGACAGTAGGTTTGATAGATGCACTGATTTAAAGGCCAGATGTTCGAAAGATTAGCATGACATTCCATGGTTTAGAGTTAACTTGAATATTGTAGCCTGAACTAGACAGACTGGTCAAAGAGACTGCTAGAACTGTGGAGCAGTATGTAGTGAAGACAGGAACTTATTGGATAATACTGTAATCTTCTTCGATGTTCTCAACACAAACCTTTTGACAGTACCCGATCTTCTGTGTATAAGTTTAAAAAAAAAACTCTTCAGTATGTCTCTCCTTCCATTCTTCCCGTCAGCATTAAAAGTATTGTGATCTCATGTTATTGTCGAAGACTTCACATGACTAAATGCAGTGGTGGGTTTGGGGTGGCATCGACGCTACGCTGGGTCCCCCAGACACTGTCGAGGTGTCACCACGTGTTGCTGCTCTCCGGAAGGGATGGTAAGGCATAGTGCACCCCAATGGGAAATAAATCCAGAATGTCAGAGTCTGCAGTAAACCAGGATGCTTCGTCATTGGAGGAATTCAGGTACAAAACAATACAGGCGAGGCATAGGGCTGGCTTCTCTCCTTCCTGGCAGGAGAAGGGTTTGATCCTGAGGAAAGGCCTGAGCTAGCTGTCCTTCTCTCTCTCAAAAGGATGGTACCCTGGTCAAAGGTTGTAAGCCCATGGTCTGTAGCTTAGTAGTCTGGGTGGCTTCTTGGTCACAGGGTTGGTGACCCATAGTCTGTGGCTCAGCGTTTCCATCTCAGTGTCTTCTTCTGGTCACTCATACAGACTGGCAGAGTCTTCCCCTCCAAGCACTGGTCCCTAACTGCAGAACCCTAGGGCTTTGACTGCTCTCCTTATGTACAGTTTCTAGCTGAACTATAACCTTCTAGTGGGAGAGGTGTAGCGGAGAAACTCGGCACAATCAGATACATTGTTACACTTTCCATTTGTCATAGACTTGTATAGAGCTTCAATGACCCAATGGCAATGACACAGCACTTTTTCCAGACAAAAACAAGTTTCTTGACATACTAACATAGCTAAACCAGACATTCAAAAGGTCAGACTGTCAAGTGTTGTTGGTAAACAACGTCTGGCTTTTTCCCTCCAAAACATGTTCTTCTTTAAACCCTATGAGAGCTGTGGAAAATTACCAGCTTCTCATTCAAAGTCCCAAAAATCTCTCAGTTTTCATTAACCCACAGAGCCCCGCAAATACAGTGCAAATGAACAGGATATAGATCACAACATATAAAATGCAGTTACACAGTATTAAACAGTGCAAGTTAACCTTTTCAAGTGAAATAAAGGAGTTTATAACTTTGCACAGTGGAAATAGGCAAATGTTCAGACTTCAGAGTACCCCTGCTCCTGGGCAGTACATAAAGAGTCATAAAGTTCAGAACAGATCATTTCTACACTCATTTCTACAGATCATTTATGTGACTTGCAAATGCAACTTAAAAAATAGTAAAATGTTTGATGTCTCATCTTAAGTATATCAGTATTATATAATGGACATACCATGAAATATGAAGATTTTTCCGCATCTAGACTTCATTGAAGGTTGCTGATGAAAAGCATAAGGGTTATCAGTCCTGTACAGGGTTTACAGATTTGCTGGTTTACTAGCTAAAGCCCTTGTTGTGTGTTTTATTTTATTAACTGATCCATTTAATTCTACAGAGTAAAATCTTATGAACCCCAAATGTGGGTCATGACAAATATCTTGAGTGGGGGGGGGGGCCTGGCACGCTCGTGTATGAACGCAGGAAACTCGGCTCCTCCGAGCAAATATTAATCTACTGCCATCCAATGCCTCAAAAAAAAAAAAAAAAAAAACATCCTACACTAAAAAGCCCCAACACACCAGCCGAGACTAGCCTAGCCGCTTTGCACCTGCACCTCTGAGATCAAGCAAGACTTCCAACATCTGGGCCATAGGATTGATACGCTTGAACAAACACAGACGTCTGTCATAAACCACTCGGTTAGCTTCAAATCTCCAAATACAAGAGGCACACATCAACAAGTTGTATGGCACTGTGAAAGATTTAGAAAACCGCAACAGACGCAACAATTTGAGAGTTAGAGGTGTCCCAGAATCCGTTGAAGCGACAGACATTGCCACTACCTTAACAGATATATTCTCAGTCCTATTTGAGAACTTTGAAAAACAGTTCGCTGGTCATTGAAAGGGCACACAGAGCTTTGAGACCAAAACCCAAGCCCGCTCAACCCCCCAGGGATATTGTCTGAAAACTACTAGACTTTCGCATAAAAGAAAAAATCCTACAGAATGCTAGATCCTCGGACTCTCTTATCTATAACAACAGCCAAATAGCCATATTCCAAGATCTGGCACCATTCACACTTGCAAAACTACAATTGCTCAAGCCACTCACAGATGTCCTACGCCAGAGACAATACGTGTTTCGCTGGCTATTCCCATTTGGCATCTCCATCTTGGCCAATACAAAATGGTATACAGCTCGCACGTCAGAAGAAGTGATTGCAGTGGCTGGACATCCCACTGGATCCGCCACCAGTACTAAAAACGGCACACTCAATCATCGAAATACCACCTTGACCGATGCTGTTGCCATGGGAAACAGTTGAAAAGTCTAAGAATCAAAGAGCCAAGAATTCACAAAGTGCTTCGACTTCACTAAGACATCTGGAATCCGCGTGAGCTGCTGAGACACATCTTCTGAGAGACTGCTACTAATATGCTGAGTATTATATTTAACCTTCTTTTACAGGTTTTCACTAGTTAATGTTCCTCAGTTCTACTGGTGCGCCTGACAGTACCCCCTTACTATATTACAAACACCACAATTTTATGTTCTTAGACATAGTACACATAATACCACTACCGGTCACTCCAAAGGTAGTACACGCCCCACCTTTACATTTGCCTTCCTAACTTCTGTCTCCCCTGCCACACGAACCTCCTCACCCGAGATCATGTCTCATGCTCAGGCTATCGATCACTACACTCCCAGATGGCCACTGACATACAAGCTATGACTTTCGTCTCATATAATCTGAGAGGCCTCAACTCACCCGTTAAAAGATCTCAGATCTTAGCACACCTTAAAAAACAAAAAACAGACATCTTACTATTACAAGAAACGCACTTAACCCAATCCAAATCCCCCACTTTCCACAAATCCTTCTATAATCAGTAGCACCATTCATACTCAACGTCTAGGAGGTCTAGGGGATGTACCTTCCAACATCAAGATACCCTTGCTGACGACCAGGGTCGTTATTTTAAAACATTAGTAACAATAGGAAACCTCTATACTCCGAACAAGAATCAAGACACTTGGATTGCACGCACCATGAGAGAATGCAAACAATTTATGGAGGGAATCTTCCTTTTAGGAGGAGACTTAAATGTAGCCTTATATCCACACATGGACACATCCAGAGGGCGCTCAATACTGTCCAAAAGATCGCTTACTCGAATCCATAAAAACTTACACTCTGTCCATCTTGTAGATACTTGGAGACATATCAATCCAACAGACAGAGATTTCACCCACTTTTTCCCCGTGCAATAATCGTACGGACGCATAGATTACCTATTCCTTCCCCTCCCATACTCTTGATCATCAGAGAAGTAATTATAATCCCCAGTGTGCATTCAGATCACTCAATTCTACTGTTACGCACATCACTTGGCAACATCACTAAGTCCACGTTGACTTGGAGATTAAATCAACCAACAATATAAAAGCAGCAAAATACCCTAAGAGACTACTGATGACACGTTACCCTTTACCACGATTTGGGAAGCCCACAAAGCCGTCATTCAAGGCGAATTTATTTTAATAGCTTCACATCTCAATAAATCTAGACTAGAAACAGTAAAGAAATTATACATTGAGATCCAACCACTAGAACTCACACGAAAATCATCTAACTCTAGAGACACCCTCCGAACTCTTCATACATGGTGATAAGGTATCCAAACTAATGATGTCTCTCATTAAGAAACGCAAAGCACGCACGTATATACTTTCAGTAAAACACTATGCAGGCTTACGTGTCACAGACGTTAAAGGCATATCTGACGCATTTTGTCACTATTATAAAACCCTATATCAGTTAAGGGCACAAGACACAAACGATCAAACAATCATGGTCCAGTCCATCCTGTTGAAGAGCCCGGGCCTTGATGGTCTCCCTATCTCATACTACAAATCCCTATGAGAAATTCTCCAACCCCTCCTCCTGCGCTTCTGTAACGCTGTGCTGTAGGGCTCGGCATTACCGAGACAAGCGCTTGAAGCACATATCTCCTTTACACACAAAGAAGGGAAAGATCCAGAACTAAATAGTAATTACAGACCAATATCCCTTTTGAACAATGACCTGAAAGTTTTTGCCGGCCTTGTAGCGCAGCGTTTGAGTCCCTTGTTACCGATTCTGGTCTCCCCTGAACAGGTCGGCTTCAGAAAGGGTAGGGAGTGCAAGGACAATTCCATCAGACTTTTACATCTCATTCAACACGCTAATATATCCCGCTCCCCACTAGTCCTCCTTGGCACGGATGCTGAGAAAGCCTTCGACAGGGTGGACTGGACCTTCATGACTGAAACCATAAGCCATTTCCAAATTCCTGACCCCTTTATCAAAGCCATCTCTCAACTATACTCCCGCCCATATGCCCGAGTTCTCGTCAATGGCCTGCTGTCAGACTCGTTTGACATCCTAAACGGTACTCGGCAAGGTTGCCCACTGTCTCCCTCGTTATTCATCCTAGTGATGGAAACTCTGAGCGTACGACAACACCCTGCCATAGCAGGATATATGGTCAATGCAGTAGATCATAAAGAGGCAGCCTTTGCTGACGATCTCCTTTTGATTCTCACTGACCCTATAAATGTATTAGACACATTTACCAGATTTGGCTCCCTATCCAACTTCAAAATAAACCTTGAAAAATCTGAGGCACTAGGCATAAATATCTCTCAAGAACTTAAGAGCACTCTTGAAAGCCAATTTCCATTTAAATGGCCAAAAAGCCTTTAAACTCAGCGCACGTTGGTCAGATTTGACCAAACTCAACTACCTACCACTACTACAAAACTCTCTACATGAAATTGAATCCTGGTCCGCTCCCTTCATATCCTGGATAGAAAGAAAACTCATTCTACCCAAATTTATTTATCTGTTCCAGATGCTGCCTATCAAGTCCTATTTTATAAAAGTCAGATCAGTCTTCTCAAAATATATCTGGAAAAACAAACAACCCAGACTAGGTTTCTCGACACTACACTCCCCAAAGCGCTAGGTGGACTGGGAGTACCAGACCTGTTCTTATACTCGGCAGCAGTTCTTTCTAGAGTAATACATTGGGCTAGACCCACAACAGACAAATTACATGAAGCACTAGAGGAACTCTCCTCTCTGATACCTCTTAAGACCTTACTAGTAGCACCAATTGACTACTTAGACACAATAACATTTAAGAATACCTTAACTCACGGGGTAGCACACTTAAGGAAAGTACATGCAGCACACCTACTACCGGCCCCCTCCCCACTAGCTACAGTGAGAGACCTGCCGAAGCTATACATTCCACAACAGCATCTTCATCCCCCAGACCGATTACATACTATAGACATACCTGTCACGGATGAGGTATGGGAGAAAACACCAAACAGACAACCAGGAGGGAGAGGACAAACAACTAGGCCTCAAAGCTAGGGAGAAGGAAAATGTCACCTCTTAGGAAACCCCTAGAACTGGCCCTGACTCCTGACAGTATGTACAGACCCCGAAGGTGGGAAAATACATACACCGGAACCTAAACACCCTAGGAGCCCTGATATGCCCTAGAGGTAGTGAAAGGGAAAGAGACTTCCCAGGTGAATGAACCAGCGTCTCCCTGAGGCCTAGTAAACAAGCACAAGGGAACGCGACACTTAACTTCTGAAGCGATGGACGAGCAGGAACACCAGAGACGACCTCACACCAGCTCTGCCAAACCCAAAAGAAGCTATCAACCGCATAGTCAGAAGGGTGGGGTCAGACTATAAAGGGTAGGAGTGATGACCACTGAGCAACAGCTGAGATAAGAGAAGTGGTCATTAACCTTATCAATACTGAATCAAGAGAAATCAAGGAGGCTGTTAGATCTCTCCACGCTCAGCCAATCTCCTTGATCTCCTGACATCAGTCACCTGAGGGACCGTGACAATACCACTAGAAAACATAATGGAAATCTCTTGCCGACATAAATAACTTAACCGGGTGGGAAACCACTAAATTTCCAAGAATACAATAAACTCAAAATGGCACTCCACTCATATATATCACATGGAACATTAGATAGACAGCTGACACAACTCGAAACCCTAATGGCACAACATAACACACCTGCTAAGGTGCTATCAAAACTCTATTAACTTATTCTCACTAGGTCTGTTCCAATAAGGTGGGCTTCTATAGGCCTCTGGGAAAGAGCCGTAGGGCTTAACTTGTCACCCACCGCAATCTCCAACATTTACAAGTGCTCCCGCGGTCCATCCTCTTGTATACGAATGCAAGAGAACTCATACAAGATACTGTCCCGCTGATATATAACCCCAGTTAAAACTAATATTTGGTATCCTTCTAACCCTGACACTTGCTGGAGGTGTAACTCAGAAAGAGGGACGTACTGTACTTGCATATCTGGTGGTCCTGCTCAAAATTGGCACCATACTGGAAATCTGTCTTAGAGACTACCAAGTCCATCTGTTCTTTGAAAACAATACCTTCACCTACCTTGATATTCTTAGGTTGGAATGAAGAGCGACAAAATGTGCGAATCAGATCCCTTCATTCATTTCTGTTAGCAGCCACTAAACTTCTCATCCCCCCTTTGTGGAGAACGTCGACCTGCCCCACATTACCTCAGTGGTTACATAAAGTAGATCAAATATATGGTATTGAGGAGATTGTCTCGATAACTTCACATACCCATAGAAAATTTGTGACACGTTGGACCCCGTGGGTTACCCATCGCAAATCTACCCCATATTAGAAGAAAATTCACCCACAGGTGGAGGCCTGTAGAGAAATATTAGACGAAATCACCAATCATGGCACCAGTATCACTTCCTGCTTCCTTCTCCGTGAATATTAGAAAGTGATCTCGGGTTTGCATAACCCCCTTCCTCCTACCACCTACCCCGCCCCCCCCCCCATACATATCGTATAGTTATCATATAGTTACTATACAAGCTCTTTTACTTGTTCTCTTCTACACACAAGGCAGTTCATTAAGTTCTTAACTTTGCTCCTCTGAAGATTACTAATACAAGACAAATACAAACACTTCGAAACAAGGTCCACGTCCTTCGAGATTTAACATCATACCTGGGACTGTAATATTCTGCTCCAGGTCTACCGATGTTCATGGTTTGACTGATCGCTCTGCAATACCTATCCAAACAACGTCTATTGTATTATATCGTCTTACCTCTATAATGTCTTGTATTGTCTTACCACTTGATAATGTTAAACATTAATAGAAAGAAAATTGAAAAGAAAAGACTAAATATCTTGGGATCCTCTTGATGGGCCTTTGGCTCCTTGGAAGTTTGAGGCGTTTTAGAAGAGCGATGCCAGTTGCAAACAGAGAGCATGAGTCACTAACACATCCTGTTCCTTGGCTACAAGACTGACACCACAGGAGTTTGTAAATCTATTGATCCCTGTCAAATATTCAACTTCAAACAGCCATCAAATGCTACATCACAGGCCCCACTGCTCTCTGCGGGAACCCTTCAGCTCTGTGCAGAGATCCATCGAGGATGCCGCTGACGCTACTTACAGCACAACAGACCGCACTACTTCACTAAGGAACGAGAGTCTTAAAATTTTAACTAATTGCAAGACAAGTAGCATAATCTAGAAGCATTGCTTATTTACAATAGTGCAAAAGAAATTTCCCTTGTAAATCAAAAAAACCCAACTTAATCCGGACACAGTATATGAACAGTGCCATAACCTTCATATGTGTTTGGGTGTGTTCCTTTTCTCACCATGTGGCAAATGTTGGGGAAAGAAGGGAGATAGACCAACACCGAGGCGTCTGGCAACAGTTTATTCCTCTCTGCTCATTGAGAACCCATGCATGCTCAGCCAAGCCAAGCATACGTGCGAATGGAGGGGTCGCCGAATGAGCTTTCAGTCAACAGTTACCTAAGGGTGTGTTCTGGTCAACACCTCCTCCAACCTACCTATAAACATACACATTGGCTCAATGGGGAGAGAGGAACAGGTCCCTTCTGGAAGTGGTGAATCTCCCAGTTGAACAAAGCATCAGAATTGGACTGGCCCACCAGAGTCCCAGAGGATTCTCCAGTGGGCCAAGACTCCGATGCAGTAGTGGGCCCCAAAGGACCAGGTGAAAAAAAAAACATTTGGAGCTCCTTTTGGTGATAATCATTTGCCACCACAGTCTATTTCTTGGGGGTCGAGGTCCCAAAACGTATTCCATTTGGTGGGACTAAGGAACCCCAGTCCAACAAGGCAAAAGTTCACCTATGGATAAATCCAACAAGCTGATCTTTGACACGTATAGGCACATATATAGTTAAGTCCGAAGACTTAGCAATTGACCAGTGGCTTAAGGTTTCAGAACAGAAGGACCTCCACATGATCACTGAGGTATGGGAGGGATCTTTGCAGTAAAAGCTGTAAAGTTTATTGATAAACTGCCCGTGTTGTGGCTCCTGAAGACCACAACTCTGTTCAGAGTTTTGGGAAAGGAAGTCACGGTATAGGCAAGAAGTGAAGAGCCTGCATCTTGAGTGATCCCACCAAGTCGGGAAATACTAATCCTAATTTTTAAACGTAAGAAGGGACCTTTGCAGTAAAATTCTTCTTGAGACATGAATAGAATTTTCTATACCTCTCCGTCAATATATTTTGTAAAGAGTATGCATAGAATCCAACAAGGGGCTTCCACCAGGATGGTCAACACTAGACTCTTGAAGTATCTTTCACCGCAGACCACAACTCTTTGACACCTCCACCGAGTCTCATCCAAAACTGAACCCTCTATAAGAGGTGGTTGCCGGTCTAATTCCATAAAAACCCGTTTTCAGTTTCTTTCCATCACAGACCGCACTGAGCCGGTAAACATCTAACACTTTATCTTTCTTGGCCCTCCGCAAGAAAGGCGGTTTTCTCAGCATGCATTAGAGGTGTAGGATGTCCAGGGTGAACAAGTTCAGTGCTGACGCTCTAGAGCGTTAAGATCTCGCCTGGTCTCCATTAATAGCTTTCTTTTGCAAACAGCCTGGTATGAAATTGCTATTTGCAATGCGCTCCGTGTAACCTTTCTGTTGCTAGAGAAGCTTGCACGAGGCGGCCACTCCCTGGGCTCAGTGAACATTGAAGTCTGCATTTGGTTGCCAGATATGTGCGCATTAGATGAGACACAGAAAGGAGACTGTATATAGTTCTCGAGCACAGGGGCAAGCAGGGATCATTTAAAGGAACACTAAAAGGGCCTATAAAAGATGTCTCATGTGATAGAAGCACTAAAGACATTCAGTGTTATATATGTAACATTTCCTAATGATCATCACAATGGGAAAAAACTAAGGTTAAATTGAAAAATGGGGAAGATATTTTGATGCACACAGCAGACTTCCTGTTTAGCCATCCCATTGGGGCAATTGTCCTTGTCGTGGTCTGAAATAGCTATTTTTCTTACTGCTTAGAGCAGAGGCGGACTGGCTATAGACCCCACAGAGAAATTTCCCAGTGGGCTGATGCTCCTGGGGGCCGCTCGAGCCCTCCAAATGGCTGCTGGCCAGGTACATAACGATCTGATGCTCTCAGCATTTATTAACTCCTTAAGGACACATGACGTATGGGTACGTCATGTGTCCAGTCCCTAAAGATGGCGCCTGCTCCTGGCCGCTGCGGGCACCATCGCTGCGGGGGTCCGGCTGATTCCTGTAGCTGACCCCCGCAGCTGATGATCGCGGTCGGCAGCGTTGCCGACCGCGATCATTTAACCCTGCAGATGCCGTGATCAATCCTGATCACGGCATCTGCACGCGCTAAAACCGAAAGTAAAACTTTCGGCAGCGCTCCGGCTCCCCCTAGTGGTGATCGGGAGAATCGGAGCGCTGTAAGGGATAGCCTCAAGCCTTTCATTCAGCTTGAGGCTATCACTACTATTTCCTATGGAGCCCTTGTTAGCAATAGGGCTTCATAGGAAAGTAGTAAATGCTCATAAACTCCAATACAAGTGTATTGGAGTTTATGATAGAAGCAATCAGGTAACTGATTTATATAGGTCCCTATGGGATCTATATAAAAGTGTAAAAAAATAAAAAAATAAAAAAATAAAAAATAAATAAAAAAACCTAAAAATTTAAATCACCCCCTTTCCCCAAAATTAAAATAAAATAATAAAAAAATAAAAAATACACATCATGGGTGTCGCAATGTGTGAAAACGCCCATAGTATAAAAATATAAAAATATATTTCCCATACGGTAAACAGAAAAACGGAAAAAGCGCCCAAATGGCCGATTTGCCGTTTTTGGACGCTTCATTTCCTCAAAAAATTAAATAAAAGCGATCAAAAAGTCCTACACACCCCATAATGGTATCAACTAAAATTTAAGATCGCCCCGCAAAAAATAAGCCCCCATACAACGCCATACACTTATATACAAATACGTTATAGCGGTCAAAACATGGCGACAAAAAAAAAATACATTTTTTTTCACTATCAAAACGCAAGAAAAGCTATACATATTGGGTATCGCCGGATTCGTATTGACCTGTAGAATAAAACTAAATGGTCAGTTTTATCGCAAATCAAACGTCGTAATTTAGAAACCCGTAAAACTGTGGTGAAATTGCTTTTTTTTTGCAATTTCACCCCATTTGGAATTTTTTTCCCGCTTCCCACTACACCGTATGCATTATTAAATGATGGCGTTGGAAAGTACAACTTGTCCCGCAAAAAATAAGCCCTCATATGGCCATGTGAACGGAAAAATAAAAAAGTTATGGCTCGTGGAAGGCATAGAGCGCAAAACGAAAACGCAAAAATGTAAAAACCCTGTGTCCTTAAGGGGTTAACGGTAGAATACTTATACTGATGCACTTGGCTGGCGGCCATAGGACCTCTACTGAATTCAGCTGTATCCTGAGGATGGTTATACCATTGAATGCTGCAGCGGAGACAGCAGTATTGTATGCTGCACTGCGGTATTTGGTTCTGCTGGGGTGGTACTTTATGTAGCACTGAGGTATTTGGTTCTGTCGGGGTAGTACTTTGTGCTGCACATTAGTATATAGTTCTGCTGGGGTGGTACTTTATGCAGCACTGTGTTATTTGGTTCTGCTGGGGTAGTATTTTGTGCTGCACTGTGGTATTTAGTTCTGCTGGGGCAGTATTTTGGGCTGCACATTAGTATTTGGTTCTGCTGGGGTGGTACTTTATCTAGCACTGAGGTATTTGGTTCTGCTGGGGCAGTATTTTGTGCTGCACATTGGTATTTGGTTCTGCTGGGGTGGTATTTTGTTCTGCTCATTGGTATCTGGTTCTTTTGGGGTGGTATTTTATGCAGCACATTGGTATTTGGTTCTGCTGGGGTGGTACTTTGTTCTGCTCATTGGTATCTGGTTCTTCTGGGGTGGTATTTTATGCAGCACATTGGTATTTGGTTCTGCTGGGGTTGTACTTTATGTAACACTGAGGTATTGGAGTCTGCTGGGGCAGTATTTTGTGCTGTACATTGGTATTTGGTTCTGCTGGGGCAGTATTTTGTGCTGCACGTTGGTATTTGGTTCTGCTGGGGCAGTATTTTGTGCTGCACATTGGTATTTGGTTCTGCTGGGGCAGTATTTTGTGCTGCACATTGGTATTTGGTTCTGCTGGGGCAGTATTTTGTGCTGCACATTGGTATTTGGTTCTGCTGGGGCAGTGTTTTGTGATGCACTAAAGTAATGCTGGATGCGCCTACTTCTGTACTTCTGTCAGTTTGGATCTGCCTAGAACATTTTGCCATTTGATAGGCTTTTTTTCCAAGGCCATTTTAAGTTCTCAGTCCACCCCTGGCTTAGAGGAACACTCCAAAAAAAAAAAAGTTAATACAGTCCTACTGGCATGAAGTTCTGTTTTGCCCCACCCCTGAGGATCAGCACTAGGCATAACATAGTTTTTCCAGGAGTATTTTTAGATGGCATACCAATTAATGTAAGTCCCATTATTAGCACAACTTACCCCAATAGAGCACATACCCCTAAATGTACATTAGCACATAAAATGAGCAACTGAATTGATAGGATATAGACCAAAATAATGGCTGCCCTTGCCCAGGTAGTCAAGCTAGAAACAATTTCTAAGTACATAATCACTTCACATTGAACTACGTAGAAAGTCATTGTATTTAGCAGCTAAGCGACAGCCCTGGGTTAATACACTGCACGTTACATCCTCATCTCCCGCCATGAATTATTCCGCGGTGTGGATTTAAACATTCCCGTGTCTGGGATTTACACAGAATCACACAGGAGGCTCCTCAGGGAATAGTCACAGAATGGTGTCTGAACTCATTTTCAACCCTTCTCCTCTTTTATCTCTTGTCCTTGCAGAATTACAGGTAAATCTTCCTTGATGATATTCTCATAAAATCTTACAGTGTCCTAGGAGCATCAAGCTACGGGGCCCATCAGCAGTAATATGGACCTGACCACACAAATGAACCAACAGTCACTGAGAGAGATACAAGAGGAAAAGAGAGATAGATAGATAGATAGATAGATAGATAGATAGATAGATAGATAGATAGCTAGATAGATTAGATAGATAGATAGATAGATAGATAGATAGATAGATAGATAGGAGATAGATAGATAGATATGAGATAGATAGATAGATAGATAGATAGATAGATAGATATGAGATAGAGATGGATAGATAGATAGATAGATAGATAGATAGATAGATAGATAGATATGAGATAGATAGATAGATAGATAGATAGATAGATAGATAGATAGATATGAGATAGAGATGGATAGATAGATAGATAGATAGATAGATAGATAGATAGATAGATAGAAGATAGGTAGATAGATAGAAGATAGGTAGATAGATAGATAGATAGATAGATAGATAGATAGATAAGATAGATAGATAGATAGATAGATAGATAGATAGATATGAGATAGATAGATAGATAGATAGATAGATAGATAGATAGATAGATAGATAGATAGATATGAGATAGAGATGGATAGATAGATAGATAGATAGATAGATAGATAGATAGATAGATAGATAGATAAGATAGATAGATAGATAGATAGATAGATAGATAGATAGATATGAGATAGATAGATAGATAGATAGATAGATAGATAGATAGATAGATAGATAGATAGATAGATAGATAGATAGATAGATAGATAGATAGATAGATAGATAGATAGATAGATAGATAGATAGATAGATAGATAGATAGATAGATAGATATGAGATAGATAGATAGATAGATAGATAGATAGATAGATAGATAGATAGATAGATATAAGATAGGTAGATAGATAGAAGATAGGTAGATAGATAGATAGATAGATAGATAGATAGATAGATAGATATGAGATAGAGATGGATAGATAGATAGATAGATAGATAGATAGATAGATAGATAGATAGATAGATATAAGATAGGTAGATAGATAGAAGATAGGTAGATAGATAGATAGATAGATAGATAGATAGATAGATAGAAGATAGGTAGATAGATAGATAGATAGATAGATGATAGATAGATAGATAGATAGATAGAAGATAGATAGATAGATAGATAGATATGAGATAGATAGATAGATAGATAGATAGATAGATAGATAGATAGAAGATAAATTGACAGATATGACATAGATGTGAGAAAAATCATGGGTTAAAAGGGGAAATCGGAACCTATATCATCGGCGCTGCCAAGGATCACAAGACGGTTGGAGGTCTGCTTGTACAGTATTTATTCGTCTACGTGTTTCAGTACCCCCCTCTCCTTTAGGAGAAGGGGGTACTTCACCCCTGAAACACGTAGACGAATAAATACTGTACAAGCAGACTTCCAACCGTCTTGTGATCCTTGGCAGCGCCGATGAAATAGGTTCCGATTTCCCTTTTTAACCCATGATTGCCTTCTACTCCAGCGCTCACACCATTTGAGCACAGGAAGGAACCTAGGCTGCAGCCAAGCCCCCGCACGCTGGTCGGGTCGTATATACCAGCAGGAGCCTATACAGCTGTTGTGACTTTCTCACCACAGCATCTGGTAAGCATACTACATTATATATATTATTGTTACCAATTCAAGCAACACCACACATGAGGCGCTGTCCTCTTTCCCTGTCTTTTTTATCTTACATATAGATATGAGAAAGATAGATGGATGGATAGATAGATAGATAGATAGATAGATATGTCCTTCATTTCTTTTTTTTAGACTGGAGATGAAGCATTTTCGATGTAAAGTACTTTTACTGCGACGTGGCAATAAATGACACGCATCATCCATGACAGAGCAGCACGTGGCACACGTTACAGTCCACTATACATCATGCCACGTGCTACACTAACAGCCCTGCACTCTGAAATCCGACAGTAATGAGGGACGGAAGCAGGAAATGACAGGCTGTGCGGAGAGACGGACGGGAAGGAGAGGCGCTGCTCCTCATCTTCCTCGTCAACACCCCCACAGAACCGGGGAATGGCTCCCACATCTGTCCTGGAGTCTGTGCTCCTCCTCAGTACAGATTCAGGTTGGCTGGGTGAGATGCCTCGGAAGGTGCTGGTTCTGCCTGCAGAGATCCATCGGGAGCAGAGAGTCGTACAGCAACGATTTCTAGGAAAGCAGTATGCAAATGAGCTCTCCTCCAGAAGGAAAAATACTTTCTCTTTAGTGCCACCTATAGGTAGCTACCCTGTGGGTCAGTGTCCTACTGTGATGGGTTAATGGTTGTGGACGCATTTACCTGGATGTCTTCAATGTTTATTCAATAAGCCGGAGACGGTAAAGACGGCGATTACCTTTCTCATGTAGAACAATCTGGAGGATGGCCGAGGTATAATGTATTCCTTCTGAGTGAAGCGCGCCTTGATTGCATCTTCCCCAGTCCACCCCGGTGCGCGCACGCCTATTGTTCCTGAGCGAGATTTGTATGATGAATAGTAATTGTGCGCTGACACGTTCTTTTGTGAGAGTCTGAATGAAGAGGCTGTGATGTGTCTCGGAGAACGGGCCCTGACTAGATGAGCTGTCTGTAAACATTGTGCGACTTGTCGTTCCGGTCGACAGCAATATTTGAAAGCAGGATAGTTAAAAAGAAAAAAAACTGGAGTCACCGTAGACCCGGGCCGCGAAGGCATCAGAGGAACCCAATCACATACAACAAAGAGGACTTGTCAAAGACTTACATGCCTGGGCACCAGACATAGACTGCTCGGAGGTAGCACTCGCATGGTCCTCATGAGAGATGACCCCTCTGTTACATACAACTATTATAAATGAAACATGGAATATGGGGATAATGCCCAACCATCCGGTTTCTCATGGGATTTCCCACAAAATGGCTTTTCCGGGAGCATCGGGGGTGAAGTTTAAATGTACCCCTCAAAGAGGGGTGAAAATGTTACGAAGTACGCTCCAGCTCAATGGTGGGGTTGTCCCATCATCAACACTGTGATAAGTGCCTGACCCAGCGATTATGAGAATGGGGGTAGCATGTCCTCTGTTTTAATGGAGCGGAGGTTATAAATGCGCTGTCCTCAATTGATAGCACAGGGTAGATCTATATCCGTCAGCTCCATAGACTTTGAAGGGAGGGTCAGTGTGCATGCAAGACCACCACTCCATTCAAAATGGTGGTCCCCCATTCTCATAGGCAGCGTGGGTCCCAGTGGAGAGGGGCTAAGTGTCTCTTTCCACAAATGGCCCCTAATGGCTTCCTCATAGATCCTCCACCCTCTACTCAGATGCTCATCATAAAGTCTGTTCCAATTGACGTGGATCGGCAATCATCTTCACCCTTCGTCTTACAAGGGAAAATGGCCATACAATGTCATCAAGTAGGTGGGCTGTTGCTCGTCAAATACATGAGTTTTTCCATCATTTTCTGAATAAAATAAAAATCTCTGCTGGTTCCTTCTAGTTGTCCCTTTGAAGTTGGAGGTGGCAAGCTGTCTTTCATAAATTCAGCTGTGGAAATTACCAAGAATTACCAAATTCTTTTTACTTCAGTAGACAAAAAGACTAGAGAGTCAGTCGTATCCAACCTCCGTGAAGACTACACTATTGTTGTGGGAGGTTGCCATGACGACAGCTGATACATTTTTAGATTGGGATGTATAAAGACAGTGTATTCAACGGCATTGTTCACCCAATGAGAGCCTGTAGCTTCTATGAACGGCTTGGTTTATTCATTAGTCTCATTCTTGTAGAAATAAGTCAATATCTGGACTGCTTGAGCCTTTGTTATGCAGTTTTCTTTTCTCTGTTGACTATTTGCCAGTTTTACAAGGTTTATTTAACCTCGGCCTCCGCATGCAGCGCGACGAAACATAAAAGCACTTTGGTGTTCTGTTTCAAAGCGAATAGCAGGAAAGTCAAAGGATGAGCTTCATGTCAAAAATACTCTGCTCGTAACAATGCCATCTATGACAAGGCTTTAAGACCAAGAAGCCCCTCACACCGGTGAGTCATGTCACTGAGTTACCATTATGTTGAAGACATCCCAAAATACCCTATTTAGTATAACACTGTCTTCGACAAATGACATGAGTGGTTGGCTTCTTGGAACACAGCTTGGCCTTCTTCAAACCTTGGTTCTTTAAAGAGAATTCCCCCCATTTAGTATTTTAAGATGCATCATGGAGATAGGTCTCAAAAGACGATGAGAAGTTGAAATTGGAAAACATATTTTTTTAAGAAAGGGCATCCATTTTAGTAATGTCTTCTCATGTCTTCAAGTATCCATCAATAAGCTCCAGACAGGCCCTGATTTTGGGTCATGTTGGAAGTCTAAGCATATGGAGATGCCTTAGAATAAAGGGATTTTCATTCCAGTTGTCTTCAGTGCATGGTGTGAGTAGTTAGCTTCTTAGAAGTTAGCTTGACTTCTTCAAGCCTTGGTTCCTTAAAGAGAGATTCCCCCCATTTATTATTTTAAGATACATCATAGAGATAGGTCTCAAAAGACGTCGATAAGTTCCAAGAACTGTAACACATCTTTTTTTAAAAAAGAGGCATCCATTTTAATAATGTCTTTTCATGTCTTGAAGTAACCATCAATGAGCTCCAGACAGGCCCTGATTTTGGGTCATGGTGGAAGTCGAAGCATATGGAGTTGACTTAGAATAAAGGGATTTTCATTCTAGTTGTCTACAGTGCATGGTGTGAGTAGTTAGCTTCTTAGAAGTTAGCTTGGCCTTCTTCAAGCCTTGGTTCCTTAAATGGAGGTTCCACCATTTATCATTTTAAGATATGTCATAGAGACAGATCTCAGAAGATGATAATAAGGTCCAAATACAAAGGAGCTTAAAGACATCGACTTTAGAAGAAACATCCACATCGATAACATTTTTATATGGTGTAAAGTAAGCATCCACGAGGTCCAGACACCACAGGTCCTTTTGCTAGGTCATGGTGGATGTATCAGCACATGGAAATGCCTTAGATTAGAAGAGTTTTCCTTCTGTAATTCTCACTTTGCCAATCTCCTATCGCTCCTGTTTCAATGATTCCTGGTCCTCCACCAGTCTCTACTGCCTGGTCCCTCTTGACACACAGGAAATAACTGCTTAGTCAATCATGGCTGCAATGGTGACCCACCTCAACCATTAACTAGATGAGTGGTTATTTCCTAATTGTCAAGAGGGACCAAAAAGTAGAAACCAGCGGGGGATCAGGAAGTGTTGCAACAGGAGTGGTGAAGGATTGGTAGGTAAAGTATAAATTCTATTATTTTAAAGATTTTTTTTCTTAATTTATTGCCCACACAGCCCTTTGAAGTTTATTTTATTAGGGCCAATCCCACCGATAACATAATATTAGGTCATTTCTGCCAAAATAACCCCAAAGGCTTAGCTTCCTATATTGAGATCCGGATCAAAGACTTGCTGGCTTTTTATGTATGCACCATAAGTGGTTCCTCACCACCTCCCGGCATTTTCTTTCGCCCACACAAATAGCCCTCTTGCTATGAATTTTGTACAGATCGCAACCATGTGATTACAGGAAGCCATCCGGACGCTGTGCTGACATTTCAAAGCCGCTTGTGTCACAAGGTTGGATGACAATAATTACAAGTCTTTCAGGCAAATCCTGCATGCTGTGCTGCCAACGAGGTGCGGTGCGAATGCTGAGCAGGACCCTTCCGTCTCTCGATAATATTTTGAGAGCAATAACCTCTTCAAGATCACAAACTTAACCAATGATTTTGGTATTAAAAAATAAACTCACATTCAATTTTTTTTAACAGTCAATTTTGAAAGGGAAAAATTCAGATAAAATAGTTTGCCAAAAATGTGGTCAACATCTCGGCATCTCGGGCCCTTGACGACTTGGATGAGCATTTTTATTGTGAGCCAACCCATAGGTTTCGGAAAATTGGTGGTGGTCTTTATTAGATCATTTTTGGCTAGATTTTCCATTTAATTTCTGATATCCCATTGAGATAATTCTGAAGATCTCTCTAGAGGGAGGACAAAGCTCAAACATCTTCAGGGCTGGTCAGAGACTTCTATGCTCTTTGCAACAGCTTATATTTTCAAGGCACATCCGGGGTTATAGAAGTCTCTGGCCAGAGACTAAGTTCTCCAAGTCCATTACTAAGGGGAAAAGAGAGGAGATATTACAAAAATATCTGGCCATAGTTATGAAGCGAGAAAGTGGTTGGACGTGACATGTTATTTTTGGGGTTTACTAATGTAATGGCAAGTGTCCATGGCATAACAACTTAACAATTGTAGTTTCGAGTAGAACATTTCCTTACTTAGACCCGACTCACAAGCTCCATTGTGTCCTGCACCCTCACTGCTCATCATTGATTCCTTCTATTCTTGGTATTAAGGATGCATAATTTTGGCCTTGGTAATAAGACACAAGGTCCACCTTACTCCTCCTGTCCCCCCAGTTATTATTTAGATTGAATCACACACTAACTTTTAAAGAAGTTGTTCGGAATCCATTCCTCTGATTTCTCGCAACGTGCTATGAATTTATACTGTGTATTGCATGTACTGTTGCTGTGGAGACTGAATCTCAGAGCGACCTGTGTTAGCACTGACGTTACTATCACAGGGCGCTGGGATTTTTTTTAAAGTGGTCGCTCCACGGTAAAGATATGTGTCTATAAGGACTGTCTCCATACCGTTCTACCATTGTATAAGGCCTGTCTCTATACCGTTCTATAAGGTCTGTCTCTGTACCATTCTACCATTCTATAAGGTCTGTCTATGTACCATTCTACTGTTCTATAAGGCCTGTATCTATACCATTATATAAGGTCTGTCTCTGTACCATTCTACCGGTCTATAAGGCTTGTCTTTATACCGTTCTATAAGGCCTGTCTTTATACTGTTCTACTGTTCTATAAAGCCTGTCTCTATACCATTCTAAAAGGCCTGTCTCTATAGCATTCTACCATTCTATAAGGTCTGTCTCTATACCATTCTATAAGGCCTGTCTCTATACCATTCTATCATTCTATGAGGCCTGTATCTAAACCGTTCTATAAAGCCAGTCTCTATACCGTTCTATAAGGTCTGTCTATAAGGTGTGATTAAATAACACCACCCTACAGTGCCCGAATAGTCTACAGTGCCTGAATAGTCCTACAGTGTCCGAATAGTCCTACAGTGCCTGAATAGTCCTACAGTGCCCAAATAGTCTACAGTGCCTGAATAGTCTACAGTGCCTGAATAGTCCTACAGTGCCTGAATAGTCCTACAGTGCCCAAATAGTCTACAGTGCCTGAATAGTCTACAGTGCCTGAATAGTCCTACAGTGCCCGAATAGTCCTACAGTGCCCGAATAGTCCTACAGTGCCCGAATAGTCCTACAGTGCCCAATTAAAAGTCCTATAAAATGCTATAAGGTGGCAAAATACAATGCATAGAGTTATATACATTTTATGTTATAAAATATCACTACAGTCGGGTAGTCGGATATTTTATAACATTATTGTTTGGGGACTCCTCTATCATTGAGCACTGGGACCTACCCACTAAAGTGGAGTGCCAACCATTTTTCTTTCTTGATATACATTTAACACCAACATAAAGTCGCCAAATAACACTGCCAAACAGTGAGAAATAATACTGCCATACGCAGCTGTACACTTAACACCATATAGTGCCTAAATAATTCTGCCATACACTAAACAATAATACCACCACGAAGAGCTATACACCCAACTCTATAACACCTCCATATAGTGCATCAATAATTCTGATATACAGTGACTAATACAGTAGTAGCATCATTCACAATCTAACACTATAACACCACCATATAGTGCATCAATAATACTGCAATATAGTGACTAATACAATAGTAGCATCATTCACAATCTAACACTATAACATCATATAGTGCCTAAATAATTCTGCCATACACTAAACAATAATACCGCCCCAAAGAGCTAAACATCCAACTCTATAACACCTCCATATAGTGCATAAATAATACTGCTATACAGTAATAATCTTATACCATATAGTGCCATAACAATACTTTGAAATAAAAGTTTAATCATCCTATACTGCTTAATATTACTGCCAAAAAGAGCTATTAGGTCAACACTATAAGACCGCCATATAGTGCCACTGTCAAATGTGAGGTTGGAAGGCAACCAAGAATGTGCCAGGGGTAGAAGGAAAAGGTTCTGGGAGGTGCCCATCATGGGCTGGATGTGGCTGTGACAACCTGTTCTGCTCGTGATGATGATGATGATGATGGGGAAGAGCTGCGGTCCTGAGCAAAACCTTCAAAGAGTCTCTGAACTTCACACAATTCATTTCATAGAGGATGGCATCACTAGCAAATCTCTGAATCACAAAGCTGTAAAGTTACAGCCACTAGTCAAGTCTCACACCTACCTAAGTTTCAGTCTACTGCCTGTTGTCAGGCAAGATCCTTCCCTGGTAACAGAGACTCAGAAGGCAGCTGAGAGGAAGTGGGGGCGTGTCAGAGCTAGCTGTGTGATTTATCCCTCTTTATCAGCTTTCTGAGCTCCCTAGAAGAAAACAAACATTATGGGAAATAAGGGAGGTGAGGTCAATGCACAATGTACTGGCAGAAGGGAGACACCCACTGCTTCTGAGTGAAGTGCATCTAGCTGTGCAGCTGAAACAGGGAATAATATGGCTGAAAGAGACTTTAGGGAAGCCCAAAAAAACATCAGCTCCTTCACAGTTATGATCTTATAAAGAAGCACAGCCATTATGCTGGTGATGGCTAACTGGACCATGGATACGAATACTTATGCAATGTTCTGTCATGTGCCCTTGTCTACATTTTTTGGGCAAAATGGGTGTAATAATGTTTAAATAATTATCATTATTCTATTTATTTATTTATCGATCTAAGATCTTTCTCATATTATATGTTGTATGCGCACATTTCCATCTCACAGGTCCACCAAGGCCTTTAACGAGGCCCCAGAGCATCTCCTGGAGATCGGAGCAGGCGGAGCGTTTGTCATGGTCATCCTAATACCAAATAGAAATCGTTTTACAAAAATGTTCAAAAATACCTGTCCATCCCAAATCCATTCCATGTGTGTAATCTCTGATAGCGGTATAATATGTGTCTGTATAATCACGTGACCTACTGTATACACTGTACTAATAAATATCTGCAACCAAATACATCATGTGATTCCTCTAGACCAATCAGCGGATAGGGAAATGATCATATGACTTCCAGTCCATGACTCACCAGAAACAGGAGACAGGGGTTACATCACATGATCCTTTTAAGAACTGCTGACTGGCTGAGAGGATCATGTGATATACCATGTGACTCCACAGGAACAGGAAGTGATGATTTCCTCTCAGGCCCCCTCTTTAGCACTTTGGTGAGTCATTTCTCGGGTTAGATCACATGACCAATCTCAGCCCATCAGCAGACCTTCAAGTGTCATGTGATGAAGTCTGTGTCATCTGTTTCTATGGAGACGGTGAGTCACATGATCCTTTCCGAAGCTGATGACTGGCTGAGGGGATCATGTGATATACCATGTGATGCCACAGAGACAGGAAGTGCCTTATTCTTACCCTCTGTATGGCAGTTTCAGGCGCTGTTTACTGAGTATAACTGTACCCCGATGTTCTTGTTATAATATGTCCGCCACAATTACTTGTTCCTTTAGGCCAAAGTAAAGGGTGCGCCTGCTTTTTGGATCCAGTGGATAATATAACCGAGAGGGGAGGAGCTTTTGTATATGCAGATTTGCATATGTCCCACCTCCGGTTGTGCAGCTTGAAGACAGGAATTGAGCTATGTGATACGACACTGGAAAACATGCCTGCTCTCCTCCAGAAACAGCGCCACCCTGGTCCACAGGATGTGTCTGGCACTGCAGCTCAGCTCTATTAAAGTAAATGGAGCGTGGCTGTAATACCACTGATAACCTGTGAACAGGTGGGGCGCTGTGTTTAGATGAAAGCAGCCATGTTTGGCTAATCCTGGACAACCCTTCGAGAGTCCATTTAGTAGAAATGGTTCCTACTCTTATGACATCTCAACATTTGTATCATGACTTGGGACAGGAACTCCCCAAATGACACAGAAGCCGGGCCGCATAGACTGTATGTTGTGTGGTGTGTACAATGTATGTGACGGTTCTTCTTATAACCTGTGTATGTTCAGCTGCCTCGGGATCTGCTCAGCTTGTCCATTCCTGACCGCCGGCTCTCGGGCCTGACTTTTCTTTTGCAGCCTCTCGACGATTCTCCGATGTCCCCACCAACGTGGAGCCACACGGCCACCTGAACACCATAGGTACTGAGCGTGCTGTCTGCTGGCCTGTGCGTCCTCTGTGCTTCTCAGTATGTTCTGCTCAATGTCAATCTCTGTGGCAGGACAATGGTGGCCCCACGTGGGGGCCCGCAGGACACAGCCAGACCCTTCACCAGGACCACCCCTCCTTCAATCCTCTTTATGCAGCATGTAATTGGTCTAATAATGAAGAAAATAAGTTCTAAATATTGCCGTTTCCAAGGTTACCGCCTTCTCCTCATGCAGAACGAGAGGAACATCTGCTCCCTGTGTGTGGCAGCATACACAATATACTGCACTGTGTGCACATGTATACATCGTGCTGTACCTGCCACACTGTATCCGCTGTGCTCCTGTGTGTGGCGGCATACACAATATACTGCACTTTGTGCAGATGTATACATTATGCTGTACCTGCCACACTGTATCCGCTGTGCTCCTGTTTGTGGCGGCATACACAATATACTGCACTGTGTGCACATGTATACACCGAGCTGTACCTGCCGCACTGTATTCGCTGTGCTCCTGTGTGTGACGGCATACACAATATACTGCACTGTGTGCACATGTATACATCGTGCTGTACCTGCCACACTGTATCCGCTGTGCTCCTGTGCGTGGCTACATACACAATATACTGCACCGTGTGCACATGTATACACCGAGCTGTACCTGCCGCACTGTATTCGCTGTGCTCCTGTGTGTGACGGCATACACAATATACTGCACTGTGTGCACATGTATACATCATGCTGTACCTGCCACACTGTATCCGCTGTGCTCCTGTGTGTGACGGCATACACAATATACTGCACTGTGTGCACATGTATACATCGTGCTGTACCTGCCACACTGTATCCGCTGTGCTCCTGTGCGTGGCTACATACACAATATACTGCACCGTGTGCACATGTATACACCGAGCTGTACCTGCCGCACTGTATTCGCTGTGCTCCTGTGTGTGACGGCATACACAATATACTGCACTGTGTGCACATGTATACATCGTGCTGTACCTGCCACACTGTATCCGCTGTGCTCCTGTGTGTGGCGGCATACACAATATACTGCACTGTGTGCACATGTATACATCGTGCTGTACCTGCCACACTGTATCCGCTGTGCTCCTGTGCGTGGCGGCATACACAATATACTGCACTGTGTGCACATGTATACATCGTGCTGTACCTGCCACACTGTATCCGCTGTGCTCCTGTGCGTGGCGGCATACACAATATACTGCACTGTGTGCACATGTATACATCGTGCTGTACCTGCCACACTGTATCCGCTGTGCTCCTGTGTGTGGCGGCATACACAATATACTGCACCGTGTGCACATGTATACACCGAGCTGTACCTGCCGCACTGTATCCGCTGTGCTCCTGTGTGTGGCGGCATACACAATATACTGCACTGTGTGCACATGTATACACAGAGCTGTACCTGCCACACTGTATCCGCTGTGCTTCTGTGTGTGGCAGCATACACAATATACTGCACTGTGTGCACATGTATACACAGAGCTGTACCTGCCACACTGTATCCGCTGTGCTCCTGTGTGTGGCGGCATACACAATATACTGCACTGTGTGCACATGTATACACCGAGCTGTACCTGCCACACTGTATCCGCTGTGCTCCTGTGCGTGGCGGCATACACAATATACTGCACTGTGTGCACATGTATACATCGTGCTGTACCTGCCACACTGTATCCGCTGTGCTCCTGTGCGTGGCGGCATACACAATATACTGCACCGTGTGCACATGTATACACCGAGCTGTACCTGCCGCACTGTATCCGCTGTGCTCCTGTGTGTGGCGGCATACACAATATACTGCACTGTGTGCACATGTATACACAGAGCTGTACCTGCCACACTGTATCCGCTGTGCTTCTGTGTGTGGCAGCATACACAATATACTGCACTGTGTGCACATGTATACACAGAGCTGTACCTGCCACACTGTATCCGCTGTGCTCCTGTGTGTGGCGGCATACACAATATACTGCACTGTGTGCACATGTATACACAGAGCTTTACCTGCCGCACTATATCCGCTTTGCTCCTGTGTGTGGCGGCATACACAATATACTGCACTGTGTGCACATGTATACACCGAGCTGTACCTTCTGCACTGTATCCGCTGTGCTCCTGTGTGTGGCGGCATACACAATATACTGCACTGTGTGCACATGTATACATCGTGCTGTACCTGCTGCACTGTATCCGCTGTGCTCATGTGTGTGGCGGCATACACAATATACTGCACTGTGTGCACATGTATACACCGAGCTGTACCTGCTGCACTGTATCCGCTGTTTTCCTGTGTGTGGCGGCATACACAATATACTGCACTGTGTGCACATGTATACACAGAGCTTTACCTGCCGCACTATATCCGCTGTGCTCCTCTGCGTGGCTACATACACAATATACTGCACTGTGTGCACATGTATACATCGAGCTGTACCTGCCGCACTGTATCCGCTGTGCTCCTGTGTGTGGCGGCATACACAATATACTGCACTGTGTGCACATGTATACACAGAGCTTTACCTGCCGCACTATATCCGCTGTGCTCCTCTGCGTGGCTACATACACAATATACTGCACTGTGTGCACATGTATACATCGAGCTGTACCTGCCACGCTGTATCCGCTGTGCTCCTGTGTGTGGCGGCATACACAATATACTGCACTGTGTGCACATGTATACACAGAGCTGTACCTGCCGCACTATATCCGCTGTGCTCTTCTGCGTGGCTACATACACAATATACTGCACTGTGTGCACATGTATACATTGTGCTGTACCTGCCGCACTGTATCCGCTGTGCTCCGGTGTGTGGCGGCATACACAATATACTGCACTCTGTGCACATGTATACACCGAGCTGTACCTGCCGCACTGTATCCGCTGTGCTCCTGTGTGTGGCGACATACACAATATACTGCACCGTGTGCACATGTATACAGCGAGCTGTACCTTCTGCACTATATCCGCTGTGCTCCTCTGCGTGGCTACATACACAATATACTGCACTGTGTGCACATGTATACACAGAGCTTTACCTGCCGCACTATATCCGCTTTGCTCCTGTGTGTGGCGGCATACACAATATACTGCACTGTGTGCACATGTATACACCGAGCTGTACCTGCTGCACTGTATCCGCTGTGCTCCTGTGTGTGGCGGCATACACAATATACTGCACTGTGTGCACATGTATACACCAAGCTGTACCTGCCGCACTGTATCCGCTGTGCTCCTGTGCGTGGCGTCCTACACAATATACTGCACTGTGTGCACATGTATACATCGTGCTGTACCTGCTGCACTGTATCCGCTGTGCTCCTGTGTGGGACGGCATACACAATATACTGCACTGTGTGCACATGTATACACAGAGCTGTACCTGCTGCACTGTATCCGCTTTGCTCCTGTGTGTGTCGGCATACACAATATAGTGTACTGTGTGCACATGTATACACAGAGCTGTACCTGCCGCACTGTATCCACTGTGCTCCTGTGTGTGTCGGCATACACAATATAGTGTACTATGTGCACATGTATACACAGAGCTGTACCTGCTGCACTGTATCCGCTGTGCTCCTGTGTGTGGCGTCCTACACAATATACTGCACTGTGTGCACATGTATACACAGAGCTGTACCTGCTGCACTGTATCCGCTGTGCTCCTGTGCGTGCAATGCTTTGTCCATGTAAGGGCTATATTAGCCAAATATCTATCTATCTATCTATCTATCTATCTATCATTCTATCTATCTATCTATCTATCTATCTATCTATCTATTATTCTATCTATCCATCCATCAATCTATCTATCCAGTAACCCAAAGTCTCTGTGCCTGCCAGGCCCGCAGTGTGTAATACCGCAATCTCTATGATTTCTAGAAGCATTGTCCCTTTTCTTCTTGGATTTCTATGCACAGGCATCTTATGTTTCAAATAAAAAGTATACATTACACATTAGATCCGTCCGTTTCCATGACGATTTCCATTGAGTATATTATTCTCCTCAGTCAACCATCAGTAACCTCAAGTTCTAGCTGGGGGGCACGTTACATAAGTGCATGTCTCCTGCTATTTACTATCTATCTCTTATCACATTATCTCTATAATATCTATCTATCTCATTATCTCTCTATGATCTATTTCATCTATATATCCATAGATACTGAATCTGTCTACAGATAAATATATAGATAGTTCCATTATCTTTATACATAGCAAAGCTACAGCTATCTATCTATCTAACTATCTATCTATCTATTTATCTATCTATCTATCTATCTATCTATCTATTTACATCTATCTATCTAATTCCTATCTATCTATCTATTTATTATCTATCTATCTATCTATCTATCTATCTATCATCTATCTATCTATCTATCTATCAATTATCTATCTATCTATTTATCTATCTATCTATTTATCTATATATCATCTATCGATCATCTATCTCATATCTATCTATCTATCTATCTATCTATCTATCTATGTATCTATCTATCTATTATCAATCTATCTCATATCTATCTATCTATCTATCTATCTATCTATTAATTATCTATCTATCTATCTATCTATCAATTATGTGTGTATCTATTATCTATCTATCTATCTATCTATCTATTATCTATCTATCTATTATCTATCTATCTATCTATCTATTATCTATCTATCTATTATCTATCTATCTATCTATCTCTCTATCTGCTCCCTCTCCATCTGTCCAGGAATGGTCAGTATATTTTATAGGACAGGTAGTAGAAGTGTATCCGCCATGTCATGCAGAAGCCGACAGAGGGCGCCGGTCACACTGCTCCAGAGCCAGTGACTCACTGACCTATATTCGGGGTGTGCAGATGTGTGCTTATTCGGCAGCTGGCAGGACGGTGATGAGTCTGTGTGCTGCCCTCACCAGCCTCCATGTTCCCACTATTAACCCCGTATTGGGTATGTCACTATATACTGTACGGCTTTATCATGTGTGTACTGTGCCGTGCAGATCTGTGTGCTCTGTACATTGGTTCTGTACTGTCCTCTAATGACACTTTGTAGTAAGTGTTCAGCATGCGGTATTATATGTTATGGCATATTATGTGTATGTTACATATGGGGTGGTCGAGGAGCACAGGTAACCTCATCCCATCGGTACCAACCATGGTGGGCTGGAACAGTTCACAAACCATGGAACAGCAAACCTTTTCTATAGCTCCATCTGGTCAGTGGTGGGGAGTCGGGACTGCAGGATATGGTCCTCGACTTTCTTATCTTTTCCATAAAGTAAGTTCTCTGCAGGTCCTTTTTTCTGTTTTTAGTCCTTTTTGAGAGGGGTGGAGGTTTGACCAGGGCCCAGAAGCTTTCCTGTTCCAGGGAGATAAAGAATATCACGTTTTCATCCAATCATATGATAGATATCCAACCCGACCTGTCATTTGATTGGGTAAGTAGGATCCTGATCTTAATTTACACACAATAAAGGTTCTAGGATACTGATCAACCCCCCACCCCCCCCCCACACACTCCTCACCCCCCACCCAACCCCACCCCCCAACCAACCCCACCCCCCAACCACCACCAAATTCTTACTATAGACCATAGACAAACATTGTGCACTCCTACAACATCCTGGTCTAGAATAGTATACCAATCAAGATCAGATGTTCTCTACCACCTCTACTGGCCAATTGTGGTACTGAAGGACTTTTTAAGCAACTCGCTACCCAGAGGTACAGGAAGGAAAATGGATTTAGACAGGTTACATATGCACCACCCAAATGTCCACCTATCACTTACTATACCGGTGTAATTGTTCCATTTCTCTCAGCAGGACACTATGGGAAAGATGTATATCGGAGCGGAGGACCGGACCTTCACAATTTTATTTCTTCAGGATTTGTCACCCTGGGAAGAGGACATCTCAAGGGTACAGTACAAAACTTTTATCCCTAGTCTCATACATGTTACCGTGACTGTACTCATATTACTAGCGCCCTCCACCGTTCCATTACTTGAAGATGTTGTATCAATTATGCGTAGCCATCAAGTCTAGGTAGTTATGTACCACGCTGTTTACTGTGTATTCCATCAGTAGGCTTCTACTTAGAACTGGTGTCTATACCTGTACGCAACAATACTGTTTCCACTAATGACAACATGCCAACATCTTGATCTCGGCCACTTTAGACTCATGAGAAGATGTTACCCTCCCAATCTTGACTTCCTACTGTACACTACGGGGGTTGTGTAAGTTACTCCACCCCATCCCATAGGAGTAGAGGCCAGTGGATTGTATTACACAATGACTTGATGTTATGTAGATCATCCATAACCTCAGCGAAGCCAATACATTGACCTGGAACCACAGAGTTCCTAGTAAATTGATAGACCCAGTAGTGTCTATATCTCAAAAAGTGGCTGTCAACACTGGAATCAATGGAATTTGAGCAAGAACAAGCAGAAATATCTCTTGAACACATTCAATTCTTCAACAAAGCAAAACAGCTCCAGGGAATTTTGAACGGTCTTTGAGGTCAAATGTAAAAGTTGGCGAATAATCTTTAAAATTGGTGATATGTTGGACGTTTTTAGCTTTTTATCTAGGCTGTAAGTTGGCCATAGACCTTAGAGGTAAGTCAGGTGTCTCATCAATGGCAATTTATTCACATCCATTGGGTTGGCAGTTTAGGAGGTACTCTCCAAGAACAAGTCTACCTCAAAAGTATCAACAATGAGAGCTTGAATGGAACAGATATCCAAGGTGGTCCAAGGTGGTCCATCAACACACCCCTTCCACCAGAAATAATCATTCAAGTCAAACTTTAACCCAAAAGTTGGCCAAACCTTTCACATACATCTGTCACCATGACTTCCAAAAAAGTCTATGGCCAGCTTTATGGTTTTACGATTGCGGAATCTTGGTTTGGAAAATTTCGATGTGAACATGGAAGCCTGAAGTGACACATAAAGGTGGTCTTCAACAGTGTTGAACCCCGTTTCAACAATGTGTGTTCTTAATGATGCAAGCTCCTCCCTTACTGTATCCTGTCAGCCATCCCGTCGTCTTTCTTGTGTACCTCCCATCAGTATTCGGTGTTCCGTCTGCAGTACTTCTGTACGGTATCATTTGACCAATCTCCGTATATTTTTTGATCTCGCTCAATCTGTCATTATCTCCATTGCACATTTAATGACATAATTACCCGTCATTGGTGAAGGCCTAGTATTAAGTACAGTTTTTCATTAACCGTAACGTAGAAAGCAGTTGTCGGTAATTGTCTCCACCGTCGGAGAAGGTTTCATATTAAATCTGATTAGATATCAGTAAAATTCAGATTTCATTCGGGATTTGGATGTCTGACCTGTCAGGATGCTTCTCTTACCAAATAGCTGAACTCAGATTGTTGACATTTAAAGGTTTTGTTAAAACCGATCTCTTCTTGACATTTAGTGCCCGTATAACCAGGCAGTACTGTCCACAATTTTTTCGTCTTTTTGAAAGGGGGGGGATGAAAAGCTCAAACTGGAGAGTGCATTGTACATGGAAAGCTCATAGTGTCACTTCATTGTTCCCCAAAGCCTCAGAATGACCCAATAGCTAGGTTTTTCTTTTGCTTGTCGGGGTTGGCCAGTTTAGAAAACACATCTATGGTAATAAAAGGGGGTCGAAAGCAAATAACGGCTACAAAATGTAATGCTTAATTTCGCCTCTGGGAGTGCTGCAGGGAAACTGAACACCTGCCACCAGCTTCCCCATCAGATTCCAGCTGATTGATTTGGATCCTAGGAGAGGGACTTCTTCCTCTACTCATCATAGGTAAAATTTACTTACAAGTGATTTCCCCTCATTTGATTGAAAAATAAAAAAAAAAAAAAAAAATATACAGTACTATATTATTATAATTAATGGTGGCTTGTCCTCGACTGGCTTATTCTCATCCGTAGCAATGTAGCTCTTGCATCATGAATCGTCAGGAACACTTTTGATTGGGTTTTCCCAAAAATGCATTGGTTCATTGCAGTGGAAGGATCCACTGCCTAGTCTGACCTGATTAAGAAAGCAGTCAATCAATTCATCAGAAAACATGACTGACGCGTAGGCTACTCTCACTCGTTAAAATGGCCCAGCGCCTCATTATTTGTGTCCCGCATGGTTCCAGATAAGTGTTGGCCATTGGATGCTGGAGATCAGGTCTGGGATTGATCCTTGGTTTTCTTCGCTATTGTCGTGCCTGTTTCAAGAGCCCAAAGGCCCAGTAAAAGAAAAAATTCAGTAGCCTGGAAGGAGGGAAGGACATATTTTAAGGCACTTTTAGAGATTGTAAAGGTTGTTTCTGGTTTATCTAGGAGGACGATGATGAATTAGTCCAAAATGCTAAAAGGGGGTTTCTGAGACTTTATACTGATGACCTATTCTCTGGATAGGTCATCACTATCTGATCAGCACTGTGAGCGCCGGTGCCTTCTCAAACAGCTGATCTGCAGGGGTCCAGGGTAAAAGCCTCAAAAAAAAACTTTAATGTATAGTTTTGGGATTATAATACTGTTTTATTTTAAAGACAACTGGACCTGATTACGTAAAAGTACCATGCTATAGGAACCTATTAACAGGAAACTTAGCACAGCCTACGAGATCGAATCACACATGACGTATAACTGAAACACCTACCTCTAATTTATAACCTTTATCTCCTAATTTATAACCTTTATCTCCTAATCCCAATCAACTCTCTCTTCCATAACCTTATTTTATTTATTATTTATTGTATTTATTTTACGCACTTCTATAGCGCTGACATACTCCACAGCACTTTACTATCACACTGTCCCCAATGGGGCTCACAATCTAAGATCCCTATCAGTCTGTCTTTGGAGTATGGGAGGAAACCAGAGTACCCAGAGGAAAACCACACAAACATGGAGAGAACATACAAACTCCATGCAGATGTTGTCCTTGGTTGGATTTAAATCCAGGACCCCAGCGCTGCAAGGCACCAGTGCTAACCACTGAGCCATCATGCTGCCCTCTTTACTCTTATCTCCTAACCCAAATGCTAACTTTTGTCTCTTAGCCCATAACCCTAGACCCAATTCTAGCCATTATTTCCTAAACCATAACCCTACCTCTAAACCCCATGGCTAACCTCCATCTCCTAATCCATAACCCTACATCTTAACCCTTATCCCCTGACCCCAATCATATCCATTATTTCCTATTCCATAACCCTACCCCCTAACCCAAAACCCTACCCTAATGCCAATCCTAACATTCTACCTCCTAAGCTATAACCATAACTCTTCACCTTTATCTCCTTGCCTATAACCCTACCCTCTAATCCCAATTTCTCTTCATCTAAAACCCTACCTCTGAAAGCCAATTCTAACCCTTACCTCTTAACCAAACCCTATCCCATAAATGTACCTTTTATGCCCAATGCTAACCCTTATCTCTTTACCCATGAACCAATCTTCTAACCCAGTCCTAATCCTTACTTCCAAACCAATAACCTCAAAGGAGTTTTCCGAGATTTTTTTTATTGACCTCAGTATAGGTCATCAATTTCAGATTGGAAAACCCCTTCAACTCCTAACTTGTACACACTAACTTTATCCCCTACCCATAGTCCCATATACTACACTGCCCTACTTGACTGTCTAAATAGGTTGTTTAAAGTTGGGTTAACATGAGGAATTGCTATTCATGATGTATGGAAAAGTTGTTATTCCCAATCTTCATATCCTTACATGAAAGTCTAATTATACAAGGTCTACTGGTGAGGTACATGGACTTTCCCTTTAATTCCCCAGGATGGTTGGAGGATAGATATTGGAGAAGCCTTTGACTCTCCATACTAAAGCCTCTTTGGCAGACGCACCTGCACATGCATTGATGTGAAATATAATATTCACGTCTTCCCACCCAATAACTTGAGATTTGAAATGCAAGACTGGTTTTGTCAACACAGATATTATTCCGAGATCAGAGCGTTAATATTCCGGGCTTAAGTCGAGGAATAAGATGACATTCTTTGAAGAGAGAAGAATAAAAATCGAAAACACGAGGTTAAAAAAACATGACTTATCAAAGAGACGGGAAACTGGAATTCAAAATGAAAATATAATTGTTGTATTCAGACTTGACGGGCGTAAGAAAGATGAAACCTCCTCCACATCAGCTTCAAAGAAGAGCTGAGTGCTTTTCAGGAACATTTCGATATTGCTTTCATGAGGAAAGACTTCCAAGAAGGTTGGATGGAACTCAACAAGGTGATGAGCAGTACGTAAGACCAACCACCAACCCATATGGCTTAAAGGGAACTTGTCACCTAGTTTGGGCCACTAAACCACCAGCATGCAAAAGAAAGTAAGATAAATTAAAACTTACTGGAAGAGGAGTCCGGGACTCTTTACCAGCAACATCAGGCACTGCTGAGGAATCCGAGGACTGCATACTGTGTTTCAATGCGCATGTTCCCGATGTCCAGTGCACCAGCAGTGTAGTGAGGTGTACTGTCCTCAGCTTCTTTGGAGGAGTATGCAGGCGCTCAATGCTGCTGGGCAAGAGTCCCAGACTCCCAGTAAGTTTGAATGTCATTCACTTTCTGATGCTGGGATGGATGGGTTTGCTATGGGCAAGTTTAGAACCCTAAATCCCAGCTGTATGATGGCATGTTGGTAGTTCATTGGCCCCAAGGGCAGTTGATAGGTTCCCTTTAAATCAGCTGGGTTGATCTAATGTACTGCTCATTACCATGTTCAGTTCCATCATTCAAGGTCTTTCCATGTACTGCCAAATGGGATCCATCCATTTCTTGGTTACTGTAAGGGACTTTCTCTACATTGGTGATGTATATGTGGATAGTTTTTATAGGTGGTGATGTCGTCAGAGATAACTCTAGCCATATGGACTGGGTAGTCAACTAGCTTGTTATGGACTAAGTTCATATAGGAAGGCAATGTCTTCAGGGATAACCACAAGGACCCAGGTTCCATTACAGATTTTCTGATTTGATTGTGGGCTTTCGTGGGGAGATTAAACTTTTGGCTTCATCTTCAACAAAAAGAATTGGAGTACGTGATTTTCACCAGATATATTATGCATTTTACACAATTTTTGCCTTGTCCAAGGGTCCACACAGGGAAGGTGCATGGCTTAGCGGGAAAAGGGCTTGAAAAAGCAACAACATTTTGGTGCAAATGATGACTATTAATAGGTGGTATATTATGAAATTCACTATAGACGCTATACCAATTTTCTGGTGTAAAAAAAGTTGGAAACTTCCAAGCAAAGATTAAGACTTTTTGCACTTTTACACCACACTTGCCCCATTTCTGGGCATTGTATGGGCAGGGTTTAACAGGAGGAGCGTATTCTCCAGCTGACTGAACATTTACTATCATTGTCAATTATAGCTCTAACCTATGGTGGCTCATAACTGGGGTAACATTGACTTTCTGCAGGATGGAGGGTCATCTCACTCCAGCGCAAAGTAGACCAAGACTGGCATATCAAACTTTTGTCTTCATAAATTCCTCCCTCAGACCAGAGAGAATATACAGTAGGTGCACCATGATGATTCCTCAACCATGATGATTCCTCAACCATGAGGATTCCTCCACCATGAGGATTCCTCCACCATGATGATTCCTCCACCATGATGATTCCTCCACCATGATGATTCCTCCACCATGATGATTCCTCCACCATGATGAATCCTCCACCATGATGAATGCTCCACCATGATGATTCCTCAACCATGATGATTCCTCAACCATGATGATTCCTCAACCATGATGATTCCTCCACCATGATGATTCCTCCACCATGATGATTCCTCCACCATGATGATTCCTCCACCATGATGAATGCTCCACCATGATGATTCCTCAACCATGATGATTCCTCAACCATGATGATACCTCAACCATGATGATTCTTCAACCATGATGATTCCTCCACCATGATGAATCCTCCACCATGATGATTCCTCCACTATAATGATTACTCAACCATGATGATTCCTCCACCATGATGAATTCTCCACCATGATGATTCCTCCACCATGATGATTCCTCAACCATGATGATTCCTCCACCATGATGATTCCTCCACCATGATGATTCCTCAACCATGATGATTCCTCAACCATGATGATTCCTCAACCATGATGATACCTCAACCATGATGATTCTTCAACCATGATGATTCCTCCACCATGATGAATCCTCCACCATGATGAATCCTCCACCATGATGAATGCTCCACCATGATGATTCCTCAACCATGATGATTCCTCAACCATGATGATACCTCAACCATGATGATTCTTCAACCATGATGATTCCTCCACCATGATGAATCCTCCACCATGATGATTCCTTCACCATGATCATTGCTCCACCATGATAAATGCTCCATCAGCTACTATAATAAATCTCGCGCATCATTAGACTGTCTAAATATTCCACAGGATCGGAAAATCTGCCCCAGTGTCTTCATAACTAGCCAATTGCACAAAAATCATACAGATGTTTATTCTGGTAATGAATGACCCTATTGTATGACACACTTGTTCCTCTTAAAGGGGATGTCAACTTTTTGACATTCACGAACTGGCCTTTTTGGGGTAGGCTTTCCTCTCTGAACCCATGTTCAGAGTATAACCTGATTTTAAAAAAAATCCTTCCATGTAAAAACGATGGAGTGTCCTGGAAGTTTCGATCTATGGATACAGTTATACTGAGGTTCCCTAGAGCTGGAGGAAATTGGGATTATTATTATCAGATGGTCCCGAGGACTGGCTAAGCACTATGAAAAGAGTCTATTCAAAGTGGACAATTCCTTAAAGTGACTCTCACCCGACACTTCAAAATACACAGAGACGTCTAATTCTAATTAAAATATTGAATCATTTTGATCTTTTCATTAAGAGACTGAAGTTGAATAAAACATGTGGCATTTTTGCTATGCCCATGAGCAGTTTAGAAAGCCCTGGCGCCCGGAAAGATTCCCGCTGACAGTTTCCATACTGTTCATGCCGGTCTTTTGCGGAGAACTTTGAATGTTTTTTTCACAGATCTGTCACTTCATAAATATTAACAAAATTAGCTTGATGGCAGATTCTCAGGAAATAGACAGTTCTGGGCGAAGGAAATATTCTGAACGAGGGATAGTCAGGAGTACCTGTGGGCAGTATATTCTGTGCAATCTGCATGATACATGACAGATTTATACTCTACATAGCAGTTGTTACATGATGGTGTCAACTGCTGTCTTTTTAAGGAAAAGTAGTATGTTGTTGTCACAGCCCTGCCCCCTCACTTGTATTATTCAGTATCATGTGATCTTATTTGAAGTCCTGACCTGAACATCTCCCCATAACCTGTGTATTTTTGGTCTCTCTCCCTCTCCATGCCTAGTAACAATGCACATTCCCTCTCCCCATGCCTGCTGAGGGGGCGTCTCTAAGCCAATCAGGAATCTCCTCACTTCCGCTCCCTCTCCCCTCTCACAGCATGCTGTACCACACAAAGCAGAGACTGCAGCTGCATCTCCCTCCTTCCCCGTCTACTATTTAATGTATTTGTTGGATTTTTTAACAACTGAGGAACTTTGCGAACCTTTGCAGAAACACAGAATGAGTTGATCAATGTTGCTCAGTCTATTGACAAGGTTTAGAAAGTTAAAACTGAATACATTTCAGTTTAAGGGGCGTTCATTTTCACAGGGAATTAATACTTACGCACTGTTGCATTGTTTCTTTTTTTTGCGGCAAATAATCTTTTTATCAAGAGAAACATCATTTTGGTTGTCACAGCCCCGCCCCTTTAATAATATGATCTTGTTTTATGACATAAACTATTGCTGGACATGTATTACTAAAGGGTTACTCCATCCTAAAGACTCTTCTTACTGTTCTTGTTTTCAAGATCCCTGAACTAAAATGTCCACACTTATGCCGATTGCTTTCTAAAAGGGAAATACCGTTTCAGACATTAACGGTGCGTCTATAGGAGCTCAGCAGCAAAATGCATACAGATATACACATGCTCCACTAGAGGGAGCTCAGGAGGTTATTGTTTACAGATACATATAGCCACCACGAGAGGGAGCTCAGGAACAAAATGCATACAGATATATACAGCCACCACTAGAGAGAGCTCGGGAGGTTACTGTTTAGAAATATACACAGCTGCCACAAGAGGGAGCTCACGAGATTACTGTTTACAGAAAAATGCAGCCACCACTAGAGGGAGCTCAGCGAGATTACTGTTTACAGATAAATACAGCCACCACTAGAGAGAGCTCAGGAGAAAAATGCATACAGATATATAGAGCCACCACTAGAGGGAGCTCAGCAAATTACTGTTTACAGATACATACAGCCACCAATAGAAGGAGCTCAGGAGATTACTGCATACAGATATATACAGCCACCACTAAAGGGAGCTCAGGAGGTTACTACATACAGATATATACAGCCACCACTAGAGGGAGCTCAGGAGATTACTGCATACAGATATATACAGCCACCACTAGAGGGAGCTCAGGAGATTACTACATACAGATATATACAGCCACCACTAGAGGGAGCTCAGGAGATTACTACATACAGATACATACAGCCACCACTAGAGGGAGCTCAGGAGATTACTACATACAGATATATACAGCCACCACTAGAGGGAGCTCAGGAGATTACTGCATACAGATATATACAGCCACCACTAGAGGGAGCTCAGGAGATTACTGCATACAGATATATACAGCCACCACTAGAGGGAGCTCAGGAGATTACTGCATACAGATATATACAGCCACCACTAGAGGGAGCTCAGGAGATTACTGCATACAGATATATACAGCCACCACTAGAGGGAGCTCAGGAGATTACTACATACAGATATATACAGCCACCACTAGAGGGAGCTCAGGAGATTACTACATACAGATATATACAGCCACCACTAGAGGGAGCTCAGGAGATTACTACATACATATACATACAGCCACCACTAGAGGGAGCTCAGGAGATGACTGTTTACACATATACACAGCCACCACTAGAGGGAGCTCAGGAGATTACTGCATACAGATATATACAGCCACCACTAGAGGGAGCTCAGGAGATTACTGTATACAGATATATACAGCCTCCACTAGAGGGAGCTCAGGAAATTACTGTTTACAGATACATACAGCCTCCACTAGAGGGAGCTCAGGAGATGACTGTTTACACATATACACAGCCTCCACTAGAGGGAGCTCAGGAGATGACTGTTTACACATATACACAGCCTCCACTAGAGGGAGCTCAGGAGATTACTGTTTACAGATACATACAGCCTCCACTTAAGGGAGCTCAGGAGATGACTGTTTACACATATACACAGCCTCCACTAGAGGGAGTTTACTGCAGGCATTTGTATACATTCATAGGCATAAACAGCATGCAGTACCTGCTGCGCGCCCTGTAATGCTGGCTGGGGGCAGGCAGCATTTTATGTTTTAGTTAAATTTCTACGCAAGGGAACATTCATCATTTACACCAATGCTGAATAGACGGCAGGAATCCCAGCAATCAAGTCCATATATCACATGTAAAGCATTGCAATAAAATCTGAATAATAATTCCAGATTCTTGATGCCCTACAGAATTACAGCTCACGTAAAATGAGCAAAACCACAATTCTCCTTTAAGTGGAAATTTCGGCTGGAACATCATTCACGTTCAGCAGCCATAGTAAATTGATTTGGAATAATGTATGTAAATATTTCCTATGGCCGTCAGGAAGACGTGATCTGTATACTCATGGGTTCAGCCTCTTCTGGATCCCGCATGTGTGCACAGTTGGAATCAATAAGTTTCCTTTCTCTCTAAAATAAGTGAGCAGGACCCCGAAGGATGCTGAGTGCATATCTACCCCCAAGATTGCCTCACTCTGCAAAGTGCTAGTCTGTGATCAGTAACAGTTCACACTAAGGGGTGTGCAAGCAGCATTATCCTTATACAGGATGTAGGGCGTGCAAATATCTCCATTCAACTCATGTATTATAGATTCGACTCCTGAGCCTTGAAACAACTGCTACGAAGACAACAGTAATACAAAGAAAGTACAAGTCAGCATAACAACTGAAAGGAACGAGTAAATAATACATCACCAAAAGAGAAACTCCACCCATACTACACTTATACAGCACTCATAGCCTTGTACATAGCAGGCAGTATTATAACATAGTAACATAGTAACATAAGGCCTAAAAAACACATTTGTCCATCCAGTTCGGCCTGTTATCCTGCAAGTTGATCCAGAGGAAGGCAAAAAAAAACTCTGAGATAGAAGCCAATTTTCCCCACTTAGGGGAGTAAAAAATTCCTTCCCGTATAAAAAAAATTCTTTCCCGTGGTTATATTCTTGTACACAGGAGCAGTATTATAGTAGTTATATTCTTGTACATAGGAGGCAGTATTATAGTAGTTATATTCTTGTACATAGGAGCAGTACTATAGTAGTTATATTCTTGTACATAGGAGCAGTATTATAGTAGTTATATTCTTGTACATAGGAGCAGTATTATAGTAGTTATATTCTTGTACATAGGAGGCAGTATTATAGTAGTTATATTCTTGTACATAGGAGCAGTACTATAGTAGTTATATTCTTGTACATAGGAGCAGTATTATAGTAGTTATATTCTTGTACATAGGAGGCAGTATTATAGTAGTTATATTCTTGTACATAGGAGCAGTATTATAGTAGTTATATTCTTGTACATAGGAGCAGTATTATAGTAGTTATATTCTTGTACATAGGAGCAGTATTATAGTAGTTATATTCTTGTACATAGGAGCAGTATTATAGTAGTTATATTCTTGTACATAGGAGGCAGTATTATAGTGGTTATATTCTTGTACACAGGAGCAGTATTATGGTAGTTATATTCTTGTACATAGGGTGCAGTATTATAGTAGTTATATTCTTGTACACAGGAGCAGTATTATAGTAGTTATATTCTTGTACATAGGAGGCAGTATTATAGTAGTAATATTCTTGTACATAGGAGGCAGTATTATAGTAGTTATATTCTTATACATAAGAGGCAGTATTATAGTAGTTATATTCCTGTACATAGGAACAGTATTATAGTAGTTATATTCTTGTACATAGGAGGCAGTATTATAGTAGTTATATTCCTGTACATAGGAGCAGTATTCTAGTAGTTATATTCTTGTACATAGGAGCAGTATTATAGTAGTTATATTCTTGTACAGAGGAGCAGTATTATAGTAGTTATATTCTTGTACATAGGAGCAGTATTATAGTAGTTATATTCTTGTACATAGGAGGCAGTATTATAGTAGTTATATTCTTGTACATAGGGGGCAGTATTATAGTAGTTATATTCTTGTACATAGGAGGCAGTATTATAGTCGTTATATTCTTGTACATAGGGGGCAGTATTATAGTAGTTATATTCTTGTACATAGGAGGCAGTATTATAGTAGTTATATTCTTGTACATAGGAGGCAGTATTATAGTAGTTATATTCTTGTACATAGGAATAGTATTATAGTAGTTATATTCTTGTACATAAGGAGCAGTATTATAGTAGTTGTGGTCGTGGCTACTAAAGCAGGTGACGAGACCCCTGAAATACCCTGCTCCCAGAGGTTGGGGTTGTGCCGTAACCGCGCATGTAGTAGGGACGCCTGAAAGAGGGCATCCCCTTCATGTAGGGTGTTTGAAAAGGGGAGGGTGGGTGGGTGAAACGCTGAGCGACGTACACAGGGGGAGTGGCGCTGTCGTGCTTTATGCTAATGGCAGCGCCACGCCCACAAATACAGGCCAATTAATCGGCCTTTAACACTTGTGGTCGTGGCTACTAAAGCAGGTGACTGGACCCCTGAAATACCCTGCTCCCAGCGGTTGGGGTTGTGCCGTAACCGCGCATGTAGTAGGGACGCCTGAAAGAGGGCAAAAACCACGCTGGTTAGGTAAGGATAGTTTTATCACAGAACTCAATCACACCCCAAAGATTCAAAAGCCAATGACATCTCGGCCTTGGGGTACACCCGTGGAGTCAGGCTGACAGCTTACCAATCCTGAACGTCAACGAACAAGCCAATATTTGAGGAGCTGGACTGCAGCTGGAGTAGCGATACCTGAACGTAAATAGTGGACGAGTAGAGATGAGCGAACACCTGGATGTTCAGGTTCGAGAGGTTCGGCCGAACTTCCAGAAAATGTCCGGGTTCGTGATCCGAACTCAACCCGAACTTCATCCCGAACCCCATAGAAGTCAATGGGAACCCGAACTTTTGGGTACTAAAAAGGCTGTAAAAGACACCCAGAGGGATAATATACCGCAATAAACGCATTGCGATTACAACTTTGAGCTAACGATCACCATGGGAACGCCTCCTCCAGTAGAATGTACTGTCGGATGTGAGAATCAAGTTGAAATCGCAATGCGATTCTTATATATTTGCTTAATCGCATTGCGATTTCAACTTAGCATTGCTAATAATTCCATCCATATCGCTAACTTACTGAGTCAGTAAGTTAACGAATATGGATGGAATTATTTAGCAATGCTAAGTTGAAACGGCAATGCGATTAAGCAGATATATAAGAATCGCATTGCGATTTCAACTTAATTCTCACATCCGACAGTACATTCTACTGGAGGAGGCGTTCCCATGGTGATCGGTAGCTCAAAGTTGTAATCGCAATGCGATTAAGCAAATACATAAGAATCGCATTGCGATTCCAACTTTTAGTACTCAACTTTTAAAATCGTACACCACTTTAAGTTCCAAAGTTGCAATCGCGCTCGAATAGAACTTAAAGCTGTCTCTTAGTCAGTTTTAGTATTGGTGTGTTGTAATAGAAGTTACATTCGTACGCGAATATAACTTAGAGCAATACAGTCAACTTTACACTGTTAGTTTTATTATCGCGATAATACAACTATTCAAGAATCGTGTACGTAGCGCCTGTACGTGTGTGCGTTACCTCGACACTATTCTATTTTGCCAGCCACAGCTGAAACCACTGATTTATGGTATTGCTATTTTGGCAATTGAATTTAACCCCAGAAAATAATCTATCCTTTGCCAGACAGCAGACAGTATTATACTTGTCTAGCCAAAGCTGGAACACCAGATTTAGGGGATTGGTATTTGGGCAATTGTATTTAACCCTTAATAAAATATAGAAATTTCTTTCCTGAGTTTCTAGGGGTGACAATTAGCACAGCCAAGCCCCTGATGTAGGATATAGCAAAAAAAAAAAACTAGTATTGATGGATTGATGGACTTGGTGGCAGCTTCTTCTGGTGCACCACAAGTCACAAAATGGCCGCCGATCAACCCAGAAAATAAGTGACAGAAAACGCTCTGTGCAGCCTAAAAACCAGCGAGCAAGTAACTAGCAGAAGTTCAATGATTCTCAGCTGTAGATTGATCCGTTCATTAGGTGCTGTTGCTGACTTTAACCTGCCTAATCTCGCCCTCACAGAAGCTGTGTCCTCTCCCTACACTAATCAGAGCAGTGTGACGTGCGGCGCTACGTGACTCCAGCTTAAATAGAGGCTGGGTCACATGCTGCACTTGGCCAATCACAGCCATGCCATTAGTAGGCATGGCTGTGATGGGCTCTTAGGGCAAGAAGTAAAACGCTAGCTGATTGGCTGCTGTGCAGCCCTTCAGAAAGCGGGTAGTAATCGACGAACACCGAACCCGAACCCGAACTTTTTTGAAAATGTCCGGGTTCGGGTCCGGGTCTGGGACACCCCAAAATTCGGTACGAACCCGAACTATTCTCAAACTGTTCGCTCAACACTATGGACGAGGTATAGTTACGTCAACATCACTCCCCTCACCCTTACGTGACAAGTACCCTTCTACCAGGCTGAAAGCCAACGCTGGACGGAACTCAAGTAAAGCTTGCACCTAGAAGCAAAACAACGGCACTGGTCAGCAAAACGGAAGCAGAATATTGAACATTCAACATGCGCTCGTGAGAACTGACATAAACGGAAATTTCACTCTTTTCCCCCCTTCCCTGTCAAGATGTAAGGGCCCAAACCTCAGCTTCCTGCTGTGACTATGGTTAAACACCACGGTCATTAAGGGTGTTTAAGCTAAGAGGGTGAGGAGTATGTACGGACTCCTACCCCGGCATAAGGTTAGCGAACTTTGACGGACATGTAAATGCAGCGGTGCGCACCTGCACCTATGTGACATGTCCCTCATTTCATGCCAATATTCACAGCAATATAAATTTTTTTTTTTTTATTTGTGTTTTTTTTTGTTTTGTTTCCCTTTGTCCTCCTTAAAATGACTACAATATCTATGCCACTCAACCATTACCCCCACATCCACCTATTCACATCACAGCTTTATTTATTGACCCTCACATTCCTACCTCTTACATTCCTTTCAACAGTTATCTTCCCTTTATAGTACCCTGTGACAACTAAGCTGCTCCCTACTCTCCCAGACTGCCAGCACTGCTACTCTGAGCTGCCAATGAATGAGCCTAAGGGAGGCTCTGCACTCGGATCCCTGCCTAAGTAACGGCACTGCGGCCAGTGCCAGACATTAATAGCTCGTGAGGCCGATGTGGCGGGGATACGCTCTCCCCTGTGCCTCTGATGTGTCGCCACGTGGGGAGCGTGCGCAGCTCCCGGCACAGAGCTCAATGCGGGCCGCTCCCCCGTCGTTGTGGGGAAGCCGAGCCTCGCCGGCTGATGCTCCATGCGCCGGGGGAGACTGCGACACCTCCTGGCAGACCGGACCGATGCGGGGGTGTCCCCCCTCACCAAGGGGACCGGCCCCTGCCGGCCGGCAACGGAGGTGGGCTGCAGAAGGTGGCAGCAACATACCTCTGAGAAGCTGACCCGGGATGATGACGCGATCATTTCTTTCCACACTGCAGGTACGTCTATCGCTCTAAACGCTGAGCGACGTACAAAAGTGGGAGTGGCGCTGTCGTGCTTTATGCTAACGGCAGCGCCACGCCCACAAATACAGGCCAATTAATCGGCCTTTAACACTTATATTCTTATACATAGAAGGCAGTATTATAGTAGTTATAATCTTGTACATAGGGGGCAGTATTATAGTAGTAATATTCTTGTACATAGGAGGCAGTATTATAGTAGTAATATTCTTGTACATAGGAGCAGTATTATAGTAGTTATATTCTTGTACATAGGAGGCAGTATTATAGTAGTTATATTCTTGTACACAGGAGCAGTATTATAGTAGTTATATTCTTGTACATAGGAGGCAGTATTATAGTAGTTATATTCTTGTACATAGGAATAGTATTATAGTAGTTATATTCTTGTACATAGGAGCAGTATTATAGTAGTTATATTCTTGTATATAGGGGCAGTATTATAGTAGTTATATTCTTGTATATAGGAGCAGTATTATAGTAGTTATATTCTTGTACATAGAAGGAAGTATTATAGTAGTTATATTCTTGTACATAGGAGGCAGTATTATAGTAGTTATATTCTTGTACATAGGGAGTATTATAGTAGTTATATCCTTGTACATAGAGCTGATGTTATAGTAGTTGTAGTTATATTCTTGTACATAGGAGCAGTATTATAGTAGTTATATCCTTGTACATAGGAGCAGTATTATAGTAGTTATATTCCTGTACATAGGAGCAGTATTATAGTAGTTTTATTCTTGTACATAGGAGGCAGTATTATAGTAGTTATATTCTTGTACATAGGAGCAGTATTATAGTAGTTATATTCCTGTACATAGGAGCAGTATTATAGTAGTTATAGGAGCAGTATTATAGTAGTTATATTCTTGTACATAGGAGCAGTATTATAGTAGTTATATTCCTGTACATAGGAGCAGTATTATAGTAGTTATAGGAGCAGTATTATAGTAGTTATATTCTTGTACATAGGAGGCAGTATTATAGTAGTTATATTCTTGTACATAGGAGGCAGTATTATAGTAGTTATATTCTTGTACATAGGAGCAGTATTATAGTAGTTATATTCCTGTACATAGGAGCAGTATTATAGTAGTTTTATTCTTGTACATAGGAGGCAGTATTATAGTAGTTATATTCTTGTACATAGGAGCAGTATTATAGTAGTTATATCCTTGTACATAGGAGCAGTATTATAGTAGTTATATTCTTGTACATAAGAGCAGTATTATAGTAGTTATATTCTTGTACATAGGAGGCAGTATTATAGGAGTTATATTCTTGTACATAGGAGCAGTATTACAGTAGTTATATTCTTGTACATAGGAGGCAGTATTATAGTAGTTATATTCTTGTACATAGGAGCAGTATTATAGTAGTTATATTCTTGTACATAGGAGGCAGTATTATAGTAGTTATATTCTTGTACATAGGAGCAGTATTATAGTAGTTATATTCCTGTACATAGGAGCAGTATTATAGTAGTTATAGTCTTGTACATAGGGGCAGTATTATACTAGTTATATTTCTGATCAGCTTTCTTTTCCCCCTATCTGCTCTGTATAGACACAATACATTTAACTGCCTCTTATATTTTTCAGCAGACCATATTTGCAGTTTTTTTTTATTGGACATTTGCAGGAGTTACCATTTTTAAAATGGGATACCCAACAAAAACTTTTTAGAACTTATCTTGTATGAAACTTGCAGACTCTTCCCCAGCCTCTTTATTGTCTGCCCTCAGACTTTACTATTCCTTTATCTTCTCTTCAGTGCATGGAGCAAATTAGTATATATTTTTTTTTTTGTGATTTATTTTTCCAAGGTGTTTTCACGTCTGTTGGTAAGAATTGGTTGTTGTCCCATCTACCTTCTGATTGCCCAATAACAGCGGAGAACGCGAAATGCAAATCATCCTTTCCTTATTGGCTGCGTGAATAATAAGATGTATGCAGGCCAGGACAATGTATGTAAATTTGCTGACACAATGTGGCCGGGCTTACAATGCTGAAAGAAGGCGATGCCTCCGAAAGGCCCTTCAATACGAAATAACATTTTATAATGCAAATACTTCACATTTCCCAACTCGAAGAAGTAGAAATTGTAATTAAATCGTCCAACACAGTGGAAGAAACCGGGAACAGGATGTCTCTTTCTTCAGTTTCATATATTTAGATTTCTTTTGTTCTTTTCAAAATTGGATTTTATTGCATATCTTCAATGTATTGTAAAACTCAATCTCGGTCTCTTACTGCCTTTGTAAAGGTAAATACGGCGGGTGTAATGTTCTACATTCTGCTCGCTACGGTTTTATTACAAAGTAAATACAAAAAATAAGCAGTCCTAGCCAAAATGGAGGCAGATATTGTGAGGGATGGAGACTTTTCACCAGGAACAAGTGACGTCCCCAAGACACTTCATACTCAAGAGAATCCAGCCAATCAATTCACAAGAAACCAGAGACTTCACCAAGACACTTGGGGTCATTTATGATTAGGTATACACCACTTTGTCACGCATATCTGTCGCAGATTCGACCGCAAAGTAGATTTGTGGCGGAATCTGCAACTTCTTCCCCATGTACGCCAGTTCTAAAAAAAGAGAGGGTGGTGTGGGCGCCGATTGGCCTGTCTCATTTATCATTTTTTACGCCTGTTTTAGGCTTAGAAAATGATCTAAATCTACCCCTGCAACAGAGCTGGTGTAGATTTAGGCCGGCGGTGGATGTGCCTAAATTATGTAGAGGCTGGAGAAGCTACATAATTTGGACACAACAAGCACCAGCGCAGGGTTATTAAAATCAGCGTCTAAAATGTCAGGCTTAATAAATGACCCCATTTATCTTCATAAGAATACAGCCTATTATTCTTTAGGAACTGGTGACATCACCAAGACACTTAATATTCATAAGAATATAGCCAATTAATTCAGCAGTGACATCACTGAGATACTTCACATTCTGACAATTTATTTATCAGGAACCAGTGACATCACTGAGACTTTTTATGCGAATACAGCCTATCAATATATTACAAGCTAGTGACATCACCAAGATACTTCAAATATATGAGAATAAAGCCTATCAATTCACCAGAAACCAGTGACTTCACCAAGACACTTTATATTCAAGAGGATACAGCCTATCAATTCACCAGCAATAGCATCACCGAGACACTTCATAAGAATTCAGCCTATTAATATACCGGGAGCAAGTGACATCACCAAGACACTTCATATAAATGAGAATAAAGCTAATATACTAGGAACCAGTGATATCACCAAGACACTTCATATTCATGAGAATACAGCCTATTAATACACCAGGAACCAGTGACATCACCAAGACACTTCATATTCATGAGAATACAGCCTATTAATACACCAGGAACCAGTGACATCACCAAGACACTTCATATTCATGAGAATACAGCCTATTAATACACCAGGAACCAGTGACATCACAAACACACTCCATATTCATGAGAATACAGCCTATTAATACACCAGGAACCAGTGACATCACCAAGACACTTCATATTCATGAGAATACAGCCTATTAATACACCAGGAACCAGTGATATCACCAAGACACTTCATATTTATGAGAATACAGCCTTATTAATATACCGGGAGCAAGTGACATCACCAGACACTTCATATATATGAGAATACAGCCTATTAATACACCAGGACGTAGTGACATCAGCAGACACTTCATATATATGAGAATACAGCCTATTAATACACCAGGACGTAGTGACATCAGCAGACACTTCATATATATGAGAATACAGACTATGTATACACCAGGACCTAGTGACATCACCAGACACTTCATATATATGAGAATACAGCCTAATGATACACCAGGACCCAGTGACATCACCAGACACTTTATATATATGAGAATACAGCCTAATGATACACCAGGACCCAGTGACATCACCAAGACACTTTATATATATGAGAATACAGACTATTTATACACCAGGACCTAGTGACATCACCAGACACTTTATATATATATGAGAATACAGACTATTTATACACCAGGACCTAGTGACATCACCAGACACTTCATATATATGAGAATACAGCCTAATAATACACCAGGACGTAGTGACATCACCTGACACTTCATATATATGAGAATACAGCCTAATAATACACCAGGACCTAGTGACATCACCAGACACTTCATATATATGAGAATACAGCCTAATAATACACCAGGACCTAGTGACATCACCAGACACTTTATATATATATGAGAATACAGCCTAATAATACACCAGGACCTAGTGACATCACTAGACACTTCATATATATGAGAATACAGCCTAATGATACACCAGGACCCAGTGACATCACCAGACACTTCATATATATGAGAATACAGCCTAATAATACACCAGGACCTAGTGACATCACCAGACACTTTATATATATATGAGAATACAGCCTAATAATACACCAGGACCTAGTGACATCACTAGACACTTCATATATATGAGAATACAGCCTAATAATACACCAGGACGTAGTGACATCACCTGACACTTCATATATATGAGAATACAGCCTAATAATACACCAGGACCTAGTGACATCAGCAGACACTTCATATATATGAGAATACAGACTATTTATACACCAGGACCTAGTGACATCACCAGACACTTCATATATATGAGAATACAGCCTAATAATACACCAGGACCTATTGACATCACCAGACACTTCATATATATGAGAATACAGCCTAATAATACACCAGAACCTAGTGACATCACCAGACACTTTATATATATATGAGAATACAGCCTAATAATACACCAGGACCCAGTGACATCACCAGACACTTCATATATATGAGAATACAGCCTAATGATACACCAGGACCTAGTGACATCACCAGACACTTCATATATATGAGAATACAGCCTAATAATACACCAGGACCTAGTGACATCACCAGACACTTCATATATATGAGAATACAGCCTAATAATACACCAGGACCTAGTGACATCACCAGACACTTAATATATATGAGAATAAAGCCTATTAACACACCAGGGACCAGTGATATCACCAAGACACTTCATATATATGAAAATACAGCCTTATTAATATACCGGGAGCAAGTGACATCACCAGACACTTCATATATATGAGAATACAGACCATTTATACACCAGGACCTAGTGACATCACCAGACACTTCATATATATGAGAATACAGCCTAATGATACACCAGGACCCAGTGACATCACCAGACATGAGAGAGACATGAGAGAGGATTGTGGGGGTGTAGATAATGTGCAGCAGCTCTTGTATGCAGTCTCCATTCCCACAGTCTGTCCTGTCCGTCCTCTCTATAGTTTATGTCTTCTCATGAACTCCATTCCTTCAGAGATTCAGATGAAGATTTTATCAGCTGTACTATTCAGGATTATAATCCCTGAGAAGCAGAGCAGAGAGGAGAATAAGGCAGCTCTTTACCTCACTGCTCTGAAGTAACTTTTCTTACTGTGTGATTAGGACAGGTTTTGTGTGTGCTAATAGAACGGCAGCCATTTTATTTCTCCTAATGATAACTCCCCAGACAAAATGAATCATTATAGCTAATGAAATCTATTTGGGAATATATTTATACTAAAGTAATATTTAAGTATTTTCATTTTCTTAATTCCCAGAGAACCCCTTTAAGCGCTGCCCTAGCCTGTAAAATGACTAGGGCAGCACTAAAGCACGCCGATCATTGTCGGTGATGTCACTGCCAACACTGCTAAGCGGGAAAAAGGAGATATGTCCGGGATCAGAGCCCCTTTAATGCTGAGAGAATGAGATGGTTATGTACTTGGCCGGCAGGAGCGAAGAGGGGTCAGCGCCCCCTTGGACATCGGCCCACCGAGAAATTTCCCTGTAAGGTCTACGTTCACTATGCCCCTGAGCGTCACTACCCCCATGTAGAGCAGTATATGGCGGCTCTATGTACTGATATCATGTAGGAGAAACTGCAGCAGCTCTCTGTAGTCACCTCCATGGAAATCCTATCACACTGAGCCATGATCTAAAGAGAATATGTAACTGCAGAAGGGTCCAATTATATGATACAGTTGACATCACACATCCTCCCGCTCTTTATTATCTCCCGGGGAGGTTTTGTCACAATGTAGCGGCTGGCCCAATTGGAGACGTTATGGCCGATCAATACCATTGTCTTTCCGTGGGCATACATAACATGAAATCACTCCGGCTTTCCTATGATTAGAAGGGACCTGCCGTCCATTGATCCCTGCTTCTTACATGAAATTGCCGCATTGATGGTTTGAACTCCTACAGTATGTCATCCGTCACAGTTGATGTTCTGTCTTCATACACATTCACACAGTGTGCAGTCTGACATTCAGCATAAAACATTACTGTCTTCCAAATAAGAGGACTGTGCTTTGTAGTCTAACTTGCTTATTGGTAAAACAAGATTGTTGATTGGTAAAACTACAAGAATGCAAATATCATGTAGAAGTATAAAGCATAGATAGCATGTACTACAACATTTGCATTAAAACTGAAGCACATGGTAAAATGGCTGTCTGTACATAAAATTACATGTCTAGCTAACAGTAGTAACAACTCCCTGAGTAACAATTACAACTAGCTGAACAGCTCTGCATAACATATGTCCCTTAAACAAAGGTAGATCTCTCTCCAGATATGTTTTTACAAGGATGGTGGAGTTTGAGAAGGAGATATGCAAAAAGGACAGCTCTGCTGATGTGTCTTGGAGACTGAAGGGTTCTCTTTCCCAGGATGCTTTTCGCTCCGACAATGCAGTGCACCACCCACAATACACCCACAAGTGTAATACAACTTAACACCACTAGATGGTGCTATAACCACATTAAACACTTCAGAATTACCAAGACTCTGGCAGAATGAACTAGAATTATTTTCTAACCCTGCTGGGCAGAACACTCGGTTTTAAACATTTATGAACTGATGGAGACTTCTGCATGCACTAGAGATGTTGGATGGTGTCTGCTACAGTTACCCCTGTCTCCCACAGCATCAATAGATAAACGACTGATTTTACATGTAGATTTTTGGGAATGGCACCTCCTGTCCTGGTATATCTCAGCATTAACCCACATGTCACCCCCATTACTAAAATAATTGGCAGAGATAATGATTAGAGATGAGCGAATTTCATATTTTGAAATTCGTTCACATTTCGTTTGTTGGTAAAAGCAGAATTGCGTTACCACGGACCATAACGCAATTCTACGATGGAATGCATAACGGAATGCCTTTAGAGGCATTAAGTTATTCATTCGGTAATAATAGAAGTTTATGGCCTGAAAAACAGATCCGTCCCGTTTCTCCGTTATGCAGGGGAGTCCTCTCCTGTATAACGGAAACGGGACAAATCCGGTTTGCAGCCCAAAGACTTCTATTCCGTGGTAACGGAATCCATAACATAATTCTGCTTTTACCAACAAACGAAATGTGAACGAATTTCATAAGCGGAAATTCGCTCATCTCTAGTAATGATGTGGATGTGGCAACCAGGTAGCAGCCTACTGTGGTATACCTGGCCACCAAAGATTCTGCTGCCAAAGGTGGAATCTGACGTCTGCTATGTCTGTAGATGATAAAACTTCACACTGCAACGTACAGTACTTACCTCGCCTCACTCACCTCTGACTACTCTCCTAAACGCCACATCTGTACCACATAACCAGCTCTGCTACATCACTATTACAGTACCCTGTACTGCTTGACTGATCCTCTAACACTTGCTTTTGTACCACATAACCAACTCTGCTACATCACTGTTTCTTAACCCGAAATTTCCTGGCTAATATCCTGACCACTGCTTCTGTACCACATACTCAAATCTGCTACATCATCGTTACCGAACCCAAGATTGCCCTCCTGACCACTGGTTCTATAACACTTACACAGCTCTGCAAAATCATGATTACCAAACCCTGCACTGTCTGACTGCACTCCTGACCCATGCTTCTGTAGCACTTACTCAACACTGTTACATTACTATTACAGAACCCTGCATTACTTGGCTGCTCTTCTGATATTTGCTTCCGGACCACATAACCAACTCTGCTACATCACTGTTCCTCAACCCTGGATTGTCTGACTGCGCTCCTGACCACTGCTTCTGTACCAATTACCCAGCACTGCTACATCATCATTACCGAATCATGGATATAACTGGTTCCCCTGGGGCCAGTGTCTTGGGGCCAGCCGAGAACCCCCACCATAAACACAGCCATGGTATAGTGCGGTGCTGTAGGTGAAGTTGTGCCACCTGGTGGGTTCTTCTCTCCTCGTATCATAGGAGCCGACATTACTACAACACACTGAGGGCCCCCCCATGGCGGCCCCTCTGCTGGACCCTCACTCAGCCAGAACCTGGCTTCTCAATTCTCTGATGGTCCACTCCAACCCTGCGATTATCAACTAAGCCTCGTACAAGGCATTCGAGGCGTTAACGCCGGCAGGAGCGGCGACGTATAACGTACAGTCCACAAATCATTGAAGAGTTAATTGGTATCAGTTTGAACTGACACGACAAACATCTAGGCTCAGATTAATATGTCTGCCCCGGGAGCGAAGCGCTGCCTTTAGAACATCCGTGTACGGTCACATAGACCGAACTGCGCCGCCTGAACTGTCCGCGTATAGCATTCCGCTTTTTGCGGACCCATAGACTTCAAAGGGGCCACGTCCTGATTTTCGCTGGCAAGTATAGAACATGTTTTATTTTTGTTTTATGGGGGGGGGGCCCGTAGAACGGAAGAAAAGACCCCTATAGAAGTGAATGGGTCCGCATCTAATCCGCAAAAAAACGGTCCTAAAGCGCATGGTTGGTAACTGGGCTCCCATTGAATTCAATCATAAATTGTGCTCAGCTCCTGAGCCCCCCCTTGTGGCCAGGCAGGATTGCATCATGTGACTGCGGCAGTGCGGTAGATTTGGAGCTCTGTATTAGGACCCCCTCCCGCAGGTTTACAGCTCCAACGCCGATGTTGGCCATTTAACCCCTTGCAAGCCGTGGTCCACAATGAGCAGAGGGTTCCCCAGGGACACTATGGCGGCCTGCCACCTTAGGACAGCAGGAACACACTGCAGTACAGAAGTAATGCGCCAGCAACCCCTAGTGAAGCGGAAAAAGTTTACAAAAAGTTCAAAAAATAAATAAAAAGCGTGGGAAAATGGGGAGAAAAAAAAACAGGCAAAAGGCAAAAGGCAAAAACAGGTATAACAGGGGTTAAAATATGCAGAAGGCGCAGCCGTATCTGCAGTGTGACATTTCAGGCCACCGCCATCGACAGGGCGTTTTTTATTTCTTCTTCCAATGTTCCATACTTAAACCAAAAGGTTTCCTATCTCTGACCCAAAATAAAATCAGTCTATAATCAAGTCAGACGGAAGGAAAAGTAAAAAAAAAAAAAAAAAAAAAAACTAATTAAAGTTTCCAGCGACTGCGAAATAGGTCAATGCCAAAGAGCAGCAATTTTACCGTCCTGGACGAGGCGGATCTCGCTCCGCTCACTTACTCTAATTACTTCTATTTCTCTTTTTTTTTCTTTTAACAATTGGGAAATGATTCATCGGCTCTTAGGTCTCCAGGACCAAAAAGTCTCGTTTTTTTTCCCTATTTTTATAAAAAATTTTATTTTTATTACATTTTTCTTTTAAGTGCAAAATCCATTAACTTCTTTAAGGTCCAACCACGTTTTATTTTATTATTTTTATTTTATTTATTATTATCTGGATCAACTTGCAGGATAATCGGCCAAACTGGATATACTATGTTACTATGTATTATTCTTTTATTTTATTTTCATTTTTACATTTTTTATTTTGCTCTTTTTTTTTTCTTTTTAGTGCAGAATCTATTAACTCCTTGAAGGCCAATAATGTTTTATTTTATTATTTTTATTTTATTTATTGTTATTGTTTTATTTATTTATTTATTTTATTTTGGTCATTTCTTTTTATTTTTCGTGCAGAATCTATTCACTCCTTGAGGCCCAATCATGTTTTATTTTATTATTTTTATTTTATTTATTGTTATTGTTTTATTTATTTATTTATTTTATTTTGGTCATTTCTTTTTCTTTTTCGTGCAGAATCTATTCACTCCTTGAGGCCCAATCATGTTTTATTTTATTATTTTTATTTTATTTATAATTTTTTTTTATATATATATTTTTTTTAATGTAGGGCATTTATTTTTCTTTTTAGTGCAGAATCTATTAACTCATGTTTTATTATTTTTATTTTATTTCATATATATATTGTTTTTTTTATTATTATGGTCATTTATCCTTTTTAGTGCAGAATATATTGTCATAAACACTAGGCCTTTTTTCACTTAATGATTTTATTTATTACTATAATTATAGTAATAAATATTAATATATTTATTACTATATATATATATATATAGTAATTAATATTAATGGTATTTTAGGGGGGAATAAAAAAAAAATTCCACCATTTCTTTTCTTGTTTATTTTAGATTTATTTTTGGGCTTTTCGATGCATAACTTTTCTCCTATTGCTCAATAGGATCTATACTTGTTATACTTGTCAGTACGATGACTGATGACTTAACAGCACAGTTTTGGGGTACGTAGGACTTTTGGATCGCTTTTTGTTCCATTTTTGGAAGGCATTAAAAAAAACTGCTAATTTTTAGATTATATTAGACAGTGTTCACTGTGTGAGTTAAATAATGTGATAAATTATTACTTCAATGATATAAACTACAAGTACTTTTAGATCTTTTAACATTAGAATAAGGAAATGTGTTTTTCATGGTTGACTTTTTTAAAAATGTTATTGTAGTTTTTACATTTTTCTTAGTCCCATAGAGCACTTGGCCACTAGAGGACGTGATGGCTGATATAATACACTGCAATACACATGTACTGCAGTGTATTACACCTGTCAGCAGCATCCTATCAGGCCCTTTGTCTTCCATCACATACCTGGAGCTACAAGGAGCGTCCCTCTCTGGAGGACATCCCCACCTTACATGGTCAGAACATTGAGAACTGTGTAATGCTTCATTTCTCCTGCGGTGGCGCCGCAGTTACTTACAGTATGTTACAGCATGTCATCAAACTCATTGTGGGGGATCTTTCGGAAAAAAAAAAGATGTAAAATGAAGACAAACTCTTTAAAGAGCATTTGTCAAAGCTGATTTTATACGTAAATTCTTGAAGGGGGGGGGGGTTGTCTCTCGCGCTTTCGTGACGGTTCCGCACCGGTCTACAATCCTGGGAAATCCCTCGGAAACCTAATAATCAATCTGCAGTGTTAGTGAAGGTGCTCAGTGACCTCCGCAACCTCAAGGTCATTCACCACGCACCACTGCTAATGAAATATTTATTAACCTATAACTAATGGGACATTCAATAATGTCCTGAGAGGATAATACAGTACACGATATGTAATGTAATGTATGTACACTGTGACTGCACCAGCAGAATAGTGAGTGCAGCTCTGGAGTATAATACAGGATGTAACTCAGGATCAGTACAGGATAAGTAATGTAATGTATGTACACTGTGACTGCACCAGCAGAATAGTGAGTGCAGCTCTGGAGTATGATACAGGATGTAACTCAGGATCAGTATAGGATAAGTAATGTATGTACACTGTGACTGCACCAGCAGAATAGTGAGTGCAGCTCTGGAGTATAATACAGGATGTAACTCAGGATCAGTACAGGATAAGTAATGTGTGTACACAGTGACTGCACCAGCAGAATAGTGAGTGCAGCTCTGGAGTATAATACAGGATGTAACTCAGGATCAGTACAGGATAAGTAATGTATGTACACAGTGACTGCACCAGCAGAATAGTGAGTGCAGCTCTGGAGTATAATACAGGATGTAACTCAGGATCAGTACAGGATAAGTAATGTATGTACACAGTGACTGCACCAGCAGAATAGTGAGTGCAGCTCTGGAGTATAATACAGGATGTAACTCAGGATCAGTACAGGATAAGTAATGTATGTACACAGTGACTGCACCAGCAGAATAGTGAGTGCAGCTCTGGAGTATAATACAGGATGTAACTCAGGATCAGTACAGGATAAGTAATGTATGTACACAGTGACTGCACCAGCAGAATAGTGAGTGCAGCTCTGGAGCATAATACAGGATGTAACTCAGGATCAGTACAGGATAAGTAATGTATGTACACAGTGACTGCACCAGCAGAATAGTGAGTGCAGCTCTGGAGTATAATACAGGATGTAACTCAGGATCAGTACAGGATAAGTAATGTATGTACACAGTGACTGCACCAGCAGAATAGTGAGTGCAGCTCTGGAGTATAATACAGGATGTAACTCAGGATCAGTACAGGATAAGTAATGTATGTACACAGTGACTGCACCAGCAGAATAGTGAGTGCAGCTCTGGAGTATAATACAGGATGTAACTCAGGATCAGTACAGGATAAGTAATGTATGTACACAGTGACTGCACCAGCAGAATAGTGAGTGCAGCTCTGGAGTATAATACAGGATGTAACTCAGGATCAGTACAGGATAAGTAATGTATGTACACAGTGACTGCACCAGCAGAATAGTGAGTGCAGCTCTGGAGTATAATACAGGATGTAACCCAGGATCAGTACAGAATAAGGAATGTAATGTACACAGTGACTGCACCAGCAGAATAGTGAGTGCAGCTCTGGAGTATAATACAGGATGTAACCCAGGATCAGTACAGGATAAGTAATGTAATGTATGTACACAGTGACTGCACCAGCAGAATGGTGAGTACAGCTCTGGAGTATAATACAGGATGTAACTCAGGATCAGTACAGGATAAGTAATGTTTGTACACAGTGACTGCACCAGCAGAATAGTGAGTGCAGCTCTGGAGTATATTACAGGATGTAACTCAGGATCAGTACAGGATAAGTAATGTAATGTATGTACACAGTGACTGCACCAGCAGAATAGTGAGTGCAGCTCTGGAGTATAATAGAGAATGTGACTCAGGATCAGTGCAGGATAAGTAATGTAATGTATATACAGAGTGACTGCACCAGCAGAATAGTGAGTGCAGCTCTGGAGTATATTACAGGATGGAACTCAGGATCAGTGCAGGATAAGTAATGTATGTACACAGTGACTGCACCAGCAGAATAGTGAGTGCAGCTCTGGAGTATAATACAGGATGTAACTCAGGATCAGTACAGGATAAGTAATGTAATGTACACAGTGACTGCACCAGCAGAATAGTGAGTGCAGCTCTGGAGTATAATACAGGATGTAACTCAGGATCAGTACAGGATAAGTAATGTATGTACACAGTGACTGCACCAGCAGAATAGTGAGTGCAGCTCTGGAGTATAATACAGGATGTAACTCAGGATCAGTACAGGATAAGTAATGTATGTACACTGTGACTGCGCCAGCAGAATAGTGAGTGCAGCTCTGGAGTATAATACAGCATGTAACTCAGGATCAGTACAGGATAAGTAATGTAATGTATGTACACAGTGACTGCACCAGCAGAATAGTGAGTGCAGCTCTGGAGTATAATACAGGATGTGACTCAGGATCAGTGCAGGATAAGTAATGTAATGTATATACAGAGTGACTGCACCAGCAGAATAGTGAGTGCAGCTCTGGAGTATAATACGGATCAGTACAGCATATGTAATGCCATGTACTTGTAGATGGATTCTATATAATATAAGTGGTAACGCTGTGATATGAATACCCAGGACAAGTTCTGGGGAATGTTTGGGCTCTCATATCTAAGCAGTAATCTGCAGGGTTAATCTTCCTCCAGTCTGTATCTCCACAGGCTTCTCTGCCTTCCTTTCTCTCAATCACAATCCTCATCATTTATCCCCTGTTAACCCCACAGTGTAAGCCCGGACCCTGGTGGGCTACCATCTGTTTGCCATCGGTGTGGCGCTCATGCAGAAACTCCAGAGCCGCTGAACCTTTGTTAAGCGGAGTCTCGCCATCATGGAGTCCTCTCAGCGCAGCTGTAGACGGAGAACATATTCCCATAATGATATGTTCCCGCACGTCTCCTTCTCGCTATGTACACGTTCCAGAGTACATTAGCATTATAAATGGCCGAGCCGGCGCTCCAACGCTGGATCCTGCGGGACGGCTTGGCTACCTGCCAGATGTCGTATTCCGGGCCACAGAGAACTCGGGAAAGTTTGACAGAAATTAATCACTTTGATAGCACGTGGAGCGGAGCGCGGACGCTTCTTTATCTCACTAAATGGTCGCTGATCACAGGCTGCATTCAGCCAGCATTCCTCGCACTAATAAGATGATAATGTCACCAGGATTTATGGCTCCGATGTCGTGTCTGCTCCAACTGCAAATAAGGGAAGCCTGGGAAGCACGCTACAGGCCACCCAGAAACTGGAGGACCCTCATATCCGTCCTCTGCCTACCCAATCATACCTACAGATGCACCAAACGTTAAAGAGGACCTCTCACCGCTCCTGGCATGCCTGTTTTAATAGCTTCATGCATTCCCCATGTAATAACGATTCTGGAGCATCTATTCTTATGGTCTATGTTGTGCCATTCCTTTATTATTTGCACTAGAAGTTATGAATGAATTGCTAGCAGTCTGCAGTAAGGGTACTGCCAGTCTGCAGTAAGGGTACAGAGGGGAGGTAACCAGTTGGGGGTGTGTACCTGCACAGTCTGAAAATGGCAGCACTGATCGGATAGAGTGAGTCTGTGCAGGTACACCCCCCCAACTGGTTACCACCCCTCTGTACCCTTACTGCAGACTGGCAGTACCCTTACTGCAGACTGCTAGCAATTCATTCATAACTTCTAGTGCAAATAATAAAGGAATGGCACAACATAGAGCCATAAGAATAGATTCTCTAGAATTGTTATTACACGGGGAATGCATGAAGCTATTAAAACAGGCATGTCAGGAGCGGGGAGAGGTCTTTTTTTTCAATTTTTAAGTATCAATTTTAAGTTCTTTAAAGGGGTAGTGTCATCTCAGATATTGGTGGTCGGTAGGGATGAGAGAATCACATAAAACTTTGTTTCAGTACGCTCCGTACAGTATTAGAATGTATTGGCTCCGATGAGCCGGAGTTATTACTTCGCAAAGTCATGCGAGACTTCGGGAAATAATTTCAGAAATTGATTTCTACTGTAAAAAACCGGGTTCGGATCCAAGGTACCACTCATCGGAGCCAATACATTCTAATACTGTTCGGCGCGCGCGCTCCGTACAGTATTGAAATGAAGTTTTATGCGAATCGACTTCGGCTGTTTCATCCCAAGTCGATTCGCTGATCCCTAGCGGTCGGGCTGAACTAGATGGACAGATGTCTTTTTCAGCCTTATTAGTAACATAGTGGGGTCCCACCTCTGTTACTCGCACCTATCTCCAGAACAGAGCCCCCAAAGTGAACCAGAGCACAGCGCACATGCGTTCATTTCTATGGGTATTCCAAAAATTGCCAAGACAGCATGCTCGGTTATTTTCGGAAGTCCCATAGAAACGAATGGAAAGCACACCGCACAATCGCGGCCAATGCTCCATGACCTCTATGGGACTACCGGAAAAAGCTCAGCCAGTGCTAGACTATTTTGGGAACTCCTATAGAAATGAATGGAGGGGTGCTGTGCATGCCAGGCTGTTCTCCATTCACTTTGGGGGTCTCATTGTGGAGATGCCAGAGGTCCTAGCCATGTGCCACCAGTGTCTGAGGTGGGACGACCCCTTTAAGTGTTAAGTTAACCTTTGCCACATGTGTTAATTACTGGGCACTGGGGGTTACTGGTACCTCTCCACCCCTATAGTTACGCCCCGGTTTGGACAGATTTCGACTGCATTATGTCCCGTACTGCAGTCACAACCAAAGCATGTTTCAATCACATTCAAAGCATTCAGAACAAACCTGTACAAAGACCTCCCTCAGGAGTGCACGTCTCACCTCTCCAATCCCTATGTTTTCGCCAGTGATCGGCATTGCACCCACAGGGACGCCCCAGTCTCCCATAATGCATTGCACCGCAGGAGATGTCATTTTGCAGCTGCCACAGTGCAACACGGGAGCAGCATGTGCTTCGCAGACACTGAGCCAGAAGGGGGACAGCAGGAAGAGGTGAGCTTCAGAGCTAAGATCCCAATCAGCTGGGTTTTGTAAGCAGCTTTGGATGTAACCGGAGTATAAGAAATTAACATCAATACATGATGAGTAAATGGATGCTGTTAATTGGAGGAACGAAGAGCAGAACGGGCTGAGCCTCGTCAATGTACATGGGTCAGACGTCTTAAATTGCCAGAGTGCTACAGCATTGCCCATGAAACTCCAGCCATGTACTGTATGAGCAGCTTCACTAAGATGATGCTACCATAAAGCGGGTGTCGGTCTCACGGTTTTTGCGGTATGACAGCCGGGACTTGTACGCAAATTTTCATTGCAGGTTTTAATTTCTGTCATATTCTGTTATCACATTTGTGTATCTCATTTTTCATTTTTTTATAATTTTTTAATTTTATTTTTAATTTTTTCATTAATTTTTTTATTTTATTTCTCGATTTTATTTTTTATCTTTCATATATTTTGATAGCCATTTTATTCAGTTTTATGTTGCTACATACCACCAACTGAGTGATGTTACAATTCTGTAAGTTGCAACCATATGATTAGTATAGAGGTGCAAATAACGCAAGTTGTGCACTTAACCAAATGAATGAAAGTGACGCTCTAGTGTGGGAGGGAAACCCCACACCAAACATAGGAGGGAAAGGGGACAGGAAATAAGACCTGACAACTAGGGAAGGAAGGTGGACACCTCATAGTGAAAACCCTAATCAAAGCCCTGACTGACTACCAGTATGAACAGACCTCAGAGGTAGGTGAGTTCATACACAGGAATACCTAAAGTCCTATCTAACCCTAAAGGACCCTGGTACTAATGTCAGGAATGAGACAACCTGTTCCTCCAAAAGGAAGAATGAACGGGAGTCTCCCTAAGGCCTAATACAAAACAACAAAGAAATGCAACACGCAGAAGAGCCAAATACAAAGGGAAAGGTAACACTTAACCCCTTAGTGACCACCCATACGTGTTTTTACGGCGGTCACTAAGGGGCCTTAGGCTGGGCTGCCGCGTTTTTACGGCGGCCCAGTCTAAGCGCTGCACGGGTCCCCCGTGCAGCGGGGAGCGCGGGCCCGGCTCTCACATGAGAGCCGCGACCCTGCTCTAACAGCCCGGGCCGGCAGGAGTGCCGATCCGGGCTGTTTAACCCTACATGCCGGGCGCAATGGCGCCTGCGCATGTAAAGGGTTGACAGAGGAGCGAACTCCTCTGTCACCCATCAGCACCCCGCAGATGCGATCGCGGGTGCTGATGGGCTGGGAAGCTCACCTTCCTTCCGGCAGGGCCCTGAGCCTGCCCTGAAGTATTCACCAGCAGGCTATGCCTCTCTGGCGTAGCCTGCTGGTCAAAGGTAGAATTGCACTGCATTTAAAATGTAATGCATTATAGATATAATGCATTACATTTTAAAAGCAATCAAAATACTGTATATTATAGTCCTCATGTGGGACTATTAAGTAGTAAAAAATTAGAAAAAATACACATTTATTAAATAAAAAAATTCCATGAAATATAAAAATATGCTTTTTTCCATTGAAAATACGCTTTTCAATGAAAAAATTGCAAAAAAATTATCCCCACATGTTTGGTATTGCCGCGTCCGTAACAACCGGCACTACATAAATATTACATAAATTATCCCCTATAGTACACGCCGTTAAAAAATAAATAAAAAAAGCCCGAATTTCTAATTTATTCTTAATTTTCACATAAAAAACGAAATAACAAGCGATCAAAAGCGGAATTTACTAAAAAATTATACCAATGAAAAATAGAAGTCGTCCCACAAAATCAAGCCCTCACACAACTCCATAGAAAATTTTTTTAAAAGTTATGGGTCCTGGGAAGTGGCAATGCAAAATCTTTTTTTTTGTTAAAAAAGGGGTTTTATTGAAAAAAAGTAGTAAAACTTAAAAAACTATAAGTATTTGGTATCCCTGTAATCATACTGACCCAGGGAATGAAAATATTATGTTACTTTTACCGAATAATGAACACCGTAAAATTTATAATGTACAAACGCAGTGGCAGTAGTACTATTTTTCCCCTTCTCCCTCCCAGAAAGAGTTAATAAAAGTTAATAACATAGTTATGTGTACCCCAAAATGGCGCTATTAAAAACTACAACTTGTCCCGCAAAAAACAAGCCCTCATACTGCTATATAGACGGAAAAATAAAAAAGTTATAGCTCTGGGAACGAGACCATGAAAAAAGGACGAAAAACGTTTGGTCATAAAGGCCCAAACAGGCTTGGTCACTAAGGGGTTAACTTCCAAGAAGCTACGGCAGCACCAGGAACTCAGCTAAGATCCAAACAGCAGCTATCCACAGGTCCAACTGAAGCTATAAACAGCACAGCATTGTGGGAGAAACAACTATAAATTGGGAAAGTTAAATGACCACAATAGCAGCAGCTGGAGGTTAAGGGTGTGGCCAGTACCAGAAACAACACAGACGCCTATTGGTAAACATGTCAAACCAAACCACGTGTTGCCAGTCTCAAAGATCTCCTCCCACTCACTCGGCACGTCCGTGACAGTGATTACCACTGATAATATTCCGGTCCACGTTTTATCAACATCCTCAAGTTGTTTAAATATCTAGCGAGCAGGTCCCTATAGCTATATACAATTTTTCACCACTGAGGAAGGAACAGGACGTTCCGAAACGCGTCTGGTGGGTACGGTTTGTCAGACATAGAGGGAAAAGGTCTGCGATAGAGGTCCGTTAACTGATTCCATCCATGCCGATCTCAGCGTCCCGGGACTCCAACGGCACATGCGCGACAAAAATCATCCAAGGCGCAGATGGTTGACACAGCCATAGAAGGCAGACTGCACCATAACTGGAGCCGTGAGTTATAACTAGAGGTGTAGCTAGAAGTGACTGGGAACCAATTTTTGTATGGGAACCCTGGGGTGTATTGGGCGGTCCTCTTTTAATGAACAGATGATGGACAACAGGCCGGGCGCGCGCCACCAATGTGACCGTCAACGCACAGTATGTGAAGCCTGGAACTAAGACTGTATGTTAAAGAGGACCGTTCATGGGTCCATACTTTATTAACTAAGTGGCAGGACATGTGGGGCATACATGCGGGACGTCCCAGCACTTACTATTATTTCTAGGCGCCGCGGTGGCCCCCGTTACAGTCTCCCGCGCTGAGTGCTAACTAACAGCGTTTGAGCAATGGGAAGGAGACATCAGCATTTCTCCGTGGGCGTTCCTTCTGCCCGACTCACATAGGGGTCACTATTGACTTATATGAGATAACGGAACAATCCAAATAACACTTGAATTGCATCACAAGCACCAGCATCAACGCGATAGCGCGAATAAATCGGATTCCATCTAGACCTTACAAAGCCGTGCTTTTTATTATTTCTCCACATTTTTATGCGTGAGCCCCGCATGTATAGCAACGTATTGAGGGACCGAGTAGATATATATTTTCATTTGTTTGTAATTGAACGTTGTTTTATTGATACATTGTCTTGAGTAAAGCTGTAATATACACATTTGTTGTGAACTAGCCATACGTTTTATATCTAGTACTTGTGTTTAGTAGTTGGAGGGCTAAGCTCCACTATCTGCTGGTTGAGCTTCTCTAATATTGAATTAGGAACATTTCATTTCCGCCTCCGGCAGCAGGGAATATGGGCTCATTCACATTAGGAGTAGGACATATGTCAGTTTTATGGAGTAGAAGAGTAGATTCACTTTCCGTTATCTTCTACTGTTATGTCTTCTACTCCAGTCCCATTCAAAGCTGCGATCACCAATTGGAAACAGTCAGCAAGTTTGTGGACAATCATCCCTGTAACTGGGTAGCTGAGCTGCAGTCCGTTTCTTCGGCCCTAGATTACTATATTGTGTCATCTGTCGGAGTGAGCTATGAGTGGACACTGAACAAGCAGGAGATGGGAGATTGCAGCTCAGAAGCCCACAGAATGGTGAATGCAGCTCAGGATAAAGACAGATGTTTGTACACCGTTGGATGTATGTGCAATTCATATGAGGGTTTATGGAGCCAAAATCATCTGCAAGACGGGGATTCGTCAGTAAAAGATACAAGATTCCCAATATTCTCAATTCTGTTACATGGAAGAGACGTAACTCTGAATGTAAAGCAGAGCAGTAATCCTACCGGAACCCCAAGTGTCAGTGTCATTATCATGTACCCCGAGTGTCAGTGTCATTATCCTGTACCCCAAGTGTCAGTGTCATTATCCTGTACCCCAAGTGTCAGTGTCATTATCCTGTACCCCAAGTGTCAGTGTCATTATCCTGTACCCCAAGTGTCAGTGTCATTATCCTGTACCCCAAGTGTCAGTGTCATTATCCTGTACCCCAAGTGTCAGTGTCATTATCCTGTACCCCAAGTGTCAGTGTCATTATCCTGTACCCCGAGTGTCAGTGTCATTATCCTGTACCCCAAGTGTCAGTGTCATTATCCTGTACCCCCAGTGTCAGTGTCATTATCCTGTACCCCAAGTGTCAGTGTCATTATCCTGTACCCCGAGTATCAGTGTCATTATCCTGTACCCCAAGTGTCAGTGTCATTATCCTGTACCCCAAGTGACAGTGTCATTATCCTGTACCCCAAGTGTCATTATCCTGTACCCCGAGTGTCAGTGTCATTATCCTGTACCCTAAGTGTCATTATCCTGTACCCCAAGTGTCAGTGTCATTATCCTGTACCCCAAGTGTCAGTGTCATTATCCTGTACCCCAAGTGTCAGTGTCATTATCCTGTACCCCGAGTGTCAGTGTCATTATCCTGTACCCCCAGTGTCAGTGTCATTATCCTGTACCCCAAGTGTCAGTGTCATTATCCTGTACCCCGAGTATCAGTGTCATTATCCTGTACCCCAAGTGTCAGTGTCATTATCCTGTACCCCAAGTGTCAGTGTCATTATCCTGTACCCCAAGTGTCAGTGTCATTATCCTGTACCCCAAGTGTCAGTGTCATTATCCTGTACCCCAAGTGTCAGTGTCATTATCCTGTACCCCAAGTGTCAGTGTCATTATCCTGTACCCCAAGTGTCAGTGTCATTATCCTGTACCCCAAGTGTCAGTGTCATTATCCTGTACCCCAAGTGTCAGTGTCATTATCCTGTACCCCAAGTGTCAGTGTCATTATCCTGTACCCCGAGTGTCCTCATCATTATCCTGAACCCCAAGTATCAGTTTGTCATTATTTCATTTGAAGTGCAGGGCTCTCCCTTATTAATATCGGGATGTAATGCTTCAATGAGCTTAAAAGAGGGAACAGGATTGTTGGGGGAACACGTTCCATGTCCAGTAGACACCAGAGAACGATTCATTTATAACAGAGGAGATTGTAATGAGACACAATGATGACTAATCCAGTTGCTGGATGCCATTTTGACAGCCACCACTTGGGGGAGCTGGAGAGCTTACTGAATACAGATTTGAAGTTAATAAATAGCTAACTCTTGAGCTCCCTCTGGTGGCAGCTACAGGAACAGTATCATTGACAGCAAGGGCTTTGGAGATGGAAGCAGAAGATTCATAGCAATCCAACCAGGCAAATCATCGGTATACAGGTGAAACTCAAAACATTAGAATATCGTGCAAAAGTTCATTTATCTCAGTAATGCAACTTAAAATTAAAATATTGTGAAAAGGTTCAATATTCTAAGCTCAAAGTGTCACACTCTAGTCATTTAATTAATCCATACCCCCTGAGCAAAGGGTACCTGAGATTGGGGGGTTTCATAAGCTGTAAGTAGGGTTAAGCGAACACGAACTGCAAAGTTCGGGTTCGAACCGAAATTTGCGACTTCGGGTACCCGAACCCAAACTTTTTCACTGAAGTTCGTGTTCGGTGTTTGGGTGATTTTATTATTTCCACGTGGTAACGTCATCGCAGGTCCTGCAGAAAGAAGAAGATAACAGCTGAGCGATCAAGTGGATGAGGTGAGTTTTTTTTTATTATTTTTAACCTCTCAATGGCCATTTTATTTAGCATTCTGTCTTGAGAATGCTATTATTTTCGGTTATAACCATGTTTTACTGGAAAGTAATAACGTGAAGTTCCAGTCCCATTGACTTTAAAGGGGTCCGGGTTCAGGGGCAAGTTCGGGTCCCGAACCTGAACGTTGAGCTAAAGTTCAGCCGAACTCAGCGAACCCCAACTTCCACGGGTTCGCTCATCCCTAGCTGACTAGGTATCGTCTAGACATTGTGACAAATGGTAATAAGCATCAGGTTAATTTTTTCTAATTTTGAAGAATACAGCAAGCAGAGATCTTAAACATCTGGCGGTCAGAGGAGAGTACTGGATAAGCGGTGGAGATGGTTGTCACTCTGTTGAGCATTTTACATCTAAATGGGATTTGGTTTACTGTTCTGACATAACAAGCTAATGGCGCTGACTGTTCACTGCACGAGCTGACAGCGCACCGCCGACATCCGCAACAGAAGGAAGGTAACTAATAGAATCTCCTCCACACCCGCCTCGTGCTCACTACTGATAAACTGCAGCCATAGCGCTATCCAGCCGCTTAACTCAGCAACGTACAGAGTGTGTTTTATGACCAGAAAGACGATCAGCAGATACAGGAAAGAAAAATATCACAATCCATCAGAATGAAAGTCCCATTAAAGAGCAACTCCAGTAACATGTGGAGATAGGTTTAGCAGTGTCAGGGTATTATAATAATTCTATACTAGGAAATAGGAGCAGTATTATAGTAGTTATATTCTTGTACATAGGAGGCAGTATTATAGTAGTTATATTCTTGTACATAGGAGGCAGTATTATAGTAGTTATATTCTTGTACATAGGAGCACTATTATAGTAGTTATATTCTTGTACATAGGGAGCAGTATTATAGTAGTTATATTCTTGTACATAGGGAGCAGTATTATAGTAGTTATATTCCTGTACATAAAGGCAGTATTATAGCAGTTATATTCTTGTACATAGGAGCACTATTATAGTAGTTATATTCTTGTACATAGGATCTGTATTATAGTAGTTATATTCTTGTACATAGGAGCAGTATTATAGTAGTTATATTCTTGTACATAGGAGCAGTATTATAGTAGTTATATTCTTGTACATAGGAGACAGTATTATAGTAGTTAGATTCTTGTACATAGGAGGCAGTATTATAGTAGTTATATTCTTGTACATAGGAGGCAGTATTATAGTAGTTATATTCTTGTACATAGGAGCAGTATTATAGTAGTTATATTCTTGTACATAGGAGGCAGTATTATAGTAGTTAGATTCTTGTACATAGGAGGCAGTATTATAGTAGTTTTATTCTTGTACATATGAGGCAGTATTATAGTGGTTATATTCTTGTACATAGGAGCAGTATTATAGTAGTTATATTCTTGTACATAGGAGGCAGTATTATAGTAGTTATATTCTTGTACATAGGAGCAGTATTATAGTAGTTATATTCTTGTACATAGGAGCAGTATTATAGTAGTTATATTCTTGTACATAGGAGCAGTATTATAGTAGTTATATTCTTGTAGATAGGAGACAGTATTATAGTAGTTATATTCTTGTACATAGGAGGCAGTATTATAGTAGTTTTATTCTTGTACATATGAGGCAGTATTATAGTGGTTATATTCTTGTACATAGGAGCAGTATTATAGTAGTTATATTCTTGTACATAGGAGGCAGTATTATAGTAGTTATATTCTTGTACATAGGAGCAGTATTATAGCAGTTATATTCTTGTACATAGGAGACAGTATTATAGTAGTTATATTCTTGTACATAGGAGCAGTATTATAGTAGTTATATTCTTGTACATATGAGGCAGTATTATAGTGGTTATATTCTTGTACATAGGAGCAGTATTATAGTAGTTATACTCTTGTACATAGGAGGCAGTATTATAGTAGTTATACTCTTGTACATAGGAGCAGTATTATAGTAGTTATACTCTTGTACATAGGAGCAGTATTACAGTAGTTATATTCTTGTACATAGGAGCAGTATTATAGTAGTTATATTCTTGTACATAGGAGGCAGTATTATAGTAGTTATATTCTTGTACATAGGAGCAGTATTATAGTAGTTATATTCTTGTACATAGGAGGCAGTATTATAGTAGTTATATTCTTTGTCAATTTTCTTTTTATTGGAGACATGAGTATATAAAAGTACAACACTGCCTCGACAGCCACAGCAGAGGAGTCGCGGGCAGAGATGAAGACATAATATAGCATCGACATGTCACAAAAATGCAGTGAACAGAATCTAAGAATGTAATATGGGGAACATTAGGAAAGGGAACTGGTCGTCATCACCATTATCATAAATACAAAATAAAACAAAGATCTGTGTGTGTTGGTTACATCCCATTTGAAGTACCATCTAGGAAGGCAACGGCGTGAGGCCTCGCATAGGTGTCAGACTATATTTAATGCACGGCTTCTGAGGTTCGGAAAGTTTTCCAAGGACTCCAGATCTTAATGTATTGGGCATGTTTCCTGACTTCCCAGCTAGCTAGCTCTTCCATCCTACTAATGTGATCCACTTTCATAACCCATTGAGAGTACAAAGGTGGGTCTCTGCAAAGCCATTTGAGGGGTATTAGGAGTCTGGCGGCCTGAATCAGTTGTGTTACCAGATCCCTTTTGGAGGGTGTGAATTCGGGAGTGGGAAGCCACAGGAGAACCAGTCCGGGGGTCAGGACAATTTTTACTTTTGTGACCTTATGAATGGCCTCTGAGATGTCAGTCCAGAATTGTTTTACACCTGGACAAGACCAAAAGATGTGTAACAGTGTCCCTGACTCTTTGCCGCACCTCCAGCATTTGTCCGAGGTGCTAAGTCCTTTTATATAAAGCTGCTTCGGTGTTTGATACCACTGGGTCATTACTTTATAAGAATGCTCCTGAACTCTGACACAACGTGAGAAGCCATGGGAGCCCGAGCATATACGACGTATCTCTGTGTCTGAGAAGGTGGTATGAAGGTCAGCCTCCCATGTCCTCAGATGCTGCGGTAGTTCACTATTCTGCGGTTTGTTCAGGGCTGTGTAAAGCAGGGATATTAGCCCACGAGGGGGGGATGAGTGTAGGAAGAATCTTTCAAACCAGGTTATTTCTGAATTGAGTGCCTTTTTATCAAGCAGCACCTTGCTAATCGAGTGTAACTCTACTGTTTCTAAGAAATTAGAGGACATCAGGATGTCATTCAGTGGGTGCTGATCCGGTGAGGGGCTAGATGCTGCCTTCAAGAAGTCACCAGTGGTGTATTTACGTAGTTTGAGCCAGACCGGCGCTAAATGTGACACATTTGATCTTACAGCAAGCGGGGTGAGGTCTGCTGGCATGAAAAGAGAAGGGTTGTTTAGCAAGTTGTGCTCCTTAAGGAGCTGTTTCATTACTAGGCTCGTACCTCTGAGTAGAGCATGTGTGTGAAGAGTAGAGGGTGTGAGGCCCCATAGCGCGGCCTTCTGTGTGGGGTCTAATTGAAGCAGCTCCAACTCAGTTCCTAATGTGTGAAAGGAGGGGACATGGATCTGTAGCCAGCGCTTGAGGTGAATAGCCCTGTAATAGAGCTGAGCATCAGGTAGTGCAAATCCTCCTAGATTCTTTGGTAGGATCAGCCTGTCATAAGGAATCCTGGCTCCCTTACCACTCCAAAGGAATGTTCTAAAGAGTTTCCGTAATTGGGTAAAGAAGGAGGATGGGAGGAAGAGGGGGAGCATCTGCATGATGTACAGAATTCTCGGCATCACAAAGGCCTTCAGCAGATTTTTCCTGCCCATCCACGATACATATGGGATACGTAATTCATTCAGGTGTTTCTGTAAATCGGTGAGCAGAGAGGCATAGTTTAGTTGGTATAAGTCTGATAGTTTAGCAGGGATGTTCACCCCTAGGTAAGAGATGTGTGATGTTTGCCAAACAAAAGGAGTCACCGATTTTAAGAAAGCTATTGACTTCTGTGATGCCGAGACATTCATCGCCTCTGATTTAGTATAATTAACTTTATAGTTGGAAACTGAGCCATATTGTTCAAATAGTGTAAGAAGACGCGGGAAGGCCTCGACTGGGTTGGAGATCATGATTAAGAGGTCGTCAGCATATGCGGCATTAATATATTCAATAGAGTCAGTTTTAGCACGCACCCCTCTAATTTCCGGGTCCAATCTAATGGCCTGCAAAAGAGTCTCCATCACCATAACATATAGGGTGGGAGATAAAGGGCATCCCTGCCGGGTGCCATTGGTGATCAGGAACGATGGTGACAATGTGCCGTTGACTCTAATTCTGGCACTGGGGGAGCTATATAGTGTCATAATTGCCTCTTGAAGCTGTTGTGGAATGCCGAATTTCTGCAGAACTCGGATCATGAAGCTCCAATTGACCCTGTCAAAGGCCTTCTCCGCGTCCACACTTAGCATAACAAGTGGTGAACGGTTTTTGAAAGCCCACTGCATCGCTGTAACTATTCGGCAGGAGTTATGGTTTCCCTCTCTACCACGGACAAACCCTGCTTGGTCTGGATGTATAAGTTTGGGTAGATACACGCCTATGCGAGTCGCTAGTAGCTTCGCCCATATTTTCACATCCACATTGAGGAGTGAGATAGGCCGGTAGCTGCCACATAGAGCGGGGTCCTTCCCTGGCTTGGGTAGAATTGTGACTATAGCTTCAAGTGATTGTTTATGCAGTTTAGATCCTGACATTAGTTCATTGCACCATTTAGTCAGGTGTGGCAAGAGGGTGTCTAGGAATTTTTTAAAGTATCCGACAGGGAGGCCGTCTGGACCTGGACTTTTGCCTAGGGGCATGGATTTCAGAATTTGGCGTATCTCCTCGTCAGTGACAGGTGTCAGCAATGACGCCCTAGCACTGTCTTCAAGGACAGGTAGAGACAGTTTTTCTAGGAAGGCATCCGTCAAAGACGAGTGATCAGCAGTCTCTGGAAGGCCATACAGCTTTTGGTAGAATTGCTGAAATTCCCTGGCAATGTCAGAGGTTTTATGAAGTTTGACTCCTTGTTCCGATTTTATGTGGGAGATATGCATAGAGTCTTTACGTTGTTTAAGGAGGGACGACATCAGCTTAGTCCCTTTATCTCCATGGGAATAAAAGCGGAACTGGGAGTATTGATAAGATTTTGCATGGTACACATTAAGGAGGTCTTTCAGCTGATTACGTAGGAGAGTCAAGTCCGCCTGCGCTTTAAGAGCTCTAGATCTCTTGTGAATAGATTCTAAGTGCGCTATTCTTGTGAGTAGTGAGTGGAGTGCTTCCTGTCTGTCCCTTTTTATTTTGGTGCCTAAGGCTATAAATTCCCCTCTCATGACCGATTTATGCGCCTCCCACACTGTTGTGTGCGTTACATCAGGGGTGGTATTTTCCTGGAAGTACCAAGACAATTTCTGTTTAATTGAGTGAACGTGTTCATCCTTATCTAATAACGTTTCATTTAATCGCCATTGGCGTTGACGTGCTGGCAAATCTAGGAATTTCAATGTCACTGAAACTGGGGCGTGATCTGAGACTGTGACAGGGTCAATGGTAGCATGCTCAATTGCGTCTATAAAGTTGGAGGAGATCAGTATATAGTCTAGTCGTTTGTGGGAGTTGTGGGGGGCTGAGAAGAACGTGTAGTCCTTGTCGGTTGGATGCACCAGACGCCATGCATCGATCAGGTGAGCCTCAGCAATTCGGCTGTTAATACAACCGATCGCTGATTGAGTGAGTTGTGACAGGCCGTCCGATGCATCCACCGAGGGGTTAAGGGTAACATTGAGGTCGCCACCCACAATTAACATGCCGTCTGCAAAGGCGGTCAGAGATCTAATCGTGTTAGTCAGCCACATTTTCTGCCCCCTATTAGGGCCATAAAGGCTAGCCAGGGTGACCTTTTGATTGCCAATCAGACCTTTTACAAAGACATATCTCCCCTCTGGGTCAGTTTGTGTGGCCTCTAGCTGAAAAGGCACACTCCGGGCGATCGCAATGCCAACTCCTCTCTGCGCTTTATCATAGCTAGCAATGAACCAGTGGGGGAAGCATGACCTCTGCAAAGTAGGGACTCTAGCTTTTTTGAAGTGGAGTTCCTGCAAGAAGCAAATCTCGGTGTGGGATTTCTTTAAAAGGCGCAGGACCTGTGACCTCTTTTGTGGGGTATTGAAGCCTCGAACATTAAATGAGGTACATTTAATCTGGGCCATTATTGCAAATGGGTATCACACTACAGCACCTGAAAACATTATAGCGATGGACGAACCAGTGGGGTAGGTAGGGAACAGAGAAACATAACATATTCAATACAAGTTCAACATGAACCAACAAACTGGGGTGCTGGGTTATCTGACCATAGGCATTCTCACTTTGTAAAAGCGGCAGAATGGCAGGCCAGGGAAAACCAGCGCAAAAGCGCTCACACCAGGTCTGCGCAGCACTGGTCCTGGTGGGAGGTCTAGGGGGGGTGAACATGTGTGATCACACTTAATCGCAGGGGTTACCCTGCAAACTGGCATGGTGTCACAGAATGGGGAGCAACAAATAATACAGTAAACAGTAGATAATAAATAACCTGAGGTAGCAGGACACATCTAGTATACAGTGTAAGGAGCAGATGACTTCCTAACTCTAGCCCAGTATGTCTGGGAAATGTAGGAGTCCCCCTTTATACATTAAGTGTAAGGCGCAGCGTTATACGTGAGGTAGATAAGTCACATAATTGAAAACGAAGGGCCTAATAGGGTAGACAGAGAACTGAACATATAGGAGTCAAGCATTTAGTGGCAGCGCCACAACAGAAATTAACGAAAAGAGCAGCTAAAACTAGGCAGCATAAGTTAAAGCTCAGTAACTTCCTTCGGTAGTCCGCAGCAATAGCCGACTATATAAGAGAAGGATACATAAACTCTCATATCTAGTGAAGAATCACAGGCTCACGTGTCCCTCTGTCTGGATGCCATCTTCTTTCTTGGTGGTACTTTGTGCCATCTATGGGCGTCAGGGAGAGCAGGAAGAGGCACTCCGGAGTCTGCAGAAGGAAGCCATGATGGTATGTCTAAGGGGGTCGTCTGAAGCAACTCCCAGGCTGCAGGCAGGTCCCTAGGGAGCCTGATGGTGCACCTTCTACCTCCAACTGCAAATGTGAGGCCGAAAGGAAATAGCCATTTATAAGGCGTTTTAATCTGCCTCAGGTGATCTGTGAGAGGGCGCAAAGCTCTTCTCTTGTTCAATGTTGAGGGGGCCAAGTCCTGAAACAAAAGAATTTTATGATTCCCGTAAAGCACTTCACTCCTCTCTCTGGCTTCTTTCAAAATGGCCGCAGTGTCTGTGTACTGGAGGAGGCCACAGATGACATCTCTGGGTTGTTCTTCTTCTTTGGGCTTGGGTCTAAGTGACCTATGGATCCGCTCAATTGCTATACCGTCCGCCCTGTCCGTGCCAAGTAGGTCGGTAAAGATGGCGGCCGCCGCGTCCGGTAAATCCTCATGCGGCACTTGTTCAGGGAGTCCACGAATGCGGATATTCTTCCGCCTGCTGCGGTTTTCCTGGTCCTCTATGAGGGCATATGCATTGTCCAAGGATGCCATGCAGGCGGTAGTATTGTCTCCTAAGGCCTTGGCAAATGTCAGTAAGGCGGCCTGATCGTGCTCCAGGTCCTCCACTCGGTGCCCCATTTGCTTGATGTCTGATTTAATTTCAGACAGGTCATGGATGACCGGGGCCAGAGCTGAGTCGAGAGCCGAGGCGAGAGCCTGCTGTAAATACTGGCGAGTGATGCGTGTCGAGGCTGCCTGCTGTGGAATGTCATTCCCGGCTGCCGCGGCTCCATTTGAGCTCTCTGCCTCGTGTTCACAGTCGTCTGACTCGGACGGCGCCATCTTGGGAGCGCTGGGCACAGGAGCTGTGTGCTTCTTATTTAGGAATTTCTCCATATCAGAAGATCCCTTGTCAGCTTTGGGGGTGTCCTGCTTGTCTCTAGGTATGCACCTACCGACTTTTCCCATGCTGGAGCTGTTTTAATAGCAAAATTGACCAGTTTGCAGGGTCATGTGTGGAGGAGCTCTCTCACATGCGTCCGGCTCAGTGAGCAGTCAGGCCCCGCCCCCCCTATAGTAGTTATATTCTTGTACATAGGAGCAGTATTATAGCAGTTATATTCTTGTACATAGGAGACAGTATTATAGTAGTTATATTCTTGTACATAGGAGCAGTATTATAGTAGTTATATTCTTGTAGATAGGAGACAGTATTATAGTAGTTATATTCTTGTACATAGGAGGCAGTATTATAGTAGTTATATTCTTGTACATAGGAGGCAGTATTATAGTAGTTATATTCTTGTACATAGAAGGTAGTATTATAGTAGTTATATTCTTGTACATAGGAGCAGTATTATAGTAGTTATTTTCTTGTACATAGGAGGCAGTATTATAGTAGTTATATTCTTGTACATAGAAGGTAGTATTATAGAAGTTATATTCTTGTACATAGGAGGCAGTATTATAGTAGCTATATTCTTGTACATAGGAGGCAGTATTATAGTAGTTATATTCTTGTACATAGGAGGCAGTACTATAGTAGTAATATTCTTGTACATAGGAGCAGTATTATAGTAGCTATATTCTTTTACAGAGGAGGTAGTATTATAGTAGTATTATAGCAGTTATATTCTTGTACATAGGAGCAGTATTATAGTGGTTATATTCTTGTACATAGGAGCAGTATTATAGTAGTTATATTCTTGTACATAGGAGGCAGTATTATAGTAGTTATACTCTTGTACATAGGAGAAGTATTATAGTAGTTATATTCCTGTACATAAGAGCAGTATTATAGTAGTTATATTCTTGTACATAGGAGCAGTATTATAGTAGCTATATTCTTGTACATAGGAGGCAGTATTATAGCAGCTATATTCTTGTACATAGGAGGCAGTATTATAGTAGCTATATTCTTGTACATAGGAGGCAGTATTATAGCAGTTATATACTTTTACATAGGAGCAGTATTATAGTAGTTATATTCTTATACATAGGAGGCAGTATTATAGTAGTTATATTCTTGTAAATACGAGCAGTACTATAGTAGTTATATTCTTGTACATAGGAGGCAGTATTATAGTAGTTATATATTTGTACATAGGAGCAGTATTATAGTAGTTATATTCTTGTACATAGGAGCAGTATGATAGTAGTTATATTCTTGTACATATGAGGCAGTATTATAGTAGTTATATCCTTATATATAGGAGCAGGATTATAGTAGTTATGTTCTTGTACATAGGAGCAGTATTATAGTAGTTATATTCTTGTACATAGGAGCAGTATTATAGTAGTTATATTCTTGTACATAGGAGCAGTATTATAGTCGTTATATTCCTGTACATAGGAGCAGTATTATAGTAGTTATATTCTTGTACATAGGCGGCAGTATTATAGTAGTTATATTCTTGTACATAGGCGGCAGTATTATAGTAGTTATATTCTTGTACATAGGAGCAGTATTATGGTAGTTATATTCTTGTACATTGGAGCAGTATTATAGTAGTTATATTCTTGTACATAGGATGCAGTATTATAGTAGTTATATTCTTATACATAGGAGCAGCATTATAGTAGTTATATTCTTGTACATCGGAGCAGTATTATAGTAGTTATATTCTTGTACATAGGAGCAGTATTATAGTAGTTATATTCTTGTACATAGGAGGCAGTATTATAGTAGTTATATTCTTGTTCATATGAAGCAGTATTATAGTAGTTATGTTCTTGTACATAGGATCAGTATTATAGTAGTTATATTCTTGTACATAGGAGGCAGTATTATAGTAGATATATTCTTGTACATAGGAGGCAGTATTATAGTAGTTATATTCTTGTACATAGGAGGCAGTATTATAGTAGTTATATTCTTGTACATAGGAGGCAGTATTATAGTAGTTATATTCTTGTACATAGGAGGCAGTATTATAGTAGATATATTCTTTTACATAGGAGGCAGTATTATAGTTGTTATATTATTTTACAGGTAGTCAAGGGACAGCTTCTAACGGGAAGCCCAAGGCATAGATATGGCGCGGAACAGCAGTGCAACATTGAAGGGAGTAACGTTCCAGCCACCGGGTCTTAAAACATGGATTTTTATTGCTTCTTCATAAGGCACACAGTAGCGCACAGGTTTGCAGCGGCAGACCTTTGTGTCTAATGTCCTTGTGTCTTATGAAGCAGCAATAATCCAAGTTTAATATCCAGTGGCTGGAACGTTTTTTCCCTTTGCAGTATAATGGTAGTTACATTATAGCTTTTTGATATTGTGAACGTCTAATCTCGTGTTAAAGAGACTATAAAGTTTTCTCTCTATACTGTGGTGTGATGTTAAAAACATGTTGTGGTACCTTGAATTTCTATAAAATATACATTTTAAGCTTCTTTTTACCTTGCGTTGCCTCTTTATATATGGCTGCAGTTGTATTTAGCAATTATCGTTGAGAGATAATTATTAATTCAGATGATTCTCATTCCTGGTGATAAGCAAGAAGGCAAGGTGACCCGTTTTGTTAATCCAGCGTGAAGATTAGTAGACATCAAAAGACGCTGACTTATTGATGTCTGTTCTGCTCCATAAATTCAAAGGCGCATTGTAAAAGTGCACATGAGTAATAGTGTCCCTGTCCATGGTGCTGAATTACAGCTTGTGCCCAGCGGAGCAAACAGCACTTCCCTTCTGAGTGCAACCATTCTAGACAGCACTGGTGAAGGAAACCTGAACTCATGAAATACAATACATCTAAAGCCTAATGGACTTTCTTGAGGGACCTGGTTGTGAGACTTCTGCCTACCCTGTGGGGCCTGTACAGTCGGTTATTTCATAAGGCCTGGACACCACATTTTCACACACTTCCTGTAAGATATGAAAGCAACCAGGCAGTCAGAGAGGAAGAAGAAACTCACTTACTCCTTCACATTGACCCTACGGACTTCCTTAGGTCACCCAGAGGGAAGTAGTATAAGGAGTCTGTAGTCCTGCATTATGGGTATATACTATTGGACTTCATTGACTTACACTGGGAAATCACAATCCCTTACTTTTCATTTACATAAGGTATATATGTTTAGTTTTGGTTAACCATCTCTAACATTTTTATAATCTATATTAATAACTTCTTAACACACTTATTGAGTGAATTGCTCGACAAACTATGTTCTGGAAACCAACAACAAGCGCGTTTTAGCTGTTGTTGATCGCCATTCACACATGAATACTCATACGGCATGGTAAACTTGGTATACATGCGTAGACTGGTACATATGTGTAAAGGGTTCCTTGACCATGCTTCTGTCTCCTGCTTGTGTGATGAACTTTGCATTGCAGACATATTTATCTTGGCACACACCAAGTGCCTCACCTCTCCTTTCATTCTCCACTACTCAATGGCTCCTTTCCTCCTCTGTCTCTGTGCAGTAACAGAGCGGTGGATGAGGACAATGAGACCACTTACACCTTGTAACAGAGGGACATACAAGCAGCTGTAGAATAGAGGCAATATCTTTGAGATAGGAGATCAATTATGGGGCCTGTAGTCCTTCACATTCTTCACATTCAGTAATTCTGCTGACAGCAAGCCCTGGAGGCATTAAAACAACAGTGCTACACAAGGCTGGGCAATTTAATAAAAATGAAAAAGAAATAACTACTTCTGACCTATGGTGGCTTCATCTGGGGAGCATAGAGATGCACAGGATAGATACTTTTCTGTATTTTCCAGGAAACCTTTATTGCTTTTTGTTACAGTGGGCATTAATAAGATCAGCTGAATGATCAGATATGCCAAGCTGCAATGTATATTATAATGTTAATGAGACAATGAGACCCTTGTCCTCAAAAGAGCTAAACGGATGCACAAGAGGATCCATCAAGGCCAGCTTCTTGACTTTTTTTCAGATAGCAGAGTGAGATATTGTGCAGCATAATTCTGAAAAATAAGAAAAATATACCAAAAGGGGCATGAACATGTTAGATGTGGCATGGTGTTGATCGAGGTGAAGCTTCACTTTCAAAGTGAAACTAAGGAGGAGGACATTATCCAGACCTACTGCAAACAATTATCTGTATGTCTGTTTTCTTGACGATAATTGTTCTTCTTTCTATAATTCTATAGCTGTGGTCTCACGTATCTCTCCCTTTCTTGGATAGTTGTTGTAAAGTTCCTGAAGAGCGCTTATCTCGATGTATGTATTATTCCTCCCTGTATCTCCATCCACCATCACCGTCATTTTCTATTCCTCTAAACGCACAATACCTACAATATGTTCCTAATAACAATAGGAATAATGAGACTGGTTTTGAAATTTTGACATTTTATGCTCTATGTGGGCTGTAATGCATATCTTCTTTGACTGCTGTTCATAATACGCTCACATCCCGCTAGCATTGAATAAACTCCAGCTAACAATAAGCCACAGTCAACCTAATTACAATCCAAAAGAAACAGAACTTCAGCAAAATCTCGCTGTTAATTGAACGTAGTACATTCCAAAAAAAAAAGTCAAAAAGTAACGATGAAGCCAGAAACCTCTCGCTGTCACGAAGAGTTAAAGAAATACTGTAACGACCCAGAAGTTTCGAGCCAGATTGTGGCTTAATTGTGTCAACCTGGTCCAAGAGTTTCATTAGACCCAGCCTTAGTAATAATGCATGAGGCTTTTCTTCAAGGTCATCAAGGGCTGAGAATCAGACGTGGGAAAGCTGTCGGAGAGGAAAAAAATTCTCCTAGTCTGGAATATTTAAGCAATGCAATGAGTTGCCCGAAGGAATTTTCGAAGGCTTCTTAAGAGCAGTGTTTTTTCCAATTAAGTATCAGATCAATGGCTAAATCGTGGTGTCCACAATAGATGGGGGGAGGAGATTAGCGATTCTGTAACAGTAGAAGCTTTTCAACATCCCCTGGGGGGCTGCCATTACTTAAAGGGGTTTTCACCGTAATACTTAACCTGCCCTGGGTCCACACCATCTTCTACATTTTTCCCGCTCTTCGTACCTCTATTGGGTCAGTACAAAGCTCCACCAAGAGATCTGCAGTGAAGTTCCTTTGGTCTGACAGCAGATATTCTGTCCTAGACTGAATGGGATGAGACACTGTATTACATGGCTGATGGAACCTCCTGTGATCGCTTCATGTACCCAAATGGTGGTCACCCTGACAGGAAGTCAAGTGGCTGCTGGGAAACATACAAATGTGAATAATTTAAAGGGAATCGGTCACCAGAGGCCTCCCTATCCAACTGCTTGCATTGACCCCTGATTGTAATGTTATTATTGTTTTGTCGATCCGAACTCTCGAGTTATGATCATTTTTTCTTAATATGCAAATTAGTCTTTTGGTGCAATGAGGGCATCACTGTTGCTCCTGTAGCACTCGCGCTTTACTCTTTTCTGTGGCCAGCCATTTCCTCATTGCTTTGATTGACAGGGCCAGGCAGTGAGGGAGGGGCTGGCCACGGAGAGGATCGGAGCTTGGGTGCAAGAAGAGCAATGGTGACATCTCATTGCACCACAGTCCTAATCTGCATATTAAGAAAAATTATCAAAACTCCATAAAAACAGCATTTTAATCAGGTGAATCATAGCTATGTGTCTGATAGGGAGGTCGCTGGTGACAAATTCTCCTAAATAATATAGAAGCACTCCAGGATTATTTCCCTATATACTGCAGCCAGGGCCGCTCTAGGCCTTGTCACCGCCTCAGGCCCGGCCTCGAACATTCTGATGCCAAGACATGCTGTGCTGGGCGCAAACCTCCTCCCTCCCCTCACTGCTGCTACCGAAAGAGGAGGAGGTCACAGCAGCGCACCAAGGGGGAGGAGGGGGCACTAGCTTTCAGTCTCACACATAGGACTGCAGATACCACCTACTACATTATATGTACTCACTGTTATCTGTGGTGTTACATAGGACTGCAGGTAACATCTACTGCATTATCTGTACCCAGAGTTATCACTGTGTTATCTCTGGTGTTACATAGGACTGCAGGTAACATCGACTACATTATCTGTACCCAGAGTTATAACTGTGTTATCTGTGGTGTTACATAGGACTGCAGGTAACATCGACTACATTATCTGTACCCAGAGTTATCACTGCGTTATCTGTAGTGTTACATAGGACTGCAGGTGACATCTACTACATTATCTGTACCCAAAGTTATCACTGTGTTATCTGTGGTGTTACATAGGACTGCAGGTGACATCTACTACATTATCTGTACCCAGAGTTATCACTGTGTTCTATATGGTATTACATGGGACTGCAGGTGACATCTACTACATTATCTGTACTTAGAGAATTATCCCTGTGTTCTATGTGGTGTTACATAGAACTGCAGGTGACATCCAGGGGTCAAAAGAAATTCCATGTCAGTAGTAGGTAATCCAATGAAATTAACAGAAAACCAGCATCCAGCACATGTCCAGTAAAGATGAAAACAATGACGTCTACGCCATTAGTTACAAATCTGTGCAAAAAATAAAAAATAAAATACTAGGAAAAATACGCGTTTTTACCCTTGAACAGTGGGGATCGTAGTCCTGGCAAGTTCAAAACAAGTTATTTCCAGTTACAATCTGCAGTTCATCTGCCTCCGGTGTGTCACTACACCTGGGGTCAGGTCCCAGTAACTTGATGGTGAAAATCCAGCCTTCAGTGATGGGGTCCCTGAGACCCCATAGTCTGTTTTCTCAGCACAAAGCCAAATGAGGCACTAGAGGTTCCACTGTCCGCAGCAGGAGGCCTTCTAAATATCATTACATACATAAGACGTCTACTAACTTAGTTCCTGTTAGGTGTCAGTTTCATTTTTTATAGATCCCTATGGCTTTTGTCTGTTTATCTACAGTATATGTGTACATCCATCTGACACAATTTGTAATCAGGACGACAATTGCTCGTCTTCACGCGCTTCTTCCGGCAATATGCAAATCCATCACAATCCTGATAACTTATACAAAGGCTCTGAGAAAATGGGTAATTTGCATTGATGTAAAAATTATACTCTAATATCGCTGGCCAAGAACCCAGCACAATTTTTATATCAGATAAATTGCTAGTTCAACAGAATGGATGAAAAGAATATGTGTGTTTTCATTCCATCTGACAAAATGAAAGGGTAATTTCCATTAAGACAAGACTATAACAAATTCTCGGGCGGCCAAGACAGTCACACTCACAGCAGAGGAAACATGACCGCTAAAATGACAACTATTTGTTTGGAAATGGAGCAACTGTGTGTCATGAAATGCTGGCGCTGACAGGGAGAGGACGGGAAAAGCAAAGCATGGAACAAGGCACTTGGGTGGTGGAACCTCAAAAACACTATTAAAGGGAGCCTGTCAACAACGTTAAGCTGACCTCACTGACAGAAATGCTGATCTCAGCGGTGTGTCACTCATGAGCTAAAAGTAAGTGGTTGCTGAGAACCAGCATCATAATCATTGCAGCCCAGGCCTTGAGAAGAGTCATATCTACCTGAGAAGAGTCCTGGTTATTCCTAATCTCCTGCTCTCCCGCCCATCTGCTGATGGTTGGCAGTTCTCTCCTAGAGAGAAAGGGAGAAAACTAGGTAGAAGCAGGTGGGCAGGAGAGCAGGAATTTAACCAGGACTCTTCTCAGGTGGCCGTGACCCTTTTCTAGGCCTAATCTGCAATGATTGTGATGTTGGTCCTCGGCAACCACTTACTTTTAAGTTATAAATGACAGACCGCCGAAATCAGCTCCCCTGTCTCTACTTTATGCTGCCGTTAGTATGGGCTGCATAAAGTTGATGATAGGTTCCCTTTAACATTTTACTGGATCCTGACAACTATATAGGATCTATTCTAATGTATACAAAGTGTACTGGTGATATCACTGGTTTACAGGGAATTCATAGGCTGAACTGATTGGCTGCATTCTTAGTAAGATGTAGTGTGTTTGTTTTATGATATCACCATTTCCCAGTGAATTGATTGGTTATATTCTTATGAATAGGAAGTGCTTTGGTGATGTCACCTATTCCTGGTGAATTCATTGGCTGTATTTTCATGAATATGAAGTGTATTGGTGATGTCACTGGTTCCTGGTGAATTAGGCCCCTTTCACACTAGCGTTTTTGCTTTCCGTCCTAGAGTTCCGTCCTTGGGGTTCTAGGACGGAAAGATACTGATCAGGATTATCCCCATGCATCCTGAATGGAGAGCAATCCGTTCAGGATGCATCAGGATGTCTTCCGTTCAGTATGTGAACGTTTTTTGGACGTTGACAAAAGCGCAGCATGCTGCGGATTTGTCTCCGTCCAAAAATCCGGAAGACATGCCGTAACGCCGGATCCGGAATTAATGCCCTTTGAAGTGCATTAATCCGATCCGCCTTAGCTAAACGCCGCTCGGCGCATCGCCGGATCCGACGCTTCGCTTTTCTCACTAGTTACCATGGCAGCCAGGACGCTAAAGTCCTGGTTGCCATGGTAAAGTGTAGTGGGAGCGGGGAGCAGTATACTACAACCGTGCGTCCCGGGCGCTCCAGAGTGACGTCAGGGCGCCCCACACGCATGGATCACGTGATCGCATGGATCACGTGATCCATGGGCATGGGGCGCTCTGACGTCATTCAGGAGTGCCCCGGGAGCCGCACGGACTGTAAGTATACCGCTCCCCCGCTCCCCGCTCCTACTATGGCAACCAGGACTTTAATAGCGTCCTGGCTGCCATAGTAACCTGAAAGCATTAGAAGACTGATCAGGATCCTGATCAGTCTTCTAAAGCTTTCAGGCGACTTGCGTTCAGATGGATCCGGCAGGACGGAAGTGCCCGCCGGATCCTCAGAACGCAAGTGTGAAAGAGGCCTTAATTAGCTTTATTCTCCTGAATAGAAAGTGTCTTGGTGATGTCACTGGTCCTTGGTGACTGATAGGCTGTATTCTCATGAATATGAAGTGTCTTGGTGATATCACTGGTTCCTGGTGAACGATAGAGTGTATTCTCCTGAATATGAAGTGTCTTGGTGATGTCACTGGTTCCTGGTGAACTGATGGGCTGCATTCTCCTGAATATGATGCGTCTCAGTGATGTCACTGGTTCCTTGTGTATTAATAGGCTGTATTCTCCTGAATATGGTGTCTTGGTGATATCACTGGTTCCTGGTGTACCGATAACCTGTATTCTCCTGAATATGAAGTGTGTTGATGATGTCACTGGTTCCTGGTGTGTTATTAGGCTGTATTCTCATGAATATGAAGTGTCTTCGTGATGTCACTGGTTCCTGGTGTGTTAATAGGCTGTATTCCCATGAATATGAAGTGTCTTCGTGATGTCACTGGTTCATGGTGTGTTAATAGGCTGTATTCCCATGAATATGAAGTGTCTTCGTGATGTCACTGGTTCATGGTGTGTTAATAGGCTGTATTCCCATTATTATGAAGTGTCTCAGTAATGTCACTGGTTCTTGGTGTATTAATAGGCTGTATTCTCCTGAATATAAAGTGTCTTGGTGATGTCACCGGTTCCTGGTGTACTGATAGGCTGTAGTCTCCTAAATATAAAGTGTCTTGGTGATGTCACTGGTTTCTGGTGAATTGCTGGGCTGTATTCTCCTGAATATAAAGTGTCTTGATGATGTCACTGGTTCCTGGTGTACTGATAGGCTGTATTCTCCTGAATATAAAGTGTCTTGGTGATGTCACTGGTTCCTGGTGTGTATATAGGCTGTATTCTCCTGAATATAAAGTGTCTTGATGATGTCACTGGTTCCTGGTGTACTGATAGGCTGTAGTCTCCTGAATATAAAGTGTATTGGTGATGTCACTGGTTTCTGGTGAATTGCTAGGCTGTATTCCCATCAATATGAAGTGCCTTAGTGATGTCACTGATTCCTGGTAATTTGATTGGCTGTATTCTCATGAACAGTGTGTCCTGATGATGTCACTAGTTCCTGGTGAACTGATAAGCTACATTTTCTTAAATTCTCTTGAAGTTCATTAGTGATTTCACTGGTTCCTAGTCAGTTCGTAGGCTATATTCTCATGAACGTGAAGTGTCTCACTGATGCCAGTGTTTCCTGGTGAATTTACAGTCATTATAAAAACAAAGTATACTGTCTTTGAATTTAAAGGTTTTATGTATCCGCACATAATAAAAAATAAAAACTGGTCCCTAGAAGATCATAAAATTTGGTTATTACAACCTCAGATGAACATCACAAAACAGATTTCACGGTGTCATTATTTATTTAACAAAAATTAAGCCAAAATGGAAATCCATGTGTGAAAAACTAGGTCCACCCCATAAATCAATAGTTTGTAGGACCACCTTCAGCAGCAATAACTTGAAGTAATGGTTTTCCAGATGACCAGCCATCAGTCCATTCTACTTTACAAAGTTGCTTCAGTTCATTTGAGGTATTCGTTTATGCACAGCTCTCTTACTTTTCCTCCGGAGCATTTTAGTTGGGTTGAAGTCTGGACTTTGACTGGGCCATTTTAGCACCTTGATTCTTTTCTTTTCAGCCATTTTATTGTAGATTTCATTGTATGCTAAGGATCATTGGCCTATTGTATGGACCAGTTTAAGCCTGATGGATAGATGGCCTCATGGGTGGACTAGGAACTTAAAAAGCCCTGGAAAAAAATTAAAATTGGCCCCAAGTTGGAGGAGGTCAAAATTGACAGAAGTTGGGGCAACACAAGTAGTCAGGGTCAACAGAAGAAGGCAGAACCTGCAATGTTTTAGTGCAGCACAAAATACCGCCCCAGCAGAACCAAATTGCACAGTTCTGGACAATACACTGCCTCTGCAGAAGCAAAAGCCACAGTGCTTCACAAAATACGTACTGCCACCTTCACCACAGTATTCAACGGTATCACTAGCCATTGGCCAGGTGCATAAGTACTTGATTCTCCTAGCATTAATTGATGCTTCAAGGATCAGATCATTATGTACCCGGCTGATGGCCATGAGGAGGACTCGGGAAGCCCCCTGGAAAATATCCTCGTAGGCTCTATAGCCTCATATTTGACTCTAGAATACCTTGGTGTACAGAGGAGTTCATTGTCACTCAATTACTGCAAGGCACCCACTGAGTGCAAAACAGGCCCAAATCACCAACCCCCCACCACTGTGTGGTGTGCATTATGGCCATACATTTCCACTTTGGCCTTGGCTGTCCAAAGAACTTTGTTCCAGAAGTCTTGTGGTTTGTTCAGATGCCAATTTCTTTTTAGAAAGAAAAGGCTTTCTCCTGACAACCCTTCCAAACATTTTTTTTCTGTCATGACCTTGAGCATTTACATTTTTTTTTTTCAATTTCTTTGAGCAAAGGACATAGGACGTCCACTCTTGGGAATATTGTCAACTGTCTTGAAAGTTTTCCCCTTATGAACAACCTTTCTCACTGTAGAATGATGGACTTCAAACTGTTTGGAGATGGCCTTATAAACTTTCCCATATTGATGGGAGGCAACAATTGCTTCTTTAAGATCATTTCTGATGTCTTCAGAATTGTGTTAATTCTGATTTCATGAAGGTGGTCCCACTTGTTGATGATCAACTAATCAAGATCAATTGATTACTAGCACCTGGCTGCTACTTACCCTCTTAGTTCCTATGGTAACAGTAGGGGTGTACTTACATTTTCACTAGTGTTGAGCGCGAATATTCGAAATGCGAATTTTTTTAGCGAATATCGGCACTTCGCTAATTCGCGAATATTTCGAATATAGCGCTATAAATTCGCTATTTCGAATATTCGTTTTTTTTTTTTGTTTTTTTAGTTATATTTTTTTCTTTCCTACTTCCCAAAAGTAGTTCTTACCTGTCCTGAGGATTCCTGGCTTCCTGGCTGCTCTAGTCAGTGCCCGTTGCCGCTTCTGCTCGACTTCCGTGCTCATGTGGAGCGTCCCCATCCATGGGAGAATCTCCATATACTAAAATGTACTGTCGGATTTGAGGAATTACGTTGAAATCGCAATGCGATTAATTCAAGTTGTATTAATCGCATTGCGATTACAACTTAGCACTGCTATCTTACATAGGCTAGAATTAACGAATATGGAGTATAGCTATGCACTAGCAGTGCTAAGTTGAAATCGCAATGCGAATACTTTAAGTTAAATTAATCGCATTGCGATTACAACTTAGCACTGCTATCTTACATAGGTTAGAATTAACGAATATGGAGTATAGCTAATGCTATGCACTAGCAGTGCTAAGTTGAAATCGCAATGCGAATACTTTAAGTTAAATTAATCGCATTGCGATTTCAACTTAGCACTGCTGCTATATTCCATATTCGTTAACTTCGTTAATTCTAGCAAGCTGACCCATTATAAACCCAGCTCTAAGTTGAAATCGCAATGCGATTAATATAACTTGAATTAATCGCATTGCGATTTCAACGTAATTCCTCAAACCGACAGTACATTTTAGTATATGGAGACGTTCCCATGGTGATGGGGACGCTCCATGAGCACAGAAGTTATGGTTGGCTTGGTAGAATTAGCGAATAGCGAATATGACGAATGTATTCGTCATATTCCTCAAAACGAAGATAACGAGTATTCTACATCTTCGCTTTAGCTACCTATTCGTCTCGTCATCGTCAACTTCGCTATTCGCTAATTCTAGCAATCAAATAGGAAGGTTGACTTACCAGACAGCTGTGTTAAATTCGCTATGCGATTTTTTTTTTTAATACAATAATTATATTACTTGATAAAATTATTATAAGTATTCTATTTATTAAAAAAAAAAAAAATCGCATAGCGAATTAAACACAGCTGTCTCTATAGTCAACCTGCCTATTTGATTGCTAGAATTAGCGAAGTTGACAATTAGGTAGCTAAAACGTAGATGTAGAATACTTCGTTATCTTCGTTTTGAGGAATAGACGAATCCATTCGTCATATTCGTCATCCTCGCTAATTCTAGATATGAAACCAATAGGAAAGTAACCTTAAGTACAAATCGCAATATGCGATTATTTAAATCGCATGTTAATCGCGATAACTAGAAAAAATGACGAATATTCGATTTCGACGAATATGAAACGAATATTCATTCGAATATTCGCGAATTTCGTCGAAATCGAATATGGCACCTGCCGCTCATCACTAATTTTCACACAAAGCTTCTGCATTTTGGCTTAGTTTCTACTAAACAAATAATGGAACTGAGTAATTTGTCATTTGTATCATTCATCTGAGGTTGTATTGACCTTTTAGGACCAGATTTTTGTTGTGCCCTAACATGTAAAATCATAAAATTCACAGAGGGTGTACGTTGTTTTTCTCATGATTGTATATGCTAAAAACCAGTTCAACTCCAGCTCAGTCTTTAATAAATCATTAGTAGTTTAATTAACCAGTAGTTCTAACTGGCCACTACTTACTATAACATTAAACTTTGTCTTTTTCACGAACCTGATTCCACATCAGAATTACTCCTCTGTCTCATCCATTATAACATAATTTTACTAGAAGAGATAAAGGTACCAATAAAATACAGCTTTTGTTGAAAATAATTGTTCATTCAACCAGCACCAGCAATCCACAACCCAAGGATTGTTTATTGATGGCGGATTTTCAGCTCCCTGAACGCCCTAACAAAACAAGTACTAAATCTTCAATATAAACCCAACAATGCGCCGTGAAATTATCCTCTGTGACTCTGTGAAAATGAATCATAGGTGAAGTCCGGAGATGTTTAAAGAAGATTACATTTCAGCCAGTGAAGCTTTAAAATTCTTAACAAGCGTGTCTGGACGCTTACGTTAAAAGTCTAGCCAGATGTAGAGTTGGGAATAACACAATGACCACAAGGTACCTGCTGACTGTCACCATTTTCTTTTGGGAGAGTCCTTAGTGGTAGACCCAAAAATTGGTTGTGTTTTCCAGGGGATGGAATAATTGAAGGTCTTAACTATGTGCAAGACAACAACAGCAGGTGTCTAAAGTCGCTAGCTGATATGTTCTGAATGGAAGTCGATCAGCCCATTGAGCCATCTATGATGCTCTAAACAACATTCACATCCCATTCAGTCCCAAAGTGATTTACTAATTTCTATTGAGAGTCTAAAAGAGTTGTCTTATCTAGTCACTAAATTGAAGCCAGCTCAGTACACTCTGGCTCATATAATGAGCCTTAAGCAGGAGAAAGCATTCTGTCATGCTTGTTAATTATGGGAACAACTTGAAGTTAGTGGGCAATACTGCCATCTTCAACCATAGTTGACTAGTAGAGTGTCTAAAGAACTGTGCAGTGGGCCAGGTCTGCCATCTGTTAAGTATACCAATTGTAGAGTGGGTCCTAAGTTTGAAAATCCCCTTTGTAATGCTCCTAGGACAGGGATGGGCAAACTACAACTCCCAGCATGCAAAGATTGCTTACAGCTATCAGCCTACAGCAGGGCATGGTGTGAATTGTAGTTTTACAACAGCTGGAGAGCCGCAGTTTGCCCATCCCTGACCTAGGGCATATATGCAGTACATATTTTCATGAGACAACTCCTTAAAGATTTAAAGCATGGCAAGTAGTGTTGATCAAGCACCAAAGTGCTTATGTGCTCTACCAAGCACAATTGAAGTCAATGGGAGAATCCCAGGCACCCCCTGCTCAAAAGAGAAAAGAGTGTCTGGTTCACAAAAAAAAGTTAAAAATTGATGGAAACCCCACCGAAATAGTTTGGAAACAGCATTGGGAGGATGTCTGGATGCATATTGGACTCCCATTACCTAAAAACATACAATAGACAACCACTCAAAGGCTATTTGCCAAAAGCTGGGTATGTGCAAGCCAATAATCTATCCATGAGGCAGATAACAGTCAGCATACCTTACAATGGCAGCCTTGTGCACTATGAGACATTCAAAAACAGCTTTCATCTGACTGAGAGCTAGTAAGCCTCAAAGTTGCTTCATATCTGTTGGATGGCTTGGGTGGACCTGCGCACCTAGATCATTATCATTAGGGTGACAAAAAGTTTTCTGATTGTCCTAACATAATAGTCAATAACCTTCCTATACAGTTTTGTCATGTAAACTCATTTGCATAAAAATGGGCATATGGGAAAGACATGCAAATGAGCAGAATCTGCCTTGTTTTTCAGCTGAAAAACCATTTGCATGTAAAATTTGCCATAAAAATTTGCAATTAGAATATTCACGATCTACACTACTGATGAATAGCGCCATCTATTGGATTTATAGTCTTGTCATAAGACTATGAAACCAATAGATGTCGCTGTTCATCTTGTTGGGGCGCTAGTAAATGGGCACCCTGCTCAACAGAGTCCACACACCGTGTAGCACTCAGCCTATAAGAGCCTGCGCTAACACTGAGGTGTATATCGGATTGCTGCTATTATTCACACATCTTGTAGTACTTTATCTGCGGTAATATAAGCTTGCTAGGGTGTATCTGAGGCCTATTGCACTGCTTGTACTGATTCAGTAGCGGTCAGCGGACTTGATGTTTGTTAAAATGTGTTACTCTGCGTCTATATTCACTGCTGCTCATCATCAGTGGTGGTCAGTGTTCTGATGCTTGTTACACATCACTACCTTGGTTCTATACATGCTACCGCTCATTATGAGCAGTGGGCAGCGTTCTCATGTTCAATACATTTCGCTACCTGGTTCCAATTGCTTTTATGCGCCTATTCCTGAGGAAGTTGCTGGCAGTGTCCAGCTATAGAAACGCGTTGAGTAAGATGAGATTTGGAAGTTTAGGAAACAGAGAATAGTTAGATCATCTGCTAGCACCTAGACTTGGGCACAAATATACACTTCGAGTGAGAGAGCAAGGACTTTAGCATGTGCTAAGAGGTGTATGAATGTGCCAGTGTGGGATGCCTTACCTACAAGCAGGGCAGTGGTCCTCAGATAGACCCTAGCAAGCTTAAATTACCGCAGATAAAGTGCTACAAGATGTGTGAATGATAGCAGCCATCCAATATACACCTTAGTGTCAGCGCAGGCTATTATAGGCTGAGTGCTACACGGTGTGTGGACTTTGTTGAGCAGGGTTGCCACAATTACTAGTGCCCCAACAAGAGGAGCAGCGCCATCTATTGGTTTTATAGTCTTATAACAAGACTAATAGTCTTGTCATAAGACTATGAAACCAATAGATGGCGCTGTTCATGAGTAGTATAGATCACAGATATTCTAATTTTTATCGCAAATTTTCCATGCATATAGTTTTGCAGCTGAAAAACAAGGCAGATTCTGCTCATTCGCATGTCTTTCCCATATGCCCATGTTTATGCAAATGAGTTTACATGACAAAACTGTATATAAAGGTTATTGAATACTATGTTAGGACAATCAGAAAACTTTTTGTCACCCTAATGATAATGATCTAGGTGCGCAGGTCCACCCAAGCCATCCAACAGATATAGCCTTTGTGTGGTTGTCTATTGTATGTCATAGGTAATGGGAGCCAAAGGTGCATCCAGACATTCTCCTAATGCTCTTTCCAAACCATTTTGGTGGGGTTTCCATCAATTTTCAACCTTTTTTTGTGAACCAGACACTCTCTCCTCTTCAGAGCAGGGGGTTCCTGGTTTGATGCTTGGGTCTCCCATTGACTTTCATTGTATTCAATTGTACTTGAGCTGAATATGCTTGCTCAACACTAATGGCAAGTTCTGCCATCTATTTAGCCAATCATTTATAAAGTGGGTCCCAAGTGGGAGATGCCCATAAAGTATGTGGATAGTTGTCTTCGTACAACAACTTCTTTAAAGGGGTTGTCCCATGAAAAATATTGTACAGTATCCAAAGCAGCACCTGGATCGGAATACTTTTGTAATTGCATGTAATTAAATATTTAGCATAGCAACAGAGTTATTCACTAAAATGAATCTGTATAGCGCCACCTGCTGTTTGTTTTTTATCATTTCTTTGACCTGCTCACTAGGAAGGCCGCACATGCTCAGTGTCAGCCTTTAATTGCCTCCTGATTTGTGATAGGGAGAGCATGGACACGCCCCCTTAGATGCAGCAGAAAAGACACTCCCCTTGAGCTGCCATCTTGATATAAATCAAGCATAGTAATGAATGGGGATATCTCTGGATCCATGTGAGGTACACGGCTGGTCCTAGCTTTGTTAGAAAGAGATTGTCTTGTACTATATGGTGTCTTGTTTTCATTTTTTACAATATTTACAGTTTACTTCATTTAAAAATATGTGCCTTAATCCACCTGAAAAAAGATTCCAAGCCTGATAAAGCAACTGCTTCTGAATTTATAGGAGCCTCTTGGCTTTCTGTTTTACCCAGCCTTATCTGTTCTGTGAGTGCCAGAGCTAAATACAAACATAGTGGGAAGTAATGGGAAAGTAAATCACAGCAGTAATTCCACAGAAGGGACACACCTGTTAATTGTGAGAGAAATGCATCTAGCTGTGCAGCTGAAGAAGGGAATAATTTGGCTAAAAAGCTCGAAAAAGAACTGTTCCTTTACAGTTGTGATTGCACAAAGCACAGCCATTATGTTAACTTTTTATGAAAACTCAGGTAAGCTTTAATATCTACTGAATATGCATGCTACTTCAAATCAAGGTACAGGGGAAAGATTTTTCAAAAAAAAAAAAAAAAGGGAACTGAAATTGTAAAAAGTAATTTATGGATTCTATACCAATTTGTTGCACTTCTACAAAATTGTACGATGACGCAACCTCACTTTATTGCCCACCATACAAGATATGGAGATCAACAGAGCCACTCAACCTAAATAGAATTTTCAACCTGCCATTTAGTCGCCCAACACCTTCAGAAAATACTTTGGTTTCTAGGAAAAGGTTATTGTAAACTACTGGTAGATATTGGAATGTCTACACATACATCGCTCCCTGTTCAAGTTATTTTCCATTAAGTTGATTTCGAAGATAAATGAGCCTTCTGGCAGATATTTGGGCCAGGGTCCAACTGGGACCTGATGTTGGTAGAGAATAGGCTTCTAAAGAAGTGTTTGTAGCTCTATTACACGTACCCAAAATTTTCATTACACAGAAGTTTGGCCAAGCTCTTCCACTGATGATTATTACCAGACATGAAAAATTAAAGGTTATGACTTTTTTGGTCACTTTCAGTCTGGGAATCAGAGTTTTATGATATCAACCTCTCCCACCAGTCTATTACCCTCCTGAGACATCTCCTCTGGAGGGGAGGAATATTAAGTAGAGCCCTGTGAATATAGGCAAACCACAATCTTCCAAGTAGATGTTAATGGAATAATAATTGAGATATAATTAGTCTTTAATAATATTAGCTTGACGTTTCGTATGCAATTTTCTGAGCGTCTTAAAAATAGCCCTCATTTCTTATTGCAGTTTTCAATTATAGCTCTCAGCTGTGCAGTGCGCACCCGGCTTAGGATGTAATTATGTGGCCAGTGTATTACCATAGATGCATTAAGTGTGTTCCCTTTTTTTTATTTTTAAGATGTCATTACATTTTAAAACCCATTAATCAAATTCACGTACCATGGCGGTGAGTGTGTGCCTTTCAGGGTATATGGGACTTGATCCAGATCAGATTGGACCATGCTGAATGGAAACTTTTAAAGCTGACATATAGGCAACGAGGGCACTGACAAAAAAGGACTAACAACAAAAAAGCCGTACGAATCAGCCGGACAATCGGATGGAAATGTGACTAGTATCTGAATATACGTGTTAAAGAGATTCCAGTTGCATGACTTGCATTTATCTTTCAAAATAGCAAAAGTACCTCCTAGTCAGATGTGAAAATTCCCACAAATTTGCAGATTGGCTTGACATAGAAACAACTATTTTTGCAGTTATATTCTTGTACATAGAAGCAGTATTATAGCAGTTATATTCTTGTACATAGGAGCACTATTATAGTAGTTATATTCTTGTACATAGGAGGTAGTATTATAGTAGTTATATTCTTGTACATAGGAGGCAGTATTATAGTAGTTATATTCTTGTACATAGGAGGTAGTATTATAGCAGTTATATTCTTGTACATAGGAGGCAGTATTATAGTAGTTATATTCTTGTACATAGGAGCAGTATTATAGTAGTTATATTCTTGTACATAGGAGCAGTATTATAGTAGTTATATTCTTGTACATAGGAGCAGTATTATAGTAGTTATATTCTTGTACATAGGAGCAGTATTATACTAGTTATATTCTTGTACATAGGAGCAGTATTATAGTAGTTATATTCTTGAACATAAGAGCCGTATTATAGTAGTTATATTCTTGTACATAGGAGGCAGTATTATAGTAGTTATATTCTTGTACATAGGAGCAGTATTATAGTAGTTATATTCTTGTACATAGGGGGCAGTATTATAGTAGTTATATTCTTGTACATAGTAACAGTATTATAGTAGTTATATTCTTGTACATAGAAGCAGTATTATAGTAGTAATATTTTTGTACATAGGAGCAGTATTATAGCAGTTATATTCTTGTACATATGACCAGTATTATAGTAGGTATATTCTTGTACATAGGAGCAGTATTATAGTAGTTATATTCTTGTACATAGGAGCAGTATTATAGTAGTTATATTCTTGTACATAGGAGCAGTATTATAGTAGTTATATTCTTGTACATAGGGGCAGTATTATAGTAGTTATATTCCTGTACCTAGGGAGCAGTATTATAGTAGTTATATTCTTATACATAGGATCAGTATTATAGTAGTTATATTCTTGTACATAGGAGCAGTATTATAGTAGTTATATTCTATTACATAGGAGCAGTATCATAGTAGTTATATTCTTGTACATATGAGCAGTATTATAGTAGTTATATACTTGTACATAGGAGCAGTATTATAGTAGTTATATTCCTGTACATAGGAGGCAGTATTATAGTAGTTATATTCTTCTACATAGGAGCAGTATTATAGTAGTTATATTCTTCTACATAGGAGCAGTATTATAGTATTTATATTCTTCTACATAGGAGCAGTATTATAGTAGTTATATTCTTGTACATAGAAGCAGTATTGTAGTAGTTATATTCCTTTACCTAGGGAGCAGTATTATAGTAGTTATATTCTTATAAATAGGAGTAGTATTATAGTAGTAATATTCTTCTACATAGGATCAGCATTATAGTAGTTATATTCTTCTACATAGGAGCAGTATCATAGTAGTTATAGTCCTGTACATAGGAGGCAGTATTATAGTAGTTATATTCTTCTACATAGGAGCAGTATTATAGTAGTTATATTCTTCTACATAGGAGCAGTATCATAGTAGTTATAGTCCTGTACATAGGAGGCAGTATTATAGTAGTTATATACTTGTACATAGGAGCAGTATTATAGTAGTTATATTCTTGTACATAGGAGCAGTATTATAGTAGTTATATTCTTCTACATAGGAGCAGTATTATAGTAGTTATATTCTTCTACATAGGAGCAGTATTATAGTAGTTATATTCTTCTACATAGGAGCAGTATTATAGTAGTTATATTCTTGTACATAGGAGCAGTATTATAGTAGTTATATTCTTGTACATAGGAGACAGTATTATACTAGTTATATTCTTGTACATAGGAGGCAGTATTATACTAGTTATATTCTTGTACATAGGAGCAGTATTATAGTAGTTATATTCTTGTACATAGGAGCAGTATTATACTAGTTATATTCTTGTACATAGAAGCAGTATTATAGTAGTAATATTCTTGTACATAGGAGCAGTATTATAGTAGTTATATTCTTGTACACAGGAAGCAGTATTATAGTAGTTATATTCTTGTACATAGGAGGCGGTATTATAGTAGTTATATTCTTAGCAGCCTAAAATTCAGCTTAGAGACGTTTCACACTACTTGCATTGTGCGTTAGAGGTTGTTATGTGACGGTTGCCTCCGATGTATGCCACTTTTTAACCATACAGTGGTATACATCATCGATTGAATTAGCCCCTATGTTAAAAGCATAGATTGTGTGGTATACGTCTTTTTAGTGGAATACCTATTTATCAAATAGAGCAGTAGACAATGCTGTTTCATGCAGCCTGAAAACCATTATGCCATAGTATGTATACAACAGAGCCATTAGATTCAAAATTTCATATGGCAAATAGACATGCCAATACAGTGTCAATTTGGAGAGCTAGTTCAGCTTATTTCTTTAGAAAAATATTTTTTCAAAAGTAAAAACACATTTGCAAGACAGAATTTCGCCACCATCAGTTGCCAAGTTCCTTGCTCCTCTTGACATCTCATACAAATTACATTAGACATCAGGGGGCGATATTGAGCCCAGAAGAGATCTTGCCAAGATCTTGTTATTCTCCTCCAATGAGCTTCGGCACCTTTGCTAACAGACGACGATTGCTCATCACCACTATTTTTATATTGCTGTGATTTACATCTTGACCCTCTGTTTTTTTGGAGATTAAGGCTTCTGCATATTCTCAAGCACGTTACTAGCTTCTCGGAAGCTGGCAGCCATTCTCCAGGTTTGTCTTCACTGACAACTTCTGGTAAAAATGATGAGACATTCTGATATACGGGAATTGCTTTGGCTTATGACTGTTTATGTGAATCAGTTCTGTCTTCACTCCTTTGCACAGACACCGAGACTTCTTAAAGTCTCTCAAGACGAGATTCTGTCCCTCGTTCCTGATCTGTAATGGAAAAGCTTTGGAAAGATAACACAGTGATTGACAGTTCTACTCCCCATCAGCCGAGGTCTCTTGTTTCACACGTCACTTACGGTTTTCATGAGTGGTTTTGTTTCCAATTTTCTTCATTATGTTGCTGGCTGCTCGGCTGACAAAGATGTCTGTGACGGCTGCTATTTTGTGTGACAGGTGGGAGCCTCAGCGCTCTTCTCTTCCCAATTATCTCTTACTTCCTAAAATTTGTGCATAGAACTTTTCACAAAGTTCTTAAAAGTTCAGATGGGTTCCGTAGTTTTCAATGTTAATGTGAATAATGACTTTTTAACTTCACCTTTTAGGTTACAGATTGTATTTCTTTGATTAACTCTCACCTTTTAGGGTATTTAAGGTCTTCCACTGACTATAAGACGCACCAGAGCTTGCACAGTGCACGTTCAGTTAAAATAGTGTGTGCCTTCCCGATGCAGTATGCTTTAAAGGGGTTATCCCATCACTAATGTAAAAAATAAAAAAATAGACATCATATAGTACATGACAACCTCCTTCTAACAAAGCTAGAACCAGCCCTTTACCTCACATGGATCCAGAGATCTCCTCATTCATTGCTCTTCTAGATTTATATCAAGCTGGCAGCTCAGGGGAGTGTCTTTTCTGCTGTAGCTAAGGGGGCGTGTCTTAGCTCTCCCTATCACAGCTCAGGGGAGTGTCTTTCCTGCTGTAGCTAAGGGGGCGTGTCCATGTTCTCACTATCACAGCTCAGGAGGCAGTTAAAGGATGAAACTGAGCATGTGCGGCCTTGTCAGTGAGAAGGTCAAAGAAATAAGAAAAAACAAACAGCAGGTGGCGCTATACAGATATGTTTCATTCAATAACTCAGTGGCTATGCAAAAGTTTTAATTACATGCAATTACAAAAGTATTCAGATCCAGGTGCTCCTTTGAAAACTGTAGAATATTTTTTTGTGGGACAACCCCTTTAATGCTACATAATACTTAAACTGTATAGCTCTCCATAAAACAAACCTTAACCTTAGAGGAAAGCTGTCACCAGGATAATTGCTATTGAAGTAAAGCCATGGCCTAATAGCACTTAGTATCTTATTTCCAGATGTGCCTTTGTTCCAGCAATAGATGTTTTTTTATTCTCTGAAAATCCAGTTTATTTAGTATGCAAATAATTCCAAGAATGAGCCCAGGCATGCCCTCATGCTGGGAGCAGGGAAAAGAGTGGCATAGTTATGGCTTAAATGTGATGTAGGAGGGGTAGGTGGACAAATTGTGGCCGGGGGCGTGCCTGGGCTCCTTCCTGCAAGAGTGACGTGAATTGGCGTGAATATCAGTCCCTAACTTGTGTAGATAGGGTTTGTAATTGGTGTGGATAGTGTCCCTGACTGGCATGGGGTTGTACCTAACAGGTGTAGATAAAGTCACTAAATGGTGTTAATAGTCTCTCTAATTGGCGTGGACTGTGTTCATGAGTGGCATAGATATTGTCTCTAATTGGTGTGGGTAGTAGTCCTAATTGGTATGAATAGTGTTCCTAATAGGCGTGGATACATTCGCTAATTGGAGTTCATAGTGTCCCTAACTGACCCCAAAACTGTCCTTCACTGGCATGACTGCTGTCTCTATCATAAAGGTCTCAATACTGGAAAAAAACGCTTCCGTGTTGTCCCAATTCATTGTCATTGGGACAAAACGTAACTGAACAGAGCTCCAAAATGCATTCCGTTCCATGCTCAATCTGCGGTTTGCTTTCTGTCCTGGGATGCAGAGCAAGACGAATGCAAGTCAATGGGACGGATCCATTTTCTCTGACACAATCGAAAATGGATCTGTCCCCCATTGACTTTCAATGGAGTTCATCCGTCTTGGCTATGTTAAAGATAATACAACTGGATCCGTTCATAACGGAAGCATTTTTGCTAACCCCTGAGGGTTATAGTCTTCCCCTTGTTTGGACAAATCAGGGTCCAGAGCAGACTGAGAAAGGTTCAAGATCTTAAGTGCCTTGGGAAATGTCCTTTATCTGAAGTAATTACATGACGGGAGCGAAGGATAAGAATCAGAAATGGAATCATGTTGCTTTTAATACATTAGCTGGCTTCCATCCAAAAACATCACGAAGACAGCTAAGCGGATCATTTGTATAAGCAATAAAATTACTGCAACATCTTTTTTCACTGGGCTTCAACCAGTACCATGTGGAAATGCTCACTTAACATCTTGCATAAATTAAAACAGAGCCTTGATCATCTCCACCGGGAATCGGTAATGATAGGAGTTTTTATTTTTTTATTAATAATATTGAAAACTATATTGTTTTTTTGTTTTTTTTAACATTGATGTTGTGCCAGATCAAATGTATCAAATGTTCTGGATTATTTGACAAAATTTTATACACCTTACCTGTGCACCTGGCCAAACAATTTAGATAAAGGACAGCTGAACTTGCCAATTTGTAAAAGACCAGACAAAAACCTGCCAAATTGGAAGCGATGGGCCAAGAACCTGTTTGTTTGGAAGAAACCGCAAAAAAACTGTTTATTTGGAAGGGACTGGCCAAGGACCTACCAATTTGCAAAATACCAACCAAGAACTTGTCAATTTGGAAGGGACCAGCTAATGATCTCCTGAGTATTGATGTCCCTGACACATATCAGGGGAGATAATGATGTTTTTGGCTTTGGAAGATAATCTGGTAAACGAGGCGTCTGGCTTTATCCTCTCTCCCTCTTCATCCTCGTTAAACTCTTCATAAATCCCAGCCTTCTCTCTAATGGAATATTAACTAGACCGCTAGTTAATATAATGCAATGATAATTCGTAACAAGAAGTGACCTACATTGTTAATGTCCTATTGACCCCTCAGTAAATAAATCCTGCTTTAAGTGTCCCCTCCGGACACAGAGGTAATTACTTGTGTATTATAAGCTATTTCCATGATAACCAAGCCCTCGGTGGTGTCACTTTGAAAATGCCTAAAGGAAATCATCCTCTATGTGGGCTTAGGTTCATGAATATGAATACAGGCCCAGGTGCCCATAGATCCCTACTGTTCAGGTGTGTGCACACTTCAAGGCTGTAACGAAAACAAACAGAATATACAGATAAAGATGACCCCCTGTTAATTTGGGATTTTTTCAGATTTGGTGGTTTTTACAATGGTGGAGGAGAAACATACGAAACGTCATAGGTACTCTAGCAAAAATCAAACTGAGCCAACTCATGTACCTGCATCACAACACCAACCCCCCACCCTTCCCTCCTAAAACAAGAGAGACTAACATTTGTTTGACCCACGTTTCTTGTTTTACATTGGTTCACACCACCCATGAAGAAGAGAGATGGACCTAAATCCAACATGGCTGCATTTTCCATTGGTCATAAGGAGTTATATGAAGCCCTTGAGCTGTTCCATTCATCAATTCATTTTCAAGATCAGTATAAATTTCAGTACAGTTTTATTTTGCTATTAACTGAGTCAAGTATTTTGATGCCGATAATCTAGAATATGGATCTTGGTTACTCCAGAAAGGTCCTTTAATAGGGTCTGGTGATGTGTCCCTCCATCATTGTGTCACGAATAATGGGGAGAGGAGGGCAACCGGAAAGACAACAGAAGGGAGAGGACAAACAACTAGGCCTCAACGCTAGGGAGAAGGGAAAGGTCACCTTCTAGGAATCCCCTCAAACTGGCCCTGACTCCTGTCAGTATTTACAGATCCTGAAGGTTGGAAAATACATACGCCGGAACCTAAACACCCTAGGAGCCCTGATATGCCCTAAAGATAGTGAAAGGGAAAGAGACTACGGGTTCCTTCCCAGGTGAATGAACCAGCATCTCCCTGAGGCCTAGTAAACAAGCACAAGGGAACGCGACACTTAACTTCTGAAGTGATGGACGAGCAGGAACACCAGAGACGACTTCACACCAGCTCTGCTAAACCCAAAAGAAGCTATCTACCACATAGTCAGAAGGGTGGGGTCCGACTATAAAGGGTAGGAGTGATGACCACTGAGCAACAGCTGAGATAAGGGAAGTGGTCATTAACCTTATCAATACTGAATCAAGAGAAATCAAGGAGGCTGTTAGATTCCTCCACGCTCAGCCAATCTCCGTGATCTCCTGACATCAGTCACCTGAGGGACCGTGACACACTGGCCATGTTGGAACTAGAATTAGACTGTACTAGGAGGCAGCACTTGACGATGCCTGTGCTCTGGTAATAACATCATATTAGTAAATGGATTGAGTTTAGGATTACATGGAGGCCACAACATGTAAGTCATCAGAAATCCAGCTGGTTTTGATGTCTGGACATTCGCGGCAACTTGTTGTTGCAACAGGACCACATTCAATTTCATTATGTTGTGATGTAGTATTGGGATACTGTGAACCAATCACCATGTTGCCCAACCCACTTAAATAATTTGGAATGACAAATCATGGAATACTGTACATCTACCTCCATCTACGAAAAAATGTACAAAGTACAAATCCAACTGTTTTTCAAATTTACAACCATAATAAACTGGAAACCAATATGGACACCATTTTAGGTCGCTTCCCTTCCAGTAACTGCTTCAGAAAAAAAAAAAAATCTCAGCCTGGGCGACAGACTTCCAAGACACGGAGATGTTTGATGATAACTCTTTACTACAAAGTCTAGAAATTCTGGGTCAGGGGAAAATCTTTTTGGGTAATTTTTGGAATTCTGATTGCAGATGGAAAGACAGAAGTGAGAAGAGAAATTAGGGTTAAAATGAGGAACTGTCCTTTGCTAATTATGACCATTGACTGGACTTCTGAAAATGTTTGAAGAGTCAGATCCTTCTGGTTATGAGCAGACTCTTGCACAAGGGGTTAAGATAAATTCCCAAATCCATTTTGGGAAGCAGGGATTGCAGTTTAGTCGGAGCTCCAGGCACTGCTACAAGCTGTGTTTTATTATTCAGTTGCCCTCGTCCCTCTTAACTCGTTCCAATCACTTGGGAGGATTACAGTGGCACACATGAGAGCTTGGACTTAAATCTTCGGCAGCGTAGTTCATTGTACAGAGGCTTAAATATTCCATTTCTACACTCATTAAGAACCAGCTTACTGTATATATTGCATATTAAGCTTCATGATGGGAAAAAGAATCGGAAGATTTAGCCTCTGGGTTTATGTTTGCCTGGCCCAGGTCACTAATGAAGACACCTACAATTATCCAAGATGAGAAAACAATGACACAAGATCAGGATAGATAGCTAGATGGATAGATAGATAGATAGATAGATAGATAGATAGATAGATAGATAGATATTTTATATCAATGTCATGGCCAGTCATGATTCAGGAAACCTGCTGATAATAGGTTTTCCAAAAATAATTTTTAACACGGATTGCTTTTCTAATCATACCTCACGATGGGCAGTAGACATTTCTTTTCTCTTTGCCCTGAGATTAGATTTCTACTGTGCTCAGCATCACCTCTTACTAAATGATACACTTTAAATCAGTTGTAAACAAAACTGCAGGAAAGGAACTGCTGTAATACAGCCATCTATGTATAATACCTATTATGTATATATCCTGTCATACTGCTCCTATGCACAAGAATGTACTTACTATAGTACTGCCCCTATGTACAAGAATATAACTACTATAATACTGCCCCCTATGTACAAGAATATAACTACTATAATACTGCCCCCTATGTACAAGAATATAACTACTATAATACTGCCCCCTATGTACAAGAATATAACTACTATAATACTGCCCCCTATGTACAAGAATATAACTACTATAATACTGCCTCCTATGTACAAGAATATACCTACTATAATACTGCTCCTATGTACAAGAATATAACTACTATAATACTGCCTCCTATGTACAAGAATATAACTACTATAATACTGCTCCTATGTACAAGAATATAATTACTAAAATACTGCTCCTATGTACAAGAATATAACTACTATAATACTGCTCCTATGTACAAGAATATAACTACTATAATACTGCTCCTATGTAAAAGAATATATCTACTATAATACTGCTCCTATGTACAAGTATATAACTACTATAATACTGCTCCTATGTAGAAGAATATAACTACTATAATACTGCTCCTATGTAGAAGAATATAACTACTATAATACTGCTCCTATGAACAAGAATATATCTACTATAATACTGCTTCTATTTACAAGAATATAACTACGATAATACTACTCCTATGTACAAGAATATAACTACTATAATACTGCTCCTATGTACAAGAATATATCTACTATAATACTGCTCCTGTGTACAGGAATATAACTACAATAATACTGCTCCTATGTAGAAGAATATAACTACTATAATACTGCTCCTATGTACAAGAATATAACTACTAGAATACTGCTCCTATGAACAAGAATATAACTGCTATAATACTGCTTCTATTTACAAGAATATAACTACGATAATACTACTCCTATGTACAAGAATATATCTACTATAATACTGCTCCTATGTTCAAGATTATATATAATACTCCCCCTCTATACAAGAATGAACTATCTAATACTGCTTCCTACGTTCACCACCATTTTCTTTCTTGTATATGCCTTCTTTGCTATAACTTTCTACTATAGACTCTTCTATTTGGTAAATTGATATTTTTCTGTCCAAATTAACACTGACTCGGAATTTTACTAATTCCCCTTTTTTCCTCTAGTATACAGCATGGTAACATTTGCTAATTATGTTTTATTAATCAAAGCTTCATAATTGTCAAGCACAACAGTGATCATCTAAAGCAGCGTGAAGCCTTCCATCCGAGCTCAGCTGATTCCTTGGGGTCATAGAGAGTTATACAAAATACAAACATTCTCAGTGGGGCGTACCGTGGGCCTATCACACACAAGGAGACCTCACTCTTCTGTGGTTGACTGGTTAGGCGGAGGCCAATATAGTACCTATAATCTTTTCCTCTGTCAAATCATTAGAGAAACATCTATACTTGTGATAGGTTTAGTCGTCGTGGTTGGCCTGTTGGTGGTATTCTAGTAGAGTTAACCTTCCAAGATCATTGTTTGGTGTTGAAGTTCTTAGTGAACAAATCTCCAGATGTGCCAACAATGTCATCTTGGCAGTAGTCATAAGTTTTCCTAAACTGTCCACTGGAATAATTGCTGAAGGCCACTGTCGAAACTGGTGGGAATTCAGCCACGAATATCTGATTTACATGGCCAGCCAACCTGTGTTCACGTCTTCTCCACGTAAGCTATAGACCAAAACCCACTCACTGAACCTTCTGAAGCTGGCCTATATATTATATGTGTGTCGGCCAAACTCGCCAATTTCGGGTCAAACGTCTATTGTGTACAAGGGGGAGCCTCCTGACTGAATGTTGGGAGAAAACAAGACGGGGTTATTGGATTTGCACTTGTCCAATCCTTTCATTCTTAGGAGAAGCTTTGGACAGTGGCCTTCTCTACCCTACCTGTTGAAATATACAGCGTCAGCCGAGCCAAGTCGGGATGTGTATGGGGTGTTAGACTGATAATTTTCTAATGTGTATGGCCAGGTTTAGCATTAATTCCTGTATCATCACTTTGGTTGGGCAGAAGTTGGCTGTAGTATTGAACTTGATATAGCCTGCACCTGTTGTTCAGGTTATATAAAATTCAATGAAGGAAGGTTCCTCGGAGAACAGCAGCATCAATTGAGGATGGTTGGACAGGTTATATAGTTTCCTGGAGAGCGGAACAGTTTAATAAGTGGTTCCTGTGTAGTAAAAGGGATGGGAATGGTTACCGAAGGTAGTGGTCAATGCTTGGGTGGACTAGTGTGAGAGATATTTTGTGGCTCTCACTCACAAAATAGAAAGTACTAAATAGAAAGGGCTAAAGACCTACTAGATCCACCAGGCGAGATTCAAAGACTTAGATATATGCCATACGTTGTATATATATTTGAAATGACTTGTTCTTTGAATATAATGCTATCGGAGCTTAGCCCTTTGGTTTACATTTCTAACTTTTTTTGATAATATTACACTGGAATATTATTATATATTTTTTTTATTTCTTCTGTAAAAGAAATTAAAACCTCCCTCCGTAATAAAACATTTAAACATTTCGTTGTAATGGTTTTCATTAAATAGTCCATTCCACCGCCATAACAAGCAAAATCCCACTGTGAGTGCAGCATAACGGAGTCTAGATATGCTGATTATTTAAGATTTGGGTAAAAATGTACAATTTTTGTCTATTGTTACCTACTTTATTGGTATCCACTGCTAGCAATCCACAGGGGCATAGAGGGTGATATGCCAATTAGAGATGGCTTTGCAGAAATCATATTAATCATAGAAATATCTGGCCCAGAGAGTTAGGTCTGAAATCATCAGGACACACAGTTCCCTGGCAACCTATAAAGTTTAGCTTCACTGTAATAACCGTATCTAAGCAGTCGAGTTACATAATAATATAGAAACCATGGTCACATCTCCTCAGGATCTACAGCAGTAGGCAGTACGACTTGTCTGACCAACCACCTGAAGGCAGTAGGCAGTACGACTTGTCTGAACATACACCTGAAGGCAGTAGGGAGTACGAGTTGTCTGACCATACACCTGAAGGCAGTAGGCAGTACGACTTGTCTGACCATATACCCGAAGGCAGTACAACTTGTCTGACCATACACCTAAAGGCAGTAGGCAGTACGACTTGTCTGATCATACACCTGAAGTCAGTAGACAGTATGATTTGTCTGACCATACACCTGAAGGCAGTAGGCAGTACGACTTGTCTGACCATACACCTGAAGGCAGTACGACTTGTCTGACCATACACCTGAAGGCAGTAGGCAGTAAGCAGTATGACTTGTATGGCCATACACCTGAAGGCAGTACGACTTCTCTGACCATACACCTGAAGGCAGTAGGCAGTATGACTTCTCTGACCATATACCTGAAGGCAGTAGGCAGTACGACTTGTCTGACTATACACCTGAAGGCAGTAGGCATTATGACTTGTCTGACCATACACCTGAAGGCAGTAGGCAGTACGACTTGTCTGAACATACAGCTGAAGTCAGTAGGCAATACGACTTGTCTGACCATACACCTGAAGGCAGACATTCACATTCAATAGCTGTCGGCTGAGCGATCATTCGGCCGACAGCTATCTTTCCTAACTCCCTCTCAGCTCCCCCATACACATACATGTTCAGCTCGAAGAACATATATATGTATGTGCATTCACTGGAAAGAGTGATAGAAGCTGCTGCATTAAACCTTATCTCCCAGGAGAAGCAAAAGATTGGGTGAAAATGTTTTTCTCTTCCCCAACATCAAGTCCAGTGAAAGTAATATTCTCGGCAGGCTCAGACAACAATACTCTAATGTGCATGGGAGCCTTTAGGCAGAAGTTGGACAGCAATTCCTCATCCACATATGCATACACACATAGTTTGGTCAAGCGAGCATGCATTCCCAGTGGTAGAGAAGGGAGGAAGCCACTGCCAGGCTTCTCAGACAGCGGCTTATCTTCCAAAGAACAAAAGGATTGGGCATGTTAAAGTCAACCTTTCTTCCCCCATCTGCCATTGGGGTAAAGTTAGGACACCCCCGAACACATTAGATAGTCAATTGCTCTCCCCAAAAGCAGGGGACTTGGTCATCATTGAGCTCCAAGTGGTCACAGAAAGTCTACTCACTAGGCTGCATCTCCAAGTTGAGAAGAAAGTTCGGCCAACAGCTATTCCTACCCAACTCCCCAAAAACATGCGTGCTCGTTTGGGATAAGCATGCATGTGTTAACTAGTGATGAGCGGCAGGGGCAATATAGCACTATATTCTAAATCTTCACGAATTTTCGGAGTTGCGATATTCGCAATTAAAATTCGCGATTCGAATATTCGCGCCCAACACTAGTGTTGACAATAAGGTGCTTATCTTCCATGAAAACTAAAGAATCAGGCATTAAAAATCAACATTTCACATCCCTCTTACCCTATACAGATAAGCTGCTTACACCAAATTTGGGGGGCTTGGCTGACTTTTCTCTTATGTATATGGGGGTCATTGCTTTACGTGACTACCACGCAGGAAGAAGGAAATTAATTTTATTTGGAGGGAAGGCTGTAGAGCTCTGAAGACTATAGTACATCTTGTTGCCTACCAACCCCTCGACTTACTCTCCATCTGGCCATCATTTGTCTCTGGTTCGGACTGGCCCTTCAGAGTACGAGAGGATCTTCTAGTGGTCCAGGCTCTGACAGTATAACAGACCTCGATAGGTTCAGCAAAAGGCTATCCCATTTGGAGCCAACTTTTTGCCATTAGGGGCTATTTTAGAAATAACCTGTTACATCCCATTGATGATATTCCCCGTGTATATGCATTACACAACAGGTTATGATGCACTGTGGACAGACAATGTGTAAATGGAGGAAGAGCTTGGAGAATCATATTTTCTGGTGGGCCCAACAACCCCAGTTAAGCACTGAACTGACCAGATGTAGTGGTTCAGTTTGAAATATAGTAGACTGTCTATCCATGCTGCACAGACTTGTTTTAAGTCCCTTCCATTCCATCACCAGAAAGCATGACAAGATTGTACTAAGCAAGACTGTAGGTCCTGTATTGAGAGGGAGGCTTGGAGGATACAGTCACCGAGTGCCCCTGGAGGTCAAGATACTCTACAGCTGTCGATACACACCCAGCTCTTCAGCCAACGTTATTGACCTGAGTGATAATCAATGAGAAAACTGACGAGATGCTTGTTTTACGACATCTCTAATAATCAGTTGAAAAGAGTTAACAGACATGTTGGGAAGGTTATATCAGCAGAAGGTGGCAGCTGTCCAACTTTTTACTCGAGTAAATCAAGTGATCCAGTTGATTAATGTTGCATATCCTTCTGATCTTGAGGTGCATCAAGTCTTTAAATACACAACTCCAAAGTACTTCCAGATCTCGTATTTCGACATGCTGCCACTTGGAATCTGTTTTGACCGGTGCGTTCCTGGCAGTTTGACCGCTTTCATATGATATGAAGGACTGCAGTATAATGTATTAGGGGAGATGTGGTACACTCTACAGTGGTGCTTGAAAGTTTCTGAACCCTTCGGAATTTTCTATATTTCTGCAAAAACATATTTTCACACTAGTCCTAAAATTAAATAAAGATAACCAAATCAAACACGAGTCAAATATATTAGACTTGGTCATTTATTTATTTTAGCCCATTCCTCTGTACAAACCATCTTTAGCTCTGTTATGTTGGGGGTTTCTCCCATGAACTGCTCACTTCAGGTCTTTCCACAACATCTCGATTAGACTAAGGTCAGGGCTTTGACTTGGGCATTCCAAAACTTTAACTATATTCCTATTTTACTGTTCTTTGGTAGAACGACTTGCGTGCTCACGAACGTTGTCTTGCTGCGTGACCCATGTTCTCTTGAGGTTCAGCTCATGGACAGATGTCCTGATATTTCCCTTTAGCATTTGTTGGTATGATTTCAGAATTCATTGTTCCATTAATGATGGCAAGCCATCGTGGCACAGATGCTGCAGAAAAGGCCCAAACGACGATACTACCACCACTGAGTGTACAGACGGGATGAGGCTTTTATGCTGAACTGCAGGGTTTTCCTTTCTCCAAACATAATTTTGGTCACATCTTTTCACAAAGCATTGTTCCAATAGCCTTCTGGCTTGTCCAGGTCATCTTTAGCAAACTGCACACCACACAAACAGAAATGTTTTTTGTTTTTTTTTTGGAGAGTAGCAGCTTTCTTCTTGCAATCTTTCCATGCATACTATTGTTGTTCAGTGTCCTCTTGATGGTGGACTCATGAACACTGAGCTAATGTGAGAAAAGTCTTTAGTTGCTTTAGTTGCTTAGAGGTTAGGCCTTGAGTTAATTTGTGACCTTGCAGACTATTACATGCCTTGATCTTGGTGTGATATTTTTTGGACACTCCAAGGAAGGGTAATAATCGTTTGGAATTTCATCCATTTGTACACAATCTGTCAACTCTGGATTGGTAAGGTCCAAACTCTTTAGAAATAATTTTGTACTCTTTTCCAAAGTGATGAGCATCAAGAACAATTCTTCTGAGGTCCTTAGAAATATCCTTTACAACAGTGTTCCCCATCTCCAGCCCTCAGGGCCCACCTTCCGATCATGTTTTCAGGATTTCCTTAGTATTAAGCAGGTGATATAATTAGTGTCCATGCATAAGGACTTACCTCAGGCATTCATTCTGTGGGATATTCTCAAATCCTGACCGGTAGGTGGGCCCTGAGGACTGGAGTTGGGGAACACTGCTTTACAACATATGCTGTTAAGGTCAGACTTTCATACTGATCCCTGTTCTTTAACTAAAACAGGTGGCCCACTCACACCTGATTGTCATTCCAGTGATTGAAAACACCTGACTAATTCCACTGTCAAATTGTCCCAAATCCTAAAGGTTCACATACTTTTGCCTCTCATCGACATGTGATATTGGATCATTTTCCTCAAAAAAAAACATTAACGAGAGTCTAATAATTTGGCTCATTGGTTTGATTTGGTTAACTTTATCCACTTTTAGGACTTGTGTGAAAACCTGATGTGGTTTTAGGTCAAATTTATGCAGACATACAATAAATTCTGAAGGGTTCACAAACTTTCAAGCACCAAGTGTAAACACCGCAATCTCTGTAACACCAGAAATCTAGGCATGATCTGTCCAGACGAGGACTCAGCCGATGAGAGCAATCCGTGTGAGTAGAGTTAGTGTCTAGCACAGGGATGGGCAAACTCGGATCTCCAGCTGTTGTAAAACTACAAATGCCACCATGCCCTGCTGAAGGCTGACAGCTGTAAGCAGTCTTTGCATGCTGGGAGTTGTAGTTTTGCAACAGCTGGAGGGCCGAGTTTTCCCATCCCTGGACTCTAGCAGCTATGGATGTGACTGGAGCACAGATATGACATCACTTCCGATCCGATGAGAGATAAAATTCCTTTATGTAATTAGTTACTTTGTTTATTTTGTTCTTTTTTGTCTGATTCTGCTTGCATTAAAGTGTGCTTGTCGCTTACACAAGGTAGGGGGGCTGTTTTGTAGGCTGGATCAATGTTTTTCAATGGATTTGTTGAGGTTTGAGGCACACCATGCCTCATGATGTCTCAAGCCACCCTTCTCTGTGAAGGCTACGGGTACACTTTAAGAATCTGTGGCGTTCTCCCTTTCTGTATAATCAATGTGTGAATTGACTTTAGCGTAATGATATCTGTGTAGCCGCCCCAGTGTCCAGTGTTGTCCAGTGCTTCATCCACCTCTTTCCATGTCAGATTTGGGACTTCACGATGGTTGTCTGATTCAAGTTGAATCGGAGCACCGTCTGTGAGAATTCATTTGTATTTTTATCTGCAGCGGGAGCGGCAGGATTTGCCCACTGGAGTCCTGATGTCATCAGAAGCTGCAGACGGGAAGCACTCAAGACTCAAGAAAAGACGGGTAAGTGGGCACCGGGTGCCCATACATACAAAAAGGGCTGAAAAAACAGGAGTGGTCCAAAGTTCTCATCAGTAATAAAGGAAACGACACACTCGCAACCAAGCACAAGTGTGGGGTGGAAAGTGGATATGCTCCCTACACATCTTATGTACATCATGTAAATGTATGGGGGGAAACACAACGGCTGTTCTACTTAACGGAGACCTGTCACCAATACTGTGCTGCTCTATACCTGTATATAGGAGGCAGTATTATAGTAGTTATATTCTTGTACATAGGAGCAGTATTATAGTAGTTATATTCTTGTACATAGGAAAAGTATTATAGTAGTTATATTCTTGTATATAGTAGCAGTATTATAGTAGTTATATTCTTGTACATAGGAGCAGTATTATAGTAGTTATATTCTTGTACATAGGAGGCAGTATTATAGTAGTTATATTCTTGTACACAGAAGCAGTATTATAGTAGTTATATTCTCATACATAGGAGCTGTATTATAGTGGATATATTCTTGTATATATGAGCAGTATTATAGTAGTTATATTCTTGTACATAGGAGCAGCAGTATAGTAGTTATATTCTTATACATAGATGCAGCATTATAGTAGTTATATTCTTGTACATAGGAGGCAGTATTATAGTAGTTATATTCTTGTACATTGGAGCAGTATTCTAGTAGTTATATTCTTGTACATAGGAGGTAGTATTATAGTAGTTATATTCTTGTACATAGGAGGCAGTATTATAGTAGTTATAATCTTGTACATAGGAGGCAGTATTATAGTAGTTATATTCTTGTACATTGGAGCAGTATTATAGTATTTATAGTCTTGTACATCGGAAACAGTATGTTAGTAGTTATATTCCTGTACATAAGGAGCTGTATTGTAATAATTAATAGTGTGGTCAGTGGCTCACTTGGTAAGTCAATGTAGTAGGTGCATGCCCCTGGCAACATCCAAGCCAATGTAAAAGTTGCTGAAGAAAAGTGAGTGGGGGGCACTCAATAATATAGAGATCAAATGGACAAAATGCGAAAATGTGTGTACATGTAATAATACAATCGTTTAATAATAAAATAATCTAAATAAAAGCATTAAAAACAACATATGAAATACAAATCACGTAGTAGGCACAGTCCCTGTCTAAAGGCTAGAAATGAGTGGAAAGGTAGACAAAAGTCTGATAGGAGACAAATAAGTAAGTCCCAATTGGTAAGGCCGTAGCGCGCTGGATCAACAGTCCATGTATATCTCATACCACTCTTATGATAAAAACTCTGTGGTGTAGAAAAGAAGAAGCGCCACTAAGCCAAGTACCTTACCGCTCTCCTTGAATCGCTATTCCGCTTGCCGACCGGACCGAGAGTGGCGTCCCGTATATAATATAATAATTATATTCTTTTCCATGAGTAGTAGACTGTGGCTTTGCTCAGCAAGAGTTGACAATGAGGCAACTAGAAAATTACTCCCATAGAAGGAAAATCTGTATTCAGATTGAATTTAGTAAAAACCTATGGTATATAATTGACATTTCATGCACTATGGTGTAATATAAAGTTTTTTGATCCCAATGTAAAATGTCTAACAACCCCCCTCCCCAACCTAGCTGTGCCACATGCAACTCATAGGTGGCAGAAGGTGGCCTTTAAGTATCAGGGACAAGATATGATTGCTGTCTCTGTACCTCCTATCTATATGCTCCAGTTTGAAGAATAGGAACGATTATTGCATCATAGATTTTTATAACAATTGATGCTGAAGGATATATAAATATACCAAATCCAAACTCATGATATAATACTGATAATAATTGTCTATCACAGCAGCCATTTTGTGCCACCTTTACCGTGGCCTTTGAAAGTTAGATAATAAATGTTGTTTCGCCAGAAGATCCCAAGTTCCACTCTCAGGTCTGTTCATCCTTATCACGGAAGCAACCATCTTGTCTGCTGAACCACCAGATATTTTATACGAGTGTCATTTTGATATTTTATTCCCGCTTGATGCCAAATTAATGACCCTATTTAAGCTATTTTCAGCTGCCACTACACTATTAGAGTTTTCAATGCTTCCGACTGCAGACTCCTGGGCTTCAATGAACACTATTACTGATACTCAGGGGACTCCACTGCATGCGGGTACACCTTACAAAATTATAAAATCATAGAAAAGTTTATTTTTTTCATATGACTTTTTGATCGCTTGCTATTACACTTTTTGTGATGTAAGGTGACAAAAAATGGCTTTTTTGACACAGTTTGCAATGTAATCTTTTTATGTTGTTCACCTGAAGGGTTAGTTCATGCTATATTTTTATACAGCGGGTTCTTACGGACGCGGCGATACCTAATATGTATACTTTTTTTATTTAAGTTTTACACAATAACAGCATTTTTGAAACAAAAAAAAATCATGTTTTACAGTCTCCATATTCTGAGAGCCATAGTTTTTTTTAATTTTTTGGGCGTATCACTTTTTGATCACTTGGAATTACACTTTTGGTGATGTAAGGGGACCAAAAAATTGCATTTTTTGGTCAGTTTTTATTTTTTATGGTGTTCACCTGAGGTGGTAGATTGTGTGACAATTTTATAGAGCACGTCGTTACAGACGCGGCGATACCTAATATGTCTGTTTTTTATTAATTTATTTTTTTAAACACTTTTTTATGGTGAGGGGGCCTTTTATTTATATGAAACTTTAACTTATTTATTATTAAAAAAAACTTTTCTTCACATTTTTAACTTTTTATATTTGTCCCACTGTGGGACTTCACCTTTTCAGGGTTTGATCCCTGTTTCAATTCAATACAATACATTCTGTATTGTACTGAATTGAACTGTCAGCGTCTTAGGCCTCTTGCACACGACCGTATGGCTTATTCAGCATTTTGGGGTCCGCAAAAAATGGATCTGCAAATACGGATGACGTCTGTGTGCATTCCGTTTAGTCCCTGTGCATTGTGATAAAACAGTACTATCCTTGTCCGCTATGCGGACAATAATAGGACATGTTTTATCTTTGAACGGAAAAACGGAAATGTGGGAACGGCATATGGAGTACCTTCCTTTTTTGTGGATCTATTTAAATGAATGGTTCCGTATACGGTCCGTTTACAGAACTCAAAAAACGGAACGTAAATTTAAAAAAAAACATTTGTGTGCAAGAGGCCTTACACAGTAATACGCTGACAGTTGCCTAGGAGACCCAGCCCTAAGGCTGGATCTCCTGGGCTTCTGTAGCTGGCAGGCCCCGATGGAGTCAGCTGGCAGCGCGGGGGCCGATGGAGTCAGAGACAGCCCTCTCGCTCTGTAAACCTCACACATGCCGCGGTCAGCGCTGACTGCAGCATGTGAGAGGGTTAATCCGCCGGCATCACCCCTTACAGCGATGATGGCGTATGCAGCAGGGGCCCGGCTATCAGTAACAGCCGGGCCCATGCTGAGGATCGGACGGGTGCAGCTCCTGTACTTGTACGTTATATTGCGGGAAGGGGTTAATGTTGAGGATTATGGCTTACAGCTAATGAAAAGGGGACTCATAAAATTATTATATTGTATAAGACCAAATAAAAAATGATTTTTAATACACAAATGTTGGCCTACTGGCAGTGTGGGCAGGTGCCAAGTTCAGCTAGAAAAGGAAATCAGCACCTCCATAAAGCTTGTCAGCAGATGGAAGAATAGCGTGTTCTAAAATCTCTAAAATGGACCAACACCAGAATATGGCAAATTATCATTTACTGTTGAAACTTCACGCTGGACCTTAGGCAACTTGGACTGTGTCTCTTCCAGACTCTCGGGCCTTGACTTCCAAATTAAAAGTCTGCTTGTGCAACTTTTTCTACCACACTTTTTTTCTTCCACTCAACTTTCAATTAAAAAGCCTGGATACAGCACTCTGTAAAAAGTCGATGACTGTCTTCTGGACAACTGTCAAGTCAAGAGTCTACTCCATGATTGTGTAGCCTAATGAACCTGAGTGAGGGACCATTTCAAGGCTTAGGAAACCATTGCAGGTGTTTTGTGTTGAATAGCTGTTTAGACTAAAAGAAAAAGGATAATCTTCATAAAATGGTATACAGATAATGCAAAACGCGTGAGCTTTCTAGACCTTATTTTATGGATATTTTTAGGTTTCTACAATAAAGTTTCTACATTTTATGAAATTTATCCTTTTCCTTTCGGCCTATTTGGTGAGCCTTGAGGCCAGGCATGTGGATCCCATCTTCAAGTGGCAAGAAAGTGGTCTTATATGCACAACATGGTGAGCTTTGTTAGCTGATTAGAGTGTGACATCATGAGTATACAATATTCAAATTTTCTGAGATACTGACTTTGGGGTTTTCATTAGCTGTAAGCCATAATCTTTGACATTAAAAGAAATAAACACTTGAAATACATGACTCTGAATATATGAGCTTCACTTTTTGAATTGAATTATTGAAATAAATGAACTTTTTGATAATATTCTAATTTATTGAGATCACCTGTAGGTATAGTAGAGTCAGCACCAATCTATCCATAGGCAGGATGACATCTCTACAATATATTGCAATATTGGTAATTTTAAGATTATTTTCATCTTTAGGTATATATCTTGTAATTAAAACCTTTATTGGGAACGGCCATATGAGATATTCATACTCTCTTCTACACTGTCTGTACAGTAGAGCAGGGTGTGTGTGCATTTGGGAGCTGCAATGAATAGGAGATAATGGACAAAAGGGAATCCATAAATGAAAAGAGTCTTCAGGTCATACGTAGTTCCTCTCTCAGAGACCTGGTGGTGAGGGGGGGCACAAAAAAAACTGAAACTTATCTGTGTGCATAATGTATAGGCATTTTTCCATGTCTTGGCTTCCAGTAGTACAAGAGAGCTGTCACTAAGTCTGACATGCCCTAATGACAATGAGATGACTCTGCTGACATTGTCTTCAAGTGATAGTGAGATGACTCTGCAGAAATGACTCTTCTATTCCTGTCCTCTAATGCTCCTTAAATTATTCCACTGACCTGCCTTCCACTGAAGAGATATGTGTCGAACCTACCTTCTAATGATAATGAGAAGACTCTGCTGAACATGCCTCAATCTACACTACACAGCTAAACTAGGCACTTCAGCAGATGGAAGTCGGTTGAATAAAAACCGCAGTATTTCAATAATATTAAATGAGTACTCGCATTTAAAAAATCGCCATAAGGACCCATGCACATGAACGTTCTTTGTTTCAATGTCCTTTTGTTTGTTTTTTGCGGATGGGTCCACAAGAAATCTGGACAGCACACCATGTGCTGTCCACATCAGTATGTCCGTTCCGTAGCCCGGCAAACCGTATGTGTTTTACGGTCCGCAAATTGCAGATCTGCAAAAAATAAACAACAGATGACGGCCGTATGGCAGTGGCTTTTTGCGGATCCGTTAGTTTTGTGGTTCCATTGTAATGATGCCTATCCTTGTCCGTAAACTATTTTTTTTGCGGGGCTATGGAACAGGCATACTGATGCAGACAGCGGATACGCAAGAAAAAACGGATGACATCTGTATGCCATCAGTTTTTTTATTTGCGGATCCATTGTAACAATGCCTAAAACGGACAAGAATAGAACATGTTCTATTGTTTTTGCGGGGCTACGGAATGGACATACGGATGCGGATAGAACACGGTGTGCTGTTCGCATTTTCTGCAGACCCATTGAAATGAATGGGTCCGCATCCTATCAGCAAAAAAACGGAACGGACAAGGAAACTAAATACGGTCATGTGCATGAGGCCAAACACGGACACCGTCAATGTGCGTTCCGTATTTGGTGGACCGCACATCTCCGGCACTATAATAGAAAATGCCATTTCATTGTCCACAATTGCGGACAAGAATAGGACATGTTCTATTTTTTTAGGGACCGCAATTGCGGACCCGGAATTGCGGATCCGCAATTGCAGATGCAGGCAGGACATAGTGTGTCCCCATAGAAATGAATGGGTCTGTAATTCTGTTCCACAAAATGCGGAACAGAATTGTGGACGTGTTAATGCACCCTAAGGCTACATGCACATGAACGTTGTTTGTTTCCGTGTCCGTTCCAGGGTTTTTTTGCTGATAGGATGCGGACCCATTCATTTCAATGGGTCTGCAAAAAATGCAGACAGCACACCGTGTGCTGTCCGCATCCGTATGTCCATTTCGTAGCCCCACCAAAAAAATAGAACATGTCCTATTCTTGTCCGTTTTAGGCATTGTTACAATGGATCCGCATTGTCATCCGTTTTTTTGGCAGATCCGTAATTTGCAGACCGCAAAACACATACATTCGTGTGCATGTAGCCTAAGAAAATGAAAAAACACATACCGTAATTGATAAAAAGTAGGTTCCAAAGACAAAACAAGTGTAAATATTTCATTTCTGAAGATACATTCACTATCTAACTCAGTACTTCCCTCAACGCCGTGAAGAAAAGTAACTCCAATACAGCTCTGCAAGAAAACTTTACAATTCTAAAGAGTTATTAGGGTACTTTCACACTGGCGTTTTGGATTCCGTTTGTGAGATCCGTTTCAGGGCTCTCACAAACGGTCCAAAACGGATCAGTTAAGCCCCAATGCATTCTGAATGGATAAGGATCCGTTCAGAATGCATCAGTTCGGCTCCGTTCTCTATTCCCTTATGGAGATGGACACCAAAACGCAGCATGCAGCATTTTGGTGTCCGTCTGAAGAGGCGGAGCCTAACGGATCCGTTTTTTAATTACAATGTAAGTCAATGGGGACGGATCCGTTTTCAGTGACACAATATGGTGCATTTGAAAACGGATCCGTTCCCCATTGACTTTCAATGTAATTCAAAACGGATCCGTTTTGGACTTTGTCATTTTTCTTTTAACTAATACAAACGGATCCGTTCTGAACGGATACAAACGTTTGAATTATAGGTGCGGATCCGTCTGTGCAAATAAACAGACGGATCCGCACCAACGCAAGTGTGAAAGTACCCTAACATTTGCAAATTCATTTAACTAAAAAAAATTCTGAATACCATCCATGCAGGGAAATACTCTTTTCTAAAGGTCCATTAGGCTCCTTATTCACTTGATGGACGGTCCTCTCTTAGATATTTGTCGTCTTCTGAATAGGAAACAGTTTCAGGATAATTACCCTGTATTTTAATTTCAGTACCGTCCATTCACTGCAAGGCTTCCAAATGCAATCTGGTCCACAATAATAGCTGACTGCATAAAAAAAAAACCTATTAAAGGAAAACCTAACTGATAAAACTGACCTTAGTTCTTAAGGAAGGCTCCGTGTGTACTGTAATCCTATGAATGATCCCAAAGAAAACTTACTTAAACTACAAAAAAACATGGCTATATAACAAGCAAAGTGCTCTGCAGATCAGTATATGGGAAATTTCAGTGACTATGTCCAAATAATCACAGGATTATCTTGGAACGAGAAAATTAAATGCCAAACACATGCAATACAGCCAGACATCGACTGTGTACAAGAATACAACTACTATAAAACTACCCAAATGCACACACACCCTGCTCGACTGTACAGACAGTGTAGAAGAGAGTATGAATATCTCATATGGCCATTCTCAATGAAGGTTTTTAAATTACAAAATATACAGCTATAAGATGAAATTAATAATCTTAAAATTATCTGCACTGCAATATATTGTAGAGATGTCATCCTGCCTATGGATAGATTGGTGCTGACACTACTATACCTACAGGTGCTTCTCAATAAATTAAATATTATCAAAAAGTTAATTTATAGTGAAGCTCATATATTCATAAAGAGTCATGTATTTCAAGTGCTTATTTCTTTTAATTTTAAAGATTATGGCTTATGTACAAGAATAAAACTAGTATAATACTGCGCCAATATACAAGAATATAACTACTATAATACTGCTCCAATGTACAAGACTATAACTACTATAATACTGCTCCTCTGTACAAGAATATAACTACTATAATACTGCCTCCTATATACAATAATATAACTGCTATCATACTGCCTCCTATGTACAGGAATATAACTACTAAAATACAGCCCCATGTACAAGAATATAACTACTATAATACTGCTCCAATGTACAAGACTATAACTACTATAATACTGCCTCCTCTGTACAAGAATATAACTACTATCATACTGCCTCCTATACACAATAATATAACTGCTATGATACTGCCTCCTATGTACAAGAATATAACTACTATAATACTGCCCCCTATGTACAAGAATATAACTACTACAATACTGCCCCTATGTACACAAATATAACAACTATAATACTGCCCCTATGTACAATAATATAACTACTATAATACTGCCCCATGTACAAGAATATAACTACTATAATACTGCCTCCTATATACAATAATATAACTGCTATATTACTGCCCCCTATGTGCAAGAATATAACTATTATAATACTGCCCCCTATGTACAAGAATATAACTACTACAATACTGCCCCTATGTACACAAATATAACTACTATAATACTGCTCCTATGTACAAGAATATAACTTCTATAATACTGTTCCTATGTACAAGTATATAACTACTATAATACTGCCTCCTATGTATAAGAATATAACTACTATAGTACTGCCTCCTATGTACAAAAATATAACTATTATAATACTGCCTCCTAAGTACAAGAATATAACTACTATAATACTGCTCCTATGTGCAAGAATATAACAACTATAATACTCCCTTCAATGTACAAGAATATAACTACTATAATACTACTCCTATGTACAAGAATATAACTACTATAATACTGCTCCTATGTACAAGAATATAACTACTATAATACTGCCCCCTATGTACAAGAATATAACTACTATAGTACTGCCTCCTATGTACAAAAATATAACTATTATAATACTGCCTCCTAAGTACAAGAATATAACTACTATAATACTGCTCCTATGTGCAAAAATATAACTACTATAATACTCCCTTCTATGTACAAGAATATAACTACTATAATACTACTCCTGTGTACAAGAATATAAATACTATAATACTGCTCCTATGTACAAGAATATAACTACTATAATACTGCCCCCTATGTACAAGAATATAACTACTATAGTACTGCCTCCTATGTACAAAAATATAACTATTATAATACTGCCTCCTAATTACAAGAATATAACAACTATAATACTGCTCCTATGTGCAAAAATATAACTACTATAATACTGCTCCTATGTACAAGAATATAACTACTATAATACTGCATCCTCAGTACAAGAATATGACTACTATAATACTGTTCCAATGTACAAGAATAAGACTACTGTAATACTGCTCCTATGAACAAAAATATAACTACTATAATACTGCCTCCTATGTAAAAAAATATAACTACTATAGTACTGCCGCCTATGTACAAGAATATAACTATTATAATACTGCCTTCTATGTACAAGAATATAACTACTATAATACTGCTCCTATGTGCAAGAATATAACTACTATAATACTGCTCCTATGTACAAGAATATAACTACTATAATACTGCATCCTCAGTACAAGAATATGACTACTATAATACTATTCCAATGTACAAGAATATGACTACTATAATACTGCTCCTATGAACAAAAATATAACTACTATAACACTGCCTCCTATGTAAAAGAATATAACTACTATAGTACTGCCGCCTATGTACAAGAATATAACTATTATAATACTGCCTTCTATGTACAAGAATATAACTACTATAATACTGCTTCTATGTGCAGGAATATAACTACTATAATACTGCTCCAACGTACAAGAATATAACTATTATAATACTGCCTCCTATGTACAAGAATATAACTACTATAATACTGCTCCTATGTGCAAGAATATAACTACTATAATACTTCTCCTATGTACAAGAATATAACTACTATAATACTGCCTCCTATGTACAATAATATAACTACTATAATACTGCTCCTCTGTACAAGAATATAACTACTATACTACTGCCACCTATGTACAAGAAAATAACTATTATAATACTGCCTCCGATGTACAAGAATATAACTATTATAATAATGCTCCTATGTACAAGAATATAACTACTATAATACTGCCTCCTATGGTCAAGAATATAACTACTATACTACTGCCACCTATGTACAAGAATATAACTAATATAATACTGCCTCCTATGTACAAGAATATAACTATTATAATACTGCTCCTATGTACAAGAATATAACTGCTATAATACTACTCCTATGTACAAGAATATAACTACTATAATACTGCTCCTATGTACAGGAATATAACCACTATAATACTGCCTCCTATGTACAAGAATATAACTACTATAATACTGCTACTATGTACAGGAATATAACTACTATAATACTGCTCCTATGTACAAGAATATAACTACTATAATACTGCTCCTATGTACAAGAATATAACTGCTATAATACTGCTCCTATGTACAAGAATATAACTACTATAATACTGCTCCTATGTAGATGAATATAACTACTATAATACTGCTCCTATGTACAAGAATATAACTGCTATAATTCTACTTCTATGTACAAGAATATAACTACTCTAATACTGCTCCTAAGTACAGGAATATAACTACTATAATACTGCTCCTATGTACAAGAATATAACTACTATAATACTGCCCCTATGTACAAGAATATAACTACTATAATACTGCCTCCTATGTACAAGAATATAACTACTATAATACTGCCTCCTATGTACAAGAATATAACTACTATAATACTGCCTCCTATGTACAAGAATATAACTACTATAATACTGCTCCTATGTACAAGAATATATCTACTATAATACTACCCATTGTGTAGAAGTATATAACTACTATATTACTGCTCCTATATACAAGAATATAACTACTATAATACTACCTCCTATGTACAAGAATATAACTACTATAATACTGCCTCTTATATACAAGAATTTAACTACTATAATACTGCCTCCTAAGTATAAAAATATAACTGCTATAATATTACTCCTATGTACAAGAATATAACTACTATAATACTGCCTCCTATGTACATGAATATAACCACTATATTTCTGCCTCCTATGTACAAGAATATAACTACTATAATACTGCTACTATGTACAGGAATATAACTACTATAATACTGCTCCTATGTACAAGAATATAACTACTATAATACTGCTCCTATGTACAAGAATATTACTACTATAATACTGCTCCTATGTACAAGTATATAACTACTATAATACTGCTCCTATGTACAAGAATATAACTACTATAATACTGCTACTATGTACAGGAATATAACTACTATAATACTGCTCCTATGTACAAGAATATAACTACTATAATACTGCTCCTATGTACAAGAATATTACTACTATAATACTGCTCCTATGTACAAGTATATAACTACTATAATACTGCTCCTATGTACAAGAATATAACTACTATAATACTGCTCCTATGTACAGGAATATAACTACTATAATACTGCCTCCTATGTTCAAGAATATAACTACTATAATACTGCCTCCTATGTACAAGAATATAACTACTATAATACTGCTCCTATGTACAAGAATATAACTACGATAATACTGTCCTTATGTATAATGATAAAACTATGATAATACTGCCTCATATGTGGAATAATAGTACTACTTAGACATCATCCACAATTAGATTTCTGTATACTACTATAATACTGCCTCCTATGTACAAGAATATAACTACTATAATACTGCTCCTATGTTCAAGAATATACGTACTATAATACTGCTCCTATATACAAGAATATAACTATTATAATACTGCTCCTATATACAAGAATATAACTATTATAATACTGCCCCTATGTATAAGAATATTTCTACTATAATACTGCCTCCTATGTACAAGATTATAACTACTATAATACTGCTCCTATGTACAGGAATATAACTACTATAATACTGCTCCTATGTTCAAGAATATAACTACTATAATACTGCTCCTATGTACAAGAATATAACTACTATAATACTGCTCCTATGTACAAGAATATAACTACTATAATACTGCTCCTATGTACAGGAATATAACTACTATAATACTGCCTCCTATGTACAAGAATATAACTACTATAATACTGCTCCTATGTACAAGAATATAACTACTATAATACTGCCTCCTATGTTCAAGAATATAACTACTATAATACTGCCTCTTATGTACAAGAATATAACTACTATAATACTGCTCCTATGTATAAGAATATAACTACTATAATACTGCTCCTATGTATCAAGAATATAACTACTATAATACTGCCTCCTATGTACAAGAATATAACTACTATAATACTGCTCTGATGTACAAGAATATAACTACTATAATACTTTCCTTATGTATAAGGATAAAACTATGATAATACTGCCTCATATGTGGAATAATAGTGCTACTTAGACTTCATCCACAGTTAGATTTCTGATTGTCATCCGCCTTATTATGAACACATAGAAGCTGATGTTTTTGTGCTTTGGTTTATGGGCACATGACAAGTTGAGGATTCTGGGAAATGTTTCGTCATGAGTATGTGACACGGTGAAGCATCTGCCTGACCGTTGACATGTAGCGGTATTGGCAGCAGCGGCCTCCACGTTGCTCTTCGGTAGTCTGTGCAGGAGGTTAACCATAATGGAAAATGGCAGCCGCCTGTTGCATTTCTCTCCCTCTTGTGTGCACTGTTATTGAATCACACTCAGCTCGGCTTCAGCCATTTATATTTTTCTTCTCCCTAAGAAAAATCATTTTGCATTCATCTAATTTTTTTCCCGCCGCTATCATTCACACGAGAAGAAATCCCCTTCGAAGGGGCAATTCAATTAAGTAAAGTACAGAAAGTCCTGATAGGCGTGCGAGTCAATGGCTGCATTCTCTACGCGTGCAGGGATTTATACAGCCGCAACAATGCGTGCGCGGCCTCACTAAACAGACAATACCCACAGTCTGAATGCAACATGGTAGAAAGCAGCGGGCAGGGCAGTGCACATTCAATACACAAGCCATGGCTTATTTAAAGGAACAGTACACAAACTGTTTTCAATAAAGGGCAATTACTGAAGACAGAATGTGCCAATACAATAGGTGGGCGTCCCACAGATTCTGTAATTAATAATTTAGAACCTTTTCTGTTTACCAAGCAGCAGCTTAAATTTGTAAAAGGGTGCAGACACTGAATCAGCAGGGGATGTGAGATTTTTGTAGTTAACAGGAATTTGACACAATTTTTGATTTAGCTTTGTGAATAGAGGAGGGCAATGATTACTGTAAGTGTCCTCAGCGTCTGGCAACTGAGACACCGCCTTCCTATTAATTACTAGTAAGCATTATACTAAATGGCAAAAAGTTTGTGTCCTCTCATGTTGTCAGAGTTCATCACTTTCCGGGACAGGAAGTAGCTATCTGTCAGGTAACCCTTGTCAGCCATATTTACTTTCATGAGGGCTGCTTTTACTGTCACCGAGAGACTCCTCTCTTCTTCTTCTTCTTCTTTCTGGTCTCCCTGTCATTCAATCATAATCACTCTGCAGTTTCCAGGACAGGAAGTAGCTATCTGACAGCTAACCATTGATAGCCATATTTAGTGTCATGGGGATGCTGTTACTGTCACTGAGTGACTACTCCCTTCTTCTCTCTGGTCTCCCTGTCATTCAATCATAAACCCTCTGCAGTTTTCAGGACAGGAGGTAGCTGTCCGATAGGAACCACTGTCAGCCATATTTAGTGTCATGGGGCTGCTGTTACTGTCACCTAGAGATTCCTCCCCCTTCCTCTCGCTAATCTTCCTGTCATTCAGTCATTATAACTCTGCAGTTTCCAGGACAAGAAGTAACTGTCCAATAGGAGCCACTGTCGGACATATTTAGTGTCATGAGGCTGCTGTTACTGTCACTGAGTGACTCCTCCCTTCTTCTTTCTGGTCTCCCTGTCATTCAATCATTATAACTCTGCAGTTTCCAGAATAGGAAGTAGCTATCTGACAGCTAACCATTGTCAGCCATATTTAGTGCCATGGGGCTGCCGTTACTGTCACCGGGTGACTTCTCCCTTGCTCTCTCTGGTGTACCTCTTATTCATTAATTATAACTCTGCAGTTTCCAAAACAGGAAGTAGCTATCTGACAGCTAACCATTGTCAGCCATATTTAGTGTCATGGGGCTGCCGCTACTGTCACCGAGTGACTCCTCCCTTCTTCTTTCTGGTCTCCCTGTCATTCAATCCTTATAACTCTGCAGTTTCCAAGACAGAAAGTAGCTATCTGACAGCTAACCATTGTCAGCCATATTTACTGTTATGGGGCTGCCGCTACTGTCACCGAGTGACTCCTCCCTTCTTCTTTCTGGTCTCCCTGTCAATTAATCATTATAACTCTGCAGTTTCCAGGACAGGAAGTAGCTATCTGACAGCTAACCATTGTCAGCCATATTTAGTGTCATGGGGCTGCCGCTACTGTCACCGGGTGACTCCTCCCTTCTTCTTTCTGGTCTCCCTGTCATTCAATCATTATAACTCTGCAGTTTCCAGGACAGGAAGTAGCTATCTGACAGCTAACCATTGTCAGCCATATTTAGTGTCATGGGGCTGCCGCTACTGTCATCGAGTGACTCCTCCCTTCTTCTTTCTGGTCTCCCTGTCATTCAATCATTATAACTCTGCAGTTTCCAGGACAGGAAGTAGCTGTCCAATAGGAACCATTGTCAGCCATATTTAGTGTCATGGGACTGCTGTCGCCGACTGACTCCTGCCCCTTCCTCTCCCTGTGATTGAATCCTAATTACTCTTCATTTTCTGGGACAGGAAGTAGCTGTATGACGGGTTATTGTCAGCCATATGTAGTGTAATGGGGCGGCTGTTACTGTCACCGAGCGAATCCTCCCTTTTTTCTCTGTGAGTCGCAATCAACTCTAGGTCCTGTGGAACTAAGAATTGATGAAGACAGAGCATTACTGAGCAATGCTCAGCAAAATAGAAAGTGATACTGAGCATGAGCAATCCTCCCCAGCACCAGGCACATAATCTGCATCCAGTGAAGAACTAGGCAGTCCTCACACAACTGGATGTGGTGGATGGGTGCTGTTCTGGTGCTCCAGGTAACGAATAATGTGCGCCTTCCGGGCCTCCTTCCCTCCCGCGGCCGGGATCTGTGCCTTTTTGCATGCATCCTGTAGTAGAGGCCCACAGAACACTGTCTGCATTTTCCTGTGCCACTGGGAAGTGGCACATTGAAAACACTGGGAAGATGAGGGACCAAGTGTCACCCCCCACAGGGCAATATGCACTACAGTCCGACCACAGCGTGTAGTTACAGGGCTGTGTCAGATGGGCATACACAAAAGTTTCTGGGACAGTGGGACAACACCTAAAAAGGAGAAAAGTCCCACTGGATCCAGGACGATTGTGAGGCATGAGTGTGAAAAACAATCTGGAATCTCATCGATAGGTCAGGCAGAGCAGACTCTGGAAAGCTACAAGCTCAGTGAGGGAGGAAGTAGCTAACTTCTTCTCCTGCTTAGGTTTCCACAAGACTTAAAATTTATTTTCTGTAATATTGGAATATATAGTCACAGGATCATAGTATTCAAACGCGAAATACAAAAAATATAAAATTCTGAAAGCAATTCATGTTATCGATAACGAACATCTTATTAACCGTTGGATCCAAATTAAAGAATATACGCCAACATGATAGTCTCTTTCTAAGAAAGCTAGAACCAGCCCTGTACCTCACATGGATCCAGAGATCTCCACATTCATTGCTCAATTGTGCTGCTACATTTATTTCAGACTGGCAGCTCAGGGAGTGTGTCCTTTCTGCTGTAGCTCTCTCCCTGTAACTGTCACAGCTTCTACACAAAGATATGACTGGTGACAGTTGAAGATTTAAACTGACGACCACCTCAGTGAAGTGGACAGAGAAATATGGAGAAAAGAAACAGCAGGTGGCGCTATACAGATACATTTTATTGAATAGCTCAGTGGCTGTACCAAATGTTTTATTACATGCAATTGCAAAAGTATTTAATTCCAGGTGCTGGTTTGAAAAATGTAGAATATTTTTTGTGGCACAACCCTCTTAACTCCCACGCTTTAGCAATAGGTGGAGCTGTAGTACAGTTGTATGATAGGAAACCTACCCTAGACATTGTGTAATTTAGTAAATGTGCCCCTAAGGGAAGTCCAGACAAAGTGGTTTGGCAACTGGACAATGCCCAAGGCTGCCAACAGTAAGACGCCTGGTAGGTGACTTAGCCTTAGTTTTGCTCACTACGCACTCACTAAGAAAGCCAGCCACAGAAGGAATATAGTGGTCATCCACAGTGTGATGACATCCAGGTTGCAGCCACTCCCACTATAAAAACAAATCACCTAGGACTGGGTATACTTTAAGTATGGTAAAATAAAATAAAAAATTCCTGTTTTATACAAAAAAAATACGCAAAAAATTGGATTGATGAAAACATTTTTTGAAAGCCTTCCTGAGTTTTAGAACTGCACTTGCTCCCGCAAGGTTTACGTTTAACAAGGTAAATTCTGGCCTCCAGCATTCTTGCGGTGAACCAGCTCTTGTTAAAGGATCATAAATAGTGTTAAGCAAACGTGTTTTTAAGTTCTGCATCCAAAGTCGGGTTCGGGTTATCGAAGGATCCCGTTATGGATTCTAAATTCCATTATGGTCCGTGGTAGCAGAATCCATAACGGGATTCTTCGATAACCCGAACCCGAACAGATCATGGAAAAAGGAATCAGAAAGATATTTCTGCGAGTTTTCTGTTGGAGAGGAAAACAAATGCCCAATCTGCAGTCCTCGATGCCCCATCACAGAACATTTCTGCACAATGACCAGCTGGACCCTTATTCAATTACATTGGACAGTTAGTTAGTTAGTTAGTTAGTTAGTTAGTTAGTTAGTTCGTTAGCTTATATATATAATACAGATAGTTAGTGGGAGATAGTCAATGTAGGTTAGATAGTGATATAGTGTAGCTGATAGGTTCCAGTGCAGGGTGTTAGGTAGTGTGATAGGTTCTCCTGTCCATACATACATACTACAGACATAGCGCTGTGATGTAACATTACATTAGATAGTTAGTTAGTTATCTTATATATAAAATACAGATAGTAAGTGGGAGATAGTCAGTGTGGGTTAGAAGGTGATATAGTGTAGCTGATAGGTTCCAGTGCAGGGTGTTAGGTAGTGTGATAGATTCTGCTGTTCATACATACATGCTACAGACATAGCGCTGTGATGTCACATTACATTAGATAGGTAGTTAGCTCATATATATATAATACAGATAGTTAGTGGGAGATAGTCAATGTAGGTTAGATAGTGATATAGTGTAGCTGATAGGTTCCAGTGCAGGGTGTTAGGTAGTGTGATAGGGATTACTGTGCTGTGATAGGGATTAGTGTCTCTGTTAGACACAGCGCTGTGATGTCACAACAATACTTAGTGCACCAATCAGTAATATCTACTCAGACCTGATAAAATGTGAAGTTGCACGTAATGTGCAAAAAAAAAAAAGAAAAGCGCATTATTAGTGCCAATTTTCGCAAACGCAAAGATTATGACTGGAGATCGTGAATTCTAGAATTCATTGTAAATATTATGTTAAAACTTCGCAAAATATCGCAAAAACGAATATTGCCTATGCCGCTCATCACTACTCAGTATGTCCAGCTGTGATGAGTTTTATCCCTTGGTTCTTTAGGGCATCAGCGCCTCCAGCTTTTGTAAAGTCAATGAAAAATTGATCAAAGCCAGATCCATGGAAAATAGAAGATTTGCTATTTTTAGAGCCAAGTCTTGGCATGTTGATGAATTGTTCGGTTGCTTTGCTGAATTTCAGGAATCTTAAGGCGTTCGAGGTATGAGGTTTGTCCTTGAATTGTGGAGGCGGAAGAACCTGAGCACAGTTAACTTCTAGAGAGGACAAAACATTAGAAAAACTTGTGAAGTAAATTTGATTTATTTACAGTGACTTTAAGGCTATGTACACCTTTGTAGGCAATTTTTTAATTATTGCATTGTACTCGTTATGAGATAAAAATCATTGTTTAAATTGGTCTTTATTAAAAATATGGAGTCCTTTTCTCTGTACAGAACTGAGATGCTCTATTTGCAGGATCTGAAATTTCAGGAAACTGCCCGGCTCCTTATCTTTGCTCTCTGACCTTATAAACACTCATTAAAGCTCAATCCTTATCTTACTGATACGAATATGGCTTAAACAAGTGTTTATGACCTCTTAGTACATTAGAGATATGGGTTATTAGATGACCAGCAGAAAGTGAAAAGAAGGATTCATACAGCTAGAAAAACAGTTAACCTTTTGTGACAGAATGGCTCAATATTTTTAATTAGGACCAACTGAAAAAATAATTTTTAGCCCAAAATGAGTAAAATGATAACATAAAAAAATTGGCCCCGAAGGTGTACATAGCCTTGTAATGACATCTGCTCCGGTTAATTCAAAATGTCTGTAGGTTTCTTATTAAAGGACGTGTGTGGGACTACCCTTAGGATAGCCTATTAATACTAGATCAGTGGTGTCCAATGCTCGACTCACAGATTTTCTGTAATAGATTTTTGTAATATACTTTAATTACTGAAATAGTAGATTTCTATTTGAAAAATTGTGACCCATTTTGAGCCATAGAGCCGCTCCTCTGTCTTCTGTTTACATAACTGTGGAGACTTGCTTAACACTGACTGTGTTATGTAAACAGAAGACACAGGAGCGTTGCTACGGCTCAAAATTGGTTACTTTAGAGCTATTTTTCTAATAGAAATCTACTATTTCAGTAATTAAAGTATATTACAAAAATGGTTAGTTTCCCTACCCCCATACATTACAAAAATAAAAAAAAGAATGACCGTTACACTTTATGTTCTCTGGGTCTACTAGCACCTCCAGCTGGTTCATTGACTGTACAGAGTAGATCTGATGTGGACCATTGTGTGAAATGGCATCATTATGCCCTGTAGAAAAATTACCATTCCAATACGGAGCCAACCAAACTGCAGAGCATTATGGGAGTTCAGCTGTCTAGTATCAACTAGCAGAGATGCTGTGACTGAAGAATACAGGTGGATATTTTACTGGATTCTTCGGGGCGTGCCGGAGCTTGTTTCTTATTATATGTTGGCAATTCTTCTCCAGTCCTTACCCCCACCAAGGGAATGCACTTCAGGGAGATGAACTGCTCTGAATATGACAGGAGTAGGATCGAGATGAATTAAAGAAAAGTCAAAAAATCTCTCTGCTATGTTATTGAATATTATGGCCGACTTTTATAAAAAGTGGCGCCATTTCAGCCAGTTGTGAAGGCTACGATAATGACGCATTTTGCAGCACATTTACGACTGCGGGTTTCCTTCTTTGTCATAACATACCTCACTGCCATTACTTTCACACTGCCGCTTTTTCTACGTCAGGACCTGGATATAGTAGAGATGTAACTTTTTGGGGGATTTGCACCACTTTTTGCGGCTTTTAAAAAAGTCGTTTTACAAACTGACGTGCGGAACAAATTCATTCTGAATTCTGTAATACAAGTTTAATACTTAGGTCACAAAGCAGAGGAGATATTATTTTGGTGTAAAATGAAGCAGACAAAGGAGCAAACACCCTGGTAACTGTGGGGCTATAACTTAAACTCTCCCACAGGATATACAAATAATAATTACAGTACAAACATACATAAGATTTAAAAAAGTGCCTGATACCTTTTAATGGCCATTGAAAGGTACCAACCACTGTGGAATCTCACTTTTTTATCTTTTATAAACACGATACAAGTATATATTTTTTACTTTATCCATGTAAAAAGGAGAAGTCATGATCATATACAGTACAATCAATTAAATAGGAGGCAGTATTATAGTAGTTATATTCTTGTACAAAGGAGCAGTATTATAGTAGATATATTCTTGTACATAGGAGCAGTATTATAGTAGTTATATTCTTGCATATAGGAGCAGTATTATAGTAGTTATATTCTTCTACATAGGAGCAGTATTATAGTAGTTATATTCTTGTACATAGGAGGCAGAATTATAGTAGTTATATTCTTGTACATAGGAGCAGTATTATAGTAGTTATATTCTTGTACATAGGAGGCAGTATTATAGTAGTTATATTCTTGTACATAGGAGCAGTATTATAGTAGTTATATTCTTGTACATAGGAGGCAGTATTATAGTAGTTATATTCTTGTACATAGGAGCAGTATTATAGAAGTTATATTCTTGTACATAGGAGCAGTATTATAGTAGTTATATCCTTGTACATTGGAGGCAGAATTATAGTAGTTATATTATTGTACATAGGAGCAGTATTATAGTAGTTATATTCTTGTACATAGGAGCAGTATTATAGAAGTTATATTCTTGTACATAGGAGCAGTATTATAGTAGTTATATCCTTGTACATTGGAGGCAGTATTATAGTAGTTATATTCTTGTACATTGGAGCAGTATTATAGTAGTTATATTCTTGTAAATAGGAGCAGTATTATAGTAGTTATATTCTTGTACATAGGAGCAGTATTATAGTAGTTATATTCTTGTTCATAGGAGGCAGTATTATAGTAGTTATATTCTTGTAAATAGGAGCAGTATTATAGTAGTTATATTCTTGTAAATAGGAGCAGTATTATAGTAGTTATATTCTTGTACATAGGAGCAGTATTATAGTAGTTATATTCTTGTTCATAGGAGGCAGTATTATAGTAGTTATATTCTTGTAAATAGGAGCAGTATTATAGTAGTTATATTCTTATACATAGGAGCAGTATTATAGTAGTTATATTCTTGTAAATAGGAGCAGTATTATAGTAGTTATATTCTTGTACATAGGAGCAGTATTATAGTAGTTATATTCTTGTTCATAGGAGGCAGTATTATAGTAGTTATATTCTTGTAAATAGAAACAGTATTATAGTAGTTATATTCTTATACATAGGAGCAGTATTATACTAGTTATATTCTTCTACATAGGAGTAGTATTATAGTAGTTATATTCTTGTACCTAGTAGGCAGTATTATAGTAGTTATATTCTTGTACACAGGAGCAGTATTATAGTAATAATATTCTTGTACATAGGAGCAGTATTATAGCAGTTATATTCTTCATCACAAGGCGTCATATTCTGGCAGTTGGCAGATCATACTCAATCCATTTCTTTCAAATGAGCGGCGATGAGTTCAGACATTGTGGGAGTCACATTTAGATTATAAAGAAGCAGGGATTTCTCTAAAGTTTTTCCATTTGACTTGTGAATCATTACTACATCTCATATATTCCTATCATCAGTGACTGGAGCTGCCCTGTTATATACAAATATACACCTCCCTGGTGAAGGACTTCACATAAGAAATCTGCTGGTGACATGAGGTCACATTATACTGTCCCCCTTCATAAACCCATGTTTCTCCATTTCAGTTGACCCTGACCTTTGAAATGACTAAACCCATTAGCTCTGCCATAATGTGATCCGCCATATAACCGATGTCTGCACGCAGACGTGAGATTGACAGACCATGTACTTAGCCACAGAGGAAGCTCCAAGGTCAAGCAAGGCCCAGCTCTTCACAGTCATCATATCCTATAGATCCGTGATTATAGGATGGCAGGAAAGATGATTTTCTATCGTAGAATTACACTGAGTGCAGCCGCAATCCATGAATTCAAATGAGCTGCATGCAAATACGATCCCAGATCTTTTAATATAATTGCTTTTCAATATCATCTCATAGAGCAAACACTGTGTTCACCGCTCCCCACCCCACAACCAGTTCTCTTCTTACCTAGGTAATTACAATATTGCAACATTTGTATCACTGCTTTATACCATAATTCCAACAAAATAAAGTGAAAAAGGGAATATTTGTTCCATAGGGCCCCTTCCTGGTGCCAGTTCCCCACTGACCGCCCATGTCATCCATGGATTACAGAGGGCAATAATTCTTCAGCGATCATGGTAGCAACATTAGCGGACACAAGAGCGATAACTTTAAAAGGAGGGAGTACTCCCTGTAAAAGTAGGGCCTCAATAAATTATCCTAATACATAAGAGTTGATTGGTTCATTTGGCTAAAATTGGCCTCTGGAAAGTAGTATCGTAGAGGCCAATATTAATACCCTAATTTATAGGGGGCCACTGTGCATAGGTCCAAAAGTTCTAAAAGCTGTTGGTCGTTTTGTTGGCGTGCAGCTATATTTTTTCAGTGTAAATCAAGAAATCTGCATCCTGGGCTCCTGACGCAGATGTGAACAGAGCCTACAGCAGCTCATTTCTATTTACCAGTCATTAAATTCAAATTTACAGTTATTGACCTCAAAATAGAAGAATATTCTTTGCTGTTGCGCTCCGCTCTCTGCTTTACACCACGAAGACACAAGCCAGAGCTTTATAGGACCAAAATAAAGATCCCATCACGGCAGAACGGGCTGTAAATCCGCTGCCTTCTTACCTGCCGTATATGTTGTGAGCGTGCGCGATGGACAGTCGGCATAATAACTGATAACAGGGAGCAATAGACTGTATTCTCTTGTCCTACAGTCATCCTCTCCCCTGAAATGGCTGATAACAGGGAGCAATAGATTGTATTCTCCTGTCCTACAGTCATCCTCCCCCCTGAAATGGCTGATAACAGGGAGCAATAGATTGTATTCTCCTGTCCTACAGTCATCCTCTCCCCTGAAATGGCTGATAACAGGGGCAATAGACTGTATTCTCCTGTCCTACAGTCATCCTCTCCCCTGAAATGGCTGATAACAGGAGGCAATAGACTGTATTCTCCTGTCCTACAGTCATCCTCTCCCTGAAATGGCTGATAACAGGGGGCAATAGACTGTATTCTCCTGTCCTACAGTCATCCTCTCCCCTGAAATGGCTGATAACAGGGGCAATAGACTGTATTCTCCTGTCCTACAGTCATCCTCTCCCCTGAAATGGCTGATAACAGGGGGCAATAGACTGTATTCTCCTGTCCTACAGTCATCCTCTCCCCTGAAATGGCTGATAACAGGGGGCAATAGACTGTATTCTCCTGTCCTACAGTCATCCTCTCCCCTGAAATGGCTGATAACAGGGGGCAATAGACTGTATTCTCCTGTCCTACAGTCATCCTCTCCCCTGAAATGGCTGATAACAGGGGGCAATAGACTGTATTCTCCTGTCCTACAGTCATCCTCTCCCCTGAAATGGCTGATAACAGGGGGCAATAGATTGTATTCTCCTGTCCTACAGTCATCCTCTCCTCTGAAATGGCTGATAACAGGGGGCAATAGACTGTATTCTCCTGTCCTACAGTCATCCTCTCCCCTGAAATGTCTGATAACAGGAGCAATAGACTGTATTCTCCTGTCCTACAGTCATCCTCCCCCCTGAAATGGCTGATAACAGGGGCAATAGACTGTATTCTCCTGTCCTACAGTCATCCTCTCCCCTGAAATGGCTGATAACAGGGGGCAATAGATTGTATTCTCCTGTCCTACAGTCATCCTCTCCCCTGAAATAGCTTATAACAGGGGGCAATAGATTGTATTCTCCTGTCCTACAGTCATCCTCTCCCCTGAAATGTCTGATAACAGGAGCAATAGACTGTATTCTCCTGTCCTACAGTCATCCTCCCCCCTGAAATGGCTGATAACAGGGGGCAATAGACTGTATTCTCCTGTCTTACAGTCATCCTCTCCCCTGAAATGGCTAATAACAGGGGGCAATAGATTGTATTCTCCTGTCCTACAGTCATCCTCTCCACTGAAATGGCTGATAACAGGGGCAATAGACTGTATTCTCCTGTCCTACAGTCATCCTATCCCCTGAAATGGCTGATAACAGGGAGCAATAGACTGTAATCTCCTGTCCTACAGTCATCCTCTCCTCTGAAATGGCTGATAACAGGGGCAATAGACTGTAATCTCCTGTCCTACAGTCATCCTCTCCCCTGAAATGGCTGATAACAGGGAGCAATAGACTGTATTCTCCTGTCCTACAGTCATCCTCTCCCCTGAAATGGCTGATAACAGGGGGCAATAGACTGTATTCTCCTGTCCTACACTCATCCTCTCCCCTGAAATGGCTGATAACGGGGAGCAATAGACTGTATTCTCCTGTCCTACAGTCATCCTCTCCACTGAAATGGCTGATAACAGGGTGCAATATACTGTATTCTCCTGTCCTACAGTCGTCCTCTCCCCTGAAATGGCTGATAACAGGGGGCAATAGACTGCATTCTCCTGTCCTATGGTCATCCTCTCCCCTGAAATGGCTGATAACAGGGAGCAATAGACTGTATTCTCCTGTCCTACAGTCATCCTCTCCCCTGAAATGGCTGATAACAGGGGGCAATAGACTGTATTCTCCTGTCCTACAGTCATCCTCTCCCTGAAATGGCTGATAACAGGGAGCAATAGACTGTATTCTCCTGTCCTACAGTCATCCTCTCCCCTGAAATGGCTGATAACAGGGAGCAATAGACTGTATTCTCCTGTCCTACAGTCATCCTCTCCCCTGAAATGGCTGATAACAGGGGGCAACAGACTGTATTCTCCTGTCCTACAGTCATCCTCTCCCTGAAATGGCTGATAACAGGGGGCAATAGACTGTATTCTCCTGTCCTACAGTCATCCTCTCCCCTGAAATGGCTGATAACAGGGGGCAATAGACTGCATTCTCCTGTCCTACAGTCATCCTCTCCCCTGAAATGGCTGATAACAGGGGCAATAGACTGTATTCTCCTGTCCTACAGTCATCCTCTCCCCTGAAATGGCTGATAACAGGGGGCAATAGACTGTATTCTCCTGTCCTACAGTCATCCTCTCCCCTGAAATGGCTGATAACAGGGGGCAATAGACTGTATTCTCCTGTCCTACAGTCATCCTCTCCCCTGAAATGGCTGATAACAGGGGGCAATAGACTGTATTCTCCTGTCCTACAGTCATCCTCTCCCCTGAAATGGCTGATAACAGGGGCAATAGACTGTATTCTCCTGTCCTACAGTCATCCTCTCCCTGAAATGGCTGATAACAGGGGCAATAGACTGTATTCTCCTGTCCTACAGTCATCCTCTCCCCTGAAATGGCTGATAACAGGGGCAATAGACTGTATTCTCCTGTCCTACAGTCATCCTCTCCCCTGAAATGGCTGATAACAGGGGGCAATAGACTGTATTCTCCTGTCCTACAGTCATCCTCTCCCCTGAAATGGCTGATAACAGGGAGCAATAGACTGTATTCTCCTGTCCTACAGTCATCCTCTCCCCTGAAATGGCTGATAACAGGGGCAATAGACTGTATTCTCCTGTCCTACAGTCATCCTCTCCCCTGAAATGGCTGATAACAGGGGCAATAGACTGTATTCTCCTGTCCTACAGTCATCCTCTCCCCTGAAATGGCTGATAACAGGGGGCAATAGACTGTATTCTCCTGTCCTACAGTCATCCTCTCCCCTGAAATGGCTGATAACAGGGAGCAATAGACTGTATTCTCCTGTCCTACAGTCATCCTCTCCCCTGAAATGGCTGATAACAGGGAGCAATAGACTGTATTCTCCTGTCCTACAGTCATCCTCTCCCCTGAAATGGCTGATAACAGGGGCAATAGACTGTATTCTCCTGTCCTACAGTCATCCTCTCCCTGAAATGGCTGATAACAGGGGCAATAGACTGTATTCTCCTGTCCTACAGTCATCCTCTCCCCTGAAATGGCTGATAACAGGGAGCAATAGACTGTATTCTCCTGTCCTACAGTCATCCTCTCCCCTGAAATGGCTGATAACAGGGAGCAATAGACTGTATTCTCCTGTCCTACAGTCATCCTCTCCCCTGAAATGGCTGATAACAGGGAGCAATAGACTGTATTCTCCTGTCCTACAGTCATCCTCTCCCCTGAAATGGCTGATAACAGGGGCAATAGACTGTATTCTCCTGTCCTACAGTCATCCTCTCCCCTGAAATGGCTGATAACAGGAGCAATAGACTGTATTCTCCTGTCCTACAGTCATCCTCTCCCCTGAAATGGCTGATAACAGGGGCAATAGACTGTATTCTCCTGTCCTACAGTCATCCTCTCCCCTGAAATGGCTGATAACAGGAGGCAATAGACTGTATTCTCCTGTCCTACAGTCATCCTCTCCCCTGAAATGGCTGATAACAGGGAGCAATAGACTGTATTCTCCTGTCCTACAGTCATCCTCTCCCCTGAAATGGCTGATAACAGGGGGCAATAGACTGTATTCTCCTGTCCTACAGTCATCCTCTCCCCTGAAATGGCTGATAACAGGGAGCAATAGACTGTATTCTCCTGTCCTACAGTCATCCTCTCCCCTGAAATGGCTGATAACAGGGGGCAATAGACTGTATTCTCCTGTCCTACAGTCATCCTCTCCCCTGAAATGGCTGATAACAGGAGGCAATAGACTGTATTCTCCTGTCCTACAGTCATCCTCTCCCCTGAAATGGCTGATAACAGGGAGCAATAGACTGTATTCTCCTGTCCTACAGTCATCCTCTCCCCTGAAATGGCTGATAACAGGGGCAATAGACTGTATTCTCCTGTCCTACAGTCATCCTCTCCCTGAAATGGCTGATAACAGGGGGCAATAGACTGTATTCTCCTGTCCTACAGTCATCCTCTCCCCTGAAATGGCTGATAACAGGGAGCAATAGACTGTATTCTCCTGTCCTACAGTCATCCTCTCCCCTGAAATGGCTGATAACAGGAGGCAATAGATTGTATTCTCCTGTCCTACAGTCATCCTCTCCCTGAAATGGCTGATAACAGGGAGCAATAGACTGTATTCTCCTGTCCTACAGTCATCCTCTCCCCTGAAATGGCTGATAACAGGGGCAATAGACTGTATTCTCCTGTCCTACAGTCATCCTCTCCCCTGAAATGGCTGATAACAGGGAGCAATAGACTGTATTCTCCTGTCCTACAGTCATCCTCTCCCCTGAAATGGCTGATAACAGGGGGCAATAGACTGTATTCTCCTGTCCTACAGTCATCCTCTCCCCTGAAATGGCTGATAACAGGGAGCAATAGACTGTATTCTCCTGTCCTACAGTCATCCTCTCCCCTGAAATGGCTGATAACAGGGGGCAATAGACTGTATTCTCCTGTCCTACAGTCATCCTCTCCCCTGAAATGGCTGATAACAGGGAGCAATAGACTGTATTCTCCTGTCCTACAGTCATCCTCTCCCCTGAAATGGCTGATAACAGGGAGCAATAGACTGTATTCTCCTGTCCTACAGTCATCCTCTCCCCTGAAATGGCTGATAACAGGAGGCAATAGACTGTATTCTCCTGTCCTACAGTCATCCTCTCCCTGAAATGGCTGATAACAGGGAGCAATAGACTGTATTCTCCTGTCCTACAGTCATCCTCTCCCCTGAAATGGCTGATAACAGGGGGCAATAGACTGTATTCTCCTGTCCTACAGTCATCCTCTCCCTGAAATGGCTGATAACAGGGAGCAATAGACTGTATTCTCCTGTCCTACAGTCATCCTCTCCCCTGAAATGGCTGATAACAGGGGGCAATAGACTGTATTCTCCTGTCCTACAGTCATCCTCTCCCTGAAATGGCTGATAACAGGGGCAATAGACTGTATTCTCCTGTCCTACAGTCATCCTCTCCCTGAAATGGCTGATAACAGGGAGCAATAGACTGTATTCTCCTGTCCTACAGTCATCCTCTCCCCTGAAATGGCTGATAACAGGGGCAATAGACTGTATTCTCCTGTCCTACAGTCATCCTCTCCCCTGAAATGGCTGATAACAGGGGCAATAGACTGTATTCTCCTGTCCTACAGTCATCCTCTCCCCTGAAATGGCTGATAACAGGGAGCAATAGACTGTATTCTCCTGTCCTACAGTCATCCTCTCCCCTGAAATGGCTGATAACAGGGAGCAATAGACTGTATTCTCCTGTCCTACAGTCATCCTCTCCCCTGAAATGGCTGATAACAGGGGCAATAGACTGTATTCTCCTGTCCTACAGTCATCCTCTCCCCTGAAATGGCTGATAACAGGGGACAATAGACTGTATTCTCCTGTCCTACAGTCATCCTCTCCCCTGAAATGGCTGATAACAGGGGGCAATAGACTGTATTCTCCTGTCCTACAGTCATCCTCTCCCCTGAAATGGCTGATAACAGGGGCAATAGACTGTATTCTCCTGTCCTACAGTCATCCTCTCCCCTGAAATGGCTGATAACAGGGGCAATAGACTGTATTCTCCTGTCCTACAGTCATCCTCTCCCCTGAAATGGCTGATAACAGGGAGCAATAGACTGTATTCTCCTGTCCTACAGTCATCCTCTCCCTGAAATGGCTGATAACAGGGAGCAATAGACTGTATTCTCCTGTCCTACAGTCATCCTCTCCCCTGACATGGCTGATAACAGGGAGCAATAGACTGTATTCTCCTGTCCTACAGTCATCCTCTCCCCTGAAATGTCTGATAACAGGGAGCAATAGACTGTATTCTCCTGTCCTACAGTCATCCCTCTCCCTGAAATGGCTGATAACAGGGTGCAATAGACTGTATTCTCGTGTCCTACAGTCATCCTCTCCCTAGAAATGGCTGATAACAGGAGGCAATATATTGTTTTCTCCTGTCCTACAGTCATCCTCTCCCCTGAAATGGCTGATAACAGGGGGCAATAGACTGTATTCTCCTGTCCTACAGTCATCCTCTCCCCTGAAATGGCTGATAACAGGGGCAATAGACTGTATTCTCCTGTCTTACAGTCATCCTCTCCCCTGAAATGGCTGATAACAGGGGGCAATAGACTGTATTCTCCTGTCCTACAGTCATCCTCTCCCCTGAAATAGCCGATAACAGGGGACAATAGATTGTATTCTCCTGTCCTACATTCATCCTCTCCCTAAAATGGCTGATAACAGGGGCAATAGACTGTATTCTCCTGTCCTACAGTCATCCTCTCCCTGAAATAGCTGATAACAGGGAGCAATAGACTGTATTCTCCTGTCCTACAGTCATCCTCTCCCTGAAATGGCTGATAACAGGGGCAATAGATTGTATTCTCCTGTCCTACAGTCATCCTCTCCCCTGAAATGGCTGATAACAGGGGGCAATAGACTGTATTCTCCTGTCCTACAGTCATCCTCTCCCCTGAAATGGCTGATAACAGGGGCAATAGACTGTATTCTCCTGTCCTACAGTCATCCTCTCCCCTGAAATGGCTGATAACAGGGGGCAATAGACTGTATTCTCCTGTCCTACAGTCATCCTCTCCCCTGAAATGGCTGATAACAGGGAGCAATAGACTGTATTCTCCTGTCCTACAGTCATCCTCTCCCCTGAAATGGCTGATAACAGGGGGCAATAGACTGTATTCTCCTGTCCTACAGTCATCCTCTCCCCTGAAATGGCTGATAACAGGGGGCAATAGACTGTATTCTCCTGTCCTACAGTCATCCTCTCCCGCCTGAAATGGCTGATAACAGGGAGCAATAGACTGTATTCTCCTGTCCTACAGTCATCCTCTCCCCTGAAATGTCTGATAACAGGGAGCAATAGACTGTATTCTCCTGTCCTACAGTCACCCTCTCCCCTGAAATGGCTGATAACAGGGTGCAATAGACTGTATTCTCGTGTCCTACAGTCATCCCCTCCCCAGAAATGGCTGATAACAGGAGGCAATATATTGTTTTCTCCTGTCCTACAGTCATCCTCTCCCCTGAAATGGCTGATAACAGGGGGCAATAGACTGTATTCTCCTGTCCTACAGTCATCCTCTCTCCTGAAATGGCTGATAACAGGGGGCAATAGACTGTATTCTCCTGTCCTACAGTCATCCTCTCCCCTGAAATAGCTGATAACAGGGGACAATAGACTGTATTCTCCTGTCCTACAGTCATCCTCTCCCCTGAAATGGCTGATAACAGGGAGCAATAGACTGTATTCTCCTGTCCTACAGTCATCCTCTCCCCTGAAATAGCTGATAACAGGGGGCAATAGACTGTATTCTCCTGTCCTACAGTCATCCTCTCCCCTGAAATGGCTGATAACAGGGGACAATAGATTGTATTCTCCTGTCCTACATTCATCCTCTCCCCTAAAATGGCTGATAACAGGGGGCAATAGACTGTATTCTCCTGTCCTACAGTCATCCTCTCCCCTGAAATGGCTGATAACAGGGGCAATAGACTGTATTCTCCTGTCCTACAGTCATCCTCTCCCCTGAAATGGCTGATAACAGGGGGCAATAGACTGTATTCTCCTGTCCTACAGTCATCCTCTCCCCGGCCTGAAATGGCTGATAACAGGGAATAATCGAGTGCATGTCCCTTTTTTTTCAGACTCTTCTATAGCTGAATTAGCTGAAATAAGGGAACATAAGATTGCAGGTATACTTACTAAATCTAGCTCTTTACACCGTTCTTCATTTTCCCCCTACGGCTGCTGTAAGATTTGTTTAAGGCTACTTTCACGCTATTGGTAAATTCTTCCTGCAGTCTGTTCTGGCAGAGGAACAGCCTGCCGGAAGGCATTGTATCCAGTTTAGGATACTACCTGACCCCACCGGAACCCATTGACTATTATTGGACTTGGTTGCTGAAATGGCCTGTTTCTGGCCGAATTCCGACACACACATGCCAGAAACAGGCAGAATCCCCACTGACAGTCCAATTACAGTCAATAGTGCCTGTCGGCGCTCCGGCCATTTCTGGCTATGCCGGATACAATGTCTTCCAATAGGCTGTTCCTCTGCCGGAACAGACTGCTACAAAAATTTACTGATAGTGTGAAACTAGTCTAATTTATGATGTGGTGTGTCTGACGAGGCACATCTATGGCAGTCCTTGTGCCTGCCAAAAAAAACTACCACAGTCCCAGTCCCTTGCTGACTTAGATTTTTGCCAACATTTACACCTGTTTCTAGGCGTAAAGGTTAGTTAATTTGACGGCCGAGTCCCTGTCCTGCCCAACTGCCGAACACGGCGGGAAACTGGCCGTGTGACTAAATACAGACACAGTAGGTAAACCTGTAGAGGTTTTTCGTTACCTTGCTTCACAAAAAATGTAGTATAGAACAACCAAAATTCATATGTACCCTAACATAGTACCAACAAAACTGCCACCTTATCCTGTAGTTTCCAAAATATGGGTAACTTTTTGGAGTTTCTACTCCAATGTCTTCAAATGTGACAAGGCAAATGTGACAAGGCAACTTAAATTATCCTAGTAAAATCTACCTTCCAAAAACAATATGGCGTTCCTGTCATTCTGCGCCCTGCCGTGTGCCTCTACAGCAGTTTACGACCACAGCCTTGTAATGTCCCCCAAAAAAGAAATGTCATTTACAAAATGACTCAGACATGAAGTAGACATATGGGAAATCTCAGAATGGCTTGGATAAGTAAAAGTGTTTTCAAGTCCTTAAGGTTCCTGAAGGGGTTAAATAGGGATTTGCAACTATTTTATCAACTAATAAATGGGGACAAAACGGAAGCGTTTTCCTATGATGCATCTCAATGGCGGAATTGAAAACGCTAGTGTAAAAGAAGCCTAGGAGAGTCGGTTGTTTCTGCACTTCATTATATGCTCTTACAGATTCCTATTTGCGCTAGATGATAAATATTCGCCATTATGGACGGTAGTAGATGACGGCTGCATCGCATTCATGTAGATGTGGTGTTTGCTATCAGGGGAACCAATTATTTGCTCTCACTGCGGGCTCCTAACGTCCTCGCTGGGGATTTCGTCATTCATTTTGCTCCGCAACAACGAATCTGAATTACTTCTGAGCCGAGAGCGCAGCCTTCCCGATCCACTCTATGAGAGCGCTGCATCGAACACGCCCTTCTCTGTGTATCGCACCCTGCCCTAGGGTCAGATGCGATACCTGTCGATCCTGCGTGGATCATGGGGTGACGTAAAGAAAAAAGATACAAATAATCGTTAAACAATGGAAATAATTGAAACATTGGCAAATAATGTAACTATGGTTATAATACGTGGTATTATACGTTGATTTGTCAGGGAATAAAGAAACAAATTCTGTCATTTCAGGGTTTTAATTGTTATTCTTCGGGCAATACCAAACTTATGTGTTTATATTTTACTGCCTCTGCATCAACTTTTTTTGTTTTCCGCTGGTCAAGTTATGCCACAGCTTATATTTTCACAGAAATCATTTTTTGGTTCAGACAATTTTTCGATTCCATTTTTATTCTCATGATGAATAAAAACGTCAGTTCTGGCATTTTTTTTTACAGAATAATTTTATAGTTCACATTGCTACAGATGCGATTATAGCAATTATTAAAACAAATCTAGTCTTTTTATACCTTTTCTTCATCATATCAATTCATATTTTGAAATAAAGTATTTCTCATGGAGGGAAATTTTTTCAATATTTTTAAACATTTCTTTATTGACATGTTTGAGTCCATTCATATAATACTCTGCAATACTTCTGCATTACAGTGTATTATACCTGCCAGTGTAACGAGGACAGGCATCCTAATTCAGGGGCAGGGCCTAACAGGTGTCCCAAGATCGAAGCCCTGAACCTCACTGCTAGGAAAGCCGTAGTCACCGAAGGGTGAGCCCCATCTAAGAGTCAGCAGCATCTGCGGGTTCAATGACCAAGACTGGACTTGTACAGGGTTGTACATGGAATTAGAAAGGTCATTTAGATTCAAGGGCTGGTTAGAAAAATGTAGAATATTATTCGTGGGGCAAACCCTTTAAGAATCAAACTGTTTTTAGCTGTATGTTGGCGCCGTTCTGCTTCGCGGTGTGTCAACCAACCAGTGCACTTCTACATTTTTGTCACGACTTGCCGCCGTTTTCCAATGCATTTTCTGGCTGCACAGATCCTACAGGTGAAATACTGATAGCCGCCAAGCCTCGGTGACAAAAGGGGAAAGTGGCCGACAGATCCTAAGGAGGATGTTAGAACCTGAATGTTGGCTTTGTGCTCAGTATCTGTCTTCTGCCTAAAAGCCCTTTGTAAATGATTGCAGCTCTGTAGAGCGACGCTTGTATTTCCTAATGTGTTATGGGAAATATCCCAACTTTTATGAATCATTCACTTTTAAACCGTTATGTTAATCCTCGGTGGAAAAAAAAAAAAAATGTCCGGAACATAATGTAACAAGAGGAGCGATTCATAGTGACACAAGGTAACCGGTGCCAGATTCTATAATGAGATGAGTCTCGTCCAATTACTCATTTCAAGTGTTCGGGAAAATAAATGAAATTCGATATATCCATGAGTTATTGCCGGCAGCCGAGACGTCTGCTGCCATAATGAAATTGTGCAGGTTATAGGATCAGCTCGGTGGCTTATTAATAAGTCTTTTAATAAAGGTATTGTGCTCCATTCTGGAAGTGGCTTACAGGGGCGCTACAAAAAAAAACGTTGTCCTGCTTCCCGTTCACTAAAATATTGGGAAGATTTGAAATAGTTTTACAATTTTGGGATTTTTTTTAAACAAAACGCATCCACCGTGATTGGTCTACTGCCTCGGATGATACTGGCTCCATCCTTAGTATTCTTGGCATCTTTGGCTGGTCCTTCCACCGTGTTCTAATGGTTATTACTAGCATCTACTTTGGTGGACGTCTTGGGAAATTTAGGACCAATTTCTTTGTCCTCCATCATCTCATTTCACCTAAGTGGAGCATTTCAAGGGCTGGAACTGGTGGGATAAGAGATAGTCAAGTTCATAAGTCCTTCAATAGTATTTTTATGAAAAAATGTTTTTAAATTTGAATCCTTCTACAATTAATGCAATAGCATTAATCATTCTATATTAAGGAAATGGTTTCCAGAATATGGTATGCAATGGCCCCAAAGGTGGAACCACCAAGCATGCCGCTAAATAGATTTAGGAGAATATGAGAACTCTCGGAATTGCTGATATGATATGAATTCTGGGTTAAACACCATGTAGGCGGCAAAATACAATTTAACAGCTTTCCACTGAAAGCCCCATGGACCTGAAAGTAGTTCAGAGTCTATCAATGTAGAGACACGGGAAATTAAGAATTTAAGCTGTGTTAAAATTGTAGCCAATTAGACGTGCTTAATTTAGAAAGGAGATGACATTGAGGGCGATGGTGAAAACAGAGGAAATTAGATGGAAGTCAATAAGAGGATATTCAAGTACAGTAAAGCAAGAGGCAAGGAGACAGAGGAGTAACTAGGGTTCACCCGGGGCAAAGGTTAAGTTCACCCTGTATCGAAACCAAAAGTGACTTGGCTTGATAACCAGCACCCAAAGCACATATCCCACTTGCCTCTAACTAGTTACATCCCTGAAGAAGGCAGGAACTGCGGGGATATGGCCCATTGCGTTTCAGCAGAGGCAGACCGCTGGACATGAAGATCCAGGACACAATGCTAAACCGTCATCATAGTCTCCCAGCCATAATGGTTGGATAAACCAATTTCAACAGTACCAGCCAACTATGTCATGCACATGGAGGCTGTCCCCCAACAGAACAGAAGAATCAGCCAGATGGATTTCAACATGCCCCATTGTTTGGTCCCACAGAAGAATAGCCAGAGGAGTCTGACAGCCATATACTCCTCTCTCATGAGCCAAATGTCTACATGCATGGGAGAATCGGGAGCAGTAGAAGACAGCTGGCTTGTATTACTGCAACCTTGGCTTCTCTATGGTTGAATCAGTTTTCTGGAGATGACTGTTTAGGTAGTCAATGATAATATGTCAGACTAGGACACAGTACCACCATGGTACCTTAAACAGTACCCAAAGAGATTCAATGGATGCAGAAAGTGGCACATGCTTTCTCTAACCAGTGGAACTGGAGGAGTTGGTTCAACATGGCAAACAAGGTTGACATGAGAGACCTCTTGTGGAGAAACTTCACAACGTGCAATCAGTAGACAACCAACTAATTGCCTTTTTTGAGCATATGGGCACTTGTACCAGTGCTATCCTGATCCCAATGACATGTCAGAAGGAAGTTCTCACTGGACCATCAATGTAAGGCTCCAATTTTGTTTATGATATCTTTGCTTTATGTGCTCCTCACCTCCTTAGATTATCCAGTAGAGGTCTACGTGGCCATCATGTTCCTGACGCCCTGAAACCCCTGCTACTTTCTCTTCTGTGCTAGCTCCTCTTCCTAGATTACAGCACAGGAGGATAAGTTTTGGTTCTCAACCCTTGAAAGGTCTTCTAGATGGGATGATTAGGGAGTATTAGAGGCCTTCTACCTTTTTGAACATGTTTTGGGTGAATCACTTGCACTTTTTATTCCCATGAGCTATCAAAAAAAGTTATTTGGCTGATACAATATATAAAGGAAAATTCTCGTTGATGGGTTATGTAAAAAATATTTGTCTAGGTGTCAGGAAACCTTTAGAATTTGTTGTATAACTTCCGATGTGGTGCAGTGCAGTGATACAATTTTTCATGGTAAAATTGTTTCCTTTCAAAGGATCTATACAATTATTTCTTTCAATATGGTAATTTCTAACATTTTGCAAAAAGTGTTTGCTTCCTTTGCGTTCATTAGCTTTACACAAGGGTTGGATAAACCTGGCGGTATTGGTGTGTCTAAAATGGTCTACAAAAGGTCCAATAGACCACTCCAGGGACACTGCAAGTCCTATGCTGGCCCCTCCTCATCCCTGATCTTAGAAGATAGCAATAACTCCATCCAATTCTGTTCTTCCCATCACATTCTTCTCAACCTCTATCATTTCTTAGGCATTCGGCTTCAGAACCTGCCAGAGACGACCCCGTGTTCTGTCCTCCTGATAAATGACTGGTGAAGCAGTACATCTCTAGGCAGAACATACTCGTTATAGCAGTTCTCCCTCTTTGCACTTGACATTGCAGAAAAAAACCTTAACCACAGGCAAGCTACATGACCTTTGATGGCCCCCGGAGGGTGAGAACACGAGGCTGTGAGCATCCCACCGTTCATTTGGCTTTATGTGTATTATTAGTGACATACAAATAAGTTGTTTCAGTGTTTTACAGTACATGTAAAAACACTGAACCCGAATAAAATAATAGGTGTCTATCACTTTAAGGAGGGGCTAGTCAACTACTGTAATATAGACTAACCCCCTTTTTGGTAGGGAATTTCGTGACAATAGAAAACATTGTTGCCGTAAACAAACCGCTTGCCCTCCAAATACACCTTCCGTCCGTTAGAGACGGCCATGTTGTAAACCAAAATGTGCACTTAAAGGGAAGCTCCATCTAACCTGTGGAGGCCATTATTAGCTTCTCCGTGGAGTCTCTGTTCAGTCTTCTAACATTTTGATCCGGTCCACCCACCGTATTCTTTCATAGTAATAGCTTTATTAGTTCTTCGTGATTACGTACAGGTTGTCACAGCTCCATCCCTTTTCGTACATTTCTGAGCAGAGGCGCTGTTGGTATACAGTGATATGGCAGCTTATTTCCAGATACAGCGCCACACCTGTCCAAAGATTGCATGTGGTATTGCACATCTGCTGCATTCCCTCCAATAGAGCTGAGCTGCAATACCAGCCCATGGACAGGTGTGGCGCTGTTTTTAAAATCAATCAGCCATGTTTTTCTCACCTTGGACAATCCCTTTAAAGAATATTGCACTTCTGGGCAAAAAATGGGCAAATGTCCATAGTGATATAAACAAGTTTTGGTCACAAGGCCGCCCAGTCCCTTTTTCATTGCTCACTTGGATACATACATGGCTGGCGCTATCCTTTAAAGCAGGGATGCTCAACCTGTGGCCCTTCAGCTGTTGCAAATTTACAACTTCCAGCATGCCCAGATAGTCTACAGCTAGGGAGTAGTTTTACAACAGCTGGAGGGCCGCAGGTTGAGCATCGCTTCTTTAAAGGAATTGCCCATTATTGGGAAAATATGGCTGATTTCTTTAAGAAACAGTGCCACATCTAGCCACGGGTTGTACCTGGTGTTACATCTCATGCACTGAAACGAATGAGGCTGAGCTGCAGTACTGGACATAACCTGCGGACAGGGGTGGCGCTATTTCCAGAAGAAGGCAGAAATGTTTCTCTGATCGTAAACAACCTCTTTAATGTGGAAAGAAGAAGTCAAAATCAGTTTGAGATGTAAAAGGACGTAAATCGCTGTACCCTCAACCGGTGACTACGACTACGACGTGGAATAATGGAAGCCATACATGCATGGGGAGATGATGTCATATTAATGGTCAATTCTTGCCTTTTAAGCATATATCCACACTAAGGGTACTTTCACACTTGCGTTAAACTTTTCCGGTATTGAGTTCCGTCCTATGGGCTCAATACTGGAAAAAAACGGATCAATTTTATCCTGATGCATTCTGAATGGAGAGAAATCCGTTCAGGATGCATCAGGATGTCTTCAGTTCAGTCACTGTACGGTTTTTGGACGGAGAAAATACCGTTTTTTCTACAGCCAAAATTACCGGAACACTTGCTGGAATGACGGATCCGCCATTAGTTTCCTTTGAAATGTATTAGTGCCGGATCCGGCATTAAAATTACCGCATTGACGGATCCAGTCTTCCGATTTGCGCGTGCGCAGACCTTTAAAAATGTGAAGAAAATAAATACCAGATCCATTTTTCCGGATGACAAATGCTGTCCGTTTGTTAACAGATTGCCGGATCTGGCAGGCAGTTTCGGCGACAGAACTGCCTGCCGGATTCCAGCAACGCAAGTGTGAAAGTACCCTAAGCAGTTGTGCGGCGGGTCTAGCCATGCGGCAAAAACTGTTGCGGTTTTAGCGTGAATTGCCGCCATTCTGCAGTTAGCACAGCGGAAGCGTGGGCTTTTTGTCACTTGCGGTATGTCCACCATGATGTGTGCTGCGGGTGTATATTCGATGAATACAAGCTGAAGGCATTGAGATCAGGCGGTAATGGTGTGAACGGGGCCCTCTGCAGGCTGGAGGTCACACAGGACGAGGGAGAGAGGAGCGACGAGAGTCATCCTGCATTATCATTTTAGATTAGACTGCTGCCATCAAACATTATTGGAAATTCGGTAATAACATGTAATCTTCTCCAGCTAAACCCGCATTTGGAAATCATCGCCGCCCCGCCGCCATACTGAAACAGGACTTCTGAGCTCATTTTACAATAAATGCTTTCTTAAACGAGAGCAAATAGGAAAATCTGTAACAGAAAAACATTTTGCAGAGCAGATGGACCTTCTCATAAGTGAGGGGTGCAATGTTCTTTGTGGCCAATCCTAGGTGGCGGCGCTGTGGAGATATTAGATTGTGACTGTGGACGTATGGAACTCATATAGGGCCCAAAAAGAAGAGGGGCCCAAGTTTACACGGGACAGGTATGTATTGTGCTTCTGCACTGCGTGACAGGTATGTATTGTGCTTCTGCACTGCGTTCTCCACTCTTCTCCTGGGATGTTGGCAGAGGCGCAGCATATACACAAAAAGGCACATTTCTGGAAAATTTCGGTTACAACTTGGATGGGCCACGAAAGCTGCAGTACGATTGGCTGATTGTCATTACTTGGAATCTGATTGGATCTAAAAGTCAGTACTGTACTTGCAATCCATTCTTTGGATCGCCAATGCTTTGAATCTGATTGGTTGCCGGTATGCACAATTCTCCCTTGCTGCTTTCATTCTCTAACTGTCACGGACATTCCCGCGACAGGTGGCAGGAGATCTGTGAGACTGGCAACACGTGGCTTGATCTGGTTTTCCATTGCTTCTCCCACAATGCTGTGCGGTTTATAGCTTCTGTTTGGACCTTTGGATAGATTGTGGTTGGGTCTCGGCGGAGTTCCTGGTGCTTCCATAGCCTCTTTGAAGTTGAGTCTTTCCTTTCCCTTTTGTATTTTGTTTGGGTTCTGTGTGTTGCATTTCCCTATTGTTTGTATTAGGCCTGTAGGAGACTCCTGTTCGTCCTTCCTTTTGCAGGAACAGGTAACCTCATTCCTGCCATTAGTACCAGGGTCCTATAGGGCTTGACAGGACTCTAGGTATTTCTGCGTATGAACTCACCTACCTTTAGGGTCTGTTCATAATAGTAGTCAGTCAGATATTTCACTAGGAGGTATCTCTTTTCCTTCCCTAGTTCTCAGGCCTGATTCCCTGTGCCGCCTTCCCTCTTATGCTCTGTGTGGTGTTTCCCTCCTACACCGACGTGTGACACTAACATTTTCTTGCCAATGGTGCAGAGGAATCTGATAGGTTGCGATCCCTTACTTAGATCATGGGGGTTAACATTTGGAATATGATTGGCGGACATTCTCAAGTAAAGTAAATCTGAATCTGATTGGCTTCTGTCCTATCATATCTAATTGGTCCCAATCTTTAAATGGTTTCGATCCTGTGGAATTTGATTGGTTTGCATTCTCTCACATATTTCATTATTGCAGAGTCTGATTGGTTACCATATTGTTTTTATTGACTGGAAAATGTTTGGTTTCTGTCCTCTGATTGAATGGTTTCCATTCTGTGGAATCTAATTTATCCTATGTTTTCCATCCTGCAGAATGGGAATGGTTTTAATCCTTTAGAATCAGATTTGTTACCGTCTTTTGTTTGGTTTCCATCCTGTGGAATCTGATTGGTCTCCATCCTGTCACTGTTCTCTATCCTGTAGGATATGATTGGTTACTATCCTCTCACTAGTTTCCATCTTGTAGGATATGATTGATTACTATCCTCTCACTGGTTTCCTTCCTGTAGGATATCATTGATTACTATCCTCTCACTGGTTTCCATCCTGTAGGATATGATTGGTTACTATCCTCTCACTAGTTTCCATCCTGTAGGATATGATTGGTTACTATCCTCTCACTGGTTTCCATCCTGTAGGATATGATTGGTTACTATCCTCTCACTGGTTTCCATCCTGTAGGATATGATTGGTTACTATCCTCTCACTAGTTTCCATCCTGTAGGATCTGATTGGTTACTATCCTCCCACTGGTTTCCATCCTGTAGGATATGATTGGTTACTATCCTCTCACTGGTTTCCGTCCTGAAGGATATGATTGATTACTATCCTCTCACTGGTTTCCATCCTGTAGGATATGATTGGTTACTATCCTCTCACTGGTTTCCATCCTGTAGGATATGATTGGTTACTATCCTCTCACTGGTTTCCATCCTGTAGGATATGATTGATTACTATCCTATCACTGGTTTCCATCCTGTAGGATATGATTGATTACTATCCTCTCACTGGTTTCCTTCCTGTAGGATATGATTGGTTACTATCCTCTCACTGGTTTCCATCCTGTAGGATATGATTGGTTACTATCTTCTCACTAGTTTCCATCTTGTAGGATATGATTGATTACTATCCTCTCACTGGTTTCCATCCTGAAGGATATGATTGGATACTATCCTCTCACTGGTTTCCATCCTGTAGGATATGATTGGTTACTATCCTCTCACTGGTTTCCATCCTGTAGGATATGATTGGTTACTATCCTCTCACTGGTTTCCACTCTGTAGGATATGATTGGTTACTATCCTCTCACTGGTTTCCATCCGGTAGGATATGATTGGTTACTATCCTCTCACTGGTTTCCATCCGGTAGGATATGATTGGTTACTATCCTCTCATTGGTTTCCATCCAGTAGGATATGATTGGTTACTATCCTCTCACTGGTTTCCATCCTGTAGGATATGATTGATTACTATCCTCTCACTGGTTTCCATCCTGTAGGATATGATTGGTTACTATCCTCTCACTGGTTTCCATCCTGTAGGATATGATTGGTTACTTTCCTCTCACGAGTTTCCATCCTGTAGGATATGATTGGTTACTATCCTCTCACTGGTTTCCATCCTGTAGGATATGATTGGTTACTTTCCTCTCACGAGTTTCCATCCTGTAGGATATGATTGATTACTATCCTCTCACTGGTTTCCATCCTGTAGGATATGATTGATTACTATCCTCTCACTGGTTTCCATCCTGTAGGATATGATTGGTTACTATCCTCTCACTGGTTTCCATCCTGTAGGATATGATTGGTTACTTTCCTCTCACGAGTTTCCATCCTGAAGGATATGATTGATTACTATCCTCTCACTGGTTTCCATCCTGTAGGATATGATTGGTTACTATCCTCTCACTGGTTTCCATCCTGTAGGATATGATTGGTTACTATCCTCTCACTGGTTTCCATCCTGTAGGATATGATTGATTACTATCCTATCACTGGTTTCCATCCTGTAGGATATGACTGATTACTATCCTCTCACTGGTTTCCTTCCTGTAGGATATCATTGGTTACTATCCTCTCACTGGTTTCCATCCTGTAGGATACGATTGGTTACTATCTTCTCACTAGTTTCCATTTTGTAGGATATGATTGATTACTATCCTCTCACTGGTTTCCATCCGGTAGGATATGATTGGTTACTATCCTCTCACTGGTTTCCATCCGGTAGGATATGATTGGTTACTATCCTCTCACTGGTTTCCATCCTGAAGGATATGATTGGATACTATCCTCTCACTGGTTTCTATCCTGTAGGATATGATTGGTTACTATCCTCTCACTGGTTTCCACTCTGTAGGATATGATTGGTTACTATCCTCTCACTGGTTTCCATCCGGTAGGATATGATTGGTTACTATCCTCTCACTGGTTTCCATCCTGTAGGATATGATTGGTTACTATCCTCTCATTGGTTTCCATCCAGTAGGATATGATTGGTTACTATCCTGTCACTGGTTTCCATCCTGTAGGATATGATTGATTACTATCCTCTCACTGGTTTCCATCCTGTAGGATATGATTGGTTACTATCCTCTCACTGGTTTCCATCCTGTAGGATATGATTGGTTACTTTCCTCTCACGAGTTTCCATCCTGTAGGATATGATTGGTTACTATCCTCTCACTGGTTTCCATCCTGTAGGATATGATTGGTTACTATCCTCTCATTGGTTTCCATCCTGTAGGATATGATTGATTACTATCCTCTCACTGGTTTCCATCCTGTAGGATATGATTGATTACTATCCTCTCACTGGTTTCCATCCTGTAGGATATGATTGGTTACTTTCCTCTCACGAGTTTCCATCCTGCAGGATATGATTGGTTACTATCCTCTCACTGGTTTCCATCCTGCAGGATATGAATATTTGCCATCCTGTGATTGGCTGTGATTCTCTGATCGGCTTCCGTCTTGTGGAATTTAATTGGTTATCCTCCTCTGACCGGCTTCTATCCTGTAAGATCTGTTTTCGTCCACTGTAGAATATGATTCCTAACCCTGCTCTGATCTGCTTCCATCCTATGGAATATGATTCCTAACCCTGCTCTGATCTGCTTCCATCCTGTGGAATATGATTCCTAACCCTGCTCTGATCTGCTTCCATCCTGTGGAATATGATTCCTAACCCAGCTCTGATCTGCTTCCATCCTGTGGAATATGATTCCTAACCCTGCTCTGATCTGCTTCCATCCTGTAGAATATGATTCCTAACCCTGCTCTGATCTTCTTCCATCCTGTAGAATATGATTCCTAACCCTGCTCTGATCTGCTTCCATCCTATGGAATATGATTCCTAACCCTGCTCTGATCTTCTTCCATCCTGTAGAATATGATTCCTAACCCTGCTCTGATCTGCTTCCATCCTGTGGAATATGATTCCTAACCCTGCTCTGATCTGCTTCCATCCTGTGGAATATGATTCCTAACCCCGCACTGATCTGCTTCCATCCTGTGGAATATGATTCCTAACCCTGCTCTGATCTGCTTCCATCCTGTGGAATATGATCCCTAACCCTGCTCTGATCTGCTTCCATCTTGTAGAATATGATTCCTAACCCTGCTCTGATCTGCTTCCATCCTGTGGAATATGATTCCTAACCCTGCTCTGATCTGCTTCCATCCTGTGGAATATGATTCCTAACCCTGCTCTGATCTGCTTCCATCCTGTGGAATATGATTCCTAACCCTGCTCTGATCTGCTTCCATCCTGTGGAATATGATTCCTAACCCTGCTCTGATCTGCTTCCATCCTGTGGAATATGATTCCTAACCCTGCTCTGATCTGCTTCCATCCTGTAGAATATGATTCCTAACCCTGCTCTGATCTGCTTCCATCCTGTAGAATATGATTCCTAACCCTGCTCTGATCTGCTTCCATCCTGTGGAATATGATTCCTAACCCTGCTCTGATCTGCTTCCATCCTGTGGAATATGATTCCTAACCCTGCTCTGATCTGCTTCCATCCTGTGGAATATGATTCCTAACCCTGCTCTGATCTGCTTCCATCCTGTGGAATATGATTCCTAACCCTGCTCTGATCTGCTTCCATCCTGTGGAATATGATTCCTAACCCTGCTCTGATCTGCTTCCATCCTGTGGAATATGATTCCTAACCCTGCTCTGATCTGCTTCCATCCTGTGGAATATGATTCCTAACCCTGCTCTGATCTGCTTCCATCCTGTGGAATATGATTCCTAACCCTGCTCTGATCTGCTTCCATCCTGTGGAATATGATTCCTAACCCTGCTCTGATCTGCTTCCATCCTGTAGAATATGATTCCTAACCCTGCTCTGATCTGCTTCCATCCTGTGGAATATGATTCCTAACCCTGCTCTGATCTGCTTCCATCCTGTGGAATATGATTCCTAACCCTGCTCTGATCTGCTTCCATCCTGTGGAATATGATTCCTAACCCTGCTCTGATCTGCTTCCATCCTGTAGAATATGATTCCTAACCCTGCTCTGATCTGCTTCCATCCTGTGGAATATGATTCCTAACCCTGCTCTGATCTGCTTCCATCCTGTGGAATATGATTCCTAACCCTGCTCTGATCTGCTTCCATCCTGTGGAATATGATTCCTAACCCTGCTCTGATCTGCTTCCATCCTGTGGAATATGATTCCTAACCCTGCTCTGATCTGCCTCCATCCTATGGAATATGATTCCTAACCCTGCTCTGATCTGCTTCCATCCTATGGAATATGATTCCTAACCCTGCTCTGATCTGCCTCCATCCTATGGAATATGATTCCTAACCCTGCTCTGATCTGCTTCCATCCTGTAGAATATGATTCCTAACCCTGCTCTGATCTGCTTATATACTGTGGAATATGATTCCTAACCCTGCTCTGATCTGCCTCCATCCTATGGAATAAGATTCCTAACCCTGCTCTGATCTGCTTCCATCCTGTGGAATATGATTCCTAACCCTGCTCTGATCTGCTTCCATCCTGTGGAATATGATTCCTAACCCTGCTCTGATCTGCTTTCATCCTATGGAACATGATTCCTAACCCTGCTCTGATCTGCTTCCATCCTGTAGAATATGATTCCTAACCCTGCTCTGATCTGCTTCCATCCTGTGGAATATGATTCCTAACCCTGCTCTGATCTGCTTCCATCCTGTGGAATATGATTCCTAACCCTGCTCTGATCTGCTTCCATCCTGTGGAATATGATTCCTAACCCTGCTCTGATCTGCTTCCATCCTGTGGAATATGATTGCCTAACCCTGCTCTGATCTGCTTCCATCCTGTGGAATATGATTCCTAACCCTGCTCTGATCTGCTTCCATCCTGTAGAATATGATTCCTAACCCTGCACTGATCTGCTTCCATCCTGTGGAATATGATTCCTAACCCTGCTCTGATCTGCTTCCATCCTGTGGAATATGATTCCTAACCCTGCTCTGATCTGCTTCCATCCTGTGGAATATGATTCCTAACCCTGCTCTGATCTGCTTCCATCCTGTGGAATATGATTCCTAACCCTGCTCTGATCTGCTTTCATCCTATGGAACATGATTCCTAACCCTGCTCTGATCTGCTTCCATCCTGTGGAATATGATTCCTAACCCTGCTCTGATCTGCTTCCATCCTGTGGAATATGATTGCTTTCCAGGCATCATCACATTTTCTTTAGATTCTCCAAACTTTCCAGTTGCCAGATGACTCCGGTATGAGCAGGATACGTGTATACCCTCCCGTGTATCATCGCTGATTTTCCCATTGTCTCAGTGATGGTAGGCCCCTCGTTAATCCAAACACTATCGATTTCACCAATTAAGTACAGCACAACCTCGCCGACTGCGCCTCTGCATCTCATCTACACCCAAATACACTTTATGGGATTACATTAGGATAATAATAGGATGTAAGGAGCTTAACCCGGATTTATTTGGCACAGGAATGTAAAAGGTTTACGATGAAACATAACTGCTAAACCAGATTCTGGGTCATTACGTATGGGGCTTAAAGGGCCATGTACCGCTTTACAGAGACAATGGGGTAGTACTAAGAAAGCATACAAGCTAAGAAAACTACCTGCAGAATCGTAAATGCTGCTCTGAATATAACGAGAGTATTAGAACCAAGATCCACGTGATGAAACGCGAGGATCAGTACTGGATAAGTAATCTATGTACACAGTGACTCCACCAGCAGAATAGTGAGTGCATCTCTGGAGAATAATACAGGATGTAACTCAGGATCAGTACAGGATAAGTAATGTATGTACACAGTGACTCCACCAGCAGAATAGTGAGTGCAGCTCTGGAGTATAATACAGGATGTAACTCAGGATCAGTACAGGATAAGTAATGTAATGTATGTACACAGTGACTGCACCAGCAGAATAGTGAGTGCAGCTCTGGAGTATAATACAGGATGTAACTCAGGATCAGTACAGAATAAGTAATGTATGTATACAGTGACTCCACCAGCAGAATAGTGAGTGCAGCTCTGGAGTATAATGCAGGATGTAACTCAGGATCAGTACAGGATAAGTAATGTACAGTATGTACACAGTGACTGCACCAGCAGAATAGTGAGTGCAGCTCTGGAGTATAATACAGGATGTAACTCAGAATCAGTACAGGATAAGTAATGTATGTACACAGTGATTGCACCAGCAGAATAGTGAGTGCAGCTCTGGAGTATAATACAGGATGTAACTCAGGATCAGTACAGGATAAGTAATGTATGTGCACAGTGACTGCACCAGCAGAATAGTGAGCACAGCTCTGGAGTATAATACAGGATGTAACTCAGGATCAGTACAGGATAAGTAATGTATGTACACAGTGACTCCACCAGGAGAATAGTGAGTGCAGCTCTGGAGTATAATACAGAATGTAACTCAGGATCAGTAATGTATGTACACAGTGACTGCACCAGCAGAATAGTGAGTGCAGCTCTGGAGTATAATACAGCATGTAACTCAGGATCAGTACAGGATCAGTAATGTATGTACACAGTGACTGCACCAGCAGAATAGTGAGTGCATCTCTGGAGAATAATACAGGATGTAACTCAGGATCAGTACAGGATAAGTAATGTATGTACACAGTGACTCCACCAGCAGAATAGTGAGTGCAGCTCTGGAGTATAATACAGGATGTAACTCAGGATCAGTACCGGATAAGTAATGTATGTACACAGTGATTCCACCACCAGAATAGTGAGTGCAGCCCTGGAGTATAATACAGGATGTAACTCAGGATCAGTACAGGATAAGTAATGTATGTACACAGTGACTGCACCAGCAGAATAGTGAGTGCAGCCCTGGAGTATAATACAGGATGTAACTCAGGATCAGTACAGGATAAGTAATGTAATGTATGTACACAGTGACTGCACCAGCAGAATAGTGAGTGCAGCTCTGGAGTATAATACAGGATGTAACTCAGGATCAGTAATGTATATACACAGTGACTGAACCAGCAGAATAGTGAGTGCAGCTCTGGAGTGTAATACAGGATATAACTCAGGATCAGTAGAGGATAAGTAATGTATTTACAAAGGTCTTAAAGAGACATCTACTTACAATGGGTGTTTTGTGAAGTAGTGTCTCCTTTAAGAGCACGGATGAGATTGGTAGCAGTGCAGGAAGAAAAACAGAATTTTGGGAGTAGCGGGAAGCATATGGTGGAGTAACAAAGGGGCCACCTGAACAAAAAGCTCCAAGATCAAAAGCTAAACAGCCCCGTTCCCTGCAGGGAGCAGTCAGGCAGCGCGGCATTTCCTTCATCCCTTTGTATCTTCTTCATTAATATTCACTATTTGGTTTTATTTGTTTTTTATCTCCAAATGTTTCCACATCTATTGGGTGAGATAACGGCGCGAAGAATCCCGTCGCTCTCCGCTCACTCTAATATTTCAGATGCAGCAGATAAGACAGAAGTGAGAAATGTAACCGTCTCTTAAAGAAAAGGGAATCAGGGTTAGATAAGGATTCCTGGGACGTGGCGCCGCCTCGAGCTGATTGTAATTCTACCGATAATTTAGTAGGAAAAGAATGACAAATTGTAACAGGCATCATTTACACAGATACTGCTAGCTACCAGCAGCACAGAGGATTTCAGGAGAGGAGTGCGCTGATCCTGTGGAGGTCACAGACTGAGAGTTACATAGTGGAAGGAGCAGGGTCCTCCCAGCAGCACAGAGGATTTCAGGAGAGGAGTGTGCTGATCATGTGGAGGTCACAGGATGAGAGTTACATAGAAGAAGGAGCAGGGTCCTCCCAGCAGCACAGAGGATTTCAGGAGAGGAGTGTGCTGATCTTGTGGAGGTCACAGACTGAGAGTTACATAGTGGAAGGAGCAGGGTCCTCCCAGCAGCACAGAGGATTTCAGGAGAGGAGTGTGCTGATCATGTGGAGGTCACAGGCTGAGAGTTACATAGTAGAAGGAGCAGGGTCCTCCCAGCAGCACAGAGGATTTCAGGAGAGGAGTGTGCTGATCCTGTGGAGGTCACAGGCTGAGAGTTACATAGTGGAAGGAGCAGGGTCCTCCCAGCAGCACAGAGGATTTCAGGAGAATAGTGTGCTGATCTTGTGGAGGTCACAGGCTGAGAGTTACATAGTGGAAGGAGCAGGGTCCTCCCAGCAGCACAGAGGATTTCAGGAGAGCAGTGTGCTGATCTTGTGGAGGTCACAGGCTGAGAGTTACATAGTGGAAGGAGCAGGGTCCTCCCAGCAGCACAGAGGATTTCAGGAGAGGAGTTTGCTGATCTTGTGGAGGTCACAGGCTGAGAGTTACATAGAGGAAGACGCAGGGTCCTCCCAGCAGCACAGAGGATTTCAGGAGATGAGTGTGCTGATCCTGTGGAGGTCACAGGCTGAGAGTTACATGGTGGAAGGAGCAGGGTCCTCACAGCAGGACAGAGGATGTCAGGAGAGGAGTGTGCTGATCTTCTGATAGGTTGTTTTTAGTGCTCAGGTTCTTGTAACTGTGGAGGGGATGCACATTCTTTGGGATTATCGGTGATATGAGGTGGTTCCAGCTCTTCTCTTCCTGGTGCAGACCGTTCTCTGGCTCGGAGCCGGCGATAAATCACAGTGACAGCTCTGTCCTCCCCTCACTAATAACTGCTCTTAAAAGGCGAAACATTTACCGTAGTGGGCGGATTTAGGATGTTAAATAGCGGCTGCATCGCCTCCTTCCTCCCGCCAACTGTAAAGTCTTTATTATACAGAATTACAAGCCAAACTGTGTCTTTCCGTGTCTGGGAAAACTGGGTAACAAGAACGGTTTTTGGCATGAGGCCGTCAGCTTTCCCTGACTCCTGCAGTCACACACCTTCAGGTCCATGTGGCTGCAAGCTACTGTAGCACAATTTGCCATGCAGGACTTCAGGAAAGCAGGGTGAGAACCTCTGTGGGGCTTGTGGGCTTTCAGGATAGCATGGTGAGAACCTCTGTGGGGCTGGTGTGCCTTCAGGAAAGCAGGGTCAGAACCTCTGAGGTGCTGGTGGGCCTTCAGGAAAGCAGGGTGAGAACCTCTGTGGGGCTGGTAAACCTTCAGGAAAGCACGGTGAGAACCTTTGTGGGGCTGGTGGGCCTTCAGGAAAGCAGTGTGAGAACCTCTGTGGGGCTGGTGGGCCTTCAGGAAAGCAGGGTGAGAACCTCTGTGGGGCTGGTGGGCCTTCAGGAAAGCACGGTGAGAACCTCTGTGGGGCTGGTGGGCCTTCAGGAAAGCAGGGTTAGAACCTCTGTGGGGCTGGTGGGCCTTCAGGAAAGCATGGTGAGAACCTCTCTGTGGGGCTGGTTGGCCTTCAGGAAAGCAGGGTGAGAACCTCTATGGGGCTGGTGGGCCTTCAGGAAATCACGGTGAGAAACTCTGTGGGGCTGGTGGGCCTTCAGGATAGCATGGTGAGAACCTCTGTGGGGCTGGTGGGCCTTCAGGAGAGCAGGGTGAGAACCTCTGTGGGGCTGGTGAGCCTTCAGGATAGCATGGTGAGAACCTCTGTGGGGCTGGTGGGCCTTCAGGAGAGCAGGGTGAGAACCTCTGTGGGGCTGGTGGGCCTTCAGGAGAGCAGGGTGAGAACCTCTGTGGGGCTGGTGGGCCTTCAGGAAAGCAGGGTGAGAACCTCTGTGGGGCTGGGGGGCCTTCAGGAAAGCAGGGTGAGAACCTCTCTGTGGGGCTGGTGGGCCTTCAGGAAAGCAGGGTGAGAACCTCTCTGTGGGGCTGGTGGGCCTTCAGGAAAGCAGGGTGAGAACCTCTCTGGGGCTTGTGGGCCTTCAGGAAAGCATGGTGAGAACCTCTGTGTGGCTGGTGGGCCTTTAGGAGAGCAGGGTGAGAACCTCTGTGGGGCTGGTGGGCCTTCAGAAAAGCAGGGTGAGAACCTCTGTGGGGCTGGTGGGCCTTCAGGAAAGCAGGGTGAGAACCTCTGTGGGGCTGGTGGGCCTTCAGGAAAGCATGGTGAGAACCTCTGTGGGGATGGTGGGCCTTCAGGATAGCATGGTGAGAACCTCTGTGGGGCTGGTGGGCCTTCAGGAGAGCAGGGCGAGAACCTCTGTGGGGCTGGTGGGCCTTCAGGAAAGCAGGGTGAGAACCTCTGTGGGGCTGGTGGGCCTTCAGGAAAGCAGGGTGAGAACCTCTGTGGGGCTGGTGGGCTTTCAGGAAAGCAGGGTGAGATCCTCTGTGGGGCTGGTTGGCCTTCAGGAAAGCAGGGTGAGAACCTCTGTAGGGCTGGTGGGCTTTCAGGAAAGCAGGGTGAGAACCTCTGTGGGGCTGGTGGGCCTTCAGGAGAGCAGGGTGAGAACCTCTGTGGGGCTGGTGGGCCTTCAGGAGAGCAGGGTGAGAACCTCTGTGGGGCTGGTGGGCCTTCAGGAAAGCAGGGTGAGAACCTCTGTGGGGCTGGTGGGCCTTCAGGAAAGCAGGGTGAGAACCTCTGTGGGGCTGGTGGGCCTTCAGGAAAGCAGGGTGAGAACCTCTGTGGGGCTGGTGGGCCTTCAGGAGAGCAGGGTGAGAACCTCTGTGGGGCTGGTGGGCCTTCAGGAAAGCAGGGTGAGAACCTCTGTGGGGCTGGTGGGCCTTCAGGAAAGCAGGGTGATGAACCTCTCTGTGGGGCTGGTGGGCCTTCAGGAAAGCAGGGTGATAACTTCTCTGTGGGGATGGTGGGCCTTCAGGAGAGCAGGGTGATAACCTCTTTGGGGCTGGTGGGCCTTAAGGAGAGCATGGTGAGAACTCTCTGGGGCTTGTGGGCCTTCAGGAAAGCAGGGTGAGAACCTCTGTGGGGCTGGTGGGCCTTCAGGAAAGCAAGGTGAGAACCTCTCTGGGGCTTGTGGGCCTTCAGGAAAGCAGGGTGAGAACCTCTGTGGGGCTGGTGGGCCTTTAGGAAAGCAGGGTGAGATCCTCTGTGGGGCTGGTGGGCCTTCAGGAAAGCAGGGTGAGAAGCTTTGTAGGGCTGGTGGGCTTTCAGGAAAGCAGGGTGAGAACCTCTGTGGGCTGGTGGGCCTTCAGGAAAGCAGGGTGATAACCTCTGTGGGGCTGGTGGGCCTTCAGGAAAGCAGGCTGAGAACCTCTCTGGGGCTGATGGGCCTTCAGGAGAGCAGGGTGATAACCTCTTTGGGGCTGGTGGGCCTTCAGGAGAGCATGGTGAGAACCTCTCTGGGGCTTGTGGGCCTTCAGGAAAGCAGGGTGAGAACCTCTGTGGGGCTGGTGGGCCTTCAGGAAAGCAGGGTGAGAACCTCTGTGGGGCTTGTGGGCCTTCAGGAGAGCAGGGTGAGAACCTCTCTGTGGGGCTGGTGGGCCTTCAGGAGAGCAGGGTGAGAACCTCTGTGGGGCTTGTGGGCCTTCAGGAAAGCATGGTGAGAACCGCTGTGGGGCTGGTGAGAACCATTATACGCTAATTACACTGTATTCACATAAAACTAGATGTTTCAAATGACTTTTAGGGTACTTTTACACTAGTGTTGTGTGGTAAGGTGCAAGGTGTCATATGTGATGGCAGGTACGTGTCACCGAGGTTGCTGGCCTCGGTGAGGTGAGAGCCGGGTTTTTTGTCTGCAGCAGCTAGTGCTGTTTGACTTGGTTAAATAGCATGGCTGCAAAGCCGATCCGGGCCGGCTCTTACTGGGAGCAGCTAAAGAGTAGGGTGGGTGGCTGCTCCCCACGGTCCAGTCCATGTTTTGGGCTGGATATAAAACGCAGCCAGCAGCTGTGTCTGAGGGGTGTGATTATCCTGGAGCTGCTGACAGGGCTGGGAGTTCTCTGTCCAGGAGGAAAGAGCTCAGCAAGGAGGTATTTTGTTCCTGGCTACCTGAAGCTGGATTCTCCTGCGGCTGGGCCGACAGCGTGGTGCGAACCTGCACCTACACCTCCCAGGTGACTGAACCTGTGTTGGACTGTTTTTTGTTTGGCTACGTTATTTCCGTTGTGTGTGAACTGTCACCAAGAGACTGTTTTTCATTTTGTGTGCAAGTGTGAATAAAACACTGTTTGTTGCACAATCTGGACTCCTTGTTTTGCCTCTAAACTGCACCCGCACCGCTGTCTACCAGAGCGACTCCCCACATTTGGTGTCGGATGCGGGCATGCGCAGTGAGGCTGGCGTGAACGCCGAAGTTTTGTTTTTCTAAAGTGTATGGAATATATTAAGCCAGCAAAGCTGCAAGCAGGAGTTTCTGGCAACATGGAGGCTGCTGTGAAGGCTCTCATAGAGGCTAACGTGCAGCAGCGGGAGACCAACCAACTACTGCTACAACATGTGATGGCGTTACAGGCGGCAGGAGCGTCCCACCACGTCCAAGATGCCCGGAAGCGGTCCGTGCGGCGATCCCAAAAATGACCCCCGCAGGCGGCGTTGAGGCGTACCTGGCGGTTTTTGAGAAGGTCGCCGTGAGGGAAAAGTTACCCCGTGACCAGTGGGCTGAGGTGGTCGCTCCGTTCCTGGCTTCCGGACCCCAGCAGGTGTTTTTTGACTTGTCGGACGACCAAGCGGCAGATTATGACACTGTGAAAGGAGAGGTCCTAGCCAGACTGGGCGTGAACGTGCTGGTCCGCGCCCAAAGAGTCCACCAGTGGGACTTTAAAATGACTGAACCCGCTAGGCCGCAGTTCTACGATCTGCTGCACAGGCTGCAAAAGTGGCTGCAGCCCGATCTACTAAGTCCCACTGCCATGCTGGATCGGCTGTTGGCGGACATCTTTTGGAGGGCCCTGCCTTATCCCCTCCAGCACTGGATCGGCCAGGTATCGCCCACCAATGCCCTGGAGATGGTCGACCTGGTGGAGCGCTACGAGGCCACCAGAAACCTGCAGGGGACTCTTGCGGGGAAGGGGTCAGTCAAACCCGGAGGCCTCTGCCCCAGTTCCGGCGTCCGGCGACAGAGCGGCCTGCCCGGAATATACCCCCTGCGAGTCCGCCTCCCGTGGTATGCTGGAGGTGTCAGGAGCCAGGCCACATCAGGGCCGACTGTCCGCATCGGGATGAGCCGATGGATATGAACTACGGGGTCGTCACTCCCTGTATGCACGGAAGCTGTGCGCAACTGGCACCCGTGAGGTGCAGGACCATAACCACCTGTGTCAGGTAGAGGTGGGAGACTCTCTGGCGGTGGCTCTGCTGGACTCCGGGAGTTTAGTCTCCCTGGTAAGGGCTGCACTTATGCGGCCTGCGGAGTATACTGGCCGTAAAGTCGGGGTCCTGTGCATCCACGGAGACCTGAAAGACTATCCCACTGCACTAGTGACTTTGTCCACAGCGGCTGGTAGGTGGACCCACGAGGTGGCTGTCGCTACTAAACTCCCACACGAACTAATACTTGGGAGGGACTTCCCGGTTTTCCGAGCGCTGTGGCCGGCAATAAAGGTATCTGAGGGACCCGAGACAGGGGTGACCCTAGTAGAGTGGCCTGATACCGCTGGAAGGCCAGAACCCTGGGAGCCCGAGTCTGAAGGGCCGGCGGTAGGGGTGACCACTGCTCCAGCGGTAGAGGGAGACAACCCCACTGAGTGTAATGGTGGGAGACACGGAGGACTTGCCACCGGGACCTGAGTTGGCAGACCTCAATGTCTCCGGGGAAAATTTTGGGACCGCACAACACCGGGACCAAACCTAACCAGGGCCTGGGAGAATGTGCTGGAAATTGATGGGAAACCCCAGAAACCAGGGGCTGAATTAATGTTCCCACGGTTTATTGTTCTGCAGGATATGTTGTATCGGGTGAACCAAATCCGAGGCGAACCTGTTGAACAGTTGGTGGTGCCCACAGCGTATCGCAAGCTTGTCATGGAGCTTGCCCACCAACATGTTCTTGGGGGACACCTGGGGTGGCAGAAAACCCAGGACCGCATACTGCAGCGATTTTATTGGCCCAGTGTGTTCAAGGAGGTAGAGAATTATTGTAAGTCCTGTCCGACCTGTCAGATAACTAGCCCCCAGCCACATTTCCGTAGTCCCCTGGTACCTCTGCCAATTATTGAAGTACCGTTTGAGCGAATCGCGATGGATTTAGTGGGCCTGTACCAAAAGTCTGCCAGGGGCCACCAACACATTCTGGTAGTTCTCGACTATGCCACTCGGTATCCGGAGGCGGTGCCTCTGCGACATACCTCAGCTAAGCTCATTGCCAAAGAGTTAATGGAGATGTTTTCCCGTGTGGGCCTGCCAAAAGAGGTTCTGACAGACCAAGGGACCCCTTTTATGTCCAAAGTAATGAGGGAACTGTGTAAATTGTTGCGTATAAAGCAGTTACGGACGTCCGTTTACCATCCGCAAACAGACGGTCTTGTGGAGAGGTTTAACCAAACTCTAAAAAATATGTTAAAGAGGGTGGTGTCTAGAGATGGGAAGGACTGGGATCTGCTTCTGCCCTATCTCATGTTCGCAGTGCGAGAGGTGCCCCAGGCCTCTACTGGGTTCTCGCCCTTCGAACTGCTTTATAGCAGACACCCTCGGGGCCTGTTGGATATCGCCAAGGAAGCGTGGGAACAACAGCCTGTCCCCACAAAAGTGTCATTGAGTATGTCGCCCAAATGCAGGACCGGATGGAAAGGGTGTTGCCCTTGGTCGGGAGCATATGGAGGCAGCGCAACAAGCCCAGAGTAGGGTGTACAATCGTCAGGCTCGGGTGCGGGACTTCAATCCGGGAGATCGGGTTTTGGTTCTGGTACCCACCCTTGACAGCAAATTCCTAGCTAGGTGGCAGGGCCCCTATGAGGTGATCGAGAAGGTAGGGAAGTAAATTACAAAGTACACCAGCCAGGGCGGCGCAAGCCGAGCAGGTGTACCACGTGAATTTACTTAAGCCGTGGAAAGATAGGGACACAGCCGACGACCACAGCCCCCGGCCAGGGCTTCTAGAGTGAAAGGGTCCAGCCCCACAGTTCGAGGCCTGTGAAGCAGTAACCACGGTAAAAATTGCAGACAGCCTGTCTTCCAAACAAGTTCAGGAAGTCAGGGAGTTCATCAGTCGGAACACGGATGTGTTCTCGGACCTCCTGGCCGCACGTCTCTCATCCAACATGACATCGTCACTGAGCCTCAGGCCAAGATCCGGTTAAAACCATACCGGGTACCCGAGGCTCGGCGGCAGACCATCGCGGAGGAAGTACAGTTAATGTTGAAGCTCGAGGTCATTGAGGAGTCGAAAAGTGAGTGGGCCAGTCCCATAGTCCTAATACCCAAGCCGGATGGGACGTTGCGGTTCTGCAACGACTTTCGCAAGTTAAATGAAGTATCCAAGTTTGGCAGCGTATCCCATGCCCGAGTAGGCGAGCTGGTTGAAAGTTTAGGACAAGCCCGTTATTTTTCTGTGCTGGACCTCACTAAAGGGTACTGGCAGGTACCCTTAACGGAGTCGGCTAAGGAAAAACCGCATTTGTTACCCCGCAGGGCCTGTATCACTACAAGGTGTTACCCTTTGGCCTGCATGGCGCCCCGCCACTTTCCAAGGTTAATGGACATAGTGCTGCGACCACATCGTCGGTGCGCCTCGGCCTACTTGGATGATGTAGTCATCCACAGCACCGACTGGGAAAGCCATTTACCCAAGGTGCAGGCGGTAGTGGATGCCCTGAGGAAAGCCGGACTGACCGCTAACCCAAAGAAGTGCTCCATAGGGTTAGAGGAGACAAAATATCTGGGATATGTAATTGGGCGGGGAGTCATCAAACCTCAGGTAACTAAGGTAGAGGCCATTCGTAACTGGCCCCGACCGGTCACCACCAGGCAGGTAAAGTCGTTCCTGGGGATTGTAGGTTACTACATGAGGTTTGTGCCCCACTTTGCCACAATAGCAGCGCCATTGACAGACCTGTTGAAGGGGCGAAAGTCTGGGAGGGTTAGCTGGAGTGAGAAGGCGGAGGAGGCTTTCTCCGCGTTGAAGTCGGCCCTGTGTGGGTCCCGGTTTTGGTGACACCCGACTTCAACAAGGAGTTTGTCGTACAGACCGACGCCTCGGAGGTAGGCCTCGGTGCGGTACTGTCGCAGGAGGTCAACGGGGAAGAACATCCCGTTGTCTTCCTGAGCCGTAAGCTCAGTCCCGCCGAGTCCAGGTATAGTATAGTGGAGAGGGAGTGCCTGGCTATCAAGTGGGCACTCGAATCTCTCGCTACTACCTGTTAGGGAGGAGGTTCCGTCTGGTGACCGACCATTCCCCCTCAAATGGATGAGTCAGGCCAAGGAGAGGAATGCTCGGGTCACCAGGTGGTTCCTATCTCTTCAAAATTTCAAGTTTTCCGTGGAACACAGGGCAGGCCGCTTGCAGGGCAACGCAGATGCCCTGTCCCGCGTCCACTGCCTCACGTGTGTTCACCCCCTCAGGGTTGAACAAAGGGGGGTATGTGGTAAGGTGCAAGGTGTCATATGTGATGGCAGGTACGTGTCACCGAGGTTGCTGGCCTCGGTGAGGTGAGAACCGGGTTTTTGTCTGCAGCAGCTAGTGCTGTTTGACTTTGTTAAATAGCATGGCTGCAAAGCCGATCGAGCCGGCTCTTACTGGGAGCAGCTAAAGAGTAGGGTGGGTGGCTGCTCCCCACGGTCCAGTCCATGTTTTGGGCTGGATATAAAACGCAGCCAGCAGCTGTGTCTGAGGAGTGTGATTATCCTGGAGCTGCTGACAGGGCTGGGAGTTCTCTGTCCAGGAGGAAAGAGCTCAGCAAGGAGGTATTTTGTTCCTGGCTACCTGAAGCTGGATTCTCCTGCGGCTGGGCCGACAGCGTGGTGCGAACCTGCACCTACACCTCCCAGGTGACTGAACCTGTGTTGGACTGTTTTTGTTTGGCTACGTTATTTCCGTTGTGTGTGAACTGTCACCAAGAGACTGTTTTTCATTTTGTGTGCAAGTGTGAATAAAACACTGTTTGTTGCACAATCTGGACTCCTTGTTTTGCCTCTAAACTGCACCCGCACCGCTGTCTACCAGAGCGACTCCCCACAGTTGCTAGAATCCGTATGCAAACAGATATCTTGTTTTCCGTTCCGGATCCGGCATTAATACATTTAAATGGAAATTAAGTGCGGTAGTGTTCCAGAATTTTGTCCAGTCACATACCGTACGAGGGACGGAACGGAAGACATCCTGATGCATACTGAACGGATGCAAAATAGAAGCGTTTCTTTCCAGAATTGAGACCCTTTATTGGAGTTTAATACCGGAAAAGAATAACGCTAGTGTGAATATACCCTTACCTATTGATGACTTATCCTCAGGACTCGCCACCCCTGCCGATCAGCTGTATGAAGAGGCTGTGGTGCTCCAGCAGCGCTTAGGCCTCTTCCTAGGCCATATGATGTCACATTCATCGGTCACTTGGCCTAGGTGCACAGCCAAGCACAGCCACTATACAGTGTACGGCGCTGTGCTTGGTGCGCTCATGGGAGCCAGGAGTCAGACCTCAGCTGATCCTCAGGATAGATCATCAGCATATAAACTTCCATTGACATCAATGGGAGGAGATTTTGGGTGGATTTCGGCCCGGAATACAAGGTGAAATGTACATGAACTTTCGGTCGCATGAACGTGCGCTTACTAGTTATCGTCTCTGGGTATCTAGAACCATTCATATTTTTTTTTTATCGCTCAGGCGTGGCCCTGGATCTAAGTGGGGGGGGGCAGTAGGAGATGAGCGATTCCATTGTGGAAGCGCTCACCTCCGTATTCATCTGCATCGTCGTCCTCAGATGCCTGTGCTGCGGCGGGGCAGGGGAGGAAGAGGCGTCTCCCTTCCCCGTTCTTCTGATGTCATTATCATTGTGCCGCCTGAGCCGGGCAGTATACAACGCAGGACACAGGACGGAAGAGGCCTGCATCGCATTGCTGAAAGCCGCTTAGAGGTAAGTATTAGTGTTGTTTTTTTTTATATATAGATGGCGGCACAATGTAGGAAGAACCATGGGGACATCTTTAGGCATTGTTTTTACTGGCACATTATAGGGGAGCACCTGGCGGCACTAAAGCAGCATTTCTTACTGGCCCATTTGGGGAGGGGATTTCTTACTGGCCCATTTGGGGAGGGGATTCTTACTGGCCCATTTTGGGTGGCACCATGAGGGCATTTCTTATTGGCACATTATGGGGGCACTGTGGGGAGAGGAGCACTGTGGAGCATCTGTGGGCATTTCTCACTGGAACATTAAGTGGGGGCACTATGGGGCATTTCTTACTTTCCCTTTTTTTGGGGGCACTATGGGGCATTTCTTACTGGCACATTACGGGGGGATCACTATGGGGGAGAGGAGCACTATGGGGGCATCTGGGGGCTCTAAAGAGGCATTTTTTACTGGCACATTATGGGAGGCTCTAGAAGGGAGAAGCGGCACTATAGGGGCATTATTTGGGGGCACTATGTGGGAAAGGAGCACTATGGGGGCATCTGGTGGCTTTAAAGGGAGCAAATTTTTACTGGCACATTATAGGGAACTATTGCATCTGGTGGCACTAAGGGGGCATTTTTTAATGGCACATTATAGAGAGGCACTATAGGGAAGAGCCGCACCCGGGGCATCTGGTGGCACTATAGGGCATTATTTACTGGCACATTATGGGGGCACTATGGTCATATCTGGTGGCACTAAGGGGCATTTTTACTGGCACATTATGAGAGGCACTATAGGAGAGAGCAGCACTATGGGGCAAGATTTATTGGCACATTATGGGGGGCACTATAGGAGAGAGGAGCACTATGGAGGCATCTGGTGGCACTAAGAAGGGGAATTTCTGAATGGCACATTTAGGGGCACTATGGGGCAGAGGAGAACTATGGGGGCATCTGGTGGCACTAAGAAGGGGGATTTCTGAATGGCACATTTAGGGGCACTATGGGGCAGAGGAGAACTATGGAGGCATCTGGTGGCACTAAGAAGGGGAATTTCTGAATGGCACATTTAGGGGCACTATGGGGCAGAGGAGAACTATGGGGGCATCTGGTGGCACTAAGAAGGGGGATTTTTTTCTGGCACATTATGGGGGTCACTATGGAAGCATCTGCTGGGGGCACTAAGAAGGGGCATTTTTACTGGCACATTATGAGGGAGAGTATGGGGAAGGGGGAGAGGAGCACCATGGTGGCATGTGCTGGGGTCACTGAGATGGGGTATTTTATACTGGCACATTATAGGGGGCACTATGGGGAAGGGAATTTACAAAGGTCTTAAAGAGACATCTACTTACAATGGGTGTTTTGTGAAGTAGTGTCTCCTTTAAGAGCACGGATGAGATTGGTAGCAGTGCAGGAAGAAAAACAGAATTTTGGGAGTAGCGGGAAGCATATGGTGGAGTAACAAAGGGGCCACCTGAACAAAAAGCTCCAAGATCAAAAGCTAAACAGCCCCGTTCCCTGCAGGGAGCAGTCAGGCAGCGCGGCATTTCCTTCATCCCTTTGTATCTTCTTCATTAATATTCACTATTTGGTTTTATTTGTTTTTTATCTCCAAATGTTTCCACATCTATTGGGTGAGATAACGGCGCGAAGAATCCCGTCGCTCTCCGCTCACTCTAATATTTCAGATGCAGCAGATAAGACAGAAGTGAGAAATGTAACCGTCTCTTAAAGAAAAGGGAATCAGGGTTAGATAAGGATTCCTGGGACGTGGCGCCGCCTCGAGCTGATTGTAATTCTACCGATAATTTAGTAGGAAAAGAATGACAAATTGTAACAGGCATCATGAACACAGATACTGCTAGCTACCAGCAGCACAGAGGATTTCAGGAGAGGAGTGTGCTGATCATGTGGAGGTCACAGGATGAGAGTTACATAGAGAAAGGAGCAGGGTCCTCCCAGCAGCACAGAGGATTTCAGGAGAGGAGTGTGCTGATCCTGTGGAGGTCACAGGCTGAGAGTTACATAGTGGAAGGAGCAGGGTCCTCCCAGCAGCACAGAGGATTTCAGGAGAGGAGTGTGCTGATCCTGTGGAGGTCACAGGCTGAGAGTTACATAGAGGAAGATACAGGGTCCTCCCAGCAGCACAGAGGATTTCAGGAGAGGAGTGTGCTGATCTTGTGGAGATCACAGGCTGAGAGTTACATAGAGGAAGATGCAGGGTCCTTCCAGCAGCACAGAGGATTTCAGGAGAGGAGTGTGCTGATCTTGTGGAGGTCACAGGCTGAGAGTTACATGGTGGAAGGAGCAGGGTCCTCACAGCAGGACAGAGGATGTCAGGAGAGGAGTCGTTTTTAGTGCTCAGGTTCTTGTAACTGTGGAGGGGATGCACATTCTTTGGGATTATCGGTGATATGAGGTGGTTCCATCTTTTCTCTTCCTGGTGCAGACCGTTCTCTGGCTCGGAGCCGGCGATAAATCACAGTGACAGCTCTGTCCTCCCCTCACTAATAACTGCTCTTAAAAGGCGAAACATTTACCGTAGTGGGCGGATTCAGGATGTTAAATAGCGGCTGCATCGCATCCTCCCTCCCGCCAACTGTAAAGTCTTTATTATACAGAATTACAAGCCAAACTGTGTCTTTCCGTGTCTGGGAAAACTGGGTAACAAGAACGGTTTTTGGCATGAGTCCGTCAGCTTTCCCTGACTCCTGCAGTCACACACCTTCAGGTCCATGTGGCTGCAAGCTACTGTAGCACAATTTGCCATGCAGGACTTCAGGATAGCATGGTGAGAACCTCTGTGGGGCTGGTGGGCCTTCAGGAAAGCAGGGTCAGAACCTCTGTGGGGCTGGTCGGCCTTCAGGAAAGCAGGGTGATAACCTCTCTGTGGGGCTGGTGGGCCTTCAGGAAAGCAGGGTGAGAACCTCTGTGGGGCTGGTGGGCCTTCAGGAAAGCAGGGTGAGAACCTCTGTGGGGCTGGTGGGCCTTCAGGAAAGCAGGGTGAGAACCTCTCTGTGGGGCTGGTGGGCCTTCAGGAAGCAGGGTGAGAACCTCTGTGGGGCTGGTGGGCCTTCAGGAAAGCAGGGTGATAATCTCTCTGTGGGGCTGGTGGGCCTTCAGGAAAGCAGGGTGAGAACCTCTCTGTGGGGCTGGTGGGCCTTCAGGAAAGCAGGGTGAGAACCTCTCTGTGGGGCTGGTGGGCCTTCAGGAGAGCATGGTGAGATCCTCTGTGGGGCTGGTGGGCCTTCAGGAAAGCAGGGTGAGAACCTCTGTGGGGCTGGTGGGCCTTCAGGAAAGCAGGGTGAGAACCTCTGTGGGGCTGGTGGGCCTTCAGGAAAGCAGGGTGAGAACCTCTGTGGGGCTGGTGGGCCTTCAGGAAAGCAGGGTGAGAACCTCTGTGGGGCTGGTGGGCCTTCAGGAAAGCAGGGTGAGAACCTCTGTGGGGCTGGTGGGCCTTCAGGAGAGCATGGTGAGAACCTCTTTGGGGCTTGTGGGCCTTCAGGAAAGCAGGGTGAGAACCTCTGTGGGGCTGGTGGGCCTTCAGGAAAATAGGGTGAGAACCTCTGTGGGGCTGGTGGGCCTTCAGGAAAGCAGGGTGAGAACCTCTGTGGGGCTGGTGGGCCTTCAGGAAAGCAGGGTGATAACCTCTCTGTGGGGCTGGTGGGCCTTCAGGAGAGCATGGTGAGATCCTCTGTGGGGCTGGTGGGCCTTCAGGAAAGCCGGGTGAGAACCTCTGTGGGGCTGGTGGGCCTTCAGGAAAGCAGGGTGAGAACCTCTGTGGGGCTGGTGGGCCTTCAGGAGAGCATGGTGAGAACCTCTTTGGGGCTGGTGGGCCTTCAGGAAAGCAGGGTGATAACCTCTGTGGGGCTGGCGGGCCTTCAGGAGAGCAGGATGAGAACCTCTGTGGGGCTGTGGGCCTTCAGGAAAGCAGGGTGATAACCTCTCTGTGGGGCTGGTGGGCCTTCAGGAAAGCAGGGTGATGACCTCTCTGTGGGGCTGGTGGGCCTTCAGGAAAGCAGGGTGATAACTTCTCTGTGGGGATGGTGGGCCTTCAGGAAAGCAGGGTGATGACCTCTCTGTGGGGCTGGTGGGCCTTCAGGAAAGCAGGGTGATAACTTCTCTGTGGGGATGGTGGGCCTTCAGGAGAGCAGGGTGATAACCTCTTTGGGGCTGGTGGGCCTTAAGGAGAGCATGGTGAGAACCTCTCTGGGGCTTGTGGGCCTTCAGGAAAGCAGGGTGAGAACCTCTGTGGGGCTGGTGGGCCTTCAGGAAAGCAAGGTGAGAACCTCTCTGGGGCTTGTGGGCCTTCAGGAAAGCAGGGTGAGAACCTCTGTGGGGCTGGTGGGCCTTTAGGAAAGCAGGGTGAGATCCTCTGTGGGGCTGGTGGGCCTTCAGGAAAGCAGGGTGAGAAGCTTTGTAGGGCTGGTGGGCTTTCAGGAAAGCAGGGTGAGAACCTCTGTGGGGCTTGTGGGCCTTCAGGAAAGCATGGTGAGAACCGCTGTGGGGCTGGTGAGAACCATTATACGCTAATTACACTGTATTCACATAAAACTAGATGTTTCAAATGACTTTTAGGGTACTTTTACACTAGTGTTGCTAGAATCCGTATGCAAACAGATATCTTGTTTTCCGTTCCGGATCCGGCATTAATACATTTAAATGGAAATTAAGTGCGGTAGTGTTCCAGAATTTTGTCCAGTCACATACCGTACGAGGGACGGAACGGAAGACATCCTGATGCATACTGAACGGATGCAAAATAGAAGCGTTTCTTTCCAGAATTGAGACCCTTTATTGGAGTTTAATACCGGAAAAGAATAACGCTAGTGTGAATATACCCTTACCTATTGATGACTTATCCTCAGGACTCGCCACCCCTGCCGATCAGCTGTATGAAGAGGCTGTGGTGCTCCAGCAGCGCTTAGGCCTCTTCCTAGGCCATATGATGTCACATTCATCGGTCACTTGGCCTAGGTGCACAGCCAAGCACAGCCACTATACAGTGTACGGCGCTGTGCTTGGTGCGCTCATGGGAGCCAGGAGTCAGACCTCAGCTGATCCTCAGGATAGATCATCAGCATATAAACTTCCATTGACATCAATGGGAGGAGATTTTGGGTGGATTTCGGCCCGGAATACAAGGTGAAATGTACATGAACTTTCGGTCGCATGAACGTGCGCTTACTAGTTATCGTCTCTGGGTATCTAGAACCATTCATATTTTTTTTTTATCGCTCAGGCGTGGCCCTGGATCTAAGTGGGGGGGGGGGCAGTAGGAGATGAGCGCTTCCATTGTGGAAGCGCTCACCTCCATATTCATCTGCATCGTCGTCCTCAGATGCCTGTGCTGTGGCGGGGCAGGGGAGGAAGAGGCGTCTCCCTTCCCCGTTCTTCTGATGTCATTATCATTGTGCCGCCTGAGCCGGGCAGTATACAACGCAGGACACAGGACGGAAGAGGCCTGCATCGCATTGCTGAAAGCCGCTTAGAGGTAAGTATTAGTGTTGTTTTTTTTTATATATAGATGGCGGCACAATGTAGGAAGAACCATGGGGACATCTTTAGGCATTGTTTTTTTACTGGCACATTATAGGGAGCACCTGGCGGCACTAAAGCAGCATTTCTTACTGGCCCATTTGGGGAGGGGGATTTCTTACTGGCCCATTTGGGGAGGGGGATTCTTACTGGCCCATTTTGGGTGGCACCATGGGGGCATTTCTTATTGGCACATTATGGGGGGGGGGGCACTGTGGGGGAGAGGAGCACTGTGGAGCATCTGTGGGCATTTCTCACTGGAACATTAAGTGGGGGCACTATGGGGGCATTTCTTACTTTCCCTTTTTTTGGGGGCATTATGGGGCATTTCTTACTGGCACATTACGGGGGATCACTATGGGGGAGAGGAGCACTATGGGGGCATCTGGGGGCTCTAAAGAGGCATTTTTTTACTGGCACATTATGGGAGGCTCTAGAAGGGAGAGCGGCACTATAGGGGCATTATTTGGGGGCACTATGTGGGAAAGGAGCACTATGGGGGCATCTGGTGGCTTTAAAGGAGCAAATTTTTTACTGGCACATTATAGGGGGAACTATTGCATCTGGTGGCACTAAGGGGGCATTTTTTTAATGGCACATTATGAGAGGCACTATAGGGAAGAGCCGCACTTTGGGGCATCTGGTGGCACTATAGGGGCATTATTTACTGGCACATTATGGGGGGCACTATGGTCATATCTGGTGGCACTAAGGGGGCATTTTTTACTGGCACATTATGAGAGGCACTATAGGAGAGAGCAGCACTATGGGGCAAGATTTATTGGCACATTATGGGGGGCACTATAGGAGAGAGGAGCACTATGGAGGCATCTGGTGGCACTAAGAAGGGGAATTTCTGAATGGCACATTTAGGGGCACTATGGGGCAGAGGAGAACTATGGGGGCATCTGGTGGCACTAAGAAGGGGGATTTTTTTCTGGCACATTATGGGGGTCACTATGGAAGCATCTGCTGGGGGCACTAAGAAGGGGCATTTTTACTGGCACATTATGAGGGAGAGTATGGGGAAGGGGGAGAGGAGCACCATGGTGGCATGTGCTGGGGTCACTGAGATGGGGTATTTTATACTGGCACATTATAGGGGGCACTATGGGGAAGGGATAGAGGAGCACTATGGGGGCATTTACTGGGGCACTATATAGGGGTATTTTATACTGGCATACATTATGGGGACATTAGCTCAACTGCGGGCAGGAAGTGAAACTGCAACATCTCCGCCACGCAGCCACGTGGGGGGCAGTGTGTGACACAGACAGGGAGGGAAGAAGAAGAGTTTGAGTACAGTAGCTTTATGTCGGGGCCCGGAGTACGTAGGATGAGGGTGAGACTCTTACCTTGATCCTCAACAATATAATTTCAGCTGTATGGTGTTTGTTGGGAGTGGCCTATTATATGTAGGAGGGGCTTATAACAATGGGCAGGGCCAACATGTTTGCTTTTAATTTGTGGGAGGGGTTTACAATAATGGGCAGGGTTTACAAAAATGTGCACAGCGCTCTTCGTTTTTTCCTCCTCGGACCCCCCTTACACTAAATTCCTGGTGCCACTGATCCTAACTTTCACACCCCTGTTCCCACTCTTGATGCCACAATTTACAGGAAAGCAAATGAAATTTTATTCCCCAGTTTATTTAGCGGGTAGTACATGGAATGTTTATGTGTACACTGTCATTGGGTTATTCGGACACTATACGATACACCGAAAGAGGGGCGCAGAGCACCATCTAACCTCTCCCCGTGCACAGTGCAGTATATACAGTAAACCCTTGTCCAGACCACAGTAAATGATGAAGCCCGTGTCATAGCGTCTCCATCCTCCTCCCATAAATCACAGCTGAGCCATGGCGTCCATAAGACACAGAACATTGCGGCGCATCCAGCGATCATAACTTCAGTAAACAAGACTGGGAGCTCAGAGAGGTTTTAATCACAGTGACAGAATTATCCCCGGAGATCAGGAGATGCCGGAGAACATTCATTAGTGGCTACATCAAGGTCTTCTCGTAGACTGCCGCACATGAATAGATGAGCAGGGAGAGATCTGTATCATGTTTACCGCGGCGTCTAAAATAGATGAGATGCCGTATAATATCGAATATCATTCAATGGATCAGATCACACAAAATGGGGTAAAATGAGGGTGGGCAAACATGGACATCCTGAACAATGGCCAGGGAATCATCTGCAAGACTGTAGGCTCATAGGGAGTCTCTAGAGGGATGTCCGCATTGGACAACCACTTTTTGTTAGAAGGGCGCCCCAAAAATATGCTGATCACAGGTTGTCCTGCTGCTGAGACCCCTGGGGATCAGCTGTAACCTGTGGTCAAGTGTTTCCTGCAGCACCCCCACAGGGGAAAGAAAGCATTGCACAGTTCACATTAGAATCAATGTTTTTTGTAACTAACTGATGGAGGTCTCAGATGAAGGACTCGCCTTAGAGATGAGCAAATCAATTCTAATGAAAGGAATTTGTTTAAAGTTCCTCGATCAGTGAGGAACTGGCCCTGCAGCACAACAGATCCAAACATCTCACCTGGCCTGGTCCATCTTGTGCCTTCACCATTGCTGAGTATGCACTTCCTGGTATACTCAGACTTTAGCAGCGCATGTGTCGCCATTGCTGAGTATGCACTTCCTGGTGTACTCAGACTTTAGCAGCGCATGTGTCGCCATCGCTGAGTATCCACTTCCTGGTGTACTCAGACTTTAGCAGCACATGTGTCACCATCGCTGAGTATCCACTTCCTGGTTTATTTAGCGGGTAGTACATGGAATGTTTATGTGTACACTGTCATTGGGTTATTCGGACACATTCGGACACTATACGATACACCGAAAGAGGGGCGCAGAGCACCATCTAACCTCTCCCCGTGCACATGAGATTGGACCATGTGATGTGACGTCACCACAGGTCGTTTAGATGGCAGCTAATGCTTGAAGAAGACAGAAGAGATCGGCAACTACGTGATCAAGTGGATAAGGTGAGTTAAAAAAAATAATTAACCCCTTAAACAAAGAATTCTGTAGTGAGAATGCTACTATTTTCCCTTATAAACATGTTATAAGGGAAAATAATAAAGATGGGTCCCGTCTCTTAGCAACCTTGCGGGAAAACCGCACTGCATCCGCACTTGCTTGTGATTTTCCCGCACCCCAATTCACTTCTATGGGGCCTGCGTTGCATGAAAAATGCAGAATATAGAGCATGCTGCGATTTTCACGCAACGCAGAAGTGATGCGTGAAAATCACTGCTCTTGTGCACAGCCCCATAGAAATGAATGGGTCCGGATTCAGTGCGAGTGCAATGCGTTCACCTCACGCATTGCACCAGCGCGGAAATCACGCCCGTGTGAAAGGGGCCTAACCTTAACCATAACTCTAAGCTTAGCCTTAACCTCAACCATAACTCTAACCTTAACTCTAACCTCAAACATAACCATAAGATCAACCATGACTCTAACCTGCAACCTAACTTCAACCATAACTCTAACTTTAAATCTAACATTAAGCATGACTCTAACCTTAACCCTAGCCTCAACCATAACCATAACTCCAACCTTAACTCTAACCTGAACCATAACTCTAACCTCAACCACAACCATAACTCTAACCTTAACCCTAACCTCAACCATAACTCTACCCTTAACCCTAACATCAACCATGACTCTAACCTTAACCCTAACCTCAACCATAACTCTAGCCTTAACCCTGACATCAACCATGACTCTAACCTTAACCTTAACCTCAACCATAACCATAACTCTAACCTTAACTCTAACCTCAACCATGACTCGCGGACAAGAATAGGCATTTTCTATTATGGTTGCGGTCATGTGCAGTTCGCAAATTGCAGAACGCACATGGCCGGTATCCGTGTTTTGGAGATCCGCAAAGCACTACGGCCATCTGAAGCAGGTGACGCTAGGGAGGCTCAACCCTGCCTGCCATTGGCTCAGTTTACAGGGAGAAGCAGCAGTAGCTGTGCAGGGACCAGGATCAGCGCGGGGAGCGGGGTAAGTATATTTCCTGTGAGGGGCCCGGCTTTTGAGGGGCAGTTTATAGTATTAGATAAACCATTTAATGGGATAGAAAGTGTAAAATTTGATTAAAACAAGAGACATGCCTCTTCTTGAGGCACATTTCTGATCAGTGGTGTAAAAATATGTACCTTTATGAACTGTAGAAAGATTACAACTAGTGTTTTAGTGGTGCATTACGGTGCTTACAATGTGCATTTTATTCTTCTTATAATGCCATCTGAACATGGCCTAAGAATACATCCACACATAATGGAAATGCTGATTTTCCATCCAGATTTGCACCGTGTTCAGGGGACGATTAGGAACTCAAAATGGTCCTTGAAAAAACATAGAAGGGGCCCCATGTTGTAGGTGGAGGTGTGGCCAAGCCGAGTAGGCAGAATTTTTTAATGGGCAATCGGTAGCTGTTGATTATATTACTTAACATTTTTTGGGGAGATGAAGTTGCCTTTTTGCGGCATTCACCATACGGAATAACTACGGTATGTTTATACCATAATAATATGGGCATTTTGTGCGCAACAGTGACAATGATCGTTATTTTTTAATGTTTATTTTTGTTTTTAATATGGGGAAAGGGGCTGATTTGAATATTATTATTTTTTTTAGAGTTTTAAAAACTTTTTTTTCAAATATTTTAAAGTCCCGCTAAGGGTCTTTAACATGCCATTGTCTGATTGCTTCTTCCATAGACTGCAATGATTTATCATTTCAGCCTATAAGAGATTTACTGCGTTCCTATGGAGCCACAGAAAGGCCTCCATGGGAACATCACTGTGGCAGGCCAAGGCGTCTTCCAAAGGCCCAATAGCAAACAAACGGCTCCCTAGATCTTGGCACGGGGGATTCGTTGAGGTCCCGGAGGTGCAGAGCTCCAAAGAAAAGATGCTTCAGAGGCTGTGGTCGCAACTGATCAAAGCACGTGAGGGGTTAAATGTCCGTGATTGGCCTTATTGCACATTGAAGACAATGCCTCCGGGTGTCTGCTGTGTAAAGGAACAGGCACTTGGCGGCTATGGCGCCAACCTCAGCTTTTGAGTGGGCGCCATTTTTAAAGTCTTGACTTGGACTGTACATGTATGGCCGGGTGGTCAGGAAAGGATTAAAATAAAAGTTATTCCCCCATATAACTAGGGTCTTCAGTTTTATAATAGTTAGAACACCATTGTATATTTAAAAACTTTTTCGAAAGTAACCCTGCTGGGTTGCAAACCCAGGACTTTCTGTATGGGAGGCAGAGACCTTCCCCGCTGAGCCACAGGCTTTACCGTTGTGTGAGAGGAATTTCTGCAACTAAAAACCTTCACTAGCATTTATGTACAAAGCACTGGTATCTACAGATACATCTCTATATACCAGGACATTGGGATAAAAGCAAAGGTCTAATTGAATTAGTAATCACAAAAATGTTATAGAGAGACGGAGAGCTAAAATGTCTTTATTGTCATTTGTTTTGCTCAATTATATTTTTGGGATTACTAAATAAATTAGACTTTTGCTATTATCCTAATGTCCTGCTATATAGAAGTACATCTGTAGATACCAATATATTAGTATTATAGTAACATCGTTTATAAGGCTGAAAAAAGACATCTGTCCATCCAGTTCAGCCTCTTATCCTGCAAGTTGATCCAGAGGAAGGCAAAACAAAAACTGTGAGATAGAAGCCAATTTTCAACCACATGCTGATACGGCGTTATTTGCTTATTTTCATTGAGATCCTCCAAGATAGCATCTCTTAGAAAACCTTCAAACAGTTTACCCATGGCAGATTACTATGTAGAGGGCTGACACATTCAGATTTATACTTTTTACCATTTATAGAATTGAAGAACTTTTTAGGGTTAGTTTTACTCTCTTGGGCAATTAATCTCTCGGTCTCTAGTTTGGCTGCTTTTATTTGTCTTTTACATATTCTATTTTTGTCCTTATAGTTTTTCAATGCTTCCTGGCTCCCCTCTTGTTTTAGTGATTTGAATGCTTTCTTTTTGTCATTTATTGTTTTCTTTACATCCACACAGTTTTTTTTCTTGTTCCTTAACCCTTTATTCCCATAAGGTATGTACCTCTCACAATTAGATTTTAGGATGCCTTTAAAAATATCCCATTTTGTGGCTGTATTTTTATTTTTGAGGACTTTGTCCCAGTTAGTTGGCTTATGGCCTCTCTTAGTTGGCTAAATTTAGCATTTTTGAAGTTTGGTATTTTTGTTCCTCCCTGTAGAAATGCTGTTTTGAATGATAATTGGAAGATTATTACTTTGTGGTCACTATTTCCCAGGTGTCCCCCGACCTGCACGTCTGTTGTTCTGTCAGGTCTATTGGTTAATACTAAGTCCAGTATGGCCGTCCCTCTAGTCGGGTCCTGAACCAGTTGGGAAAGGTAATTGTCTTTGGTTATTGCCAAGAACCTGTTTCCTTTATGGGATGTACAGCTTTCAGTTTCCCCGTCTATATCTGGGTAGTTCCCCCATAATAACCACCTCATTATGATCTGCCTCCTCATCTATCTCGTTTAGTAATAGATTTTCTGTGGACTCTGGTATATTAGGTGGTTTATAATAAACTCCTATTAGTAATTTATTATTGTTTTTTCCTCCATGTATTTCTACCTACAGTGACTCCACATGTTCACGTCCCTCACTTTTATATCTTCCCGGAGTGAAGCCAGACCCCTCCCCCTCTCCGGTTTTGGCGATCCTTTTTAAACAGACTGTAACCCTGTACGCTAACCGCCCAGTTATAGCTATCATCCAGCCATGTCTCAGTTATTCCCACTGTCATAGCTATCATCCAGCCATGTCTCAGTTATTCCCACTGTCATAGCTATCATCCAGCCATGTCTCAGTTATTCCCACTATGTCATAATCCTCCTCACACATCACTAATTCTAGTTCCCCAGTTTTATTAGTCAGACTTCTGGCATTAGTATACATACAATTAAGAGGTTAATGTATATTTTACCCTACACCTTTCCTTCTGAGCTGTTCTAGTCCCTTCTTCCATTTCTCCCCCAGTCACACTACATCGCCCTCAGTCTCTATCTGCACTATCTTCCCCTCCTATAATGTAATTAGCCTCCCCCCAGTCCCTTGTTTAAATACTCCTCCAATCTTTTAACCATATTGTACATGAATGCTACTTAAGGTTTTCAGTGAGAGAAATTCCTTTCATTAATAACAGTGGGCTCTGTAGCACACTGGTAAGGCGTCAGCCTCCCATACAGAAGGGCATGAGTTCCAGACCTGGTAGTAAGTAGAGACTGAATAAATTAAAAAACAAACATACAGGAGTCTCAGAACAGTGTTTGGGGGATATCACCAGGGATGACTCTATATATGGAAATAGCCATGCATGAAATGAGCAAGGGACTCCCAGAGCAGTTAGACAAATATGGAGTCAGGCAGGGAACTCCTAAGCAGTGCGGGGACTCCGAACACCGGCCTATAGCACAGAAGACAGAAGTGCTGGCTGCCTGTGATGTTCTAAAAAGTATCGTTGTCAGCCCACTGCATATAAAACGCAATCAGTCCATCGGGAAAATTCCTGGTGAAGTACATTGCCAACCCGTCCGCCACTCACCATATTGTAGTGCCAGGAAAGAAAAATACCTGTGCATCAATTGACCTGCACCCTGTTACTTCTTTCTGTGGGTATTCATCGTGAACTTCCCTGAGGGTGAAATCAACAGCAAATCTGACAAAATCCACATGCAATTTGAGGCTAAATTCGAAATGTTTTTTTTCTATCTGTTCCTCCTATTCCCGGTTCCTCCCATTCTTTGGAAGATTCTTCTCCCCACCTTAGACCTTACCATAACCTCCTAAGGACACAGGACGTACAGGTACATCCTCTGTCCGCTCTTTAAAGATGGCGCCCGCTCCTGCCTGATGCGGGCGCTATAGCCGTGGGTGGCCGCCTGCTTCTTGAAGCAGACACCCGCAGCTCATGTCCGCGACCAGCAGTGATGCTGATCGAGGACATTTAACCGCTCAGATGCCGTGGTCAATCCTGACCACGGCATCTGAGCACGCACAAACCGGAAGTTTTACTTTCAGTTTGCGATCCGGCTCCCCCGTGTGGTGATCGGAGGAGCCGAAGCGTGCCTGCAGCAGCCTGGGTCTCTATGAATGAAACCCAGGCTGCTGCATAGTGTTTCTTACGGAGCCTAACCTGTAATAGGCTCCATAGGAAATATACAATTTTATCATATATTCCAATGCTATAGAATTGGAGTTCATGAGAATAGCCATCCGATCATTCATTGTTATAGTTCCCTATGGGAACTATAGGAAAGTGTAAAAAAAAAAAATTAATTAAAAAAAAACATAAAAGTTCAAATCACCCCCCTTTTGCCAAAATGAAAATATAAATAAATAAATAAACAAATACAAATCATGGGTATCGCAATGTGCAAAAACGCCCATACTATAAAAATATAAAAAAATATTCCCCATACGGTATACAGAAAAACGGAAAAAAGCCTCCAAATGGCTGATTGGCCATTTTTGGACACTTCATTTCCTAAAAAAATAAAAATAAAAGGTGATCAAAAAGTCATACACACCCCAGAATGGTATCAATAAAAAGATAAGATTATGACGCAAAAAATGAGCCCCCATACAGCTCCGTACATATCATTACAAAAAAGTTATAGGGGTCAAAATGTGGCGACAAAAAAGAAAAACTGATTTTTTTTCCCACTTTTGAATTTTCTTTTCACTATCAAAATGCAAGAAAGCCTATACATATAAGGTATCGCGGGATTCATACTGACCTGCAGAATAAAACTAACTGGTCAGTTTTATCGCACATCGAATGTCAGAATTTAAAAACCTGCAAAACTTTCGCGGAATTGCTTTTTTTTGCAATTTCTCTCCATTTGGAATTTTTTTTCTGCTTCCCACTAAATCATATGCAATAGTAAATGGTGGCGTTGGAAAGTACAACTTGTCCTGCTAAAAGCAAGCCCTCATATGGCCATGTAAACCGATAAATAAAAAAGTTATGGCTCTGGGAAGGCAGGGAGCGCAAAACGAAAACGCTAAAAAACAACCTCCGGTCCTTAATGGGTTAAAGGGTTTTTCCCAGATATTTTTACAAATCAGTATCTGACTGGTAGGGGTCTTACACCTAGGAACCCCACCGATCAGCTGTTTCAGAAGGCACCATCACTCGCAGTAGCGCCGCAGCCTTCTCGCAGCTTTGCCTAGGCCACGTGATGTCGCGTTCATCGGTCACAGGGTCTAGGTGCAGCTCAGCTCCACTAAGCACAGCCGCTATCAAATGGACGGCGCTGTGCTTGGTAAGCAGAGAGAAGGCCGCAGAACTACTGTGTATTGGCAGGGGTCCCAGATGTCGGAACCCCACCAATCGGATAAGGATCGGTGGACATCCGGGAACCCGCCGATACAGAGGCTAGGTAATCAGTGAAAAGATCTTGGAAAACCCTTTTAACCATAACTCTAAGCTTAACTCTAGCCCACGACCGCCATCTGTAAGGTTAGAGCTATTATCTCTGTGAGAAATTCTCTGAGCTACATCAGCTAATGGAGATGGCGAGACCGGCGCCTTGTATCGCAACCCTCTGCCTCCGACGTAAAGGTCATATTTGCATTCCCGAGCTCAAACTGTTCATTTCTACAGTACACAGATCATGATTCATTACCCTGGGACGTAAAAATTCCAATAATCCTTTGTCAAGCCTGTTGACATATAAGGTGAGGCTCCCCGTGTCTCTCGGGGTAATGGATGACTTGATTATCTAAAAGCCCCCAATAAAACTCCCCGGTTCCTCCCATTCTTGGGAAGATTCTTCTCCCGACAGCTAATTTCTCATAAAATTATAGGCCTGCAGGTTGTAATTCACTCAAACAATGGCAATTAGTATCTACATTTATTCCTGTGTCTTCTCTGCCAAGGAAGAGGAGGTAATATTTATGTGCGATTTTTAATTATTGCCTTTTAACGAACCATTCCTGCTGATTAGAGTCAGGGAACTGCCATCCGTGGGGATTTTGGAGTACTGGCGGCCAATAGTGGGCCAACAATTGCCACGTTTCTGCAAATCGAATTTTTTTTTAAAAAGTTCTTGGACCAACAATTGTCACGTTTCTGCAAATCGAAAAAATTTCACAAAGTTCTTGGACCAACAATTGTCACGTTTCTGCAAATCGAATAAATTTCACTAAGTTCTTGGACCAACAATTGTCACGTTTCTGCAAATCGAAAAAATTTCACAAACTTCTTGGACCAACCTCTTGCTCCAAGCTCCGTTAAAACACAATTTGTAGTTACCCTCCGCCCAGGCCAGATCTGACAGTCTATGGGAGACGTACTGTGTAGTAGTTACGTGTTGGACTATAGGGTGCTTACTTGTATGACATCAGTGTCGCAGGATTTGTATCAAGGACCTTTCATGTCTGTTGTAGCAAATTCTTCCATTCTTCATGAAGAAGAGCTTTTTCTACAACACTTGTGCTGTTACTCTGCTATTCCTCCTAGAAATATAATGATATCTTATTCATACATTAATTATATTCAACTGTAATAAGAACAGGCATAGTATACACAGGAGCCACAACTTCTGCCTGGTTATTTCACTATAGGACTATATATGTAATAGAATATGCCACCAATAGTCGCAGATAGGTGCAGGCCTCACCTCTGGGAAGTGAAGTTATCTCCAGAATGGGCCCCAGAAAGTGAAGGAGAGTGCACCGCGCATACTATCTACTGACTTCTATGGCAGTTCCGAACATAGCCGACTGAGCGTGCTCGTTTAGTTTCGGAATTCCCATAGTGGAGAGTGCACTGTGCATGCATGGCAACCTCTTCATTCCCTGCTATCGGAATTCCGACTAGCTGGTGCTCGGCTATTTTCATAATCCATGTAGAAGTGAATAGAGGATGGCTGCGCTGGCGCGGTGTGCTCTTTCCCTTTTGGGGGACCTAGATGCATATAGGAGTGGGGTACAGCAATATGCCACCAATAAGACCCCTTTAAAGATATATTCCTTTGTATTGTTCCGTTGGCCCGACCTACCACCTATATGGCTACGGTGACGGTTTGCCAACCCTGTCTACATGTCTTACCCCCAACTGCTGTTCAGATCCAAAATATGAGGCCATTTTGATATTCTTTTTTTCCAGGGTCAATAAGCTCCTAATCTCCCCTGGAATTCATTCCTAAATTTCCAGGATGAACAGTTGTTCTCGAATTATTATGGGAAATTGTAGTAATTACATGTGGGAAAAGGTCCATTTTTAGGTTAAAAGGGTTTTCCAACTGAAGACATGTAAGTCAGACTGTGATGGTCCAGCAGCTCGAACCATAAGCTTTTATACTGATAGGATCCTGTTCCATGTTGAGAACCTCACAATGCCCTCTCTTTTAGGGTCCATTAGCTCCCAACCATTTGAGTAGCCTCCACTAAAACGCAGAATAGCATTCTTGATTCTGCCTGATCCTCGTCAAGAAAAAACTCCTTCACGATTATGAAACTCACACTTTGGACTGATCTATTTCAATCTTGTGGACCTCATCGGGACAGAGTTGTGTATGTTACGTGATCGATGGATTTTTACGGTTCACCATGTTGAGGGTGGAATAATAATAGATTTATCTGAATGGTTTGGGACAAAAGTGTATTTTGATATTCTTGGTATGGTCCAGCTCTCGTTCTTTCAATCATTTTTGAGATTGCGTGGTGTGAAGTTGATCCAAACCCATAGACCTTCTATATATTTAAGACTCCTTCTGGATTAAGTTGTCGCCTTGGTGTTTTCATCTTTCTTTACTCATTTTCGTTCTCACTCCTCATGAATCACCAAGTGGCAAATCTACTCTCAAGGTAGAAACACGAGGTAGAAACACTGGCTTCTCAAACAAGTCTAATCTTCTCAATACAAGTACATGTAAAAATAGGCACAAAGCAAAAATAGTACACAAGTAAGAAATGTATTATATACGGTATAACGACCTTCACAACATCCAACCATTTTCAACCATATCATCCAAAAACAAGATGTTTTATTTATAGAGTACATTGTATTTTCTTTTAGGTGACCATCAGCAAAATTATAATCACCTCGTGCTCAATAACTCCTCCCAGACACCCACAAACGGTAAGATGATTTCCCAGTTTCAGGACCTCATATAAATACAGTCTAACCACTGGATTTCTACAATTTCCCTTTCAACCCTGTTAGTCCGTAGAATGCAGTTAGGGTTGCAGAGGTCCTACCTTTATCGATGACCTTATAACTTGAGAGCCCATTGGCCCCCTTGAATCCTAAGATTACCAGATGATATCATAGTGTCCTGATGACATATGATACTATTTGGGAAAGGATGATGCACGGTTAGTTAGTCCTGGTTCTGAAGAATATTTATGATTATGGATTGTAAACTCGCGTGGCTGGGGCCTTCACACATCATTTATGTAGTTTATTCAATGTTTTTATCTGTTCTGTATTGTACTGTATTGTATTCCATATTGTTTTAATGTATTTGTTTGTTAGAAATGTAAGTAATTCATGTACGTGTTTGACAATGTAGGGTGATAACATTAGGGTATTCCACCTAGCTTCAGAGCAAATCCAACCAAATACTAATGTTGGCACCATACAAACCACTACATTGTGCAGATGAACCTGATATGTTCAAGGTTTGTTTTCAACAAATGGAGTCACCATTAAACTCTTAAAGCTGAAATATCCATGGATACAGCAAACTGGGAGGAAAGAGCTCTGTTTTGTCAGGATTACCTCATGGTCTTTCACGCTTGCTCAAATTCTGATGACCTCCATTTGGTAAAGATCACTTTCCCAGGAGCTTTCTGGGGTTCCTGAGTGTTCTGATGAAATTGGCTTTGTTAGGTGCGGTATGTGACTGAGAAGTTAGTCTGGAAGTAGCATCCAGTAGTAGATGGTCATGGTAGCATGTAGGTGAAGAATGAAACCTGTTAGATTTCGGTGCATTTTAGTCAATGACAAGATCGATGAAGTCCTCATAACTATGTGCTCCTCTTAAACTCATCTGTTCTTCAAAGAACTTGGCTGGAAACTATTCATGTCCCAAGGCATGGAGACCTCTGACCAAATTATAATAGCGTTGGGCACTTTAGCAATAACCACAGTCTTAGAAAGTCAGTGGAGGTCCCATATTAACAATGCCCATCATCATCTGTCTCTATGACATATCAGAAGAGAACCTTAAATCTTACATAATCCTACCATATACAAAACCAAAATCGGTGTAGGTTCTCCATTACCTCCACCCTCTATTGTTGACTTCTGATGTCTCAGAAGATAACCTAAGGTGGGAGCTTCATTAAAGAGGCATTCCAACCAGTAAAATATAACACCTATTCACTGGATAGGTGAAAAACGGTAGATTCTGGAGGTCCCAGCTGACACCAGTGGAAGATGTAAGTCCTCTGTTTCCCGCAGTCGCAAGACCAGATCTTAGTCTAGAATGGAGCGGCAGGGATCATGCTAAACAGCAACACAATTCAAACTTCCCTAGCCTTTGTCCTGCGGCTGCTCAGAATAGGATACCTGGGTCCTCCATTCTGGTGATCGGTGTGGGTTCCTGCAATTGCACACTCACCGATCTAGCACATCACTAGAGATGATACATCCGAAGTCGCGTCGCTAAAAAAATTGTTATAATGCTGTATGGAGATCCTTCTCCATACAGCATTAGAACATACTGCCTCCGATGAGGCAAAGTCTGTTATTTACAACGTCGCGCATGACTTCTTTGAATAATTTCGGTAATTGATTATTGCAGTGAAAAACCTTGGAACCGTACTCGACAGAAGCCAAGTTCGGTTCCAAGATTTGAAGTGGTTTTCCACTGTAATCATCAATTACTGAAGTTATTTACCAAAGTCTTGCGCAACTTCCCGAATAACTTACTTCGACTCACCGGAGCCCATACATTCTAGTACTGTACAGAGACGAATCCCCGTACAGTATTATAACAATTTTTTTAGCGAAGCGGCTTCTGATGTAGCCTCCGAAGCTCGCTTCGCTAATCTCTACGTATCACCTATCCAGTGAATAGATGATAAACGATTTTGGCAGGAACACCATTTAATATACTTCAGAGTCGATCATATGCAACATAAATTTCATCTTTGGGCAGAATGTTGGCTAAAATTCACCAATGCACCAAATTTGCCTCACTCAAAAAGATGCATGGCTTAGCCAAAATGAAATTTTCCTGAAAAAATCCTGGCAGAAAGTAAGCCATCCATGTAGACAAACTTTGCCCAAATGAGAACCTGACACAGCAAACGGATTTATCCACTGCATCTAAATTGCAAAGCGATACGAGAATCTCAGGAACCTGCATTGGGTTGACCATGTCTAGCAGTGTTCCCAGGGAATATATTCCGGACGTTTTGTTAACTCTAGATATGAAGCTAGAAACTTTAAACGGGACCTGTCACCACAAAGTGAAATGCAGTCTGAAAGCACCATGTTATAGAGCAGGAGGAGCGTAGCAGAATGATATATAGCTGTAAAGATTCTGTAAAACCTGTCATTTATACATTTACATCTCTGCTTTTTCCACTATCGGTACAGGAGGGAGGTGTTATCAGTGATTGACAGCTATCTCTGTTTGCACGCTTGTACACACATGTATACACATAATCAATCAATGATAACCCCTTCCTCCGTTTTGATAAATCTTCACAGGAAGTGGAAAAAGGCAGAGCTATATCATATTTTTCAGACTATAAGACGCATATTTCCCCCCCCCAAAAATGAGGGGAAAATGGAAGTGCATCTTATAGTCCGAATGCTAATGCCCACCTCCATTACGGAAGCGGTCATTAGCACGCAGAAGGTGCAGGAGTGGTGAAGGAAGTGCAGCGCTTACTCTACTCACTCTCCCTGGTCTTCTACCAACTTTGCTCTGCACTGATGGCGCGCAGTGTCAGGACGTTGCGCAGTGCGGCGCGCATTATGACCTGATGCTGAGCAATGTCCAGTCACAGTGTAGTGCGGGCCAGAAGATGACTAGGGAGCGGTGAGCGACTGGTAGCACCGCCAGTAGCAAGCAAGGTAAGTTTATTTTTTTATTTTTTCATCGTCTGCTCTGAGGCTTATGTGGTCTGATCTGAGTCTGATGTGGTGTGATCTGAGGCTGATAGGGGACTGATCTGAGGCTAATGTGGTCTCATCTGAGGCTGATGGGGGTCTGATATGAGGCTGATGGGGTCTGATCTGAGGCTAATGTGGTCTCATCTGAGGCTAATGTGGTCTGATCTGAGGCTGATGAAGGTCTGATCTGAGGCTGATGAAGGTCTGATCTGAGGCCGATTGGGGTCTGATCTGAGGCTAATGTGGTCTGATCTGAGGCTGATGACGGTCTGATCTGAGTCTGATGTGGTCTGATCTGAGGCTGATGGGGGTCTGATCTGAGTCTGATGTGGTCTGATCTGAGTCTGATGTGGTCTGATCTGAGTCTGATGTGGTCTGATCTGAGTCTGATCTGAGTCTGATAGGGGTCTGATCTGAGGTTAATGTGGTCTGATCTGAGGCTCATGACAGTCTGATCTGAGGCTGATGTGGTCTGATCTGAGGCTGATGGGGGTCTGATTTGAGGCTAATGTGGTCTGATCTGAGGCTGATGAAGGTCTGATCTGAGGCTGATGGGGGTCTGATCTGAGGCTAATGGGGGTCTGATCTGAGGCTGATGGGGGTCTGATCTGAGGCTGATGGGGGTCTGATCTGAGGCAGATGAAGGTCTGATCTGAGGCTGATGAAGGTCTGATCTGAGGCCAATTGGGGTCTGATCTGAGGCTGATGGGGTATGATCTGAGGCTAATGTGGTCTCATCTGAGGCTGATGGAGGTCTGATATTAGGCTGATGGGGGTCTGATCTGAGGCTAATGTGGTCTCATCTGAGGCTGATGGGGGTCTGATATGAGGCTGATGGGGGTCTGATCTGAGGCTAATGTGGTCTCATCTGAGGCTAATGTGGTCTGATCTGAGGCTGATGAAGGTCTGATCTGAGGCTGATGAAGGTCTGATCTGAGGCCGATTGGGGTCTCATCTGAGGCTAATGTGGTCTCATCTGAGGCTGATGGGGGTCTGATCTGGGGCTGATGGGGGTCTGATCTGAGGCTGATGGGGGTCTGATCTCAGGCTAATGTGGTCTCATCTGAGGATAATGTGGTCTCATCTGTGGCTGATGGGGGTCTGATCTGAGGCTGATGGAGCTTGGGGGTCTGAGTGTCTCATCTGAGGCTGATGGAGCTTGGGGGTTTGATGAGGATCTCATCTTAGGTCTGATGGAGCTTGAGGGTCTGCTGTTGGGATCTGATCTGAAGTCTGATGAAGAATAGGTATCTGATTTGGGGGTCTGATGAGGATTTTCCTCCTACAAATCCTAGGGTGTCTTATAGTCTGTAAACTATGGTAAATATATAAATCACAAGTTATACTGAATCTTTTCGCCCACAGCTATATATTGATCTGCTCGGCTTCTCCTGCTCTATAACATGGGGACTGCAGATTGCATTGCATTTTCTGGTGACAGGTTCTCTTTAAATCAAAACTCAGTGGAGTTGACTGCAAATTACATAAGTCAATTTCATTTGATACTGGAGCAAAGTTTCGCATGGGAGAAGTCTGATTCTGGCTCGGTCCCTAGAACTCCCCGAGACATCTATTCGTAGTTCAGACAATTAAAGAGAGCGCTGCTGATTGACAGTGACCTCAGCTCTGCAGAGATCGGAGCAGAACATACATCTCCCGCTGTGGAGTTTTTTCTTGAAACATATGTAAATGAAGCTTAAAGCTTCCAAAGTGTTCAGATGTGTGACTGCCGGCAAACATAGCAGACGCTGTTTTTCCTAAACTATATTTATGTACAAAATGACATTCACCGTGATGTACCTGGTAATGGTCTTATTTTATACAATATGCTTTTTTAGGCCACAGGAAATGATATACTAAAATGTTCTCATGGACAAAAGCTTATACCAGCTGTACATACATAATTATATACAGGGGATGCCCAGGTTATACCAGCATGCTCTATATCACTATATACAAGAAGATGTATAACTTATACCAGCTGTACATATATAATTATATACAGGAGATACCCAGGTTATACCAGCATGGTCCATATCACTATATGCAAGAAGATGTATAACTTATACCAGCTGTACATGTATAATTATATACAGGAGATACCCAGGTTATACCAGCTGTACATATATAATTATATACAGGAGATACCCAGGTTATACCAGCATGCTCTATATCACTATATACAGGAAGATGTATAACTTATACCAGCTGTACATGTATAATTATATACAGGAGATACCCAGGTTATACCAGCTGTACATATATAATTATATACAGGAGATACCCAGGTTATACCAGCATGCTCCATATCACTATATACAAGAAGATGTATAATTTATACCAGCCGTACATATATAATTATATACAGGAGATACCCGGGTTATACCAGCTGTACATACATAATTATATACAGGAGATACCCAGGTTATACCAGCATGCTCCATATCACTATATACAAGAAGATGTATAACTTATACCAGCTGTACATACATAATTATATACAGGGGATGCCCAGGTTATACCAGCATGCTCCATATCACTATATACAAGAAGATGTATAACTTATACCAGCTGTACATACATAATTATATACAGGGGATGCCCAGGTTATACCAGCATGCTCTATATCACTATATACAGGAAGATGTATAACTTATACCAGCTGTACATACATAATTATATACAGGGGATGCCCAGGTTATACCAGCATGCTCTATATCACTATATACAGGAAGATGTATAACTTATACCAGCTGTACATATATAATTATATACAGGAGATACCCGGGTTATATCAGCTGTACATACATAATTATATACAGGAGATACCCAGGTTATACCAGCATGCTCCATATCACTGTATACAAGAAGATGTATAACTTATACCAGCTGTACATATATAATTATATACAGGAGATACCCAGGTTATACCAGCATGCTCCATATCACTATATACAAGAGGATGTATAACTTATACCAGCTGTACATATATAATTATATACAGGAGATACCCGGGTTATACCAGCATGCTCCATATCACTATATACAGGAAGATGTATAACTTATACCAGCTGTACATACATAATTATATACAGGAGATACCCAGGTTATACCAGCTGTACATATATAATTATATACAGGAGATACCCGGGTTATACCAGCATGCTCCATATCACTATATACAGGAAGATGTATAACTTATACCAGCTGTACATATATAATTATATACAGGAGATACCCAGGTTATACCAGCTGTACATATATAATTATATACAGGAGATGCCCAGGTTATACCAGCATGCTCCATATCACTATATACAGAAGATGTATAACTTATACCAGCTGTACATATATAATTATATACAGGAGATACCCAGGTTATACCAGCATGCTCCATATCACTATATACAGGAAGATGTATAACTTATACCAGCTGTACATATATAATTATATACAGGAGATACCCAGGTTATACCAGCATGCTCCATATCACTATATACAGGAAGATGTATAACTTATACCAGCTGTACATATATAATTATATACAGGAGATGCCCAGGTTATACCAGCTGTACATATATAATTATATACAGGAGATGCCCAGGTTATACCAGCATGCTCCATATCACTATATACAAGAAGATGTATAACTTATACCAGCTGTACATATATAATTATATACAGGAGATGCCCAGGTTATACCAGCTGTACATATATAATTATATACTGGAGATACCAAGGTTATACCAGCATGCTCCATATCACTATATACAAGAAGATGTATAACTTATACCAGCTGTACATATATAATTATATACAGGAGATGCCCAGGTTATACCAGCATGTACATATATAATTATATACAGGAGATGCCCAGGTTATACCAGCTGTACATATATAATTATATACAGGAGATACCCAGGTTATACCAGCATGCTCCATATCACTATATACAAGAAGATGTATAACTTATACCAGCTGTACATATATAATTATATACAGGAGATGCCCAGGTTATACCAGCATGCTCCATATCACTATATACAAGAAGATGTATAACTTATACCAGCTGTACATATATAATTATATACAGGAGATGCCCAGGTTATACCAGCATGCTCCATATCACTATATACAAGAAGATGTATAACTTATACCAGCTGTACATATATAATTATATACAGGAGATGCCCAGGTTATACCAGCATGCTCCATATCACTATATACAGAAGATGTATAACTTATACCAGCTGTACATATATAATTATATACAGGAGATACCCAGGTTATACCAGCTGTACATATATAATTATATACAGTAGATGCCCAGGTTATACCAGCATGCTCCATATCACTATATACAAGAAGATGTATAACTTATACCAGCTGTACATATATAATTATATACAGGAGATGCCCAGGTTATACCAGCATGCTCCATATCACTATATACAGAAGATGTATAACTTATACCAGCTGTACATATATAATTATATACAGGAGATACCCAGGTTATACCAGCATGCTCCATATCACTATATACAGGAAGATGTATAACTTATACCAGCTGTACATACATAATTATATACAGGAGATGCCCAGGTTATACCAGCATGCTCCATATCACTATATACAAGAAGATGTATAACTTATACCAGCTGTACATATATAATTATATACAGGAGATGCCCAGGTTATACCAGCTGTACATATATAATTATATACAGTAGATGCCCAGGTTATACCAGCATGCTCCATATCACTATATACAAGAAGATGTATAACTTATACCAGCTTTACATATATAATTATATACAGGAGATTCCCAGGTTATACCAGCTGTACATATATAATTATATACAGGAGATGCCCAGGTTATACCAGCATGCTCCATATCACTATATACAAGAAGATATATAACTTATACCAGCTGTACATATATAATTATATACTGGAGATGCCCAGGTTATACCAGCATGCTCCATATCACTACATACAGTAAGATGTATAGTTTATACCAGCTGTACATATATAATTATATACAGGAGATGCCCAGGTTATACCAGCATGCTCCATATCACTATATACAGGAAGATGTATAACTTATACCAGCTGTACATATATAATTATATACAGGAGATACCCAGGTTATACCAGCTGTACATATATAATTATATACTGGAGATACCCAGGTTATACCAGCATGCTCCATATCACTATATACAAGAAGATGTAAAACTTGTACCAGCTGTACATATATAATTATATACAGGAGATGCCCGGGTTATACCAGCATGCTCCATATCACTATATACTGGAATATGTATAACTTATACCAGCTGTACATATATAATTATATACCAGAGATACCCAGGTTATACCAGCTGTACATATATAATTATATACAGGAGATACCCGGGTTATACCAGCATGCTCCATATCACTATATACTGGAATATGTATAACTTATACCAGCTGTACATATATAATTATATACAGGAGATACCCAGGTTATACCAGCATGCTCCATATCACTATATACAAGAAGATGTATAACTTATACCAGCTGTACATATATAATTATATACAGGAGATGCCCAGGTTATACCAGCTGTACATATATAATTATATACAGTAGATGCCCAGGTTATACCAGCATGCTCCATATCACTATATACAAGAAGATGTATAACTTATACCAGCTGTACATATATAATTATATACAGGAGATACCCAGGTTATACCAGCTGTACATATATAATTATATACTGGAGATACCCAGGTTATACCAGCATGCTATATATCACTATATACAAGAAGATGTATAACTTGTACCAGCTGTACATATATAATTATATACAGGAGATGCCCGGGTTATACCAGCATGCTCCATATCACTATATACAAGAAGATGTATAACTTATACCAGCTGTACATACATAATTATATACAGGAGATGCCCAGGTTATACCAGCATGCTCCATATCACTATATACAAGAAGATGTATAACTTATACCAGCTGTACATATATAATTATATACAGGAGATGCCCAGGTTATACCAGCTGTACATATATAATTATATACAGTAGATGCCCAGGTTATACCAGCATGCTCCATATCACTATATACAAGAAGATGTATAACTTATACCAGCTGTACATATATAATTATATACAGGAGATGCCCAGGTTATACCAGCATGCTCCATATCACTATATACAGAAGATGTATAACTTATACCAGCTGTACATATATAATTATATACAGGAGATACCCAGGTTATACCAGCATGCTCCATATCACTATATACAGGAAGATGTATAACTTATACCAGCTGTACATACATAATTATATACAGGAGATGCCCAGGTTATACCAGCATGCTCCATACCACTATATACAAGAAGATGTATAACTTATACCAGCTGTACATATATAATTATATACAGGAGATGCCCAGGTTATACCAGCTGTACATATATAATTATATACAGTAGATGCCCAGGTTATACCAGCATGCTCCATATCACTATATACAAGAAGATGTATAACTTATACCAGCTGTACATACATAATTATATACAGGAGATGCCCAGGTTATACCAGCATGCTCCATATCACTATATACAAGAAGATGTATAACTTATACCAGCTGTACATATATAATTATATACAGGAGATACCCAGGTTATACCAGCTGTACATATATAATTATATACTGGAGATACCCAGGTTATACCAGCATGCTATATATCACTATATACAAGAAGATGTATAACTTGTACCAGCTGTACATATTTAATTATATACAGGAGATGCCCGGGTTATACCAGCATGCTCCATATCACTATATACAAGAAGATGTATAACTTATACCAGCTGTACATATATAATTATATACAGGAGATGCCCAGGTTATACCAGCATGCTCCATATCACTATATACAAGAAGATGTATAACTTATACCAGCTGTACATATATAATTATATACAGGAGATGCCCAGGTTATACCAGCTGTACATATATAATTATATACAGGAGATGCCCAGGTTATACCAGCATGCTCCATATCACTATATACAAGAAGATGTATAACTTATACCAGCTGTACATATATAATTATATACAGGAGATACCCAGGTTATACCAGCATGCTCCATATCACTATATACAGGAAGATGTATAACTTATACCAGCTGTACATACATAATTATATACAGGAGATGCCCAGGTTATACCAGCATGCTCCATATCACTATATACAAGAAGATGTATAACTTATACCAGCTGTACATATATAATTATATACAGGAGATGCCCAGGTTATACCAGCTGTACATATATAATTATATACAGTAGATGCCCAGGTTATACCAGCATGCTCCATATCACTATATACAAGAAGATGTATAACTTATACCAGCTGTACATATATAATTATATACAGGAGATTCCCAGGTTATACCAGCTGTACATATATAATTATATACAGGAGATGCCCAGGTTATACCAGCATGGTCCATATCACTATATACAAGAAGATGTATAACTTATACCAGCTGTACATATATAATTATATACTGGAGATGCCCAGGTTATACCAGCATGGTCCATATCACTATATACAAGAAGATGTATAACTTATACCAGCTGTACATATATAATTATATACAGGAGATACCCAGGTTATACCAGCATGCTCCATATCACTATATACAGGAAGATGTATAACTTATACCAGCTGTACATATATAATTATATACAGGAGATACCCAGGTTATACCAGCATGCTCCATATCACTATATACAGGAAGATGTATAACTTATACCAGCTGTACATATATAATTATATACAGGAGATGCCCAGGTTATACCAGCATGGTCCATATCACTATATACAAGAAGATGTATAACTTATACCAGCTGTACATATATAATTATATACAGGAGATACCCAGGTTATACCAGCATGGTCCATATCACTATATACAAGAAGATGTATAACTTATACCAGCTGTACATATATAATTATATACAGGAGATACCCAGGTTATACCAGCATGCTCCATATCACTATATACAAGAAGATGTATAACTTATACCAGCTGTACATATATAATTATATACAGGAGATACCCAGGTTATACCAGCATGCTCCATATCACTATATACAAGAAGATGTATAACTTATACCAGCTGTACATATATAATTATATACAGGAGATACCCAGGTTATACCAGCATGCTCCATATCACTATATACAAGAAGATGTATAACTTATACCAGCTGTACATATATAATTATATACAGGAGATACCCAGGTTATACCAGCATGGTCCATATCACTATATACAGGAAGATGTATAACTTATACCAGCTGTACATATATAATTATATACAGGAGATACCCAGGTTATTCCAGCTGTACATATATAATTATATACAGGAGATACCCAGGTTATACCAGCATGCTCCATATCACTATATACAAGAAGATGTATAACTTATACCAGCTGTACATATATAATTATATACAGGAGATACCCAGGTTATACCAGCATGGTCCATATCACTATATACAAGAAGATGTATAACTTATACCAGCTGTACATATATAATTATATACAGGAGATACCCAGGTTATACCAGCATGGTCCATATCACTATATACAGGAAGATGTATAACTTATACCAGCTGTACATATATAATTATATACAGGAGATACCCAGGTTATACCAGCATGCTCCATATCACTATATACAGGAAGATGTATAACTTATACCAGCTGTACATATATAATTATATACAGGAGATACCCAGGTTATACCAGCATGCTCCATATCACTATATACAAGAAGATGTATAACTTATACCAGCTGTACATATATAATTATATACAGGAGATACCCAGGTTATACCAGCTGTACACATATAATTATATACAGGAGATACCCAGGTTATACCAGCATGCTCCATATCACTATATACAAGAAGATGTATAACTTATACCAGCTGTACATATATAATTATATACAGGAGATACCCAGGTTATACCAGCATGCTCCATATCACTATATACAAGAAGATGTATAACTTATACCAGCTGTACATATATAATTATATACAGGAGATACCCAGGTTATACCAGCATGGTCCATATCACTATATACAGGAAGATGTATAACTTATACCAGCTGTACATATATAATTATATACAGGAGATACCCAGGTTATACCAGCATGCTCCATATCACTATATACAAGAAGATGTATAACTTATACCAGCTGTACATATATAATTATATACAGGAGATACCCAGGTTATACCAGCATGGTCCATATCACTATATACAAGAAGATGTATAACTTATACCAGCTGTACATATATAATTATATACAGGAGATACCCAGGTTATACCAGCATGCTCCATATCACTATATACAAGAAGATGTATAACTTATACCAGCTGTACATATATAATTATATACAGGAGATACCCAGGTTATACCAGCATGCTCCATATCACTATATACAGGAAGATGTATAACTTATACCAGCTGTACATATATAATTATATACAGGAGATACCCAGGTTATACCAGCATGCTCCATATCACTATATACAAGAAGATGTATAACTTATACCAGCTGTACATATATAATTATATACAGGAGATGCCCAGGTTATACCAGCATGCTCCATATCACTATATACAGGAAGATGTATAACTTATACCAGCTGTACATATATAATTATATACAGGAGATACCCAGGTTATACCAGCATGCTCCATATCACTATATACAAGAAGATGTATAACTTATACCAGCTGTACATATATAATTATATACAGGAGATGCCCAGGTTATACCAGCATGGTCCATATCACTATATACAGGAAGATGTATAACTTATACCAGCTGTACATATATAATTATATACAGGAGATACCCAGGTTATACCAGCATGCTCCATATCACTATATACAGGAAGATGTATAACTTATACCAGCTGTACATATATAATTATATACAGGAGATACCCAGGTTATACCAGCTGTACATATATAATTATATACAGGAGATACCCAGGTTATACCAGCATGCTCCATATCACTATATACAAGAAGATGTATAACTTATACCAGCTGTACATATATAATTATATACAGGAGATACCCAGGTTATACCAGCATGCTCCATATCACTATATACAGGAAGATGTATAACTTATACCAGCTGTACATATATAATTATATACAGGAGATACCCAGGTTATACCAGCATGGTCCATATCACTATATACAGGAAGATGTATAACTTATACCAGCTGTACATATATAATTATATACAGGAGATACCCAGGTTATACCAGCATGCTCCATATCACTATATACAGGAAGATGTATAACTTATACCAGCTGTACATATATAATTATATACAGGAGATACCCAGGTTATACCAGCTGTACATATATAATTATATACAGGAGATACCCAGGTTATACCAGCATGGTCCATATCACTATATACAGGAAGATGTATAACTTATACCAGCTGTACATATATAATTATATACAGGAGATACCCAGGTTATACCAGCATGCTCCATATCACTATATACAAGAAGATGTATAACTTATACCAGCTGTACATATATAATTATATACAGGAGATACCCAGGTTATACCAGCATGGTCCATATCACTATATACAAGAAGATGTATAACTTATACCAGCTGTACATATATAATTATATACAGGAGATACCCAGGTTATACCAGCTGTACATATATAATTATATACAGGAGATGCCCAGGTTATACCAGCATGCTCCATATCACTATATACAAGAAGATGTATAACTTATACCAGCTGTACATATATAATTATATACAGGAGATACCCAGGTTATACCAGCATGCTCCATATCACTATATACAAGAAGATGTATAACTTATACCAGCTGTACATATATAATTATATACAGGAGATACCCAGGTTATACCAGCATGCTCCATATCACTATATACAGGAAGATGTATAACTTATACCAGCTGTACATATATAATTATATACAGGAGATACCCAGGTTATACCAGCATGCTCCATATCACTATATACAAGAAGATGTATAACTTATACCAGCTGTACATATATAATTATATACAGGAGATACCCAGGTTATACCAGCTGTACATATATAATTATATACAGGAGATGCCCAGGTTATACCAGCATGCTCCATATCACTATATACAAGAAGATGTATAACTTATACCAGCTGTACATATATAATTATATACAGGAGATACCCAGGTTATACCAGCATGCTCCATATCACTATATACAAGAAGATGTATAACTTATACCAGCTGTACATATATAATTATATAGAGGAGATACCCAGGTTATACCAGCTATACATATATAATTATATACAGGAGATGCCCAGGTTATACCAGCATGGTCCATATCACTATATACAAGAAGATGTATAACTTATACCAGCTGTACATATATAATTATATACAGGAGATACCCAGGTTATACCAGCATGGTCCATATCACTATATACAGGAAGATGTATAACTTATACCAGCTGTACATATATAATTATATACAGGAGATGCCCAGGTTATACCAGCATGCTCCATATCACTATATACAAGAAGATGTATAACTTATACCAGCTGTACATATATAATTATATACAGGAGATGCCCAGGTTATACCAGCATGCTCCATATCACTATATACAAGAAGATGTATAACTTATACCAGCTGTACATATATAATTATATACAGGAGATACCCAGGTTATACCAGCTGTACATACATAATTATATACAGGAGATGCCCAGGTTATACCAGCATGCTCCATATCACTATATACAAAAGATGTATAACTTATACCAGCTGTACATATATAATTATATACAGGAGATGCCCAGGTTATACCAGCATGCTCCATATCACTATATACAGGAAGATGTATAACTTATACCAGCTGTTCATATATAATTATATTCAGGAGATACCCAGGTTATACCAGCTGTACATATATAATTATATACAGGAGATACCCAGGTTATACCAGCATGGTCCATATCACTATATACAGGAAGATGTATAACTTATACCAGCTGTACATGTGTAATTATATACAGGAGATACCCAGGTTATACCAGCATGCTCCATATCACTATCTACAAGAAGATGTATAACTTATACCAGCTGTACATATATAATTATATACAGGAGATGCCCAGGTTATACCAGCATGGACCATATCACTTTATACAAGAAGATGTATAACTTATACCAGCTGTACATATATAATTATATACAGGAGATACCCAGGTTATACCAGCTGTACATACATAATTATATACAGGAGATGCCCAGGTTATACCAGCATGCTCCATATCACTATATACAAAAGATGTATAACTTATACCAGCTGTACATACATAATTATATACAGGAGATGCCCAGGTTATACCAGCATGCTCCATATCACTATATACAAGAAGATGTATAACTTATACCAGCTGTACATATATAATTATATACAGGAGATACCCAGGTTATACCAGCATGCTCCATATCACTATATACAGGATGATGTATAACTTATACCAGCTGTACATATATAATTATATACAGGGGATACCCAGGTTATACCAGCATGCTCCATATCACTATATACAAGAAGATGTATAACTTATACCAGCTGTACATATATAATTATATACAGGAGATGCCCAGGTTATACCAGCATGCTCCATATCACTATATACAAGAGGATGTATAACTTATACCAGCTGTACATGTGTAATTATATACAGGAGATACCCAGGTTATACCAGCATGCTCCATATCACTGTATACAAGAAGATGTATAATTTATACCAGCTGTACATATATAATTATATAGAGGAGATACCCAGGTTATACCAGCTATACATATATAATTATATACAGGAGATGCCCAGGTTATACCAGCATGGTCCATATCACTATATAACAGAAGATGTATAACTTATACCAGCTGTACATGTGTAATTATATACAGGAGATGCCCAGGTTATACCAGCTGTACATATATAATTATATACAGGAGATACCCAGGTTATACCAGCATGCTCCATATCACTATATACAGGATGATGTATAACTTATACCAGCTGTACATATATAATTATATACAGGAGATACCCAGGTTATACCAGCATGGTCCATATCACTATATACAGGAAGATGTATAACTTATACCAGCTGTACATATATAATTATATACAGGAGATGCCCAGGTTATACCAGCTGTACATATAAAATTATATACAGGAGATGCCCAGGTTATACCAGCTGTACATATATAATAATATACAGGAGATGCCCAGGTTATACCAGCATGCTCCATATCACTATATACAGGATGATGTATAGCTTTGTATGTTCGTGGTAGACTGGCTCATGCTCTGTCTTATTTGATATATTTATTTTCTTTCTAACAGAAAAACCCCGTGTGAACAACATCCTGACCTCTGCGACGGAGCCGTATGACCTTTCCTTCTCCCGATCCTTTCAGAATCTCTCCCACCTCCCTCCATCCTATGAGTCGGCCGTCAAGACCAATCCAAGTAAATATTCCTCCCTGAAGAGATTAAGTAGGTGTCGTTCATTTCATTTCATCTTCATTGCCTTGGGCAGCTGGTCAACATTGATGACCGGCCAACGTGCTGCGGCTAACGCATTTCATGTGCATTGCCTTTCTGTGTTTCTGCTTTATGTATAAAAACTCTAGGTGAAATTGATAAAACTCTCTTTCATCTCGATTCCAAAATGGAACATACTTCTGGTGCTGTATATTCGGATGATGGTTTAGACTAACCCAAACTCCAACCACCCCACCCCACCCCAACGCCTGCCTAAGAAACGAGTACCATCACTTTTGCATGAAGAACTAGAGTAAACCAACTAATAGCATCCGTCAGACCATACCCCATCTTAGAAATGCCCCACTGCTTTTGACCCAACTTTCTAGAAAAACCCTACCTTTCGGAAATGAAGACCACCAAGACTATTTGCTGGAAGCACGATGAGGCCTTCAAAGCCTAAAGTAGCTGTTTCTCTCCTAGCTGTGTTTCTCCTTTTATCTACGCCTGTTTTTAAAAAACTGAAACAGATGGCGACAGAAAAGAATAAGGTAATGGATGGAGACAACAGAACGATGATTTATGTAGAAACACTCAATCGGGTGCTCCGCCACCATTTCTTCATCCTTTTTCCCTCTTCTTCACCTTTTCCTCCTGACCTCACGCTAGATCTTATCCACGCCTCTTGCACTGAACGAAAATATAAACACAACACTTTCGGTTTTGCTCTCATTTTGCATGAGCTGAACTCAAAGATCTGAAACATTTTCTACATACACAAAAGACCCATTACTCTCAAATATTGTTTACAAATCTGTCTAAATCTGTGTTAGTGAGTAGAGTTGAGCGAACTTCTGTTTTAAGTTCGGGTTCGGGTTATCCAAGCATCCCGTTATGGATTCCGCTACCACGGACCATAACGGCATTTGGAACACGGGGATTCTTCAATGAACCCGAACCTTGGACCACACGGAGGACCTGGGGTGACGTCACCGTCATGTGATCAGTGCAGGGGGCGTGGCTCAGTACTGGATTGGATAAGAGGTCGTAGGCTACCACCTCTTATCTAATCCAGTACTGAGCCACGCCCCCTGCACTGATCACATGACGGTGACGTCACCCCAGGTCCTCCGTGTTGTCCAAGGTTCGGGTTCATTGAAGAATCTCCTTATGGATTCCAAATGCCGTTATGGTCTGTGGTAGCGGAATCCATAGCGGGATGCTTCGATAACCCGAAAATGAACTTAAAACAGAAGTTCGCTCAACTCTATTAGTGAGCACTTCTCCATTGCCGAGATAATCCATCCCACCTCACAGGTGTGGCAGATCAAGGTGCTGATTAGACAGCATGAATGTCGCACAGGGGTGCCTTAGACTCCTCACAATGAAAGGCCACTCTGAAATGTGCAGTTTGATCAAACAGCACAATGCCACAAATGTCGCAACGTTTCAGGGAGCGTGCAATTGGCATGCTGACTGCAGGAATGTCTACCAGAGCTGTTGCCCGTGCAAGGAATCTTCATTTCTCTACCATAAGACTCCTCTAAAGGCGTTTCATAGAATTTGGCAGTACATCCAACCGGCCTCACAACCGCAGATCACGTGTAACCACACCAGCCCAGGACCTCCATATCCAGCATCCTGTCTGCCATCTGTCCTGAACAGTGAAAACCAGGACTCGCCCGTGAACAGAACGCCTCTCCAATGTGCCAGACGCCATCGAATGTGAGCATTTGCCCACTCAAGAAGGTTACGACGACGAACTGCAGCCAGGTCCAGACCCCGATGAGGGCGATGAGCATGCAGAGGAGCTTCCCTGAGACGGTTTCTGACAGTTTGTGCAGAAATTCTTTGGTTATGTAAACCGATTGTTGCTGCAGCTTTCCGGGTGGCTGGTCTCAGACGATCATGAAGGTGAACATGCTGGATGTGGAGGTCCTGGGCTGGTGTGGTTAAACGTGGTCTGCGGTTGTGAGGCCGGATGGATGTACTGACAAATTCTCTGAAACGCCTTTGGAGACGGCTTATGCAGGGCCGGCGCTACCGTTAGGCGAACTAGGTGTTCGCTTAGGGCGCCGGCCTGCTGGGGGCGCCCTGGTGGGCTCCCCCTGTCTGGGGCTGCAGCGCTGGGCGAGCGGCTCTTGAGCCACTCCCAGCGCGATTACAGGGGGGCAAGGAGGTGGAGGTCCTTCTTAAAGAGAACCTGTCACCAGGAAATTCACTGATAAAGCAGGCATGCTGCCTTGTAGGACTCACTCTGCTGAATATAATGATACCTTTTACTTGGTGATCTGTTGCTTTATTGTGGAGAAATATTACTTTTAATCCATATGCTAATGAGCTGATATGAGTCCAGTAGTTGATATGAGTCCAGCATTTTTTCTATTCAGAGCTGTAGCCCCGCCCCTATTCACTTCTTCAGTTGTAAAAGGGCGTGGTTTAAAAAAATGACCTGCATTATAGCCAATACAAGCCTTGCTGCCTTTCACTTTAAAGCCTAACTGCCATACCTGACATGTCCCTTATCAGCCATCATGTGTTTATCACCCCATGAATAAACTAGCCCTTATTATAATTACTAACTTCAATAGTATATTCCTCCCCCTTTTTTTACCTAAGCATTCCCTGTTATTCATTTTCCCTCCAGTTATTAAAATGAATGAATGATGTAATAAACCACGCCCCTTTTACAACTGAAGAAGTGAATAGGGGAGTGGCTATAAATAGAAAAAACGCTGGACTCATATCAACTACTGGACTCAAATCAGCTCATTAGCATATGGATTAAAAGTACTATTTCTCCACAATAAAGCACCAGATCATCAAGTAAAAGGTATCATTATATTCAGCAGAGTGAGTCCTACAAGGCAGCATGCCTGGTTTATCAGTGAATTTCCTGGTGACAGGTTCCCTTTAAATATGGCAGAGCAGGCACTTGCTTACCCTGATGGCAGGTGCTTGCTCTGCCAGAAAATTACCAGAGCAGAGGAGGCGGGCGGCAAGGGAGGCTGTTCCAGCAGCTCCCCACTCCTCCCTCGCGCGCCCTCTGTGATGCCGGGAGCCTCAATATGATGTCATACTGGCCCCGGCATACTAAACGGCGTGCTGGAGGACTGAGGAGCTGCACCACACCGGACCCCAGGGAGGTGAGTGTCTGCCTGTGTGTGTCTGTCAGTGAGTGAGTGTATGTCTGTCTGTCAGTGAGTGTGTGTATGTCAGTGAGTGTGTATGCATGTCTGTCAGTGAGTATCTGAGTGATTGTATGTCTTTCAGTGTGTGTCGTTCAGTGAGTGTGTGCATGTCTGTCAGTGTGTGCGTGTCTGTCAGTGTGTGCGTGTCCGTCAGTGTGTGCGTGTCTTTCAGTCAGTGTGTGCGTGTCTGTCAGTGTGTGCGTGTCTGTCTGTCAGTGTGTGCGAGTCTGTCTGTCAGTGTGTGCGTGTCTGTCAGTGTGTGTGTGTCTGTCAGTGTGTGTGTGTCTGCCAGTGAGTAAGTGACATGGCGGGGGGCGGCAAAATGGATCTTTGCCTAGGGCGGGAAAAATCCTTGCACCGGCCCTGGGCTTATGGTAGAGAAATAAACATTCATTGCACGGGCAACTGCTCTGGTAGACATTCCTGCAGTCAGCATGCCAATTGCACGCTCCCTCAAACGTTGCGACATCTGTGGCATTGGCATTGTGCTGTGTGATCAAACTGCACATTTCAGAGTGGCCTTTTATTGTGGGCAGTCTAAGGCACATCTGAGCAACATTTATGCTGTCTAATCAGCACCTTGATCTGCCACACCTGTGAGGTGGGATGGATTATCTCGGCAAAGCAGAAGTGCTCACTAACACAGATTTAGACATATTTAAGAGTAATGGGTCTTTTGTGTCTGTAGAAAATGTTTCAGGTCTTTGAGTTCAGAGCGTTGAATTTATATTTTTGTTCAGTGTATTTCACAACCAAAGGTCGCAGATGAAAGGCAAATCTTCGCCCAGAACCATAATGCAGACGGATCCACCTTCCCCCCTTCCTCTGTCATCCTTGCCCATTTTTGTTTTGGTAAAACAGGCACAGATGACAACAGAGGGGGAATGGACAAGCGACTCACGAGGACCTAGGAAACATCCAACCTCTCCCTGTGTGGCATACATTTGTAAAACATGAATCCAGAGAAGATTCGCCCATGTTGGGGTCAAATTCTACTTCTGCCGGAACGATGTAAAAGAATATTTCTTGATTTGGTATAATGCATTTCTGGATTTGCTGAATTTTTTAGGACGTTTAGGAAGATGAATTGCTTTTCACTGTCACTTCAGAGATATAACAGTTCACCTTCTATCTAGCCAGGCAGACAGAAAATATCCTTCACCGCGCAAGCGGTTTAGCAAATCCGAACCAAATTGCTCACTTTGCGGTGACACACCCAATGTGCGGAGAACCCAGGACTGCTCTGGCACAGCAGAATTCATCAGTGCCAGCGCCAGGGCTGAAGGCTTCCTTTGCATATGTATGAATGAACAGACTAGACCACTCAATTACCATGACGACTATTAGGGAAGGCACCGCCGCAATCATTTGACTCACCCGGGAAGGATATCTTAACTACACCGGCTAATTTCTTTTGCATAGAAAGCAATATTTTCCTCGGAAAGACAAGGAGGAAATTATAAAGCGCTCCCGGAGACTCGGGAGCGGTGAATATTTATTAACTTTGATCTCGCATAAGCGAGACAATAAATCACGTGGTGGCAGATCCAGGGATCTCAAACAGGGGTAAGGGTACGTTCACACTAGCGTTAAAGTTTTCCGGTATTAAGTTCTGTCCTAGGAGCTCAATACCGGAAAAAAACGCTTCAGTTTTATCCTAATGCATTCTGAATGGAGAGCAATCCGTTCAGGATGCATCAGGACGTCTTCCGTTCAGTTCCTTTACGGTATTTGGTAGGCTGCGGTATTTTCTCTGGCGAAAATTCTGGAACACTTGCCTAAATGCCGGATTCCAGCATTCATTTCCATTGAAATGTATTAATGCCGGATCCGGTACCAAGTGTTCCGGAAAAACGGATCTGGTTTCCCGGTCTGCGCATGCGCAGACCTTTAAATCTGTGGGGGGAAAAATGCCGGATCCGGTTTTCCGGATGACACAGGAGAGACGGATCCGGTATTGCAATGCATTTGTTAGACGGATCCGCACCGGTGATTGTCAGGAATCCTTCTGTATGGAGACGAGCCACGGCATTAGCGATCACTGCTCCCCATACTGTAGAGGAGATCGCTGCATGTTAATGTGTCTCCTCCACTGACGAGCAGGTGATTGTCAGGAAGGAACCCTTCTGTATGGAGACGAGCCACGGCATTAGCGATCACTGCTCCGTATACTGTGGAGGAGATCGCTGCATGTTAATGTGTCTCCTCCACTGACGAGCAGGCGATTGTCAGGAAGGAACCCTTCTGTATGGAGACGAGCCACGGCATTAGCGATCACTGCTCCCCATACTGTGGAGGAGATCGCTGCATGTTAATGTGTCTCCTCCACTGACGAGCAGGCGATTGTCAGGAAGGAATCCTTCTGTATGGAGACGAGCCACAGCATTAGCGATCACTGCTCCGTATACTGTGGAGGAGATCACTGCATGTTAATGTCTCTACTCCACTGACGAGCAGGCGATTGTCAGGATGGAACCCTTCTGTATGGGGGCGAGCCACGGCATTAGCGATCACTGCTCCGTATACTGTGGAGGAGATCGCTGCATGTTAATGTGTCTCCTCCACTGACGAGCAGGTGATTGTCAGGAAGGAACCCTTCTGTATGGAGACGAGCCACAGCATTAGCGATCACTGCTCCCCATACTGTGGAGGAGATCGCTGCATGTTAATGTGTCTCCTCCACTGACGAGCAGGTGATTGTCAGGAAGGAACCCTTCTGTATGGGGACAAGTGATGGCAATAAGGATCACTGCTCCCCGTACTGTGGAGGAGATTGCTGCATGTTAATGTGTCTCCTTCACTGACGAGCAGGTGATTGTCAGGAAGGAACCCTTCTGTATGGAGACGAGCCACAGCATTAGCGATCACTGCTCCCCATACTGTGGAGGAGATCGCTGCATGTTAATGTGTCTCCTCCACTGACGAGCAGGTGATTGTCAGGATGGAACCCTTCTGTATGGGGACGAGCCACGGCATTAGCGATCACTGCTCCCCATACTCTGGAGGAGATCGCTGCATGTTAATGTGTCTACTCCACTGACGAGCAGGCGATTGTCAGGATGGAACCCTTCTGTATGGAGACGAGCCATGGCATTAGTGATCACTGCTCCCCATACTCTGGAGGAGATCGCTGCATGTTAATGTGTCTCCTCCACTGACGAGCAGGCGATTGTCAGGATGGAATCCTTCTGTATGGGGACGAGCCACGGCATTAGCGATCACTGCTCCGTATACTCTGGAGGAGATCGCTGCATGTTAATGTGTCTCCTCCACTGACGAGCAGGTGATTGTCAGGAAGGAACCCTTCTGTATGGAGACGAGCCACAGCATTAGCGATCACTGCTCCCCATACTGTGGAGGAGATCGCTGCATGTTAATGTGTCTCCTCCACTGACGAGCAGGTGATTGTCAGGAAGGAACCCTTCTGTATGGGGACAAGTGATGGCAATAAGGATCACTGCTCCCCGTACTGTGGAGGAGATTGCTGCATGTTAATGTGTCTCCTCCACTGACGAGCAGGCGATTGTCAGGAAGGAACCCTTCTGTATGGGGATGAGACAGCTGGATGTGTCTTCAGTAAATGACCTATTGGTACAATCACGTTTTTATGTTTAACATCTGTTTAAAGGGAATCTGTCACCTCTGGCCCTACAGTAATACGTGTCTAGGACATCTGCAGATGTCTGTATTTGCATGACCCCCCCCCCCCCCGAGGCCCCCCCCCCACTCCCACCCCCCACCCCTATTTCTGGTCATGGAATGCATAGAGAGGACTTCTCCTGGGGTCAGTGCATTTCATGGCTGTCGGTGGCACATTGTGCGGGGATGGGGTGCGTACGGACATAGAAATTACCGATCCGCAGTCAGAGGCAGGCGTTCTATTCATGCATTGCTGCACTTACCAGGAATTGCCGGAGGTGACAGGTTCCCTTTACAGCATTGATGTTATTTTTAATTTTGAATGTCATTATCTATGTTTAAACAAGAACCATAAAATCCGGCATTTTTGCACTGACCACTAAGCCTAATAATGAAACAAACAAACTTATGCCTAAACTAGGCTATGCAACCTATCTTGACCCGGGTGTGACATTTAAAACTTCACTTTTATTGATTATAAATAAAACAGGTTTATCCTATTTTGGACCAAACATAAGAGAAGTGATTAAAAATACAGTCACCACTCCGCCAAAATGCGACAGAATCTGTTACGATAGGTAGAGGAGGTGTGCACGCTCTCCCTCCTATTCGTTTTAATCACAGGGCTCAATGGTGATAGCTGTTATATATGTTGAAGTATCAATGTTTAATCAGTGTCCAGTTGCAGCATTTGCTTGTTGCTGAAACTGCAGCCAGGGCGCTATTGTTTGTGCGCTCTCCCAGGCTATCACCTTAGTCCAGGATCTACCCTTTCTTGGTGCTGGAGTGCTGCAGAAAAGGTACTGCATACACCTTAAACGCCAGCACCAAGGAGCCCTGGTTAAGAGTTATTCGCTACCTAGCTTGAGCTATTGAGTAGAAAGTTGGCTGGGTGGTATACTGCTCTAAAATCTAAATCTGCCCCCAACATGTTTCACCAACATTATGGCTTCATCAGGGAATGGGCATGCAATGCTGCCCATTCCCTGATGAGCCATAATGTTGGTGAGACTATGTTGAGCAGACTAGATTTTAGACAGTATACCACCCAGCCAACTATCTACTAAATAGCTCAAGCTAGTAGCGATAACTCTTAACCAGGGCTCCTTGATGCTGGCGTTTAAGGTATGCAGTACCTTCTCTGCAGCACCAGCCAGAAAGGGCAGATCCTGGACTAAGGTGATAGCCTGGGAGGCGACAGGCAGTAGCGCCCCTGGCTGCAGTTTCAGCAACAAGCAAATGCTGCAACTGGACACTGATTAAACATGATACTTCAACATATATAACAGCTATCACCATTGAGCCCTGTGATTAAAGCGAATAGGAGGAGAGCGTGCACACCTCCTCTACCTATCGTAACAGATTCTGTCGCATTTTGGCGGAGTGGTGACTGTATTTTTAATCACTTCTCTTATGTTTGGTCCAAAATAGGATAAACCTGTTTTATTTATAATCAATAAAAGTGAAGTTTTAAATGTCACACCCGGGTCAAGATAGGTTGCATAGCCTAGTTTAGGCATAAGTTTGTTTGTTTAGTTAATACGACCTTACCCGGGTTGGGTCTCTGAGAATTTAAGCCTAATAATGGGCGCCAGTTCTTGGTCGGTACCGATGTCTTCCCCGCAGCTATCTGCTCATCCGTCATTCTAATCCTGCCTGTAATGACATCACCTCTGTGTATAGATAAGACAGGATCCACCATTCAGGTGATTGTCAGAGCTTATCTATTCCCTCCCTGTACAATGACCTCCCCCATAGAAGTCAATGAGGTCCCCTCCTGTCCACTGAGCCTCTAGCCCTTATGGCTGCTGTAAAGCAATGTACTTAATGCTTTCTAAATGCTGTTAAGAACAGCTCAGGCAAGATGGCTGCCCCCATAATCATGTTCAAGATGGCCGCCCCATAATTATGTTCAAGATGGCTACCCCCATAATCATGTTCAAGATGGCCGCCCCATAATTATGTTCAAGATGGCTACCCCCATAATCATGTATAAGATAGCCGATCCCATAATCATGTTCAAGATGGCCGTCCCCATAATCATGTTCAAGATGGCCGCCCCATAATTATGTTCAAGATGGCCGCCCCATAATTATGTTCAAGATGGCTACCCCCATAATCATGTTCAAGATGGCCGCCCCATAATTATGTTCAAGATGGCTACCCCCATAATCATGTTCAAGATGGCCGAACCCATAATCATCTTCAGAAATAGGAGAAATATATCTGCAATGAAAATCAGAAAATAAAAAGAGATTAGAAAAAAAAGGAGATCTGCTACTATCTGCTGATAACATTTCTGGTGACACATTTCCTTTCAATGGACATTAGATGAATAGATAGATACATAGATAGATAGATAGATAGATAGATAGATATGAGATAGATGATAGATAGATAGATAGATAGATAGATAGATAGATAGATAGATATGAGATAGATGATAGATAGATATGAGATAGATAGATAGATAGATAGATATATAGGAGATAGATGATAGATAGATAGATAGATAGATAGATATGAGATAGATAGATAGATATGAGATAGATGATAGATAGGAGATATGAGATAGATGATAGATAGATATGAGATAGATAGATAGATAGATAGATATAAAACTTATGATAGGCAGTCAATGCTGTGTTAATATAAATGCAATATGGAAATAAGTCACCCGGCGTCCTTTATTTCGCTCTACGTACATATACGGCTCGGAGTATATGCAGGCTGTTTTCTGCTGTTTTCCGCTGTTTTCTGCTGTTTTCCGCTGTTTTCTGCTGTTTTCGTTTCTTCTTTGTCCGGGCCAGAGGTGCCGCCGTTGCATACTTCTTCTGTACCGCACTTCAGTCGGATTGCGATATTCCAGCTTCCTGTACGCCATCATTATATCTTGGGATCGGTGAGCGCCGCTCCTTTGTGTCTTCCTCTTTTTAATGCTCACATCCTTTCGTGCAGCCAATCACTGGCCTTAGTGGTTTTGTTGGTATGCGCGGCACTGGACCTCCGAGGCTAGTGATTGGCTGCATACGTGTAGGATTGTATACGGGAGTGGCGGAGGATTCAGCTGGTTAGATTTTACATTCTGGACACCATTCTACTCCAATTACAGTCACATTAACGTTTGCTACATCTGTATTCTCGCATGACAGCCAAACTCTTTGCCGCTCTGATGATGTCATCGCCCCAAATTAGCATACTGTAATACAGGAAATAGCAACCAATGGATATTTCCTCTGATTAAATCGGTGATAATTTGACTTTATTCTGCCGGCTTCTTTGTGGGATACGGAATCATCGAGCTGGAAAATATGACTAAATTCAGTAAACAACAGCTTGATGTCTTTGAATGTGAAAGGCAGCGCAGACAATTCTCAACCTTTCGGCAGTGTGGGAGGATGTTGGCAGGAGGACCCCCGAGTGCAACCTCTCAGGTGCTGCGGGTAGAACACGCTAAAAATAATGTCTTTCCTTCCTCCACTTCATCCAAAGCAATTGTTTCTTCTCTGTGGTTGAGATTCCAGCGAGAAGAACGGATCCTGCGTCCCTGGAGCTCCCTGCAGAAGCCATGTAACCTAGGGAAGGTGTATGAGGTCTGCATGAAAGAGCCTTGGTGCCGGGTATATATCATGCAGCAGCCTCAAGATGAAGATACAGGACTTCTATCATAAGGAGTATTACCATAGATAGATAGATAGATAGATAGATAGATAGATAGATAGATAGTATTCGGCAGTGTCCTGAATAGGAGGATCCTCGGCTTCCTCACCCAGCACAACGTTCTCAGCAGAAGCCACGCAGGCTTCATGCCAAACCACCGCACCACCGACCACATCTACACCCTGAAGAGCCACATCCACAATCAAAAGCAAGGAAAGATCTATGCCTGCTTTGTGGACTTTAAGAAGGCCTTTGACTCAGTGTGGCACCAGGGCCTATTCCTGAAACTTCTCGAAAGCGGAATAGGAGGAACAACATCTGATGTCATCAGAAGTTCCTACACTGAGAAGGTGAATGGGAGGAGAACGGCTTATTTCTGGCAGAGCCGAGGCGTCGGACAGGGCAGCAGCCTCAGTCCAACCCTTAATAACATCTATATCAATGAGCTGGATCGTCCTCAGCACCCGGTCGCACCCTCCATGACACCGAGGTGAAATTTCTCCTTTATCCAGATGATCTTCTGCTACTATCACCAACTGAGAGAGGTCTCCAAGATAACCTGAAAATCCTGGAGAAGTTCGGTAACACGTGGGCACTGCCCATCAATCCAAAGAAAACCAGCATCATGGTGTTCCAGAAAAGAAACCGGAAACCAGCCGGGCGACCTACCCTCCTGCTAAACAACTGTCCACTATCAGAAACAGACAGCTACACCTACCTGGGCCTAAAAATCAGCCGATCAGGGAGTTATAAGAAAGCCATGGAAACACTGAGAGACAAGGCGAGCAAAACCTTCTATGCCATCAGAAAATGTCTGTATCACCTTAGAGCACCAGTGACCGTCTGGCTTAAAATCCTTGACACCATCATCGTCCCAATCCTCCTGTTTGGCAGCGAAGTCTGGGGCCCAGACACATACCCAGACTGGGCAAAGTGGGACTCTGGGCCAACAGAATTATTCCACCTAGAACTCTTCAAACACCTTCTCCAGCTCCATCGGAGCACCTCAAACAGCGCCTGTCGGGCAGAGCTGGGCAGATTCCCACTATACCCTGCTGTCCAGAAGAGGGCGCTATCATTCAGAGCCCACCTGCATAGCGGCAGTCCCAGCTCCGACCATCACAAAGCCCTGCTACACCAAGAAGCCCCAGAAAGACAAATCACCCGGCAACAAGTCACCCAAACCCAGCCTGACCAAGCCATCGACAATTACAGCCTAGCAAAGGGGGAATCCACAGGATGATATACAAGGGCAAAGACGAGTATATCAGCATCTGGAGCAACGACATACGAACATCACAGAAGCTGGCAGTATACCATAGCCTGCGGAGGGAGTACAAACTGCCCCATACCTGGAGAAACTGCCCGATCCAAGAGACCGACAGATCCTGAGCCGCTATAGACTGAGCGCCCACAGCCTGCTCATTGAATCGGGGCGTCACCAACAGAGGTACCAGCCCAGGGAGAGCAGACTGTGCCAACAGCGCGACCAGGAGGCCGGGGAGGATGAGGCTCACTTCCTGCTGCCGTGCCCCAAATACTCAGCAGTGAGGGACTCTCGCTTCAGGAGACTGTCTGATCTCTGCCCAGACTTCACCTCCATGGAGGAGGAAGAGAGACTCTCCATACTGCTGGGGGAGGAGGAGAACACTGCGGCCGGGCCATCGCAGCACAATATATTACTGCCTTCCATAGACTGAGAGGAACCTGATGTAACATGGACTCCTATATCCCCACCCATACTCAATTATTTCTCACTTGCTTTGGCAATGCCAATATTTATTTATTCCTGCCAATAAAGCTGAGTTGAATTTAAATTGAATTAGATAGATAATAGATAGATAGATAGATAGATAGATAGATAGATAGATAGATAGATAGATAGATAGATATGAGATGAAGGCAGATAGACAAACAGATGGATAGATAGATTTTGGAGGGGACAGATTGCCGGCCTCTTGCCCCAGGATTATGGGCCCTCTTATCAGCCCACGCTAAACTTAAACCCCATGGCGATTTGACTGTGTTTGTGGCATCTGAGCGCTGTTTGGATATATTGAGCGCTCAGATCCAAGCCATCTGGGGATATGTTACATGTCTGTGTACTGTAAAGGGTGGGACATGGTATATTGAATAGTGATGTCTGTCCTATTGTCCCCACGTGTGTATTGGCGATTTCCCTTTGTCCTGAGAGATAATTGAATGAGTCCTCGATTGTCTCCAGGACAGAAGACATTGTGTATTCTCCTGCCTGGGATGATTACATTACCCATGTAGGGTAATTGTATCACAGGCAGAGGGGAGGGATATGCTGGGGGTGTCCGTATTGTCCCATTGTGTGTGATTGGCTGCTGTATCCCCTGTGTCGCAGTCTTCCTTCTGGTCCCCTAGGGGAGTGTCCACCAGGTGGGAGACCTGGATAAATACCGGGCAGGTAGCCCTCAATAAAGTTAGAATTACTGTTTAACCATTAATACGGAGCCTCGTCTCGTACTTGGGGGGAATTGCTACGTCAGAACGTTCTCTTGCCTGTTCCAGGAAAGGAGGACTTCGTATGGTTCCAGTTCGGTGGATTCCAGCGGTTGTGGGTTGCTGTGCTCTTCGCCAGGGGAATCGCCCGAACGGTATTAACCCTCACTATACCGGGTTATACCGTAACATCACCATATTTTTGTACCATTGAGTAGTCATAAATGGTCCCAGTTGAAGTAGCACTCCCACAAAAAATGTTATTCTCTGACCTGTTAGAAAGATACATGATGTAAACTGTAGTGAAGATGATTTTATTATCAGTAACTGTATTTGTGCATTATCCCCTCCCTTCTGATCCTCAGCTGTGTCATGTGACCAACACAACTGACCCTCCAAATAACACAGCCTCTTATATGTGGACAGGAAGTCAGTTTCTCTATGTATTCCTATGGGAGCCTCAATGTCAGTCTCATAGGAATGAATAGAGAAGTAACTGACTTCCTGTCTTGTATCAGTTGGACATCAGAGCGTTGGTCATATGACACAGCTGAGGATCAAAAGGGAGGTTATAACTCATAAATACAGTCTGTTCTGTCCTCCTTATGTGTGAAAGTACATAGCTTGACAGACAGTTAAACCTATCTCGGCAATGAATTGACAATGGAGTAACGTACAACTTCGTCTTTATTGCAAGGGTATACATATGTGACACAGCAATGCTACCATGAGCTTAGATGTGGAGGATGACTCCAGGGACTTCCAGACCATGTGCTAAAATGGCTGTAAATGAGGAAGATGGCTGCTATGTGCAGGGATGATGAAGTCACTAAGTTCATAGGTCACAAGCTATGGAATCTGAAGTAGACCAAACTTCTAATGTGAATAGCTGTAATGTATGTAAACGGCCACTAGATGGTGCTGTTACACAATCAACTGAGAATTATACATAAAGCAAATTGACTAGGGATCACCAGGACTTGGCATTTACCTAGGTTGTGCCAACACTAGCCCTACGTTCAGTAAACAAAGCACTCACAATATAACTAGGCCACCCCTGACGATCATCCCAACCATCCAACCGCAATATACAAAAGCACTCTCACAATGGTGACGCTTACATGTCTTTTGGTTGTTAACATGTTTTGATATTTTCGTTAATGTTATGTTTAGTGTCAGTGTTTAGGTCAATTCTTGCAGTTGTCGTCTGCATTACTGCCTGAAATTACATCTCAGCGACTCACTGTTTTTCAGACCAAGCTTTTGAGGAACTAAAATCACACACCACCAAACAAGTGCAGTGTCTAAATGTCTCTATTTTTCGTTGTTACAGCTGATAAAGAAGCCGATGAATATTATATGAGAAGACGCCATCTTCCAGACCTGGCTGCTCGGGGGACGCTTCCCCTCAATGTCATAAAAATGACCCAGGATCAGTTGAACTATAGAGAGAGACCAAGAAGACCTGTACGTGCCATGTCTCAAGACCGAGTCCTGTCTCCAGAAAAGAACATGCCTGGAGAAGAAGGGTATGGAATGCCATACGATCGAATCCTGTCAGATGAGCAGCTTCTATCTGCTGAACGGCTACACTCTCAAGATCCTCTTCTGTCACCAGACAAGGCCATGACCCTCAAAAGGTCTGACTTTCAAGAGAAATCTCTGTCAAGAGCCATTTCCCAAACGGATGTCTTTGTTTCCACGCCCGTATTGGATCGTTACCGGATGACAAAGATGCACTCTCATCCCAGTGCCTCAAATAACTTATATAACACGTTGGGTGTGAACCAAACTGCTGCCAAACGCCAAGCCTTTGCTTCACGGAGGCATAACACAGTCGAACAACTGCATTATATTCCTGGACACCACCAACAGTACCGCACAGCTAGCAAAACAGAAGTGACTGTTTGATTTACATGATGTGATTTGTAGATAATCGTTACAGACTGAAGCAGTCCCAGGATACCACACTACAGTGGCCTTGTGGGCCAAGAAGACCTCTGATTTTATGTCACATCGGTCAACCTCACGCCCATTACTCATTCTTGTCTATGTCGTGAGTGGTCACACGAAGCCGAAGAAACTGGATACAAAACATAGGGGCATTGAGGGAGTTTTTTTAAGGGCTTATCTATGCTAACGTTCTTGGGTTCATCTATAGGTCCATCAAAAGAGAAGCGTTCCTAGGAAGGAGGTGGTCAGCAAAGAGAACATGTATACTGACTGCTGGACAGAGCATTATGGCTGTAAGACATGGCTGACCAACTTACGTATGTAGCATGTAGTCAACACCTCGACGCCTCATATCCTTCATCAGTCCACCCAATATGTTACCAAGGGTCATCTATAACGGAATATTTATTAGTGCCTATAAATTGTCTGCTCTCTTAACGTAGGAACTAGCGGGGGTGCGTCTCAACAAGCACAAGACTAGAGCCCATCGTCCATCCAATTTTTATCTTTGTAAATAGATGTGGTAAGTAGATCGGGATGGGATTTCTTGTAGACAACTATTCAGTGATGTCACAACAAGTCTGTAAAATGCTTGACCTCACATGCCTTCCATCATAACTGAACATCTATGGAACTCATGTAACATAGCCGGCCGGTGAAGACATTTTTTTTTTTTTTTTTTTTGATTTCTCGAAAAGTTAGAACTTTTTGTGAGAGATGTATTAACCTGTTTTAGACCATATCAGAAGGAACCTAGATCTCATTTTTAATACAGAGATTATTGGCGTGTGATGTGGGCATATGTAGATTACTCATGTTGTAAAAAAAGAAAACAAAAAGTCCTTGCATCTCCAGATAAATACAAAAAGAGTGGGAATAACCCCTCGCTAAAAGTGTATTTATTCTGTCACCCCCATCTTCCCTCATATATTAGCCGTGTGGACGACCTAAGCTTACGGGAAAGAGGCCATTCTACAGCTCTGTAGATTTTAATAAATAAGTGACCCATCTCTGCATACTTGTGCCATATATTTCTAAAAGTAAGTCTCATTTACAGTTTTTCTATGTTTTTTAAAATAAAAATAAAAAATATTTAACCGTAGGTATTACAGTAATACCACATGCACACCCCCAAGCTTGTTACATTTTTACAAATATATATATCTATATTAAATATGAATATTCAGTGTAGTTAAATTTCTCAACGGTCATCTTGCAGTGTCACATGGATAAACATTTTCTAGTGATATGTGGTCTACATTGTTTTATAGACATATACGACATGACATTTTGTAATCAAAACTGTATAAAAAGAGAAAAAAATAATCCCATCTGTGCTTTGTAATCAAGCAAAAACAGGGAGCGGGAATTCAAGCGACGCCTGCTGGCTTCCAGAGGTATTACAGTCTGTAAAAATACAACTCGTGACATTTTTTTTTTTTTTAATTTTATTTAATTTTTTTAAAGTTCTGCAAAATTTAGAATTTACTCAAAAACTTTAGAGCGTCCTAAAACACGCCAAAAAAACGAACATATATAACATCCGTTAAGCTCATGAAATCAGTGCAAAGTTCGGAATCTGGAAATGCCGCTAATATGTCTGAAGGCATAATTGCACAAGTAAGTGTCTTAGCTAATAAAGTTTTGGTTGGTGGAACTTAAAAAAAAATAAAAATTTTTGGGTTAAGCCCTTAAGCTAGTTAGTGAGTTTCCTGTGTTTAACAAATTTAATATTTTTGTATGTGTGCTCTCATCTTTCCAGGCAGGGTTTACATTTTAATGTGATGTGACTAAATTGTAAAAAAATAAAATTATAAAATATATATAATAAAAAATTTAAAAAAATTGTAATTTATATAAAAAAATTATATATATTTAATTAAAAGGAATCGGTCACAATACACCTGCATATTAATCCAAACGAATTGCTATATGTGCAATTTCTGCCATTTCAATTGGTCCACAAATTCCCAAGAAATTTCTCTTTTTCTAATATGTAAATTTACTGCTCGGTGCAATGAGTGCATCACCATTGCACTAAAAGCCACGTTCCTTATTGCTGAGTGCCAGGGCCATGCCGTTTTAATATAATTATGTCTGGCTCTGTACGATGGCACCTGCACGCTTGCGGGTGATTACATCACTGCCGGCTGGGGGGCAGGGTGGGCACCAAAAAGGAGTGTGGCTTTCAGTGCACTGAGGTGCAACCATGACACCATCATTGCAACGAGCAGTTAATGTGCACCAATCAGGGTGGGTGAAAGAGCGTTTTAATCAGACCAGCGCACATCTAACAGTTTGTTAGGATTGATATGCAGGTACGTGGCGACAGACTCTTTTTAAAGATTTCACCCATTTTTTGTCCTGAACAAAAGGGAAAAAAATACAATGTAACATTCAAAAACAAAGACTACAAAAACTGTAATCTAAAAAAAAAAAAAAAACATATCAAAAAGATTCCCAAAAGTGCTTTATTTAAATGCCCAGATGAATTCCCATCAGTATGGCAACGCATAGAGTTTTTTTGTTTTTTTTTGCATTCCATCAAAAACAGCAATAAAATAATTTTCTATTTTTTTTTTGTTTTTGTTTATGGCTGTAAAATAAAAACCAGCTTTCAGTTCTAATGAAATCAGGCAAATCATAATATTTCTTCAGTAAAGATATTAAAAATCAGCTGTGACTTCACAATAAGTAAACCCTTTAATTCTGCCTTATTTTGGGCTAGTTTTAGGCGAAAACAAAAAACACAAACAAAATTGCCTATAGATTTTTGGAGCTCAATATGCATTGTCTGTTGCTCTGCTTGTCATATATTACACTGGCATCTTAATTTCATGGTATACTAAACTTCAGACATAAAATGTACATTAGAGGAAGCGAAATGTTTTTGTAAGGTGTGTAATAAATTATGTATGAAATAAAAGTCAAATGTTTTTAACCCTGGAGAGTTTTTCAGCTTGTAAAAGCTGGGGGAATTAAGGCGATGGTAAACTGTTGAGATCGTACTTTGAAATAAAGGATATTTACCCTTTCAAATCTTGATGGCTGATTTGTATCATTGGTACTTTTTGTAAAACGTGCTTTTTTGGGCGCAATTTTAATTAAAACTATTAATAATTACAGTCGTTATCCTCAATCTAGGAAGCACTCCTTATGCAGAATGATCCATTGCCTAATACAGGTCAAACTTATAGTTTTCCGCAGAATAAAAATTGGTGGCAGTGGGCTTAAAAACATAAAAGAACAGAGGCACGCCCTTCACTAGTCCTCTACCGCCCTCCACTCTTCTCCCGGCTCACCTCACCACAAATACTGGGAAGGTCTTCTCCGACTATCGCTGACTGACTGAGCCTTTCATAGAATTTCTCATGTGCTCTGCTGGAACATCGGTGGTGGTGAAGGATGGCTGAGGGTAAGCGTTCTTTTATGTTTTTAGACCCCCTTGATCCCACCGCCACTAATGTTTGACAGGAAAACTCAGAAAAGCACAAAAACAAGGAGAAATCACTTCCGTGACCAGTAATTGTTTGTGCGGCCACTTCCTGTGTGTCAAGTGGGGCCAGGAAGTAGCGACCAGCAGAGGACCAGGAAGCTTCGGAAAGTGGCAGCAGATGAGTAAGATGAGTAATACTGTTTTACACCATTCTGAGCCTATAAAAAAATGTAATCGGCTAGAAAACCCATTTAAGGGAGTTTTCTGAGACTTTTATACTGACGTCAGTATCTGATCTGGTGGGGTTCCAGCATGGGTCATGTGATGTCACGTTCATTGGTCACCTGGCCTAGCCACAGCTCAGCCCTATGGAAGTGAATGGGGCTGAGCTGCGATACCAAGCACGGTCGCTACAATGTACGGAGTTGTGCTCGGTGAGCTGAGAGAAGGCTGTGGCGATAAAGCCGATCGTGCGGGTCCCGGGTGTCAGACCCTCACCGATCAGATACTGATGACCTATCCAGAGGAAGTTTTATAAAACCCCTTTAAGATACAATTTAAAGTAAATGTGGGTATATTCTCAATAGGCAAATGGTGTGTCATCCAAAAATTTTCCAGTGGTGGGCTCAAAAAACCCTTTCTGACCAGAAAAATGGGGTGTGAAGAAGAGTTCAAAAGAATAGGAGCAACTTTGAAGAGTCCTTCAAAGAGTTGACAGAAGATGTGGCGAGACCCCAGTATGAATAGGTTCTGAAAGCGTAAGGATCAACACTGAATGTCCTGGATTATAATTAGAGATGAGCGAACATTTAAAAAATTTGATTTGGCCGGTTTGCTAAATTTTTTAACAAATTCGGTTCGATCCAAATTTTTTCACGGCGAATTGTGTTAAAAACCGGCTATTTCCCGGCTGCAGAGAACCTTTATAGTGGTGTAGAACACTGTGTCTTGCAGTAACACGCATAGGGAGTCTGCTGTGGTAGTGAAATAATACTGTGAGTCAGTATGACATGGAGATCACAGGCGTCGATCTTAGAATCACTGCACACTTCACTTATTTGGGCAGTCACAGGGCCAAAACTGACCAAATAACTTAAGTATAAACTCCGCCTTACAGGTCGATGTTGGCGCCAAGAAGAAGCATACTCCTTTTACACATAGATATCTACAGAACCTGTTCTATTAAACACTTATACAAGTAGAGCCCCCAACAGAGTGGAGAGGGTGTCAGCAGTAAGTTTGTGTTGACATCTGTCACAGAGCGCCACGGGGTGCCAAAGGCGCACTTGGTCTCCTATCAGCCACAGACCTGCTGCTTAGCTTCAGGAGCAAGGATCTGTGTTTGGCCTTGTTCTCAGGGCAGCTGATGCTCGACTACGTCTGTCTGTCACTCGGTGTTTGACTAGTCTGTCTGTCGGTCATGTGACGCCACTGCCCAGTGGTTGCCTGTTAATTCTAGGTTCCTGGCTATTTGTTGGACTTCTGAATAGTCACCTGATCCTGTTCCCTGACGATCCTTTGCCTGCTCCTCCTGTACTGCGCATCCCTCCTGGTATTGTGACCTCGGCTCCCACCTGACTACTCTTTGCGGACTCCTCTGGTACCTCTCTACTCTCCTGGTATTTGACCCCGGCTTCTCCTGACCATTCTTTGCTTAACCCTTTGTACTGCGTAGCTCTCTTGGTTCTGACCCGGTCTGTTCACGTTCTGTATTTTGTCTTGTCTGTCTTCCCTGCACATATCCTAAGTAAGGGACTGTCGTCCAGTTGTCCCCTGTCATCAGGACTCGTGAGGCAAGTAGGCAGGGCCAGAGGTGAGGGTGGAGCGCAGTGGTCACTATCCTTCCCCCTGTGTGTGTGTGGACGTGACCGTTACAGATTAACAGGCCCAATAACCACTGTATCATGAATCCTCTTGAGACCCTGACTGACCATGTTTCTAACCTGACACAGATGGTACAGGAGCTAGGAGAGAAACTCCGTTCTTTTGAGTTAGGGCAAGGTTCTTCCACTCCTCAGCCCTCCAGTCCACATTTTGAGAACCAGATCAAGCTTCCAGAACTCTTTTCTGGAGACAGGAAGAGGTTTTTCTCCTTTAAGGAGAGTTGCAAACTCTACTTCCGTTTGCGCCCCGCGTCCTCCAGTCCAGAGAGCCAACGCGTGGGTCTTATCATTTCTCTACTTCAGGGTGATCCCCAGGACTGGGCATTCTCGTTACCTCCTGCGGCCAGTTGTCTAACTTCTGTGGAGGTTTTTTTTCAGGCCCTGGGTACCCTCTATGACGAACCAGACAGGGCCCTGGTAGCCAAGACGGCTCTTAGGGCACTGGTTCAGGGCCATCTCCCTGCAGAGGAGTATTGCACCCAATTCAGACGGTGGTGTGTTCCCTCTGGATGGAATGAACCAGCCCTGAAGAGTCAGTTTAGGTCTGGTCTGTCTGATAATTTAAAAGATCTATTAGTCAGTTATCAAGTCCCAGAGACCTTAGAGGAGATGATGACCCTAGTTGTCCGACTTGACCGACGAGTTAGAGAGACGACAAGAACGACAGTTCTGTTCTCAGATGGTGGTCCAGCGAGAGGCCTTTTCCAGGGACAACCCTGAGGTCTCCACCAAGGAACCCATGCAGGTTGGCATGACCCGGGGTAATCTTCATCGCAGACGCGGAGAATGCTTCTACTGTGGAGATCCTGGCCATTGGATCAACAAGTGTCCTAAGAGGGTCCTCTCTGACAAGTCTCCTAAGGCAAGACAACCTAAAGACCAGGTAAACACAGATTTTTCTAAATGTAAGCTTTTGGTACCCATAACAATTTCTCTGGGGGTAAATAAATGGCCGGGTAAGGCCTTTATTGATTCCGCTTCAGCGGCCAGCTTTATTGACTTTGAATATGCTAGTAAATGGGGTATTCCAATGTTTGCTTTACCTACACCTATCCATGTCATGGCCATTGATGCTACTCCCTTGATTGGTGGTACGGTGAGGTCAGGTACCTCTGAAATTTCTCTAACCGTGGGTGTGTGCCACTCCGAGAGATGTTCTCTTTTAGTCCTAGAGAACCTACCGGTTGAGGTGGTACTAGGGTTGCCTTGGCTCCGTTTACATAACCCCACAATAGATTGGTCCAAAGGAGAGTTGGTGAAATGGGGACCTAAGTGTGACTCATGCTTATCCGTGGTCCAGGCTGGGGTTTCAGTAAGGTCTAATAAATTACCCTCAGTTATTAAGGAATATTCTGATGTATTCTCATCCCCCACTCCAGAGGTTCTACCTCCCCATAGACCTTATGATTGCGCCATAGAGCTGATAGAGGGTGCCAAATTTCCTAAAGGGTGAATTTATAATCTTTCTAAGCCCGAACGCAAGGCTATGAAAGATTATATTAAGGAGAGCCTTGCTAAAGGGCATATTAGACCTTCAGTCTCTCCTATGGGAGCAGGGTTTTCTTTGTTAAGAAAAAGGATGGTGGTCTTAGGCCTTGTATTGATTACCGGAGATTAAATAAAATCACTGTCCAAAATAGATACTCTCTCCCATTGATTCCGGATTTATTTAACCAGGTTCTGGGGGCAACCTGGTTTTCCAAGATTGACCTGAAAGGGGCATACAATCTAATACGAATCAAGGAGGGAGACGAATGGAAGACAGCGTTCAATACTCCGATAGGACACTTTGAATATCAAGTGATGCCTTGTGGACTCAGCAATGCCCCATCTGTGTTCCAAAACTTAATGAACGATATTCTTAGGGAGTTCTTAGGTAAATTTATTATTGTGCAAAAAAAGGGATAGTTCCAGCACCAATTACCGTAAAAGCTTCTTTATTCCAAAATTTCAGACATAGGTACGTTCACATTGACAGGCTTGTTGACGCGTTTCAGACTATACAGTCCTTAATCATATGAGTGTTATGATTAAGGACTGTATAGTCTGAAACTCGTCAACAAGCCTGTCAATGTGAACGTACCTATGTCTGAAATTTTGCAATAAAGCTTTTACGGTAATTGGTGCTGGAACTATCCCTTTTTTTGCACATTTTCAAGACTCCAAGTCATGTTCCGTGACACCTGAATCCACAAGGCGGTCCTGCATAGTTGAGCTGAAAGCACAAGTGTTTCTGTAAATTTATTATTGTCTATCTTGACGACATTTTTATATTCTCTCCTGATTTCGACTCTCATGTGTCTCATGTCAAACAAGTATTAGAGGTGTTGAGGGAGAACCAGCTATCCGCTAAGCAAGAGAAATGTGTCTTTGGTGTACAGGAGATACTATTTTTAGGGCATGTTCTGACTCCTCACGCCTTTAGGATGTGTCCTGGTAAGGTTTTGGCATTTAAGGAATGGGTAAGGCCTTCATCCTTAAAGGCCTTACAACGGTTTTTGGGTTTCGCTAATTACTATCGTAAATTTATCATGAATTTTTCTGTAATTGCTAAACCATTGACCGACCTTACTAAGAAGGCGCATTTGGAGACATGGGCGTAGCTATAGGGGGTGCAGAGGTAGCAGTCGCTACCAGGCCCAGGACCCTGAGGGGGCCCCAAGACCCTTGTGCCGCATAAAAAGACACATAAAGCACTGAGGGAAGGGGGGCCAAGCTGAACTCTTGCACCAGGGCCCATGAGCCGTTAGCTACGCCCCTGTTTGGAGAATTGGTCTACCAAGGCCATTTCTTCATTTGAAACTTTAAAAAAGGCATTTAGTAGCGCTCCCATTCTGATCTAGCCTGATGAGGATAGACTCTTTATTGTGGAGGTGGATGCGTCCGAGGACGGCGCAGGAGCAGTCCTTTCATAAGGTCCTGCTAGCCCCACTAATCTGAGACCGTGTGCCTTCTTCTCCAGGAAATTCTCTCCCACGGAGAGAAACTATGACATAGAGAATAGGGAGCTGCTGGCTATTAAATGGGCATTTGAGAAGTGGAGGCATTTTCTGGAAGGGGCAAGGCATCGGGTAACTGTTGTCACTGACCATAAAAACTTAATGTTTCTCGAGTCTGCTAAAAGGTTTTTTACCGTTTTGATTTCTCCATTACGTTCAGGCCGGGAAGTAAAAATGTGAAGGCAGACGCATTATCTCGCAGCTTCCATGCTTTTCAACCCACTGAGGAACCGCCTGAATCCATCCTACCAGCAAACATCTTCTTGGTGGCTCTAAGCCAGGATATCTCAGCTCGCATTATGGCTGAACAACATCTGGCACCGGCATCCACCCCAACAGATAAGTTGTTTGTTCCTGTACAATTTCGTCTCCAGCTGTTGAGGGAGTGTCACGATTCTGCCTTTTGTGGACATCCGGGTTTTGAAGGCACTAAGGATCTGGTTTCTAGATCTTATTGGTGGCCCACTCTGACCAGGGATGTCAAGTCCTACGTGTCAGCCTGTGAGGTTTGTGCCAGGTCTAAGACAACTAGGACTCGCCCTGCTGGTAACCTACAGTACGACCCCTACCCATTCCCAGTAGACCCTGGTCCCATATCTCGATGGACTTTATAACTGACCTACCGCTGGCGGAGGGTAAGACTGTGGTTTGGGTAGTGGTCGATAGGTTTAGCAAGATGGTTTATTTCATTCCCCTGTCTAAACCTCCGAATGCAGAATTGTGAGAGAGATTGTTCGTTTACATAGCATCCCGGAAAATATTGTTTCTGACAGGCATGTTCAGTTTGTGTCCAAATTCTGGAGGGCCTTCGGTCAAAGATGTAAAATTTCATTGTCTTTTCTTCCGCCTACCATCCTGAGAGTAATGGGCAGACTGAACGCCTTAATCAGTCTGTGGAACAATTCTTGAGGTTGTACGTTGCTGATGACTAGCAATTATGGGTCAAATTCCTTCCGTTGACTGAATTTGCTTTGAATAACCATTTTAATTCTTCCGTTGGGGTCTCCCCTTTCTTTTGTAACCATGGTTTTCATCCCCGTTTTCATTCTGGGTCGTCCATCTCCTCCTCTAACCCTGAAGCGGATAAACTCTCCTCCGAACTGTGCACAGTTTGGGCCCGGGTTCAATCGAACCTAGAAAAGGCTCAAAGCTCTCAAAAACAAGGCCGATGGGAGACGTTCCAGGGGGGTGAACTTTCAGGTTGGGGATAAAGTATGGTTGTCCTCCAAGAATCTCTCTCTCAAAGTAGCTTCTAGACAATTTGCTCCTCGTTTTATTTGACCGTATAAGATCATGGAGGTCATTAATCCGGTATCGTTTAGGTTGGAGCTGCCCGAGTCGTTCCACATTCATAATGTATTTCATAAATCTCTTCTTAAAAAGTATTTTGAACCTGTTGTACCGTTGGAGGCCTCACCTCCGCCGGTTCTTGTTGGTGATGCTGTTGAGTATGTGGTGTCTAAGATTGTGGATGTCAGGAGGGTGCGTAATTCCTTACAGTACCTGATTCACTAGAAGGGGTATGGACCCGAAGAGAGATCTTGGGTACCCGCCAGGAAGGTTCATGCTCCTAGACTTGTTAGAAAATTTCATTTAGAACACCCTGAAGTCTTGGGTCGTAGAAGGGGGGGGGGGGGGTACTGTCACAGGGCGCCAAAGGCGCACTCGGTCTCCCATCGGCTGCAGACCTGCTGCTTAGATTTCGGGAGCGAGGATCTGTGTTTGGCCTCATTCCCAGGGCGGCTTTGCTAGCGGGGAGGCTCCCTGCTCCTAGGTCTGCCTTGAGTGCAGAGCTGATCACTCGGTGCTCGACTAGTCTGTCTGTTGGTCATGTGACGCTGGTCACGTCACATGACTCTCAGACCCCACTATAAATACAGGCAGCCTGCTGACCACAGGTTTCTTGTTAATTCTAGGTTCCTGGCTATTTGTTGGACTTCTAAATACTCACCTGATCCTGTTCCCTGACGATCCTTTGCCTGCTCCTCCTGTACTGCGCATCCCTCCTGGTATTGTGACCTCGGCTCCCACCTGACTACTCTTTGCGGACTCCTCTTGTACCTCTCTACTCTCCTGGTATTTGACCCCGGCTTCTCCTGACCATTCTTTGCTTAACCCTTTGAACTGCGTAGCTCTTTTGGTTCTGACCCAGTCCGTTCACGTTCCGTATTTTGTCTTGTCTGTCTTCCCTGCACATATCCTAAGTAAGGGACTGTCGTCCAGTTGTCCCTTGTCATCAGGACTCGTGAGGCAAGTAGGCAGGGCCAGGGGTGAGGGTGGAGCGCAGTGGTCAGTATCCTTCCCCCTGTGTGTGTGTGGACGTAACCGTTACAACGTCACTGATTAATTATTATTTTTATCTCTGATCCGTCAGAACAATAACCCCCGAAAAACATATACTGTCTGGGGAGCATCCACCTTCACTCGGTCAGCATTTGGTCAGTAATTCATCAGTATTGCTAAAGCCCAAAAAATCAGGAGTGGATCCAAAATAGAGATGACACATGAATGAGGAGACCACAGATTGGCCCAATGACAGAATGTGGAGGTGGTGACAGCATCAGGAGGCCACAGAGCGGCACAATGACAGAGTCTGGAGATGGCGGCAGCATCAGGAGGCCACAGAGTGGCACAATGACAGACTCTGGAGGTGGCAGCAGCATCACCAGGAGGCCACAGAGTGGTACAATGACAGAGTGTAGAGGTGGCCGCAGCAGCATCAGGACACCACAGAGTGGCAAGGTGACATAGTGTGACATAGGTGACACATGAATGAGAAGACCACAGAGTGGCCCAATAACAGAATGTGGAGGTGGCGGCAGCATCAGGAGACCACAGAGAGACCCGGTGACAGAGTGTGGAGGTGGGTGGCAATTTGAGTACCAGCTGAAGATGGTGGTGAAAGAAGGAGCACTTGGCATCAGATGAGTGGAATCAGGCGGTTGAGAGCATCAGAATAGTAGCTGAGACAGGTAGCCAGAAGAAAACGGTCTCTTTTGTCAAAGTGTTGGTGTGGCACCATGGATAATCTTGTCTGATGCATCAGGCATTGGTGGGTGGAAATCCTAGCTGATCCATGCCTGATTTATCTTGACAAAGGTCAATCCCTCCACATTTTGGGTGGACAGGCGAGTTCTTCTTGGGGTAACTATGCCCCCGTCACACTAAACACCCGCTCTGATGCCACACTACTGGCCGGGCAGGACAGCTTTTCCAGGGAAACTCTGCTAGTTGCTAATACACTAATACACACCTAAAAGGGCTGTAATTTTCTCACTTCACACACAATGGCTAATAAGCCCTTTTTCTTTTTCCCCACAAATACACGCCAAAAAGAGGCTTTAAAACATATCTGCTAAACGGCAAATATATATATATATATTTTTATGCACTAATATACGCCAAAAAGGGCTTTAGAACAGATAACTGCACCGCTGAACGGCAAATATGTTTTTCTTTTGCCACGAATACACGGCAAAAAGGGCTGTAATTTTCACACTTTACCACACAACAGCTAATAAGCCCTTTTTTCCCAACTAATACAAGCGCCTGCTGACTTCTCTCCCTGCACTAAGTACACTGGAAAATGGCAGAATCCAAGATGGCTGAGGCTATTTATAGGGCTGTGACATCACAGGGCTGGCTGCTGATTGGCTGCATGCATGCATGGCATTATGGGTGATCCCGCCTTCCCAGAGTTCCTTGCTCCATGTCCTCACACGTGCAGCAGTCATTTTAGGAAAAATGTGATTCGTTACCACGAAGCGTGAGGAGATTTCGATTTGGTGCGAATCGAATTTTTCCAGAAATTCGGATCGAATTCCACTTCTTCAACATCGATTCGCTCATCTCTAATTATAATCTTCCAACTACTCGACTGACATTCTGGTGGGTTCAAGACAATGTTTTGTGTCAACCTCAAAACCAATAAAAAAGGTGGTGCTTTCTTGGCTGCTATCAGTTGCTGTCTGATAGGTCTCCAAGGCTCCCAGAGCCCGATAGCACTATGGCTGTAGATCCAACCACGATTGAATGGTTTCCACCACCATTGCGTTCCACGAAAGCCTTCCCCCTATAATCCTTTTTGGGTGGGATGGTAATATATCTGGACCTCACATAGTTTAGTCTGTAAGTATTATTCTTGTACTGCACCGTTTTCTCAGCCTAATGTGAGAAAATGACAGTATCCGCCGGGAGGAAAGTCCATCACATTATCCTTCCTTGTCACTTGCACCCAAGAAGACAAATTTAACATGACAGCGCCGATCTGAAAGTTAATGAGAAAATAAAAAAAAATCTTTTGGATGGAAAAGCTTTTGAAATTGTGCCCATATGTTCTAAGTGGAAAAACACTTGGCACATAAAGCTTCTAGGAAACCAACTCTGCTATCCTGAGGATTCTAATGACCGATATACAAGAAAGTGCATTTAAGAGACTTGTTCTAGGAACCCATCCTCATGATACAAGGACAGCGGAGAGGAGCTCTGCAGAGACACAGATGTCTTATTTCTAATGAGAAAGGAATGGTTTAGGGACAAACCAAAAACCGAGCAAGGAATCAAGATTATTCTATACATCTTTGAGATGTTATACGCCTTGATTGGAGTCACCTGCGATAAATTCAGTGAAAGATACAGCCCTGTCTATATCTCACCGCTGACAATGCATCTCAGAGCAGAAAACAAGCCGCGAGTAGGAAAGAACTGTCTGTAGAGTAAGGGCTCGTTCACCCGAATGTTTTTGCGTTCAGTATACCGTCCGTATACGGAACCATTCATTTCAATAGATCAGCAAAAAAACGGAATGTACTCGGTATGCATTATGTTTCCGTATTTCCGTTTTTACGTTCCGTTACATTTTGAGTCATGTCCTATTATTGCCCACAAATGACGTTCCCTGGCTCCATTCAAGTTAATGGGACTGTAAAAACAACGCAATGCATCCGTATGTCTTTCATATCCGTTCCGTTTTTGCAGGAGCATCTATTGAAAATGTGTTGCCCATCCCAATTTTTCAATGTACTTACTGTTAAAACATTATTATATGCATCCGTTTCCATTTGCAATCCGCAAAAAAGCAGATCACAAACGGAAACAAACGGAAAGAGAAACACTACTGAAACCAAAAACAACCATACAACCTGACAGAGAGTGAGAGGATCTGCAGAGAAGAATGGCCGAACCTTGTAGCATCATCTCCAAGAAGTCTCAACTAAGTCCTGAGTTGTTATAGTAGTTATATTCCTTTACATAGGAGGCAGTATTATAGTAGATATATTCTAGTACAATATGAGGCAGTGTTACGGTAGTTATATTCTTGTACATAGGAGCAGTATTATAGTAATTATATTCTTGTACATAGGAGCAGTATTATAGTAGTTATATTCTTGTACATAGGGGGCAGTATTATAGTAGTTATATTCTTGTACATAGGAGCAGTATTATAGTAATTATATTCTTGTACATAGGAGGCAGTGTTATAGTAGTTATATTTTTGTACATAGGGGCAGTATTATAGTAGTTATATTCTTGTACATAGAAGCAGTGTTATAGTAGTTATATTCTTGTACATAGGAGCAGTATTATAGTAGTTATATTCTTGTACATAGGGGGCAGTAGTATAGTAGTTATATTCTTGAACATAGGAGCAGTATTATATAGCTATATTCTTGTACATAGGAGCAGTATCATAGTAGTTATATGCTTGTACATAGGGGCAGTATTATAGTAGTTATATTCTTGTACATAGGAGGCAGTATTATAGTAGTTATATTTTTGTACATAGGGGCAGTATTATAGTAGTTATATTCCTGTACATAGGAGGCAGTATTATAGTAGTTATATTCTTGTACATAGGAGGCAGTATTATAATAGTTATATTCTTGTACATAGGGGGCAGTATTATAGTAGTTATATTCTTGTACATAGGAGCAGTATTATATAGCTATATTCTTGTACATAGGAGGCAGTACTATAGTAGTTATATTCTTGTACATAGGGGCAGTATTATAGTAGTTATATTCTTGTACATAGGAGGCAGTATTATAGTAGTTATATTCTTGTACATAGGAGCAGTATTATAGTAGTTATATTCTTGTACATATGAGGCAGTATTATAGTAGTTATATTCTTGTACATAGGAGCAGTATTATATAGCTATATTCTTGTACATAGGAGGCAGTACTATAGTAGTTATATTCTTGTACATAGGGGCAGTATTATAGTAGTTATATTCTTGTACATAGGAGGCAGTATTATAGAAGTTATATTCTTGTACATAGGAGGCAGTATTATAGTAGTTATATTCTTGTACATAGGAGCAGTATTATAGTAGTTATATTCTTGTACATAGGAGGCAGTATTATAGTAGTTATATTCTTGTATATAGGAGCAGTATTATAATAGTTATATTCTTGAACATAGGAACAGTATTATAGTAGTTATATTCTTGAACATAGGAGGCAGTATTATAGTAGTTATATTCTTGTACATAGGAGGCAGTATTATAGTAGTTATATTCTTGTACATAGGAGCAGTATTATAGTAGTTATATTCTTGTACATAGGAGCAGTATTATAGTAGTTATATTCTTGTACATAGGAGCAGTATTATATAGTTATACTCATCCACCACTAATTCCAATATAATTTGTGACCAAGGTCTTTGTCTGGATGCTAGGAGGGCCGATGTGCTGCAAACAGTGCACATTGCACACCGCTGTTGTCGGTTGGCATGTACAATTCATCTGAGTCTCTGAGAGAGATAGCATGTAGATTTTCCGCCACCTGAGCTCGCACTTCTGCTTGAGATCTAATTTTATCTTGATGAAATAATTTTCCTCGGCACACTTCACCTCGTAGGTGCCGTAATCAAACACTGATTAGTCCATTTGCGTAGATGATGTGTCACTGCTTGGGCCACTGATCAAAGCCATGAGATTGGTTTCATGCACCACAGAAGGTTATCTGACACTGGAGGGGAGATTTATCAAACTGGTGTAAAGGAAAACTGCCTTAGTTGCCCATAGCAACCAATCAGATTCCATCTTTTATTTGAAAAAATGAATAATGTGAGGTGTTATCTGATTGGTTGCTATGGGTAACTATGACAGTTTTCCTGTACACCAGTTTTCATAAATCTACCCCTGGGTGTGAATATTTATGTAATTGTGAAAATACGGTAAGGTCGATACAGAGTCCGATTTTCTGGGTCTTAGGCCTCATGCACACGACCGTTGTTTGATTCCGCGCAAATTTTGCGTCCGCCAAAGAAACTAAAGACTAACCGTTTTTTGGGCCGATCCGTTTTTATGGCAGATCCATTGTAATAATACCTATCCTTGTCCCCAAATGTGAAAAAAATAGGACATGCTCTATTGTTTTGACGGAATGTAAACACGGACCACGCATGCGGAACAAAAACGGTTGACCTTCCGCATTTTTTGACGGACCCATTAAAATGAATAGGGAAGCATCCTTTCCGTGGAAAAAAACGGAACGGACGCGGAAACAAACAACGGTTGCGTGCATGAGGCCGTAAAGGGAAATTCCAATCAAAAATGATATTAAGATATCCTGATCTGTGAAAAACATGCCCCACATCTAAATGTATTGCAGCAAAACTTTGGGGTCATTTACGGACATTTTCACATCAGTTTTTGTCATAAAAATGTCACATGACAACCAGCTGAAGGTGACGAGTCATGCAGAGCTGTGTATGTAAGGTACATGATGCAGAGCTGTGTATGTAAGGTGCATTGTGCAGAGCTGTGTATGTAAGGTACATGATGCAGAGCTGTGTATGTAAGGTGCAGTGTGCAGAGCTGTGTTTGTAAGGTACATGATGCAGAGCTGTGTATGTAAGGTACATGATGCAAAGCTGTGTATGTAACATGCATTGTGCAGAGCTGTGTATATAAGGTACATGATGCAGAGCTGTGTATGTAAGGTGCAGTGTGCAGAGCTGTCTATGTAAGGTACATGATGCAGAGCTGTGTATGTAAGGTGCAGTGTGCAGAGCTGTCTATGTAAGGTGCATGATGCAGAGCTGTGTATAGAGGGTGCATTGTGCAGAGCTGTGTATGTAAGGGACATGATGCAAAGCTGTGTATGTAACATGCATTGTGCAGAGCTGTGTATATAAGGTGCATTGTGCAGAGCTGTGTATGTAAGGTACATGATGCAGAGCCGTGTATGTAAGGTGCATTGTGCAGAGCTGTGTATGTAAGGTACATGATGCAGAGCTGTGTATGTAAGGTGCATGATGCAGAGCTGTGTATGTAAGGTGCATTGTGCAGAGCTGTGTATATAAGGTGCATTGTGCAGAGCTGTGTATGTAAGGTACATTGTGCAGAGCTGTGTATATAAGGTGCATTGTGCAGAGCTGTGTATATAAGGTACATGATGCAGAGCTGTGTATGTAAGGTACATGATGCAGACTGTGTATGTAAGGTGCATTGTGCAGAGCTGTGTATGTAAGGTGCATGATGCAGAGCTGTGTATGTAAGGTACATGATGCAGAGCTGTGTATATAAGGTGCATGATGCAGAGCTGTGTATGTAAGGTACATGATGCAGAGCTGTGTATGTAAGGTGCATTATGCAGAGCTGTGTATGTAAAGTACATGATGCAGGCTGTGTATGTAAGGTACATGATGCAGAGCTGTGTATGTAAGGTACATGATGCAGAGCTGTGTATATAAGGTGCATTGTGCAGAGCTGTGTATGTAAGATACATGATGCAGAGCTGTGTATATAAGGTGCATTGTGCAGAGCTGTGTATGTAAGGTGCATGATGCAGAGCTGTGTATGTAAGGTACATGATGCAGAGCTGTGTATGTAAGGTGCATTATGCAGAGCTGTGTATGTAAGATACATGATGCAGAGCTGTGTATATAAGGTGCATTGTGCAGAGCTGTGTATGTAAGGTGCATTATGCAGAGCTGTGTATGTAAGGTTCATTGTGTAGAGCTGTGTATATAAGGTACATGGTGCAGAGCTGTGTATATAAGGTGCATTGTGCAGAGCTGTGTATGTAAGGTGCATTATGCAGAGCTGTGTATGTAAGGTGCATGATGCAGAGCTGTGTATGTAAGGTACATGATGCAGAGCTGTGTATATAAGGTGCATTATGCAGAGCCCTGTATATAAGGTGCATTGTGCAGAGCAGTGTATGTAAGGTGCAATGTGCAGAGCTGTGTATGTAAGGTACATGATGCAGAGCTGTGTATGTAAGGTACATGATGCAGAGCTGTGTATGTAAGGTGCATTATGCAGAGCTGTGTATGTAAGGTGCATGATGCAGAGCTGTGTATGTAAGGTGCATTATGCAGAGCTGTGTATGTAAGGTACATGATGCAGAGCTGTGTATATAAGGTGCATTGTGCAGAGCTGTGTATATAAGGTGCATTATGCAGAGCTGTGTATGTAAGGTGCATGATGCAGAGCTGTGTATATAAGGTACATGATGCAGAGCTGTGTATGTAAGGTGCATTGTGCAGAGCTGTGTATATAAGGTGCATGATGCAGAGCTGTGTATGTAAGGTGCATGATGCAGAGCTGTGTATGTAAGGTGCATGATGCAGAGCCGGTTATATAAGGTGCATTGTGCAGAGCTGTGTATGTAAGGTGCATTGTGCAGAGCTGTGTATGTAAGGTGCATTGTGCAGAGCCCTGTATATAAGGTGCATTGTGCAGAGCTGTGTATGTAAGGTGCATTGTGCAGAGCTGTGTATATAAGGTACATGATGCAGAGCTGTGTATGTAAGGTGCATTGTACAGAGCTGTGTATGTAATGTACATGATGCAGAGCCGGTTATATAAGGTACATGATGCAGAGCTGTGTATGTAAAGTGCATTGTCTAGAGCTGTGTATGTAAGGTGCATGATGCAGAGCCGGTTATATAAGGTGCATTGTGCAGAGCTGTGTATGTAAGGTACATGATGCAGAGCTGTGTATGTAAGGTACATGATGCAGAGCTGTGTATGTAAGGTGCATTGTGCAGAGCTGTGTATGTAAGGTGCATTGTGCAGAGCTGTTTATATAAGGTACATTATGCAGAGCTGTGTATGTAAGGTGCATGATGCAGAGCTGTGTATGTAAGGTACATGATGCAGAGCTGTGTATGTGGGTGCATTGTGCAGAGCCCTGTATATAAGGTGCATTGTGCAGAGCTGTGTATGTAATGTACATGATGCAGAGCCGGTTATATAAGGTACATGATGCAGAGCTGTGTATGTAAAGTGCATTGTCTAGAGCTGTGTATGTAAGGTACATGATGCAGAGCTGTGTATGTAAGGTACATGATGCAGAGCTGTGTATGTAAGGTGCATTGTGCAGAGCTGTGTATGTAAGGTACATGATGCAGAGCTGTGTATGTAAGATACATGATGCAGAGCTGTGTATGTAAGGTGCATTGTGCAGAGCTGTGTATGTAAGGTCCATTGTGCAGAACTGTGTATGTAAGGTGCATTGTGCAGAGCTGTGTATGTAAGGTGCATTGTGCAGAGCTGTGTATATAAGGTACATTATGCAGAGCTGTGTATGTAAGGTTATGCAGAACTGTGTATGTAAAGTGCATTGTCTAGAGCTGTGTATGTAAGGTACATGATGCAGAGCTGTGTATGTAAGGTACATGATGCAGAGCTGTGTATGTAAGGTGCATTGTGCAGAGCTGTGTATGTAAGGTACATGATGCAGAGCCGGTTATATAAGGTACATTGTGCAGAGCTGTGTATGTAAGGTACATGATGCAGAGCTGTGTATGTAAGGTGCATTGTGCAGAGCTGTTTATGTAAGGTACATGATGCAGAGCTGTGTATGTAAGGTGCATTGTGCAGAGCCGTGTATGTAAGGTGCATTGTGCAGAGCTGTGTATGTAAGGTCCATTGTGCAGAACTGTGTATGTAAGGTGCATTGTGCAGAGCTGTGTATGTAATGTACATGATGCAGAGCCGGTTATATAAGGTACATGATGCAGAGCCGTGTATGTAAGGTGCATTGTGCAGAGCTGTGTATGTAAGGTGCATGATGCAGAGCTGTGTATGTAAGGTGCATGATGCAGAGCTGTGTATGTAAGGTGCATTGTGCAGAGCTGTGTATATAAGGTGCATTGTGCAGAGCTGTGTATATAAGGTACATTATGCAGAGCTGTGTATGTAAGGTACATGATGCAGAGTCGGTTATATAAGGTGCATTGTGCAGAGCTGTGTATGTAAGGTGCATGATGCAGAGCCGGTTATATAAGGTGCATTGTGCAGAGCTGTGTATGTAAGGTAAATGATGCAGAGCTGTGTATGTAAGGTGCATTGTGCAGAGCCCTGTATATAAGGTGCATTGTGCAGAGCTGTGTATGTAAGGTGCATTGTGCAGAGCTGTGTATATAAGGTGCATTGTGCAGAGCTGTGTATGCAAGGTGCATTGTGCAGAGCTGTGTATATAAGGTACATGATGCAGAGCTGTGTATGTAAGGTGCATGATGCAGAGCTGTGTATTTAAGGTGCATTGTGCAGAGCTGTGTATATAAGGTGCATTGTGCAGAGCTGTGTATGTAAGGTGCATGATGCAGAGCTGTGTATGTAAGGTGCATTGTGCAGAGCTGTGTACGTAAGGTGCATTGTGCAGGGCTGTGTATATTAGGTGCATTGTGCAGAGCTGTGTATGTAAGGTGCATTGTGCAGAGCTGTGTATGTAAGATACATGATGCAGAGCTGTGTATATAAGGTGCATTGTGCAGAGCTGTGGATGTAATGTACATGATGCAGAGCCGGTTATATAAGGTACATGATGCAGAGCTGTGTATATAAAGTGCATTGTCTAGAGCTGTGTATGTAAGGTGCATTGTGCAGAGCTGTGTATGTAAGGTACATGATGCAGAGCCGGTTATATAAGGTACATTGTGCAGAGCTGTGTATGTAAGGTACATGATGCAGAGCTGTGTAGGTAAGGTGCATTGTGCGGAGCTGTTTATGTAAGGTACATGATGCAGAGCTGTGTATGTAAGGTGCATTTTGCAGAGCGGTGTATGTAAGGTGCATTGCGCAGAGCTGAAGGTGAGCAGTTGCGCAGAGCTCTATATGTAAGGTACATGATGCAGACCTGTATATATAAGGTGCTATGTGCAGAGCTGTGTATATAAGGTGCATTGTGCAGAGCTGAAGGTGAGCAGTCATGCAGAGATGTATATGTAAGGTACATTGTGCAGAGCTGAAGGTGAGCAGTCATGCAGAGCTGTATATGTAAGGTACATGATGCAGAGCTGTGTATATAAGGTGCATTGTGCAGAGCTGACGGTGAGCAGTCACGCAGAGCTGTGTATGTAAGGTGCATTGTGCAGAGCTGAAGGTGAGGAGTGATGCACAGCTGTGTATATAAGGAGTTTGATGCAGAGCTAAGGGTAAGGAGTGATTCAGAACTGAAAGTAAGGAGTGATGCAGAGCTGTATCTGTAAGGAAGGAGCATGGTGCAGAGCTGTGGGTGAGAAGTCATGCAGAGCTGTGTTTGTAAGGTGCATGGTGCAGAGCTGTGTGTGTATAATATACAGTGGAGCAGGTTGCACAGGAATGTTTAAGGGTATGTTCACACGAGACTTTTTCCTTTTTGATTTTACGGTCAAAACATAAAAAAAAACTGTGGTTTTATTGCAACTGTAAACATTAAAGGGGTTGTCCCAGATTAGTGCAATATGGCTGCACCACAGCTGTTCATAAGTTGTGTCTGGTACTGCAGTCCTCTCGGTGATCGATTGCTGTCAAAACAAGTGATGAGGAAAAGGAGGAGGAGCATCGGCAGCAACAGATGACATTGAAGTCAATGGGAAGGAACGACAGGTGCAGCTCGGTGGGAGATGTAGCAGTGGCTGCATCTGCCTGTAACACTAAATAAGTGGCACGGTTTTCCCACACCACTTCATGGTGACGTTCCATGTGTTGATGCAGGGCCGTCATGCCAACATTAGCACCTTGGCCGCGCCTCTCCTGCCCACAAATCCTGCATACTGCCACGCTAATGTCTCCCAATTATTTTGTGAAAAACCCCCACACCGCCAAGTATTGCATTTTCGCTCCACCACTGCGGGGTGTCTGCCGCTGCTTTGATGAACCCGTGCACTGCTAGTGTGTTCCTCCCCGATGAACCCCTCGTGTGTTTGGCTCAAGATCTCCCACTGCTTCAACCTTGCTGTCTCAATTGAACGCTGCCACCCTCGCCCCTTGATGATGATGATTCCCCATCTTTACCAATTCCCACGTGCGATGGGCTACATCCACAAATGTTTGGTTGTCACTGGTGTCACCCTCACCTGTCTCTTGCGCACATCCATGACCTTCCACAACATGTGTTCCCACCAGACTGTCATCATCAGTAGCTACACGCCTAAAGGAGTCCACAGTTGACCTCTCCTCCAAGTCTGGGCTCCCTGATGACAGGTGCACTTCACAAAATAGATGGCATCATGAGGAAAGAAGATTATGTCGAAATACTGAAGCAACATCTCAAGACATCAGCCAGGAAGTTAAAGCTTGGCCGGAAATGGGTCTTCCAAATGGACAATGACCTGAAGCATACCGCCAAACTGGTGACAAAGTAGCTTAAGGATAACAAAGTCAATGTTTTGGAGCGGCCATCGCAAAGTCCTGATCTCAATCCTATTCAAAATTTATGGGCAAAGCTGAAAAGGCCGGTGCGAGCAAGGCGACCAACAAACACGGCGCAGATACACCAGTTTGTCAGGAGGAGTGGGCCCAAATTCCAACCAACTATTGTGAGAAGCTTGTGGAGGGATATCCAAAACGTTTGACCCAAGTCATACAATCTAAGGGCAACGGTACCAAACATAATGAAATGTATGTAAACTTTTGACTTTGCAGAAAGTAATAAAAATACCTTAAAACATTCTCTCTCTCATTATTCTGGTATTCGGCAAATAATAATTATGATAATACTAATTGACCAAAAATAGGAAAGGTTTATTCTGATTTCATGTCAGATATTGAAAAAAACATGCAGATGTGTCTTTTTATATAGTGAATGTAAACTTCTGGTTTCAACTGTGTGTGTGTGTGTGTGTATATGTGTGTATATATACTGTGGGGAGTCGCTCTGGTAGTCAGCAGTGCGGGTGCAGTTTAGAGGCAAAACAAGGAGTCCAGATTGTGCATCAAACAGTGTTTTATTCACACTTGCACACCATAAATGAAAACAGTCTCTTGGTGACAGTTCACACACAACGGAAATAACGTGGCAAAACAAAAACAGGCCAACACAGGTTCAGTCACCTGGGAGGTGTAGGTGCAGGTTCGCACCACGCTGTCGGCCCAGCCGCAGGAGAATCCAGCTTCAGGTAGCCAGGAACAAAACGCCTCCTTGCTGAGCTCTTTCCTTCAGGACAGAGAACTCCTCAGCCCTGTTAGCAGCTCCAGGATAATCACACTCCCCAGACACAGCTGCTGAGCTGGCTGAGCTTTTAAACCCAGCCCAAAACCAGGACTGGGTCGTGGGGAGCAGCCACCCACCCTACACTTTAGCTGCTCCCGGTAAGAGCCTGCCCGGATCGGCTTTGCAGCCATGCTATTTAATCTCTGTCAGTAGCACTAGCTGCTGCTGACATCAACAAAAACGGGCTCTTACCTCACCGAGGCTATGAACCTCGGTGACACATACCTGCCATCCACGACGGCACCCTGCACCTTACCACAATATATATATACATACTTGAGAAAGGCTCTCTGTATGAGCCGAAACGTTGCCTCACTGTACCACATGGGTGAATAAACAACTGCGTTTTTCTACCTGGAGTTCTGTCCGTTTCTCTGACTATTGTACCGGGTAAGCAGCTATACCCCTGGACATAGCACCCATTTTCCTTTTTTTTCCAGTGCCGCCATTGTTTCCTGTTTGTGTGTGTGTGTGTATATATATATAGTAACCCCTGCACTGCTGGTCTATATATCTGTAGTAACCCCTGCACTGCCAGTCTATATATATATATATATATATATATATATATGTATAAAACATCGGAAGTCGATTCACAAAAACTTCGTTCCTATACTGTACGGAGCAGGAGCTTCGCACAGTATTAGAATGTATTGGCTCCGAAGAGTGCTATCTTGGAACCAAACCCGAGTTCGGGAAATGTTTTTTCACAGTACACATTAATTTATGAAGTTATTACCTAAAGTCTCGCAAGACTTTGGGTAATAACTTTGGCTCATCGGAGCCAATACATTCTAATTCTGTACGGCGCGCGCGCTCTGTACAGTATTCAAACAAAGTATTATGCGAATCAACTGTTAACAGCTGGTAATGTCTGTGCTTAAATTGAAAAAAAAAAGAAAAAATCATTAAAATAATTTTTCCACAAAATAGAACTTTAACAGCTTTCTTTGATTGCCGAGGAGCGATTCAGCCGGCGCAAGAGTCAATTTCCGATACCAAACAAAGCCGCGTCTCCTAAATATATTTTTTTGTAAATCATTATTCTGCCTTTTTGTAACTGCTGTAAAAATTGTCAACCTCTTTGAAGCCTCTCGAAAAAGCAATTGAGAGTGGACCAAAGCGGTGAATCATTCTGAAACGCGTCAGCCGGTGCTCATCTTTATGTATATGGCCAGTCACAAGCTATTACTGAGGTCACCATTTTCTGAAATAAAAATCGTAGCTGCCAATTTCTCTTCAGGGACACATGGTAAGCCGAGTGACTTTTTTATGGTATCTCTTGATCTTCTTCATATCTATCTAATATCTACCGATCCACCCGATCCATCAGAAACAATCACATCATCATTAATGAGATCAAAAGTATCATATGTTACAGATAATTGGCGTCTAGTTTACAATGTAATACAAAGGGATATGATAAATTCCTTAACTCTGACGTATCATTTAACAGAGACTGAGCAGAGGTAATTAACTCGGAGATCCTGACAAGCGTGTTTTGAGATTTTTTTTTACCGCCATCTGATAATCCGGGGTTTTCTAACCCAACACCTATCAGATCATGTAGGTGCCAGATTACAGGAATCGTTTTGTATGCTATTGGTCACAGCAGTTACAGTTTCCGAAATGATAATGTACTGTTATATATAATATGCAGATATCTATTGTGATACAATTCTGAGATAATCTCAGCATGGTCAGCGACATGTAGGAGGAGAAAGATGATACACGGAACCTTCTATCACCACACTAAATGGTCTTATAGAGAGGGGTGGTCGTCTCGGAGTATAAGATGGAAGTATGAGATAGATAGATTGATAGGTTCATTTTAATGGGTTCACAAAAGTTGCGGACAGCACGCGGTGTGCTGTCTGCATCCATACTTCCGTTACGCGACCCCGCAAAAAAGATAGCGCATGTCCTATTCTTGTCCGCAGCCACGGACAAGAATATGCATTTCTATCATAGTGGCGGCCATGTGCGGTCTGCAAAATGTGGAATGCACATGGCCGGTGTCTGCAATTTGCGGACCGCAAAACACTTGTGGACGTGTGAATTGACCCTTTAAGTGTACTTTTATTTGTGGTAGAAAACCTGGGACTGCTATACAGTATATAGGGACAGTTATGTATATGTTATATACTGTATAATAGCTTTCCCCTGCCTCTCTGCACTGCCTGTAGTAAATGCTTCCCGCTCGGTCAGGCATTGCTCCTGGCGGTTGGTTCATTAGTCGGCACAGCGAGAGTGCAGGGGGAAAGCAGCTCACTGACAGCTCTGGCCACCCTGGTCAGTGAGCATAAAGTTAGTGTATACTGTAAGCTTATATTTAATAAGGGTGGAAATGTGTATTTAATTTAAACCTATTAAGTTCCTGTCCCCACCAGGCTGTGAGAGAGCAGGGCAGACAGAAGCCCGCAGCTCCCAGAGCAGCCCGTCTCTCTAGTCAGCACACTACTTTACCGATGGAAGACGGATGTCCCTTAGAAACACTCATTTGAGAGAGCGCTGCTATGGGACATTTCAGCCCTAGTTTTTACCACAAAAAACATTTTCCCTAAATAAAGTTTATTACAAAAATGTTTCCTGTCGCCACACATTAGGGAAAATAAATAAATAAATAAATGTCAGTTATGCTTTAACCCTTTCAGAACCCTGCCATATTTCACCTTAAGGACCAGGCCGTTTTTTGGAAATTTGATGTGTCACTTTATGTGGTTATAACTAGAGATGAGCGAATTTCATGTAATGAAATTCGTTCACGCTTCGTTTAGTAGTAAAAGCAGAATTGCATTATGGATTCCGTTACCACGGACTATAACGCAATTCCATGACGGAATGCATCACGGAATGCCTTTAGAGGCATTCGGTTATTCATTCCATCCTAATAGAGGTTTATGGGCTGCAAAACGGATCCATCCCATTTCCGTTATGCAGGAGAGGACTCAGGATCGGGAGAGGACTCCCCTGCATAACTGAAACGGGACGGATCCGTTATGTAGCCCATAGAATTCTATTATGGCGGAATGAAAAACGGAATGCCTCTAAAGGCATTCCCTTACGCATTCCGTCATAGAATTGCGTTTAATTTCAAATTTACCAAAAAGTTGGAAAATTTCCAAAACCCACTTTTTAAGGACCAGTTCAGTGTGAAGTCACTTTGTGAGGCTTACACAATAGAAACCACCCATAAATGGTCCTATTTTAAAAACTACACCCCTCAAGGTATTCAAAACTAATTTTACTAACTTAACTCTTTAGGTGTCCCACGAGAATGAAAGGAGAATGTAGATGAGATTTCAGAATTTCACTTTTTTGACAGATTTTCCATTTTAATCCATTTTTTTTATGGTAACAAAGCAAGGGTTAACAGCCAAACAAAAACAGAAACACCCAATATGTGGTCGTAAACTGCTGTACGGGCACACGGCAGGGCACAGAAGGAAAGAAACACCATATGGCTTTTGGAAGGCAGATTTCACTGGGATAATTTTAAGTTGCCTTGTCACATTTGAAGACCCCTTGATGCACCCCCAGAGTAGAAACTCCAAAAAAGTGACCCCATTTTGGAAACTACGGGATAAGGTGGCAGTTTTGTTGGTATTATTTTAGGGTACATATGACTTTTGGTTGCTCTATATTACACTTTTTGTGAGGCAAGGTAACAAAAAAAAAACTGCTGTTTTGCACCATTTTTATTTTTTACAATGTTAGGGTACTTTCACACTAGCGTTTTGGATTCCGTTTGTGAGATCCGTTTCAGGGCTCTCACAAGCGGTCCAAAACGGATCAGTTAAGCCCCAATGCATTCTGAATGGATAAGGATCCGTTCAGAATGCATCAGTTAGGCTCCGTTCCGCCTCTATTCCGTTTTTGAGGCGGACACCAAAACGCAGCATGCAGCATTTTGGTGTCCGTCTGAAGAGGCGGAGCCTAACGGATCCAAATTCGTTTTCAATGATATGGTGCATTTGAAAACGGATCCGTTCCCCATTGACTTTCAATGTAATTCAAAACGGATCCGTTTTGGACTTTGTCATTTTTCTTTAAACCTAATACAAACGGATCCGTTCTGAACGGATACAAACGTTTTCATTATAGGTGCGGATCCTTCTGTGCAAATAAACAGGATAGATCATGTGCTATTTTTATAGAGCAGGTTGTTACGAACGCGACAATAAAAAATATACTACTTTTTTTGGTTGTTTGTTTCAGTTTTACATAATAAAGCATTTTTGAAAAAAATTATTTTTTGGTGTCTCCATATTCTAAAAGCCACATTTTTTTTATTTATTTTTCGTGACTGTCTTACGTAGGGACTCATTTTTTTCAGGATGAGATGACTGTTTGATTGGTACTTTTAGGGTGCATATGACTTGTTGATCGCTTGGTATTACACTTTTTGTGATGTAAGGTGACAAAAAATGGCTTTTTTGACAGTTTTTTTTTTTTTTTTACGGTGTTCACCTTAGGGGTTAGATCATGTGATATTTTTATACAGCAGGTTGTTACGGACGCGGCGATACATAATTATACTTTATTTTATTTATTTAGGTTTTATACAATAAAAGCATTCTTGGAAGAAAAAAATAATCTTTTAGTGTCTCCATATTCTGAGAGCCATATTTTTTTTTTTGTTTTTTTTTGGGCGACTGTCTTATGTAGGGGCTCATTTTTTTCAGTATAAGATGACGGTTTGAATGGTACCATTTTAGGGTGCGTATGACTTTTCGATTGCTTGGTATTGCACTTTTTGTGATGTTAGGTGACAAAAAATGTGTTGTTTTTTTTACACCATTTTTTTTTTTTACGGTGTTCACCTGAGGGGTTAGGTCATGTAATATTTTAATAGACCTGGTTGTTACGGACATGGCGATACATAATATGTCTACTTTTTTTATTTTTTTTAAAGAATTAAAAGAATTAAAAGAATTTTTGAAAAAAAAGAGCCAGATTTTTTTTATATTTTGCCGATTGTTTTATGTAGTGACGGTTTGATTGGTACTAAGCCTTTTTGATTGCTTGGTGTTGCACTTTTTGTGATATAAGGTGACCAAAAAATTGTTGTTTTAGCACAGTTTTTTATTTATTAAATTTTTTCTACAGTGGGGGGGGGGTGGATCATGTGATATTTTTGTAGAGCCGGTCGTTACGGAAAAGGCACTACCCAATATGTCTATTTTTCTTCTTTTTTTTTTTTTTTACAATTTTATGTGTGTTTTATTTAGTGTACATTTTGATCAAAAGGCATAAGCCCACTCACCACGTCAAGGTTGCCTCTAAGAGTGGGACCTAGTCTAAAATAGGCGCGGTTACAGTAGGTCAGTAAAACAAACATATTGGGTAGTGCCTTTTGATCAAAATCTACAGTCGTGGCCAAAAGTTTTGAGAATTACATAAATATTGGAAATTGGAAAAGTTGCTGCTTAAGTTTTTATAATAGCAATTTGCATATACTCCAGAATGTTATGAAGAGTGTTCAGATGAATTGCATAGTCCTTCTTTGCCATGAAAATTAACTTAATCCCCAAAAAAACTTTCCACTGCATTTCATTGCTGTCATTAAAGGACCTGCTGAGATCATTTCAGTGATCGTCTTGTTAACTCAGGTGAGAATGTTGACGAGCACAAGGCTGGAGATCATTATGTCAGGCTGATTATGTTAAAATGGCAGACTTGACCTGTTAAAAGGAGGGTGATGCTTGAAATCATTGTTCTTCCATTGTTAACAATGGTGACCTGCAAAGAAACGCGTGCAGCCATCATTGCGTTGCATAAAAATGGCTTCACAGGCAAGGATATTGTGGCTACTAAGATTGCACCTCAATCAACAATTTATAGGATCATCAAGAACTTCAAGGAAAGATGTTCAATTCTTGTTAAGAAGGCTTCAGGGCGTCCAAGAAAGTCCAGCAAGCGCCAGGATCGACTCCTAAAGAGGATTCAGCTGCGGGATCGGAGTGCCACCAGTGCAGAGCTTGGTCAGGAATGGCAGCAGGCAGGTGTGAGTGCATCTGCACGCACAGTGAGGCGAAGACTTTTGGAAGATGGCCTGGTGTCAAGAAGGGCAGCAAAGAAGCCACCAAAAAAAACATCAGGGACAGATTGATCTTCTGCAGAAAGTATGGTGAATGGACTGCTGAGGACTGGGGCAAAGTCATATTCTCCGATGAAGCCTCTTTCCGAGTGTTTGGGGCATCTGGAAAAAGTCTTGTCCGGAGAAGAAAAGGTGAGTGCTACCATCAGTCCTGTGTCATGCCAACAGTAAAGCATCCTGAGACCATTCATGTGTGGGGTTGCTTCTCATCCAAGTGAGTGGGCTCACTCACAATTTTACCCAAAAACACAGCCATGAATAAAGAATGGAACCAAAACTCCCTCCAACAGCCACTTCTTCCAACAATCCAACAACAGTTTGGTGAAGAACAATGCATTTTCCAGCACGATGGAGCACCGTGCCATAAGGCAAAAGTGATAACTAAGTGGCTCGGGGACCAAAACGTTGACATTTTGGGTCCATGGCCTGGAAACTCCCCAGATCTTAATCCCATTGAGAACTTGTGGTCAATCCTCAAGAGGCGGGTGGACAAACAAAAACCAACTAATTCTGGAAACTCCAAGAAGTGATTATGAAAGAATGGGTTGCTATCAGTCAGGAATGGCCCAGAAGTTGATTGAGAGCATGCGCAGTCGAATTGCAGAGGTCCTGAAAAAGAAGGGCCAACACTGCAAATACTGACTCTTTGCATAAATGTCATGTAATTGTCGATAAAAGCCTTTGAAACGTATGAAGTGCGAGTAATTATATTTCACTACATCACAGAAACAACTGAAACAAAGATCTAAAAGCAGTTCAGCAGCAAACTTTGTGAAAACTAATATTTGTGTCATTCTCAAAACTTTTGGCCACCAAAAGTTGTACACCAATGCCTCCTTTACAGCATGCAGTATTGGGGGCTGTACACTAAATATTGCGCTGAGAAGCGAGTTTTATTAGATGAAAGCATAGCATGTGGATGTGCGATCCAGTTCTGTTGTTCTCCCCTTGATATATGCATGTTTAACCTTCCTTCTTTATTCCTGTATCTGCGCTCCTCCCATTCGTTACAGGTGGTTTTAGTTTAGCAGGAGTTTTGCATATAAGTGAGAATGGACCTGCTAGCTTTCAGTTGGAGTTCCTGATAGCATAGGACATGTTGTGTCAGTCAACTGTTCAGATGGTGCAGTACTGCGTGGTGGCCTTTGTTTTCGTGGCACTGTGCTGGTGGGACCCAGTGCCGTGGGTGGCATTGTCGAATAGCAGGGTTGCTGTTTGACTCCTGGGTCCCACCGCCTACTAGGGCAGTGCCGCTTTGTCAGCACGCCGTGCTGCACCTATTTTAGAGTAGGTCCCACTCTTAGAGGCAACCTTGACGTTGTGAGTGGGCTTATGCCTTTTGATCAAAATGTACACAAATATTTTACAGCATGCAGTATTGGGGGCTGTACACAAAAAGTGTGCTGAGAAGCGAGTTTTATGAGATCAAAGCATAGCATGTGGATGTGCGATCCAGATCTGTTTTTCTCCCCTTGATATAAATTTTATTTCCACAACATGGTGTTGCAGGCTTTTCATACACATCCAGAATGGTGGAGTAGGCATTTTCATGCTCCATAATAGATATATTGATGGTGTTAAGCTCTGTCGACCAAACTGGTGATTCGTGTTTCATCTGCTTTGAGGGGGTTTGTATGTAGGAAAAATCTGCATGTTGTCAAAGCTCTAAACTGATGTGCCCAAGAGCACAGGCACATTATAACAAGAAAACCGAGGACAAGGAAGTAAGTCCATTCTAGAAGATGAGATACTTACTGCCCTTGTTATATAACAGACCTTGATGGCCCACACAGTAGATTACGAGAGACAATAGCTATATTAAATGTATTTCTACACTCTTTTTTTGTATAAATATACTGCATCCTGGTTGATATAGATCATAAGATCTGGTTAAGATCTTGGTCGAAAAGCAGAATTCATGCAGATTAAAGTCCCGGCAGTTCACCTCTTTGTCTACAAACTCTTTCAACCTCCTTCACTTAATCAACAACTGCCATGGAAACTGTTCTTACAAGTTGTGAGGATATTTTTGAAAACCTAAAAAAAACAAGAGGTCATCCTGCACATAATACTATGTAATGGCCTGAAGAAGGATCGCATTGGTTCCTGGATCAGTCAATTAGCTTGTTCTCAAACTCAGAGCCTGCATCGGCTAGGGCTGGGCAATTACACAAAAGTTTTCAATTATTTCTGCTTTATGGGTAATTATCGATTATAATCTTGATAACTTTTTTTTTTCTTGCTAAATTATCTAAAACAACATATCCAACTGGTGCCCTGTGCATAGAGAAGGCGTCCTGTATACAGAGGGGTGCATTGTATATAAACACGCAGACAAGATTGTTGGTACCCTTCCGTTACAGAAAGAAAAACCCACAATGGTCACTGAAATATCTTGAAACTGACAAAAGTAATAAAATATAAAAACCTACTGATAATCAACTCGTGAAAATCAGACATCGCTTTTAAATTGTGATTCAACAGAATAACTGGCCTGGACAAGAATGATGGTTCCCTTGTCGTAATATTTTGTTGCACAAGCTTTTGTGGCAATCACTGTAATCAAGTGATTTCTGTAACTCTCAGTGAGACTTCTGCACCTGTTCACAGGTATTTTGGCCCACTCCTCGTGAGCAAGCTGCTCCGGCTGTCTGAGGTGTGAAGGGTGCCCTCTCCAGACCGCATGCTTCAGTGCCTTCCATAGATCAATAGGATGAGATCAGGGATTATAGAGGGCCACTTTAGAATAGACCAATGTTTCATTAAGCCATACATTTATGTTTTGGGTCATTGTTCTGTTAGGAGACCCGGAACCTGTGACTGAGACCACTGGGCAGCACATTTCGCTCCAGAATGCCTTGATAGTCTTGAGCTTTCATTGTACCTTGCACAGATTCACTACACCCAGGAGCGTAACTATAGGGGAAGCAGGGGAAGCGGTTGCTTTGGGGCCCTGACCCAGAAGGGGCCCATCCAAGAGGAGGAGAAGTACTAAAAGATTTTGTCAGGGCCCCTCAACATTATTACACAATGAAATTATATACAGCGGCAGTATAGACAGTGTAGAAAACGGATGGAACAGCTGCCGGGCCTGGTCTGAGAGAGCGATCTTTACTAGCCACAGGAAAGGGGGCGGCATGAAAGGAAGGGGTTGTGAAAAACTTACTGGGGGAAGAGGCCCCATTTAAAAATTTGCTGTGGGGCCCAGTCATTTCTAGTTATGCCACTGACTACACCCTGTGCCAGATGCAGCAAAGCAGTCCCAAAACATAACCGAGCCTCCTCCATGTTTCACAGTAGGTACAATGTTCTTTTCTTTGGATGCTTCATTTTTGCCTTTGAACATTGAGCTAATGTGACTTGACAAAAAGCTCCAGTTTTGTCTCATCTGTCCAAAAGAAAATTCTCCTAGAAGCTTGTGTCTTGCCAATATGCATTTTGGCAAATTCCAATTTTGCTTTTTTATAATTTGCTTTCAACAGTGGTATCCTCCTCGGTCATCTTCCATTAAGTCCACTTTGGCTAAGACAGCGATGGATGGTGCCATCTGACACTGATGTACCTTCACCTCTAATCTCTTTGGCACTTGTTCTGGGCTCCTTGGTTACCATTTATATTATCTGTCTCTTCAATTTGTCATCAATTTTTCTCTTGCAGCCACGTCCAGGGTGGTTGGCTACAGTCCTGTAGAACTTAAACTTCAGAATAATAAGTGCAGCTATAATAACAGGAAAATCAAGCTGTTAGGATAGCCTTAGCCTTAGACTCTCCTTACTTTCTGTGGTTCATATTCAGTTTGGTACCCACCACTACTTTTCACCCCCTGAATGAGCAGACTGACTAATTACAAGTCTGAAGACACCTCTGATGCTAATTATAAGCTTAGTTTAACATGTTCCTATGGTGATATTATTTTCAATTATTTTTGTCCAGGCAAGTTTCATTAGCATGTTTTTTTTTTTTTTATTATTATTCTGTTGAACCACAAATCAAAATGAATTTCTGATTTTCAGTAAATTTTTATTTATTGTTACTTTTGTAAGTTTTGAGTTATTTCAGTGACCATTGTGGGTTTTTCTTTCTTTAACAGAAGGGTACCAATAATTCTGTCCATTTATTTATAGAGGGGTATTCTGTATATAGGGGGTGCATATAATATGACATGGGCATTTCCTTGGGGTAAAGTATAATGTATATAGAGACATGGACATTATTTATGGGGGTGCATGGACGTTACTATGGGGTTCACTACAGTTTATTTAATGACATAAATATTACTATGGGGGTATAGTATGGAGGTAAAGTGTATATAATAAGACATATGGAGGTACAGTAAAGTGTAGATAATAAGACCTATGGGGGTACAGTAAAGTGTATATAATAAGACGTATGGAGGTACAGTAAAGTGTATATATAATAAGACCTATTGGGGTACAGTAAAGTGTAGATAATAATACCTATGGGGGTACAGTAAAGTGTATATAATAAGACCTATGGGGGTACAGTAAAGTGTATATAATAAGACATATGGGGGTACAGTAAAGTGTATATAATAAGACATATGGAGGTACAGTAAAGTGTATATAATAAGACATATGGGGGTACAGTAAAGTGTAGATAATAATACCTATGGGGGTACAGTAAAGTGTATATAATAAGACATATGGGGGTACAGTAAAGTGTATATAATAAGACATATGGGGGTACAGTAAAGTGTATATAATAAGACCTATGGAGGTACAGTAAAGTATATATAATAAGACATTTGGGGGTACAGTAAAGTGTATATAATAAGACCTATGGGGGTACAGTAAAGTGTATATAATAAGACATATGGGGGTACAGTAAAGTGTATATAATAAGACATATGGGGGTACAGTAAAGTGTATATAATAAGACATATGGGGGTACAGTAAAGTGTATATAATAAGACATATGTAGGTACAGTAAAGTGTATATAATAAGACATATGTAGGTACAGTAAAGTGTATATAATAAGACCTATGGGGGTACAGTAAAGTGTATATAATAAGACATATGGAGGTACAGTAAAGTGTATATAATAAGACATATGGAGGTACAGTAAAGTGTATATAATAAGACATATGGAGGTACAGTAAAGTGTATATAATAAGACATATGGAGGTACAGTAAAGTGTATATAATAAGACATATGTAGGTACAGTAAAGTGTATATAATAAGACATATGGGGGTACAGTAAAGTGTAGATAATAATACCTATGGGGTACAGTAAAGTGTATATAATAAGACATATGGAGGTACAGTAAAGTGTATATAATAAGACATATGGGGGTACAGTAAAGTGTATATAATAAGACCTATGGAGGTACAGTAAAGTGTATATAATAAGACATATGGGGGTACAGTAAAGTGTATATAATAAGACATATGGAGGTACAGTAAAGTGTATATAATAAGACATATGGGGGTACAGTAAAGTGTATATAATAAGACATATGGGGGTACAGTAAAGTGTATATAATAAGACATATGGGGGTACAGTAAAGTGTATATAATAAGACATATGTAGGTACAGTAAAGTGTATATAATAATACCTATGGAGGTACAGTAAAGTGTATATAATAAGACATATGGGGGTACAGTAAAGTATATATAATAAGACCTATGGGGGTACAGTAAAGTGTATATAATAATAAGACCTATGGGGGTACAGTAAAGTGTATATAATAAGACCTATGGAGGTACAGTAAAGTGTATATAATAAGACATATGGAGGTACAGTAAAGTGTATATAATAAGACCTATGGGGGTACAGTAAAGTATATATAATAAGACGTATGGGGGTACAGTAAAGTGTATATAATAAGACATATGTAGGTACAGTAAAGTGTATATAATAAGACATATGTAGGTACAGTAAAGTGTATATAATAAGACATATGGAGGTACAGTAAAGTGTATATAATAAGACATATGGAGGTACAGTAAAGTGTATATAATAAGACATATGGGGGTACAGTAAAGTGTATATAATAATACCTATGGGGGTACAGTAAAGTGTATATAATAAGACATATGGAGGTACAGTAAAGTGTATATAATAAGACATATGGGGGTACAGTAAAGTGTATATAATAATACCTATGGAGGTACAGTAAAGTGTATATAATAAGACATATGGAGGTACAGTAAAGTGTATATAATAAGACATATGGGGGTACAGTAAAGTGTATATAATAAGACATATGGAGGTACAGTAAAGTGTATATAATAAGACATATGGGGGTACAGTAAAGTGTATATAATAATACCTATGGAGGTACAGTAAAGTGTATATAATAAGACATATGGGGGTACAGTAAAGTATATATAATAAGACATATGGGGGTACAGTAAAGTGTATATAATAATAAGACCTATGGGGGTACAGTAAAGTGTATATAATAAGACATATGGGGGTACAGTAAAGTATATATAATAAGACATATGGGGGTACAGTAAAGTGTATATAATAATACCTATGGGGGTACAGAAAAGTGTATATAATAAGAAATATGGGGGTACAGTAAAGTGTATATAATAAGACATATGGGGGTACAGTAAAGTGTATATAATAAGACCTATGGGGGTACAGTAAAGTGTATATAATAAGACATATGGGGGTACAGTAAAGTATATATAATAAGACATATGGGGGTACAGTAAAGTGTATATAATAAGACATATGGAGGTACAGTAAAGTGTATATAATAAGACATATGGAGGTACAGTAAAGTGTATATAATAAGACATATGGGGGTACAGTAAAGTGTATATAATAATACCTATGGAGGTACAGTAAAGTGTATATAATAAGACATATGGGGGTACAGTAAAGTATATATAATAAGACATATGGGGGTACAGTAAAGTGTATATAATAATAAGACCTATGGGGGTACAGTAAAGTGTATATAATAAGACATATGGGGGTACAGTAAAGTATATATAATAAGACATATGGAGGTACAGTAAAGTGTATATAATAAGACCTATGGAGGTACAGTAAAGTGTATATATTAAGACCTATGGGGGTACAGTAAAGTGTATATAATAAGACATATGGAGGTACAGTAAAGTGTATATAATAAGACATATGGGGGTACAGTAAAGTGTATATAATAAGACATATGGGGGTACAGTAAAGTGTATATAATAAGACATATGGGGGTACAGTAAAGTGTATATAATAAGACATATGGGGGTACAGTAAAGTATATATAATAAGACATATGGGGGTACAGTAAAGTGTATATAATAAGACATATGGGGGTACAGTAAAGTGTATATAATAAGACCTATGGGGGTACAGTAAAGTGTATATATTAAGACCTATGGGGGTACTATAAAGTATATATAATAAGACATAGATATTACTATGGGGGTACAGTAAAGTGTATATAATAAGACCTATGGAGGTACAGTAAAGTATATATAATAAGACATATGGGGGTACAGTAAAGTATATATAATAAGACATATGGGGGTACAGTAAAGTGTATATAATAAGACCTATGGGGGTACAGTAAAGTGTATATAATAAGACCTATGGGGGTACAGTAAAGTATATATAATAAGACATAGATATTACTATGGGGGTACAGTAAAGTATATATAATAAGACATTTGGGGGTACAGTAAAGTGTATATAATAAGACCTATGGGGGTACAGTAAAGTATATATAATAAGACATAGATATTACTATGGGGGTACAGTAAAGTATATATAATAAGACATTTGGGGGTACAGTAAAGTGTAGATAATAAGACATATGGGAGTACAGTAAAGTGTATATAATAAGACATATGGGGGTACAGTAAAGTATATATAATAAGACATATGGGGGTACAGTAAAGTGTATATAATAAGACATATGGGGGTACAGTAAAGTATATATAATAAGACATATGGGGGTACAGTAAAGTGTATATAATAAGACCTATGGAGGTACAGTAAAGTGTATATAATAAGACCTATGGAGGTACAGTAAAGTGTATATAATAAGACCTATGGAGGTACAGTAAAGTATATATAATAAGACATATGGGGGTACAGTAAAGTGTATATAATAAGACATTTGGGGGTACAGTAAAGTGTATATAATAAGACATATGGGGGTACAGTAAAGTATAGATAATAAGACCTATGGGGGTACAGTAAAGTGTAGATAATAAGACCTATGGGGGTACAGTAAAGTGTAGATAATAAGACCTATGGGGGTACAGTAAAGTATATATAATAAGACATATGGGGGTACAGTAAAGTGTATATAATAATACATATGGGGGTACAGTGTATATAATGACATGGACATTACTTTGCAGGTGCAGTACAGTGCATTTAATAAGCCATCACTGAAGACGAGGGACATGGTTTTAATCATCGGTGGGGCACAGATTCCGAGGTTCACTATGTGACGGGCATTTTGGAGATTGGGAAGGATTGTATGTCTGCTAGTTTTGCTTTGGTCGGGAGTTTTAAAGATGCCTGGCAAACTACCAAAAAAGGAGCACAACATACGATGCACTTGACCTACTAAGAATTCGATGTAATGAAGCTTTCCATCTCCTGGTATTAGGACAGCCCGCACCACTATTTAACCCCTGAGTCTAAAGCTAATGTTTCTTTCATAAAATACTTCTCGAATGACCTTCAAAATAATCTGAAACCCCGTTCAGGCTGATGGACGCGTTGAATAATACGTGATTGCAACAAAGGCAATTGTTATTTAACGATGATCGTGGCTCAAGATTTAAAAGAAGGGTTGTCCTCTCTGTAAACCACGTTTCTGTCCATGTTCGTGCTAGGAGTTCATTGCCATGGGTCTTCTTGCTTTGGTATAGCACCTTACAAACACGCGGCCAGTTTTTCGCCTTTAGGAACCTCTGTGGTAAAACTGCTGCTAGGAAAGCAAAACCATGACAGGGCCATCCATTGAGGTGGACATCTATGACCATTTATAAATCCTAAAGCCCACCAATGGAAGGCGTTACAAACATGTGGACTGCTGACGATGCCACAGCCCTGGGTTCCATATACGTATATTGATGTTAACATGATGTGACATTAAATGCACGTTCAGCAGAATTCTCTTATGCCATTTACTAATCCAGCAGTCTTCAATAATTCAGAATTGTGGCGTCAGAAGAGTCAGGCCATTCATCCATTTTCATTGGGCTGCCTGTACTTCATAGAAACTTCTCTATGGCCATCTGTTCATCTGGAATGCTTTTCTTCAGTGCACCAGTTACATGCTTTGGCGCCCATTTTCTAGGACATTTATTTCAACCATCCAACCTTGTCTTGTTCCGTCCATGGTCATGTATGATGCTGTGCCTCTCAGATCTTCATGCGCTGGTATGTACAACCAGAACATATTGCATATCATGTCCTCAACTACTCCTCTTCCAGTTTCTGTGGCTGCCGCAACCCAGGGGACATATTTCACATTTGGCAGCCATGACCAGAGTAGAACATTTTGGTGCCGAGTACAAGGTCTTATTCCCAGGATCTTCTGTCCACAAGGATCCCTGGGTTGCTTCGCTTCACCATAAGGTTCCTTCTTTGAAAGGAACCCAAATCCGCTTACACACCTTCCTACTTGTAAACCATAGTCCACCTGGAAGATAAGAGAAGTTCCCCTACCCAAACTGAAGGCCAGAATGGATAAATTGTCACTAACAAAAAGTCACTAGGATTATTAGTCAAACAATTGGCAATCTTGGGTAGACTAGACCCATGGCAATCTATATGCCAACGTCACTGTGATTACTGGCACCTCTCTGCTTCTTCACATTCACACCTGCTTGTCCTCACCCGGTGTGTTTGGTGTGCTCTTAGGTTTACTTTTGGGCATTTGTCGTATTTTTTAATTTCAATGCCTAAAGCTCTCAGATTCAGGCAGCTGCTGCAAAGGCTGTAAATATCAGAAATGAATCAAAAGATCAAATTGATTTGCTGTAGATGTAGTATCCACACCCCATCCCGCGCTCTTTATTTTACCATAGTTTGTATTTGAAAACAGGAAAAAAATTCTTTGTGTGGTAGATTGGTAATAAATTCCGCCAAGGCTTTTTGGGTTTTGTTTTAACAACATTCACTGTGCGAAAAAAATGATATAACAACCTTAATAAAAAGTTTTTAAACTTTTTTTTTTCTGTATTCTTTGTATTCAGCCATAATCTGTCTACAGAGGTGTGTGAGGGCTCATATTTTGCGCGGTAAGGTCAGGTTCACTGTTTAGTTTTCCATTCTTCTGATCCATCAGAAGAACCGAAAAATAAAAAATAAATTGAACATCGGCACTTTAAATAAATGATCCGTCTTTTTTGCACATCAGTTTTTTCTGTTCAAAAATAACTGATCTCTGATGGAACTAACGGATCCGTTTTTTCTTTTGTGTGTTTTTTTTTTTTTTCAGTTCTTCTGACGGATCTGAAGAAAGGAAAGCTAAACATAGTAACATAGTAACATAGTATATAAGACCGAAAAAAGACATTTGTCCATCCAGTTCGGCCTGTTTCCTACAAGTTGATCCAGTTATGAGGCAGAAGCCAATTTTCCCCACTTAAGGGAAAAAAAATTCCTTCCCGACTCCAATCAGGCATCAGAATAACTCCCTGGATCAACAACCCCTCTCTAGTAGCTGCAGCATGTAATATTATTACACTCCAGAAATACATCCAGGCCCCTCCTGAATTCCTTTATTGTACTCACCATCACCACCTCCTCAGGCAGATAGCTCCATAGTCTCACTGCTCTTACCGTAAAGAGTCCATAGTCTCACTGCTCTTACCATAAAGAATCCATAGTCTCACTGCTCTTACCGTGAAGAATCCTTTTCTATGTTTGTGTAGAAACCTTCTTTCCTCCAGACGCAGAGGATGTCCCCTCGTCACAGTCACAGTCCTGGGGATAAATAGATGATGGGAGAGATCTCTGTACTGACCCCTGATATATTTATACATAGTTATTAGATCTCCCCTCAGTCGTCTTTTTTCTAAAGTGAATAACCCTAATTGTGATAACCTTTCAGGGTATTGTAGTTGCCTCATTCCAGTTATTACTTTAGTTGCCCTCCTCTGAACCCTCTCCAGCTCTGCTATGTCTGTCTTGTTCACAGGAGCCCAGAACTGTACACAGTCCTCCATGTGTGGTCTGACTAGTGATGTGTAAAGTGGTAGGACTATGTTCTCATCACGGGCGTCTATGCCCCTTTTGATGCAACCCATTATCTTATTGGCCTTGGCAGCAGCTGCCTGACACTGGTTTTTGCAGCTTAATTTGCTGTTTATCAAAATTCCTAGATCCTTTTCCATGTCAGTGTTACCGAGTGTTTTACCATTTAATATGTACGGGTGACTTGCATTATTCCTTCCCATGTGCATAACTTTACATTTGTCAGTGTTAAACCTCATCTGCCATTTTTCTGCCCAAGCCTACAATCTATCCAGATCCCTCTGTAGCAGAAAACTGTCCTCTTCAGTGTTAATTACTTTACACAGTTTAGTGTCATCTGCAAAAATAGATATTTTACTGTGCAGGCCTTCTACAAGACCATTAATACATATATTGAAGAGAATAGGGCCCAATACTGACCCCTGAGGTACCCCACTAGCGACAGTGACCCCTCCAGTACTGACCCCTGAGGTACCCCACTAGTGACAGTGACCCCTCCAGTACTGACCCCTGAGGTACCCCACTAGTTACAGTGACCCAATCTGAGTATCTACCGTTAATAACCACCCTCTGTTTTCTGTCACTCAGTCAGTTACTTACCCACATACAGACATTTTCTCCCAGTCCGAGCATCCTCATCTTATATACTAACCTTTTATGAGGTACGGTGCCAAATGCTTTGGAGAAGTCCAGATACACGACATCCATTGATTCGCCGCTGTCAAGTCTAGAACTTACCTCCTCATAGAAGCTGATTCAATTTGTTTGGCATGACCGATCCCTCATGAAGCCATGCTGATATGGCGTTAGTTGCTTATTTTCATTGAGATACTCCAAAATAGCATCTCTTAGAAACCCTTCAAACAGTTTACCAACAATAGATGTTAAACTTACCGGCCTATAATTTCCAGGCTCTGTTTTTGGACCCTTTTTGAATATTGGCACCACATTTGCTATACGCCAATCCTGTGGAACATTCCCTGTTATTATAGAGTCCGTAAATATCAGAAATAATGGTCTGGCTATGACATCACTTAATTCCCTTAGTATACGGGGGTGTATGCCATCTGGTCCTGGCGATTTGTCTATTTTAATCTTTTTAAGTCGCTGCTGTACTTCTTCCTGGGTCAGACAGGGCACTTTTAATGGGGGATTTACTTTTACATTCTGCATTTCATCTGACAGTTTATTTTCCTCAGTGAATATAGTGGAGAAAAAAATATTTAATAGTTTTGCTTTATCCTCGTCGCTCTCTGCAACACCCCCCTCATTGCTATGTAGAGGGCCGACTCCTTCAGATTTATATTTTTTACTATTTATATAATTGAAGAACATTTTAGGGTTAGTTTTACTCTCTTTGGCAATTAATCTCTCGGTCTCTAGTTTGGCAAATTTTATTAGTTTTTTACATTATCTATTTTTTTCCTTATAGTTTATCAGTGCTTCCTGACTCCCCTCCTGTTTTAGTGATTTATATGCTTTCTTTTTGTCATTTATTGCTTTCTTTACGGTTCCATTTATCCACATTGGTTTCTTATTGTTCCTTAGCCTTTTATTCCTATAAGGTATGTACCTCTCACAATTAGATGTTACAATGCTTTTAAAAATCTCCCATTTTATGGTTGTATTTTTATTTTTGAGGACTTTGTCCCAGTTAGTTAGGCCTATGGCCTCGCTTAGTTGGCTAAATTTAGCTTTTTTTGCTTTTTTTTTCCAGTGATCTGAACTCAGCCTAAACTGTAGTCTTTTACTGGTGCGATTTTGGAGTACATACAACTTTTTGATTACGTTACATTCAATTTTCTGGGGGGTACAACGAGACCAAAAACACATTTTTAGTATATTTTTTTCGGTTACGGTGTACACCGCAGAGGAAAAAATTATTTTTATATTTTAATACTTCAGACGTTTTTGGATGTGGCGATACTATATAAAATTGGGAAAGGGGTAAATAGAATTTTTATTATTTTAAAAAAATGTTGTTTTTTACTTCACTGCTTTACTTCAGAGACTAAATAAGCTTCTATGTTAAAAACCAGGGAACATCTTTAAAGAGGTTCTCTGGGAATTAAGAAAATAAAATGACTAAAAAAACACTTAAATATTACTTTATTATGAATATCTTTCTTTAGTTATAATGGCTCCTTTTGTCTGGGGAGCTACCATCGGGAGAAATAAAATGGCCATCGCCCTATTACTACACACCAAACCTGTCCTAATCACACAGGAGGACAATGTTACGTCACCACACTGAGGTAAAGAGCTGCCTCATCCTCCTCTCTGCTCTGCTTGTCAGGGATTATGATCCTGAATACGATTTAATATGATCTTTAGCTGAATCTCTGTAGGAGTGGAGTTCATGAGGAGACATGGGGTACAGAGAGGAGGTGGGGGAAATGAGCAGCAGCTCTTGTATGCAGTCTCCATTACCACAGCCCCGCATTACCACAGTCTGTCCTGTCCATCCTCTCTGTACTTCATGTCTCCTCATGAACTCCATTCTTTCTTAATTACCGGAGAACCCCCTTAAGGAGAGCTGAGGATCATGTGGAGAACCCTCACCAATCCAGTTTTCTCCATTCAGTTATTAGAGATCAGTCCATCACTCGAAGTCGCACATTTGAACTTGCTCTTTAAGAATCGTCAAGATTTATCTTGGAGATGATACAGGGATGCTCGTACAGGCACTCGGGTCAATGACTTACTAGGATGGAAGATTAGTTTGGCCATTTTCCACCCCCTCCCATCTTCCCCAATAACAAACACACAGAGACCTCATTTTGGTGTATAGGCCGTAGCGGCCCATTTATTACCAGATTAACCATAATAACATTTTCTTTACACAACTTGCATATATCTGAATAATGCCAAAACATTCCAACTTCATAACCCCCTGATAATGAGGGATCCTGGAAGGCAACCCCATCATTTTGATCCTCCAGTTGTAGTTTCACCTTACCCTTGGACGCATTAACCAACCCAAGGGCACCAAACATAAACATCATGCCCCTGCAGGCCTTCTAGCCCGAACAGGAGGTCCCAGCCTTCAACTCACCAAACCTCCAAAGATGCACTCCCCAAAGAGTCATGCAACTTTTCCAAATAGTTTTGCCTCGCAGAATCACCTTTTTACCTGCCACAAACCAACATCGGTGACACCTCACCTATGTTTGTCCTGCAACACATGAACTGCTGTCTCCAACCTCTCTTGCAACCCCAATGCCCACAGGTCTATCCCCACCTTGTTCAGATGGACACCATCTGCCCGTAAAAACTGTGTAGACGCCTCCTCCAATTCCCTAGGGCGAACCACAAACCCCCCTTGCCGCCCATACAAATCTCCCTACCTCCTTGTTCAACTTCACCCTAGCTTTGTTGATAAGATCCACTGATCTAGCCAACCTCCATGTTCGACGGGCTACCACCTCAGACCAAACTATCAACAGGCCCGGAAACTCAGCCCATAGACGCAACATATCCAATTTAATGTCCCTTATGACATCCCTAAAGCGACGCACCCCCAAATCGTTCCCGCCTACATGAAGCACCAAAATGTCTGGGAGTCTATTTAAAGAAACATGCCCCGTCTGATGCAAGCTCCGGCCTCCTTACTGCTGAACCCTGAGTCTCCCCTGTTGTAGCCAAAGCCAGTGCCCAAGCCGTCACCGGAGAAACCCCTCAACTAGACCCCAATCGTGACACCAACACCAACATCCCTGCCAACAACTCCTGTGCCATCACTCCAGCATTCTCAACCCCTGCTAGTCCTGCATTACTCCCCCCTAACCCCCTCGAACATCCCCACGCTGTACCCCTGGCGTCCACTCAATAGGCTGTCCCTGAGAGGACCTCTCAGCGGTCGCTCGAACCTGCAGCGAAGATCTTTCTTGGATCACCGACGTAGAGGGATCTGCATGAACAGGACAGGGGCGTGACATCGCTGTGTCATCCAACCTCTCCTTGGTTTCCCATGCGTCTTGACTCCATTCTCTTTCCTTAATGGACCTGACTGCCGGAGCCCCCCCCCCGCGCGCGATCCTGATGGGCAGGGCCGGCATGCATCATCCCTGGCAGGACCAAACCCTCCCTCCTCTGAGTGCAAATCACCAGCTCCCTGAGAGCAGACCCGGTGTATAGCTGCCCCATTGCTCCAGCCCTGTGTACTACTCTCTGCAGACTGGCTCCTCACATCACCTGGCTCCCTGTCATCTCTAGCTGTAATACTAGGCAATGGGGATGGAGCTTCCCCTGCTTCACAGACTCCGACTCCTGCAGAAAGCTGCCGGCCACCGCCACTAGGCCGCAGATCTCTACTCCTCTCCCTTCTCAGTCTGTCGCAATGGCCCCCGCCAGGAGAAGCCACTCCTCTGCTTGCTGAGGCACCCGTCTGATGCCTGTTGCCCACAGCCCCACCAACAGGTAAGCCTTGCCCCGAGGCTTGCCCCCTGCTCTGTATCGCTTGCTGGGGAACGCCGCCGACTCTACAAACCCCAGCCCCTCTCCTGCTGGTCCCCGCCGCTGTCCCAGATTCCTCATGCTGTGGCGCCAGATGTGAAACCCACCGCCCACTGCACCGGAAGGTCCCTGCTGGGGCTCTGTAAACGGCGCCGAATCTCTGGACTCAAAAGCGCTGGGGCAGAGACCTCCGGGTGCTTGCTCTCACCAGAATATCCTCAGGGGACCCCACTGGCCCATGTAGAGCAACCTGAAGGAACTGCTGCAGCCACCCCGCTCCATGCTGCACCACCTCGGCCACCATAAGCTCTTCCAAGTCAGACATGCTACCAACTTTACACCTTTCTCCCAGGCAAGTGACTGATTCCACCCCTAACTTATTTTAAATACTGACCGCCTAACCTCAACTGCCCCACCCTCGCATTCACCAATCCCTATCTATGTCTTTTTTATTATTATTATCTAACCCCTTACAGGCCTACCAGTCCCCCCTAAGTCAAGCCGCCATTCCGCTCCGGCTGCACCCCACTCCATCGCTCTTTTTTCTTTCTGAGACTGGCTGTAAGAAATTACTTGTTTTTCTCTGTGGTTGCAGTAATATTAGGTGGATATCGGGAACATTCTCCTCCTTTGAAGTGTCTGCAGGCACAATGATTGCTCAGGAGGACCATCTGCTGTAGTTTTCTGCTAAGTAGGTCATTATCAGCAAATTATTTATTGTTTGCAAACACCTTTCTTCCTCAGACAGAACTGGTTTTCTCTCTGCAGTCTATCTGCCTCCATAGCTTACCACGCGAAGATTCCACTTTGCATTTTAATTCCTCACCATTTTCTTACTATATACCTGTTAGTGAAGAGACATTTACTATTTACACCCAGAAGCAGAAAAACTGCTATGGTTATCGTGACTAACATATCACCGGGCTCTTCACAGTGTGTCAGCCCTCTCTTATAATAACCCCTATGCCAGGAGGGTAAATCTACTACAGAGGCAGGTCTGCGAGAGAGGTGCGGTCATGGCTGGTTCCATCAGTAGGGTTGTCCGCTTTCTGCATAAATGTCAGAAATGCCATACATTGAAGTCTGATGGAAAAATAACCTGCTACATTGCTTTGGGACTAACCTCAGCCCGTATGGAGAGGGCCTCTATGCTCATGGGTACTAACAGAAACAAGCAGCAGCACCCATGTCCAGGATGGTGGTTGTATATTATAATGGACAGGAGCTGAAAGCAGTCGGCAGAGGCAGATAACGCTTTGGATATCCTGTATCTAAGTCTGAGCTGAAGGCTTTAAGGGCCCTTACAATAGGGGACACATCTTAGGAAGCTATAGACATCATGGCTTTTTAATATCGGTACCCATAGTGATGTATAGCTGAAGCAATATGGAGGTGCATTATTCCATTGCACATCAGTGTTTGGCATTTCTAAAATTTATGAAGAAAGCAGACAACCCTTTTAAGTGGTAAGAACCTGTGCAGGACTCCCCACAGGAACTGCACTGATACCAAATAAGAGGTTAGGGAATTGTCTGAAGGGTCATGGAAAGAACGTGGAGGTGTGGGAGGGGGGGTGGACACTAGGCTCTTCTGTCCTGGGTTGCCAAACATTGCGGATCCATTTTAATTACTACCATGGGGCTCCATCGCTTTGATGTAGGCCGCTAGCCAGAACTGATTATACGCAAACACACGGAGACTCTGTTCTTGGTGCCCTTGAGAGCCAAGGTGGCTGACAAGAAGTACCGGTAGCTTCTTTTTGTAAAGCCACAATGAGAGAGGCTACAGAAACACATTCAGATCTTCATGTTTGGCCAGACATAGGCCTTAATTTATCAACCAATGCTTTACATCAGTGCTTTAAAGAAGCATTCCAGGATTTTTTTTTCTTTGCCTAGATACACCAATATTAAAGAAGAAATCAGAGGCTCTCGTATATACCTACTTCATCCGATGTTCAATTTGTGAGTTGTCAGCCATTTTGATTCCTTCTTCCCCTCAGATATGGTTAAATAAATCCTACATTTCCCATCATGCCTGGCTTTGCAGAGGCAGAGGAGACTCCCTACACCGTACTGCTCGGAGTCATGCTGTCCCCTCACACTGCAAGGTCTCTATGTTCTCCTATGTGATGAAGCCTAAGCATGTCTGCCCTCTCATCTCTCTCTCCTTTGTCAGAATGCAGGGAGACCAATGTGAAGTTACATCTCCTAGGGTTCTGCTTCACTTTGGAGTAGTCTGATCTTTGGGTGAAGGGACGCCCAATGCAGAGTGATCATTCTTGAAGTCTGAGGCCAATATTCATCATCTGCAAAATTAATAAGGGAAGCAGCGATTGGACCCTCGTTAATATGTCAACTCTGTGGCTTTATATCCTTGATTGCACTTTAATTATCCCCACTTGGTATAATCAACTGCAGAGCCGAGTCTGGCCCAGTTGATTCATCGGATTTTTTTGTCCTTGCTTCGGCTGGAAGGATGGGGGAGGCGAAGAAAAAAAAATGAGAAGACGAAGGCATTATCATGTGAAGTCTGTAAATAAACAAATCCATCTCGGTACAAGTTAGTCTTGAGGTCTGGTCGCATAATTCACTGTCAGTTCAGCAGATTACAAACTTCACTCAGAGTAAATGCAATAAAGGGAAGACGCGGAGAACGCAGCAAGGCAGGATTAGGGGACAGCACTGCCACTTAACGACTGCAATCCCGCCTCAGTAATGGAAGGTTCACTGCACACACAGACGGGTCTTACTGAGTCAGAACCGAGACCGTTTCATACGATTTAGATGTATTCCAGGTGACATATAGGGGGTAGACGTCCGGAATCACACCAGGGATGGGATGTGACACCCAGGATAATTGGAGCTGCTGCTGCAGGCGTTTCGGCTTCTAAGATTGAATAGAGGATTCATTGGGCTGAAAAGATTTGTAAGGAGACTTCAGGTCGGGAAAATGTCATCTCAAGGTCTTCTGCTGCAGAAGGAGGATTGTACTAAACCGTTTTTTTTTTGTACATTCAGATGAATATCCTGGGTGATATTACCATAGGTGGCCAAGGCTAGATTAGAAATGTATAGCTCTGGGTAGTAATGTATACTGTCACTTCCATTTTCAGGGTAAAAAGAACAGAATACAGAAATGTTACATGGGTGTAAGACGATCTTAGACTCACAATTATTTAAACAGTTTATGTGGATTGCTTACAGGGTTTCTGCAGCCAGTTTGCATTGATGATCTATCCTAAAGATAGGTCATCAATATCTTATCGGCAGGGGTCCGACACCCAGCACCCCCACCGATTTAACAGTTTGAAGAGAAGGCGGCGCTCCATGTGAGCACTACTTGCTCTTCATTACACTGCACGTTCTCAAGTAACGACAAGTGCTCACTCTATTCACTTGATGACGCATAGTGTAATGAAGAGGAAGCAGCATGTAGCGCTGCCTCCACTTCAAACAGATGACTGGCAGAGGTACCGGGTGTCAGACCCACGCCAATGAGATATTGATGACCTATCCTGAGGTCATCAATATAAACTGCCTGCACAACCTCTTTAAGTGTTAAACCCCTGAGTGAGTTTCTCAAGTAACTGGACTTCAAAAGTGTTCCTCCTCAGGGTAGGCGTCACATTCCCAAGTCGACTTCAAAAGAGTTTAGTGGGCTTTACATCCCTAAATGGACCTCACAAGTGTTCTATCCCTACATGGGCTTCACAAGTATTCTATCCCTACGTTGGCTTCACGAGTGTTCTATCCCTACGTGGGCTTCACGAGTGTTCTATCCCTACGTGGGCTTCACGAGTGTTCTATCCCTACGTGGGCTTCACCAGTGTTCTATCCCTACGTGGGCTTCACGAGTGCTCTATCCATACGTGGGCTTCACGAGTGCTCTATCCCTACGTGGGCTTCACGAGTGCTCTATCCCTACGTGGGCTTCACGAGTGTTCTATCCCTACGTGGGCTTCACGAGTGTTCTATCCCTACGTGGGCTTCACGAGTGTTCTATCCCTATGTGGGCTTCACGAGTGTTCTATCCCTACGTGGGCTTCACGAGTGTTCTATCCCTACGTGGGCTTCACGAGTGTTCTATCCCTATGTGGGCTTCACGAGTGTTCTATCCCTACGTGGGCTTCACAAGTGCTCTACACCTACGTGGGCTTCACAAGTGTTTTACACCTATGTGGGCCTTTACAAGTGTTCTACACCTATGTGGGCCTTTACAAGTGTTCAATCCCTACGTGGGCTTCACGAGTGTTCTATCCCTAAGTGGATCTCACAAGTACTCTATCCCTAAATGGGCTTCACGAGTCTGCCATTGCTAACCCTAAGGCCTCTTTCACACGGGCGTTGCGGGTGCACTCCGTCAAACAGTGCGTGTGCGTTGCGGGAATTGCCGCGATTTTTCCCTGCGAGTGCAAAGCGCTGTCATGCGTTTTGCACGCGCGGGAGAAAAATCGGCACTTTTAGTACCCAGACCCGAACCTGCACTTCTTCACAGAAGTGCATGTTTGGGTCAGAAATTGTCCCGCTGGTATTATTTCACATTATAACATAGTTATAATGTAAAATAATACCCTTGGCCATCTTCCTAATGTTGAACCCGGTGCAGAATGGGTTAAAAATAATAAACTAATCATAACTTACCTGGTCCATTTGATCGCGAAGCCCGGCATCCTCTCCATTAGCTTGCTACTAGGTAAAGGACCTGTGATGATGTCACATGGTCACATGGCCCAATCACATGCTCCATCACCATAGTGATGGAGCATGTGATTGAGCCATGTGATCCATGTGACATCATCTGAGGTCCTACCTAGTAGCAAGCTAATGAAGGATGCCGAGCTCGCGATCAAATGGACCAGGTAAGTTATGATTAGTTTATTATTTTTAACCCATTCTACCGGGTTCAACATTGGAAGATGGCCAAGGTATTATTTTACATTATAACTATGTTATAATGTGAATAATACTGAACCGATTACACATCCCGATGGTTGCATAGCAACCATGCGGGAAAATCGCAACGCATCCGCACATGATTGCGGATGATTGCGATTTTCCCGCATCCCCATTCACTTCTATGGGGCCTGCGTTCCGTTAAAAACGCAGAAACTGGAGCATGCTGCGATTTTCACGCAACGCAGAAGTGATGCGTGAAAATCACCGCTCATGTGCACAGCCCCATAGAAATGAATGGGTCCGGATTCAGTGCGGGTGCAATGCGTCCTCCTCACGCATTGCACCCGCGCGGAAAACTCGCCCGTGTGAAAGGGGTCTAACTATCCCTAATAGGTCTCATAAATGGTTAATCCCTAAGAGGGCTTCACCAGTGTCATACTGCTATGAGGGCTTCTCATCATTACCTGGACTTTACAAGTGTTTCACCACGTCATAGGCTTCACAAGTGTTCCATCCCTAAGGGGCTTCATAAGTGTGCCCCATTCCTAAGTAAGCTTAATAAAATGTGCCATCCCTAGGTTGGCCTTACAAGTATGCCATCTGTTAGTGGTCCTCAAAACAGTGTCTTCCCGCTAAAAATAATTGCACTAACACAATGGATGCAAAAATGATATATAGATTAATTACTGATTATATATCACATTGTGCAGGATTTCTTTTTATCCTCTTCAGTGTTTTTTTTTCCCCCCTACATGTCCCGTTCCTAAGTGGGCTTCACAAATGTGTCATCCTTCAGTGGGCTTTACAAGTCTGCCATCCCTAACTGGATCAAGGAAATCTACCATCCGTAAATGGCTTTGCAAATATGCCATCTCTAATGAGACTTTCCGAGTATTTCACCACAGCGTGGGCTTCACATTTTGACCCCTAAAAAGGATGGCTATGCATCTGCAACTTATTCTTCTCCTTATGCCCAAAAGTGATAGATGGTAATGTGACCTGAGGTAAGCTGTAGATATCAAAGCAAACGAGGGTAGCTCAAAGCTCAAGCATTGCTTCCTCAACACTGAGGAGATAACCTCTGCAGGAACGCTATCACATTAAAATCACTAATCGGGAAGGTTTTGTAAAAAAAAAGACACACGTTTCTGTTGAAGAAAACTTGCAATTCCAAAGGTTTCATCCATGCGGAACGTGACTTGGGCTGTCCTGGCAGACAGATGTTTGCCTCCCTTTAATAAGCAGCAGCTTCTACAGGGAGAGTCTACAAGACTCGTGAGTCGCCTGTTTGTTGTTCCTTGTGCGTTATCTTCGCCTTATTATAGCTTTTTTTTTTTCGTTTGTTTGTTTGAATTTTGGAGAATCTAAGAAATGTTTAAATTCCCCAAGCACCCGGCTTACTTCACTATAGACCAGGCATCGGATATCAATTAGCCGTGAGAGAAGAGTCGTTTATGGAGGCCGCCAAGACACAATTAGAGGAACAGTTAATTGGCTCACATTGAAGGTAGCAGGTAGATTGTCTGCGGGATGGTGTGTACAATCTGCCACCCGCTAATGATTTCAAGATGTTTTAAGAGACCCAGACGACTTCATAAAGTTCTCATTAAAGGGGGATCCCGGGTTCTCTGTAAATAAAGCTTAATCACTGCATAATGGAAAGTTCTGCAACTTTCTAATACACATTGGAGGGAATTTATCATTTGTCATTTTTTTGGTGTCAGTTTTAAGTCTGTCTTTGGCTTGTGGTACTGTACCAAATTTTTATTACATTTGGAAGAAGTGCAATGTGGTTTAGCCACTGTCAGAGAAAGTACACCGGGGGCTTGCCTTGCGTGGAGAGTCCATCACAAATGAGACATAACACTGTTTTATTTTTAAACCCAACCTACTTTTCAAAGTAGCCAAAAGTCGCAAAACTTGACCAAAACTCAGAACAATGCATAAAACGCTTTATGCTTGCAACAAAACTGGAGTATGAGGTTGTATCCAGCCGAGACAATCCATACGGTCTGGACTCCCAAATGATACATTTTCCCTGCACTGAGACATTGTAACAAGTGATCAAGAGAGAGATTGGCGCCACTGCAGCATGTGCTCTCCGGGGACATTTACACTATAGTGTGTGACTGCATGTTATCGTAGCAGATAGTAGAGGTTACCAACACTTTCTCAGATTCCAAAATCAGGTCTTTTAAGCCATGTCCTTTGGAACGCTCTCAAAATGGCCGCCTTCAGGGTCTACTTCCTGTGTTTGTCCAGCATGACCTGCTAATTCTCCCTGACAAATGGGGAGGTGGGGTGGAGGGGAGAAGGATCTGCCATGTTGGATTATTATTCCTTTGGTTCTCAGGGGCATTAAACCACCACGAGAGGTGACTGTCAGCAGCTTTATCCTCCTTGACAATACATCCATACTCTGTGGAGCCAAGCATGCATGTACAGTTGTTTGTACAGATGAACGAAGCACCTTCGGTATCTTGAAATTGCACCCAAGGTTGAGCCAGACCTTTGCAAATCCACACTTCTCTTCCTGATGTCTTGGCTGATTTCTTTAGACTTTCCCATGATGCTACACAGAGAAGCAGCGTATTTCAGGTCTGCATATACGGTAAATACATCCACAGGTGTGTCTCTAATCACCAAACCAAACAGAAGCTTCCAAACACATGACATCATCCTATGGGCAGGCCAGAATGGTTTAAAGGAATAGTAATCTTAGTGTATGTAAATTTTTGACATTGCAGAAAGTAATAAAAATGCCTCTCTCTGTATAGGCATCTGTATCTTCATTGTCAATGGGGACAAAACTGAACGAAACGGAATGCTCCAAAATGCATTCCGTTCCATTTGGTTGCGCTCCCATCGTGAACAGAATAGAAAATAGATCTGTCCCCAATTGACTTTCAATGGTGTTCATGGCGTATCCGTCATAGCTATAGAAGACCTAATACAACCGGATCCGTTTATGACAGATGCATGTGGTTGTATTATGGTAACGAAAGCGTTTTTGCAGATCCATGACGGATCTGCAAAAAACACTAGTGTGAAAGTAGCCTAAAATTCCAATAATCCAAAGTGTTCAGGACCACTGAGTTGCAGGATTATATGTAATGTAGAACAAATTACACATATATACAGTAAAATCTCTTTAGTTCAGCGTTCAATAATCCAAAAAGTCTGATAACCATGCAACCTTACATGAGCTACATAAATTTGGCACCCCTAAGTGCTTTGCAAAAGTATTCACATGCAGTATTTCCACTGATATCACCCTGTAACTTTCGATTACTGACGACTTACCTTAACTCTAACTCCTATTATTTGCGAGCGGCTGGTATGGTCTGGGTTGGCAGATCTCTGGGGAGTTTACATTAGGTCACGAAGTAAATTCCGTAACTGGTAAAGTTTTTCAGCAGGGAGCCTGGTGGCGGCACGTTCAGTGTATATTTTGACACAGTCGACGAGAACAGTGTGTAAGCAACTGTTTATAGCAGCGGCGCCATATGGACACAACGATGAGTGTTCTCTTTTGTAAGGAAAGCATTATATTTCATTTCTGTTCCCTTCAATGTTTATGAAACCAAGTAACAAACCTATACTAGGAGACCCAGCTTTCCCTGACCCCGAGTGACAAATCTGTGGCCTCTGCATCAAAGCTTTATTATGTAGATTCACCTAGACTGTGATGTGTCACCAGAACAAAGCGTGTGGTCACTGAGCAATCCTGCCTGAGTGAAGAACCTTTACAAGTGGGGTCATTATGGCTGGTGTTATATATGGGTGAATGCTTATATACTGTGTGTGTGTGTGTGTGTGTGTGTATATATATATATATATATATATATATATATATAAACTCAGGCTAACTGTATACATATGCGAGAATTCACATGGACATAAGTATTCAGCCCCTTTGCTGTGACACTTGACATTTTTCTCTCGGGCTTTCCATTTCTCTGGATTATCTTTGAGATGTTCTACGCCTTCATTGGAGTCACCAGTGGTAAATTCAGTTGATTGGACAGGATTTGGTAAGACACTGCCCTGTATATATGAGGCCTACAGCTGAGTGAAGCATGGGATGGACAGGAGGGACCTGAAAATGGCTGTCCACCGACGGCCCCCACCCAACCTGACAAAGCGTGAGAGGACCTGCAGAGAAGAACGGCCGAGAATCCCCAAATGTAGGTGTAAATCTTGTACATCATCCCCAAGATAGGGGGGCAGTATTTTAGTAGTTATATTCCTGTACATAGGAGCAGTATTATAATAGTTATATTCTTGTACATAGTAGCAGTATTATAGTAGTTATATTCTTGTACATAGGAGCAGTATTGTAGTAGTTATATTCTTGTACATAGGAGCAGTATTATAATAGTTATATTCTTGTACAAAGGAGCAGTATTATAGTAGTTATATTCCTGTACATAGGAGCAGTATTATAGTAGTTATATTCTTGAACATAGGAGCAGTATTATAGTAGTTATATTCTTGTACATAGGAGCAGTATTATAGTAGTTATATTCCTGTACATAGGAGCAGTATTATAGTAGTTATATTCTTGTACATAGGAGCAGTATTATAGTAGTTATATTCTTGTATATAGGAGCAGTATTATAGTAGTTATATTCTTGTACATAGGAGCAGTATTATAGCAGTTATATAGTTGTACATAGATGCAGTATTATAGTAGTTATATTCTTGTACATAGAAGCAGTATTATAGTAGTTATATTCTTGTACATAGGAGCAGTATTATAGTAGTTATATTCTTGTACATAGAAGCAGTATTATAGTAGTTGTATTCTTGTACAAAGTAGGCAGTATTATAGTAGTTATATATATATATATATATATATATATATATATATATATAGTAGTTATATTCTTGTACGTAGGAGGCAGTATTATAGTAGTTATATTCTTGTACGTAGGGGACAGTATTATAGTAGTTATGTTCTTGTATATAAAAGCAGTATTATAGTAGTTATATTCTTGTACATAGAAGAAGTATTATAGTGTCATCGTTAAAAAGGGGCCCATTGAGTTCAGTGGGGTTCATCAGGCCGTCAAAATGGCCAAAAATAGGACGACTATGTGAACAGCTCTATAGACCGCAATGCTTCTGAAAACAACTATTTTCCATTGTTGTATGAATGCAGGGTTAGTTTTAGAGAGACGTACACTGTAGTCAATCTCTGCAGAATTGGGGGGGGGGGGGGTGTACGGTACGCTTATGTGCCTCCTGCTATTGTGACCCTGTCATAGATACTTTACCTTTAGAGGGTGTCTGTATGTACTCCTGATATTTATCAAAATGTGCTCTCTACAGTTGTATTGGGTGCAACAACTTCTGAAGGAGTGAGTTTGTTGGGATTTCAGGTTTTCTATTGCAGCCTTGTCAGTGAAGAGTTGGACCTTATTCATACATTATGTGTCACGAGGGTGTCAGGAGCCACGTTTGACTCCGTTATACCCGGGGTCAGGAAGTCGCAGCGGGTGGCTGCGCGCTCTATGTCTAAAGATCGCGCTGTTACTTAATGGTAGCTTTCTGTGTTTGCCTTGCAATCCTTTTTGTCTCACTCAGGGATCCGTAGCTTCTTCTCCTCAGCAGTTTCTTGTCCGCCATTCCCAACCTCCATATATTCCCCCTTCCCACTTCTCTGGTTGCCAGATATAGAGCTTTCTGCCTGGACTTCTATACTGACCCACTGGAGCTGTGTAGATTTTGTTCCTGGTTGTCGTTGCCGGATCCCTGTTGGGCTTTTGTTGTCTGCTGTTGTCGCCCACCTGGGCTTATATGTTTTGTCTGTATTGTCAGTCCTCTCCCTGGTGTTTTCCTTTAGTGTTAGTGGTGAGGACTAGTGCTTCCACCGCCCTATTCACTACTCAGGGCTCAGTTTAAGGAAAGCCAGGGTTTAGGCACGTGATCGGCGTACGGGTGAAGAACCCAGTCTAGGGACGTCAGGTGCCAGCTTCAAGGTGAGTTAGGGGTCACCACCTTTCCCTCTCCCTTGGACAGGGCTTTCCCTTTTCCCTACCTTTGCGTCACACGTCTGTGATCGGTACGCCGGTCGTGATATTATGTCAGTGTTTTGCATCAATGTTTGTTATCCAAAACCAGGAGCAAGGCCAAAGTGCAGAACCAGTGCAGAGATCTTCATTGTACCTTATCATGGTGAACGGTCCACTTCTGGTTTTGCATAACAATCACTGATAAAAAGCAAACACCATCCTAGCCAGACCTTCAAAGGGAAACATTCTGACCTCCCTCAGGTCCCTTGCTGTCAACATCCACTTTGTGACCTGCTCTCAGTTGGTCACATGACGCAAGGGAGTCAGGTCACGATTGGCTGTAGCTGTCACATACCTACCTATCTGAGCCCAGCCTTTCTATTCCTGTGCTGCTGACATTGCACCATCGATGTGACGGCAGGGCTGACCGGCCTATCTATTAGCAGGGACACTGGGCCAATCAGGCTTGGTTCCAGCATCCTGTGCTTCATTACAGCAGGATATTTAACACAGTGGCCTGTGATTTGGTTTAAACTCTTGGATTCCTGGATTTCTGACCTTTGGCTTGATTCTGACTTTGCCTCTGACTGTTGATTGTACCTCTGACATTATCTCCTGGTGCTGACCTCGTCTGGTATTTGACTCTGTGTTTGTCTTTCTTGTTTGGTTCTGACATAACTCTCCGGTTGCTAGCTTTGTGCTTTGATTCTGATTGGGTCCTATTTGTGCCTGTCTGGTTCTGACCTAGTCTGCCTGACTACCCCTTCACCTTCATGATTAGGTCCTGTGCCTGTACAGGTTAGGGACTGTCGCCCAGTTGGGGCTGCCGCTTTAGGACAGATCGAAGCTAGGGACATCGATGTGGGTGGAATTTAGGGTCTGCCTTGTTCCCTACCTATCATGACAGCAGCAGAGTCAAAGCAGATATTGACAGTGTTAGACCCAAGCAAGGCAGCTGAGAATGGAGAGCGAAGGAGCCGGGGCCTAGCACCAGGGAGTAGGTAAGTATGCTTCCTTCTGCAGGGGGAAATCCCTTTAAGAAGGCAAGATCTGGCAAATCAGGACACATTCTGCTTGTATACTTGCAGTTATGGAACCCTCTGGATTGTCAGATGCCACAGGTGATCACATTGGAAACCTGTTCAGTCCCTTTCTGGACCTGTTGAGTTGTTAGTGGCTTTTATTGTCAACATTTTCTCATGTAACCGTTCTCTATTGCCATTGATTGTCCTTTTTATTTAGGGGAAAAAATTTATGTTCTACTCTAAAAGAAGAGCTGAATTGCTCCATCTGCCTCAGTATTTATGTGGAGCCTGTAACTGTGAGTTGTGGACACAGTTTTTGTGACTTGTGCATTCAGCAAGTATTGGGCAGCCAATAAAATCATCCGAAACGTATTCCTGTCCTGATTGTAGAAGATTTAGATCAAGACCAGCTCCTCAGAAGAACACAACGTTAAGTGGCATAAGTAAAGCACTTCCAGTCTGTCTTACCGGAGCAATCCGTAGAAAATGTCTTCGGCACTTACTGTATGGAGATACCAATGCCTGCTGTGTCATGTGTTTTATGTGAGGCATCGCTTTGTAAAAGTCATGTCATCTTACATAGCAAGTCCCCTGAACATGTGCTTGTCAACCCTACAATATGTTTCCACAATAGAAAATGTTCCATCCATAGTAAAGTCCTGGATTATTTCAATTCCGAAGATGCAACGTGTGTTTACTGCGCGGCTGGAGTACGTAGAAGATCTCTGACTCTGCAACAAGCTGAGTCCAATGATAGCAAAAGTATGAAAGAAGTCCTGGAGATGCCATTCACACGTCCGTAAGTGTTTTGCGGATCGGCAAAACACGGACATCTTCTGACATTGGTACACCTTCTAACATTGCATGTTACTCATTTTTGGCTCAAAATAATTTTTCAATTGGCCTTTATTAAAAATCTTGAGCTGTTCTGTCACAAAGGGTTAACTTTTTCCAGCTGTGTGACTGGTACTTACACTTTGTGCTGGTCATCTAATAAACCTTATCTCTAAACTACTGAGAGGTGATAAACACTTTTTTAAGCTGCATTATTATCAGTAAGATAAGAACTGAGCTATGATGAGTGTCTATAATGTCAGAGAGCAGAGATAAGGAGCCCGTCAGCTCCTAGTCTGACGGAAAAGACGGAAAATCTGAAGCGAGCTACTAGAGCTTCTCCGCTCTCTACAGAAAAAATGATGCCATATTTTTAAGACCAATTTAAAAAAAGATTTTTAGTTCAAAATGAGTACAATGCAATAATTTTAAAAAATTGCCCGCAAAGGTGTACACAGCCTTTAAAATATTTCAGAGAGGTTTTGGCACACTGGCAGCTTGGGTGGAGAATTGGCAAAAGAAGTTCGGTGCGGATAAAAGTTCAGCGTTTTTAACCTTATCAGTGATGTTACTGTGTACGCAGGAGGCAAGTGGTCATCAAAATGTAGCTGGTGCAACTCTCACAGCGTCCCCAGACATCGTGGGACACTCTAGGTATGCCGGGAGTTGTAGTTTTTCAACAGCTGCCAACTCACTCTGCTTTTAGAAAGACCAGCATTTACCTCTCACCTCTGTCACGTGTTTCCATGTGACCTCCTTCATATGTGGAGCTCTGCCTGAAGACGTCTTGTCTGCCTGCACTAACAATAGAAGGAGCACCAGACAAGACGGAAACGTTGTATAAAAGTTTCACAATGTCTTTCAGCCTCTCTGTTTGTCCTTTTCTGTCTCGTTTCCTTACAGTCAGGACGGAGAGCTCTGTTGTAGAGTCGAATGTTTGGCCATGCTTAATTAATCAACGGCAAGAACCAAATTTATCTGGATTATTCCTTACAAGACAGATTCTCCGCTGCAGCAGCTACTGGGGAAATGAGAGCGCGGAGCAATTAGAGAGCGAACCTGCCGAGAATTCCTATCCCCGATTGTGAATACACAGAACCCACACCATTAGGAGACCTGCACACGGTGCAGATTTGTATGCTAATAAAATCCTGCATGAAATCTGCACCGAAACCACACAAAAAAGGCACATAAATCCACACTATTTATAACGGTTTTGGTGTGCTTTTTATGCCTTTTTTGTTGTGGATTTTAGTTTTTTCTGTTTAACAAACATTAAAGTTTATAGGAAAAACCACCCTACAGAAGGCGCGGAATTGCACAAACAATTGACCTGCTGCAGATTTTAAACTCCGCACAGCGGGTCAATTTCCGTACGGAAGAAAAAAGCGAAGTGTACTTGAGACTTGTTAAATCGCATTCACTTTGCTCGTACTGGATTACGCTATGGTCTTTCTGCACGAAAAAAACTCACTCCGAAAAATCGAAATTAACCCACAGTGTGTAGGTGGCCTTATAAGAAGCCGGGAAGTGGTGGGCCACGGTCATCTGTATATATGTAAAGCGATGGTGGCTCCATACAGTATCCAGGCACATGGAAACTGACTTGACAGAAATGTAATTCTTGGGGCCCCATCAAAACCGATGTCAGCGATTGTGTGCTTTAGGACGGGAGACGAATTCTTGGGTTCAGCCCTCACTACCATTGGTCTCGTTGAGGACACAATTTGGGAGAACCATTGCCCCTGCTTTGTGTGGCGCGTTTCGTCTCAGTCGCACTATGCAACCATACAAAATGTCGCCCAGTGGCGTAACTAGAGATGACTAGGCCCCACATCAAGTTTTAACCCCCTCCTGCCCTGCAACGCCCACTCCTGTGGCAAGCCAATATCACGCTATCAGATGAGGCCCGGCAGCTCCGTCCATTTCCTACAGTGTCTCAGTCTCGTTTTATAATACTGTTGAGGGAGGGGGCCCTGACAACAAAATCTTTTAGTCCTCCTCCTGGATGGGCCCCTTCTGAGTTTGGGCCCCAAAGCAGCCGATTCCCCTATAGCTACGACCCTGATGTCGCCATCAGATACAACTTGGCTGTCTCTTCCATTGGCGGCGCATCAATAGTGCAGTAAGATGCATGAGTTGACAAGATGTTCAAAATGGTGGTGTAACATTTTATATTATCATTGTGCATTATAACGTATACTTCTACATTTTAACACGCTTTGCTCAAATTATGTCAGCCCAACTGCACCTCATGCGATCGAAAGTGCGCCAAGAATCCTGAAATGTGGTGCGATGACGTTTACACTGCCTGGCGCTGTGAATCAAAGTGCAGAGCGCGCGTTGCTCCTAGGGGCTCATTTGCATATATTAAAACATCCTTTTTCTCAGCAATGCGGACACATATGAACATGGGACCAACACAGAGGTCTTCAGCCATGAAGCGCACATGGAACAGGTCAGCCAGTGTCATAGGGACAAAACTGCTGACAGATGCCCTTTAAAAACATTTCTCTGCCTTATAACATCTCGTGACTGCCATACGTATGTAAGATTATGGGGGAGCCCAACCACTTAGAGAGTTCCTTTTGGGAATCCAAGCAGCCCTGCTCAACGTAATTGATGTGTATGGCAGTGTTACGAGGCGGTGGTGTTGCACTGCATCATGGCTGAGAGCTATGCAGAGACAAGTGTCGGCTGCTGTTGTTATGGTAACAGTGACACGGCTGGCACACCACTGAGATAAAGGAGGGGCCCTGTTATAAGTGCCAAGTGGGCAGCACTGGAATTCAGGTGGTGCATGATGCATGTCAGACGCACACCTCCCTGCTGGGGGTGAGCGTAAAACAGGCCCTGCTGCAGACATCACCAGTCTCTGTAGTGTTGGGTAGAAGGATCTACATCTGCGCTGCCGGTGTGGACACATGGCACATTATGTAACAGAAGTGAAATCTTTATTAGAACAGATTTCCACAATAACTTATGTGGGCATGTGCAGCGTAATACTGGGTTTTCTGAGTGTTTTTTCACAAGATACAGAGTCTCCTCTTAGTGCAACTGAAAGCGTAAAAGTGTCTAGAACAGCACAGTGTCCGCGCTGAACGAAGAACCGGCGCACAGTTCTAAATCTGCAACAAGAGCGCCACCCCAGCCAGGACCCATTTGGAGGGGTTCTCTTTAGTCTTAAGGTTAAATGTCCAGACGTATGTTGGTCCCCTCTGCCGGGTCTTATACACGGGGCAGGCGTAGACGTTGCGAGTGTCTTGCTTATCCACAGGGATGGCCTTGATGAAGATGACCGGCATGGCTGGCGTCAAGTCCTTGAGTCGTGCGTCTGTGATGATGCTGGTCTGTAAGTGGAGATACAACACAAATGGCGTCAGGCATTTAAAGGGCCGGTGCACTATTCTAATTTATAGATATACATGTACCGGCTGAGTTAACACTAAATTAACCCTTTCTTTGTGAGAAAGTGGGAAAAAAATGATTTAGCAAATTTTTTTCATGTTCTGTTCTATTGTAATTTGTTCATTTTTATCCCAATAATGTCCCGTGCAGCATGATGTGCACATATTTATGTGAACCCTGTACAAGGATGGTGCCATTCCCGTTCCAGCATATCCTGGGCTCTCTTGACAAACAGGAAATGACTGCTCAGCCAATCACTGGCCTCAGCATCAGCCGGTGATTGGCTGAGTGGTCAGGGAGCAGAAACCACGGGGCAGTGCGGGACCAGGACGCGTTGGATAGGAATGGCAATGCTTCACTTACTGTATTATTTTATACCAGTCTGAACCAGTTTAAAAAAACTTTCAGCCACACAACCCCTTTAACAGCTCCTGGTCCAGCTGCATCCAGATGACCCGATGGGCCAGTAATAAGAGGTTGAGATGATGGCACCTGGACCAGAGGCTGTTCGATACAGCCAGGAAATGTCATGCAGCAGAAACGGCATCAGGGGCGGGGCTTGTAAATGTATACGGCAGCTCTACAGGCGGTCACGCTCCGTATTATTTCAGATCATGGTCTGGAAAGGATTTTCCAGGTTTTAATAATGATGACCTAGCCTACGGACCATCAGGAACGGACAGAACAAAACCAAAGCCCATTTTCAGAGACAGCACCATCCTGGCGAGAGTGGCCATGTTGGGTACTGCAGCCCATTCCCATCCAAGTGAATATTTATGGACTGAGCAATAGTACCAGAGGCAAGAGATGCACTACAAATGGTGGGTGGGGGTCATGTGACCACTCTTCGCGCCTCCATTGGCACCTCAGTCCGTTTATAGGACTATTTCAGCTTTGATTAGACATAATTACTCTTAAAGGGAACTTTTCCTGGTGACGAGGCCCCTTTAAACACATGTTTGCATTAAGCAGCAAGTAAAATGTCGACTTCTGTAGCAAGATTTATAATTCACATCTGATTATCAATCACCATGGAAACAATATCTGGAGAATTTGACTTTCCATATTCAGCTTTTCCTTCCAGATAAACGATGTGATAATATTGAGATGAATGTGAGGAGACGACGATTTCTGGGTGTTCAGCACAGCAGATATTTAATGATAAATAATGGCAGCGTGCGGGCGCCGGGTACCGGGCCTTTTATTAATTTGTTTACCGCCGCGCCGAGTTAAGCCTTTTATTTTTTCTTGGGAAATCGGTCAGATTGTTACATACGGTCGAAGCAGCCGCCATCTTCTGGGATTGGCTTCAGATGACCGCTAGTCCACAAGAGATTGTTGTGCGGTTTTATGTACGTGTTTTTTATGGTAGCGAGTCGTGCAGCTTTGTGAGCAGGACATTAATGTTCCCATTCACTGACAGCAAGCACGTATTCTGAAACAGTAAATATATTAGTAAGGGCTCATGCACACAACCATAGCCTGTTTTGCGGTCTGCAAAACACGGATACCGGTCGCGTGCGTTCCGCATTTTACGGAACGTCCTGCCCTCTATAGAACAGTCCTATCCTTGTCTGTAAAACGTGCCACAGAACGGACAAGCGGACAGCACACATTGCGGCCCCAATGAAGTGAATGAGTCCGCATCCGACCCGCAAAAATGCAGATCGGATGCGGGAGAAAAAATACGCTTGTGTGCATGAGGCCTAAGTGGAAGTCTAACATAGAGGTAGGAGAGGCTGCTCGATGTGACGGACTGCTGAGGAGGCTGACAACTCCGACTGAAAGCCTGCTTATGCCCTGTCCCACAAAAGCAGCATGGCAGCCGCGGTGCCAGCCCCGTCTTCTCTGCCTTACCAATCAGACGTAGACGTCTTCACCCTCCCTGGATCTCTGGGCACTGATCACACGCTGATATTTCCCTGGGATCTGAGCTGCTTTTTGAATCCATAAAAATCAAAGCGGAATTCCGTCTGCTTGCATTTGTGCTTTTATCGTCTCCACGTCTGACTTTGGGGACTTCGGAGGAGAACTTGACGCATCCATTGTCTCTGTGCTGAATCTGGCTTCATCCAGTCAACCTTGAAGACTGTCCTTTGTTAATTAGCGCACAGAGCGGCTACTTGATATAAAAGGCCGATGGTGAGGAGGGGACAGCTAATCGCTCAGATAATGCGCCAGATGACCCACTTTGATCAGTCCTTTAACATTGTAATGAAGCTTCTTGAAGAGCTTTGGAGTAGGGAGAAGGGAAGGCACGGCCGCATGTCTAATGCACCATCGTCTCTCGTGACGGGGGGACGTCAGCTCCTCAAGTGCCATCACCCAAAAGAGTTTTAAAGTTGTTTTAAGGTCACTGACTTTTAGACAAAACCATTCCTGAAATCCCCCTCAGGCCTCCTGCTCACAGCAGAGCCTGTATGGCGGCACACGGAGTCCCTATGGGTCGGTATTACGTCGCCAGCATCCTGCCCCCATGCAGCACTGCATCATGAAAATGTTCTACATTCCTCTGTAATATGCCATTTGCCGGTGCCATGTCAGATGGAGGTTTTACAGGGGTGTAGTATGGCGACACACATTACAGTCTCATGTGTCCTTAGTTGGATTCCTTTATGTTTATTCTGGGCGTCTGTCAGCAGAAGTTTTAATATATGCAAATGAGCCTCTCGGAGCAACAGGGGCGTTGCCGTTACACCTAGAGGCTCTGCTCTCTCTGCAACTGCTGCGCCCTCTGTACTTTGATTGACAGAACAATGTAAACATGATCCGAGAGAGCTGAGTGCCTAGGTGTAAGGGTAACGCCCCCGTTGCTCCTAGAGGCACATATGAACATGGGACCAACACAGATGTCTTCAGCTGCCAAGCGCACACGTAACAGGTCAGCCGGTGTCATAGGGACAGATCTGCTGACAGATGCCCTTTAAATCAGGAGCCACAATATTGTAAATGCAGCTTTGGGTGTGACTGTAGTGCATGATGGGTAAGGAAAAGCGTATACAACATACCATTATTCGACCTGTAAAATGATCTACAAGAGCAGCAGATGCAACTTTACCTGTGTGTCCCAGCGAGCTCCCTCCATGAACAGCCCATGGACATAAGCCCCTTCTCGTGGTGGGCTGCTGAAGTCCTCTCTGTTCTTCTTTGTCACATCGCACTGCAGGGTCATCTTATCGAGCGGCCACTCGTTCTTCCTGGCCATAGACTGCATGATGGCGGTCAGGAAAGACTGGGGGTTAAAGAAACCAGCCAGCCAGACAGCCGAAGGCAACGCAAAGTCTCCCGTCCAGGTCTCTAACTCCTTGATACGGCTGAGGAGGTCGACAAACCAGCCAGCCAGGCCAGCCATGGACGGGTAGGCTCTTTTCGTCCATGAATCGGGCACCATGTCCAGGAAAATGGCGTTCTGTAGATTCTCCATGTCACTAGTCATGGTCAGTTCACCCTGATGGACAAATCAGAAACCGAGAGTTAGTATTAACAATGGATTCAGGTATGACCATGACCGGGAGGGGGGTGGAAGAGGCAGGAAAAGACATCGGAACTGGAATATCACACACAATACATTCAGAGATGAGACTTATCACAACTCTCAGGTTTTTCCCCGCAGTTAGGTCCTGAGAAAGACCTCAGTCAAGGCTGAAACATGTCGCATCCCCTTGTACTGGGCTTGTTGTACTAAGTGGGCTTCTGAATAAGTGGAGTTTAAAGAACCGGAGTTTAAGACAAGACACTAAGGTTTGATAGATTTTCCTTGTTTGTTGTTGGCTTGCTTCTAGCTAATCCTCCAACTACAGCAGAGTCTAGATCTAACTCCTATTTACTGTTTTCCTTCTTTACGGTTTATCCCCATTTAATTGTGTGCTCCATGGACAGTGCTACTAAGTGTGTGTCCTGTGCAGTGTGTCCGTGCCTTGAAGAGCCATTCGAGGGTGAATACATTTGCACTAGACGCATGTTGCATATTTGGAAGCCCAGATCTTGGATCTAAATAAGCAGCTTGAAATACTTAGGGGCATTGCACAACTGGAGAGAGGCTTAGACCTCACTGTGCAGGCACTGACTGGGGTCAGTGAAATAGAGGTGGGAGGAGAAGGGCAAGATCAGGACCATCAGGTCAGCAGTTGGGTTAATGTAGGAAGAAGGGGTAGAGGGAAAAGTGCCAGGGAGGCTAGTCCTGAGCTGGAAAGCCCTAGTGAAGATGCCTGTATGACTGATATTAGGGATGAAAGCCCAGGGCCAGCAACACTGCAGCAGGGCGTTTCTCCTAGCACCCAGGAGGATGACCACTGCAAGAAGGATGGGAAAAGGAGTGCACAAAGGTCAGACAGATGCTGGTGGTAGGGGACTCTATTATTAGGAGGACAGACAGGGTCATCTGTCGCCAAGACCGTGAATGCCAAACAGTGTGTTGTCTGCCCGGTGCTCGGGTTTTCGGCATATTGTAGATCAGATTGACAGATTGCTGGGTGGGGCTGGGGAAGACCCGGCGGTCATGGTACACATTGGCACCAATGACAAAGTCAGAGGTAGATGGAAGATCCTTAAAAATGACTTTAGGGAACTAGGAGAGAAGCTCAATTCTAGGACCTCCAAGGTAGTGTTTTCAGAAATACCACCAGTGCCACGAGCGTCACCAGAGGGACAACGGGAGCTTAGGGAGTTAGTGGCTCAGAAGCTGGTGCAGGAAGGAAGGGTTTGGGTTCATAGAGAACTAGGCCGACTCCTCTGTCGGTTACAGGCTCTACAGTAGGGACGGGCTGCACCTTAATGGGGAGGGTGCAATGGCTCTGGGGGAAAAATGGTTAGACGGCTGGAGGAGCTTTTATACTACGATCTGTGGGGAGGGTGGGGGTCATACTAATAAGGGGGTAGATAGTGTGGATAGAGAGTGGGATATAGGAGGGGACAGTGGAGATTTAGTGGGGGCTGGGGTTAGTGAGGAAAGTAGTGAGAAGACTGGGCAGAACTGTACACCGATGAAAAATAGAACTGCTGGTAACAAGAACCTGTTACATACAAACATCAACCAAGGAAACCAAAAAAAATCCCAGATATTCACTTTACAGGTAATAGTAATTTAAAATGTATTTTCACAAATACCAGAAGTCTAGCTAGCAAAATGGGAGAGCTGAAGGCTATGGTACTAGAGGAACACATGAAGTTGGTGTGGGTGAGACATGGTTGGACTCTTCACATGACTGGGCTGTTACTATTGAGGGTTTTACACTACTTAGGAAAGACAGGGTCAATAGAAAAGTGTGAAAGAGGCAATTGTGGGTGCGGATGGTGAGGATGGGAAACCCTATGGGTGGAAGTTCAAAGGGATATAAACACTGAAAAATTATACTTGGTGTAATCTATAGACCCCCTAACATCACAGAGGAGATAGAAACTCAACTGTTAACCAAATAGAGCGGCTGCACAGGCTGGTACAGTGGTCATAATGGGAGATATTTACTTCCCAGACACTGACTGGGGACATGGATCTGGCTCAACCGCAAAAGGGAGAAGATTCCTCAGCTTTCTGCAGGACCACATTATGGGCCAGTTTAGAGAAGCTCCCACTAGGGGCAATGCTCTGTTGGATCTGGTGATTACTAATGATGCAAGGCTTGTTGGAAATGTTACTGTTCGAGAGACACTAGGTAATAGTGATCACAATATAATTATATTCCACCTAAACTATAAGAAGCAAACTCTGTCAGGCAGAGCAAAGACACTGAATTTTATATAGGCTAATTTCCCTAGGTTGAGGGCAGCATTTCAGGGCATGGACTGGGAGCAGCTACTGTCACATAATAATACTGAGGACAAATGGGAGAGATTTAAATCCACATTGAGTAATTGCACCAAAAAATTTATTCCTTCAGGTAACAAGTATAAACGGCTAAAATTAAACCTCCCATGGCTTATAGCTACTGTAAAAAGGGCAATAAAAGACAAAAAAGGGCATTTAAAAAATACAAATCTGTTGGGTCAGATGTAGCCTCTGAAGTTTACAAAGGGCTTAATAAAATCTGTAAAAAGGAGATAAAATTTGCAAAAAAACTAAACGAACAGAAGGTGCAAAAGAGAGCAAAACAAATCCCCAAAAAATCTTAAATATATAAATGCTAAAAAACCAAGGTCTGAGCAGGTAGGCCCCCTAAATAATGGTAAAGGGGGTTAGTCACTTATAAGGAAAAGCCAGACTTTCTAAATGTGTTTTTTAGCTGTGTATATACAAAAGAAGAGAAAGGAGCTGATATCTGTGGTGCTGGGGCTGTTAGTACATCCAGAAACATACTCAATTGGCTAACTGTAGATATGGTCCAAGCTAAGTTAAATAAGGTAAATGTGAATGAGGCTCCAGGTCCAGATGGATTACACACAAGAGTTCTTAAAGAGCTCAGTTCAATCATTGCTGTGCCCCTGTTTATAATTTTTACAGATTCTCTAGGAACTGGTACAGTGCCAAGTGATTGGCACAAGTAAATGTGGTGCCCATATTCCAAAAAGGATCTAAGTCCTCCACAGGTAATTATAAACCAGTTAGTTTAACTTCTGTCATGGTAAAAATGTTTAAAGGACTCTTAAGGGACTATATACAGGAGTATGTGACTGTAAATAATATTATAAGTAATAACCAACGTGGGTTTACGAAGGACAGAAGTTGTCAGACTAACCTGATTTGTTTTTATGAGGAGGTGAGTAGAGGCCTGGACAGAGGGGCGGCTCTGGATGTAGTGAGGTGAGTAGAAGCCTAGACAGAGGAGCGGCTGTGGATGTAGTGAGGTGAGTAGAAGCCTGGACAGAGGGGAGACTGTGGATGTAGTGAGGTGAGTAGAAGGCTGGACAGAGGGGGCGGTGGTGGATGTAGTGAGGTGAGTAAAACACTGGACAGAGGGGAGGCTGTGGATGTAGTGAGGTGAGTAGAAGGCTGGACAGAGGAGTGGCTGTGGATGTAGTGAGGTGAGTAGCAGCCTGGACAGAGGGGAGGCTGTGGATGTAGTGAGGTGAGTAGAAGGCTGGACAGAGGACCAGCTGTGGATATAGTGAGGTGAGTAAAAGACTGGACAGAGGAGCGGCTGTGGATGTAGTGAGGTGAGTAGAAGACTGGACAGAGGGGCGGCTGTGGATGTAGTGAGGTGAGTAGAAGACTGGACAGAGGGACGGCTGTGGATGTAGTGAGGTGAATAGAAGACTGGATAGAGGGGCGGCTGTGGATGTAGTGAGGTGAGTAGAAGACTGGACAGAGGGGTGGCTGTGGATGTAGTGAGGTGAGTAGAAGACTGGACAGAGGGGTGGCTGTGGATGTAGTGAGGTGAGTAGAAGCCTGGACAGAGGGGTGGCTGTGGATGTAGTGAGGTGAGTAGAAGACTGGACAGAGGGGTGGCTGTGGATGTAGTGAGGTGAGTAGAAGCCTGGACAGAGGGGTGGCTGTGGATGTAGTGAGGTGAGTAGAAGACTGGACAGATGGATGGCTGTGGATGTAGAGTTTCTGGATTTTGCAAAGGTTTTTAATACTGTCCCTTATAGACGTTTAAAAGGTAAAGTAAGGTCTATAGGCTTGGAAAGTATAGTCTGTAATTGAATTGAAAACTGGCTGAAGCACCGTGTCCAGAGAGTTGTGGTCAATGATTCCTATTCTGAATGGTCCTGGGTTATAAGTGGTGTATCCCAAGGTTCAGTGCTGGGTCCTCTATTATTTAATTTATTTATTAAGGATATCGAGGACAGGGTTAATAGAACCATTTCTACTTTTGCAGATGACACTAAGCTGTGTAGTACTGTACAGTCTATGGAAAATGTCCATATCCTACAAGCTGACTTGAACACTCTGAGTGATTGGGCATCAACTTGGCAAACGAGGTTCAATGTGGATAAATGTAAAGTTCTGCATCTTGGTAGTAATAATCTCTGTGCTTCATATGTCTTAGGGGATGTAACACTGGGAGAGTCACTTATAGAGAAGGATTTAGGTGTCCTTGTAGATGGTAGATTACATAACAGCTTACAATGTCAATCAGCTGCTTCTAAGCCTACCAGGATACTGTCATGCATTAAATAAGGCATGGACTCGCAGGGCAGGGATGTGATATTACCACTTTACAAAGCGTTGATGCGTCCTCATCTGGAATATGCAGTTCAGTTCTGGGCACCAGTCCATAGAAAGGATGCCCTGGAACTGGAGAGAGTAAAGAGAAGAGCGACTAAACTGATGAGGGGCACGGAGGGTCTTAGTTATGAAGAAAGATTAAAAGAATTGAATTTATTTAGTCTTGAGAAGAGACGTCTAAGGGGGGACATGATTAACCTATACAAATATATAAATGGGCCATACAAAAAATACGGTGAAAAAATGTACCATGTCAAATGAGCTCAAAAGACAAGGGGGCCCTGCCTCCGACTGGAGAAAAAAAAAGTTCAGTCTCCAGAAGCGTGAAAACTTTTTTACTGTAAGAACTGTGAATCTTATGAAAATGTATAGAAATCTGAGTCACTTCCTTCTGGGATTCGCGTCCCCACCTATCCCTCAGTTGAACTTGATGGACTTATGTCTTTTTTTAACCATATTAACTATGTTTTTATTGCATTTTATATGAAATTATTTGGCCATTTACGTTCTTGGAACTATATTTTGTCCGATATAAAAGTGACTATTGGCAGAGCATGAAGAAAGGAGTTCCCCGTGATCTACTATGGTATTCTATTAGGACACTATCCTCTGTAAGGAGGATGTTGTCTACCTCTGGAGCCTACAGCCGATGCAGTTCTGGGATCTATCAGACTCAGTAGTCAAATTTTATAGTACGACTGATGTCTTTGCGATACACGAGTCTCAGCGTCCCACTGGTGTCCTGTGATTTACCACCTTAGGCGTGCGTTTCTTGTATGTGGTCTCCAGCACAACGCTCTGATGTTTTACCTTCAGTCCTAAGTCGAGCTCCTTCAGGGAGCGTTTGATCTCACTGGTGAGCATGTTCATCCGCTCGCATTCCTGGAAGGCGACCACAATGTACGGCGTCCTCTCCTCTGCCTTTGCCATCAGCTCCGTAATGTTGAACTCCTCCGGGAGTTTCTCGAGGATCTCGTCCAGAGTGGCTTTGACCTGTAGAAGAAGCACAACAGGTTCTCACCTTACTGTTACAGCTAGTCTCGGGAGGAGCGGACAATGGACTGGTTTTACACAACACGATCCACGCTCGACCTCCATGTAACAGGCCGATATACTCAGGGGCTCCAGCTGCACGGCTCTATCCCCGCAAACAATAGGATCCATTAGCCGTAAACTGAGATTCATTATCCCGGAGCGAGTGGACTCGGTAGAGTACATGATCTGGATGCAACTCTCTTCCTTTTTAATAACGTCCTGAGATTTCTAGCGGCTGCTCCTTAGCTTATATTGCCATCCACTAATACAAACAAACCCAGTGTGAGGTTATCATCGGCGCTCAATAATTCAGAGAGTCTCTCTGGAAACGTAACGCACTGCGGCTGGGGAACGTCTTGTCCTAACAAATGTCTTCTACGTGCATTGATCCCCTGCATTGTGAGGGGTTACAAAGCACCATGGGACGTTAAGACGTTAACAATACACACAATGCTCTAGTCCCAGGGCATGGCGGATTACTTGCCTTAAAGGAGAAGAGGCATTTACATCAATCAGCCACAACATTAAAACCATCCGCCCTCCTGTCCTTTCTGATGATTTTTGCCGTATCGGTGCATTATTCTGCTGAAAGAGGCCACTGCCAACAGCACTGCAGCCATGTAGGTAGTATGTGTCACGTCCACATGATGCCAGGAGGCAGCGTTTCCAGCAGAACATCGCCCACATCCTCACACTGCCCCCATCGGCTTGCCCTCTTCCCATAGTGCACCTGGTGCCATCTCTACCCCAGGTAACCTGGCCGTCCACAGGATGCTCCCATGATTCATCGGGCCAGGCCGCCTTCTTCTATTTGTCGATACTCCAGTTCTGATGCTCACATGCCCACTGTAGCCACTTTCTGTGATGGACAGGGGTCAGTATGGGCACTCTGACAGCTCTGCGGGTACCCCATCCATACACTTCTATCACCAGCAGTAACGTCAGCAGTTTGCTCTACAGTTGCTCTTCTGTGGGATTGGACCATATGGGCTCACCTTCACCCCCCCCCCCCCCCACCTATAAATAAGCCTTGGGTACCCTGGACCCCGTCACCGAATCTCCTTCCTTGGACCACTCAGGATAGGTACTAACCACTACATCCGGAGATGATCTGACCCAGTCTTTTTACCCTGGCCCCCCCCCCACCCCCCAGACAGGCGCCACTGTCACCAGCTAATCCATGTTATTCCCTTAACCTGTCAGTGGTCTTATTGTTATGGAGGTTGCGTTGTATATCGAATTACAGATCTACTTCTCATGGCTTCCAGGGCCATGAGGAGGACGGATCACACGGATGCAGGTCTGGAACAATCAGATGGAGCGTTAAATAGCAGGAGTGAAGGATTCTGGGAGGTGAAGGCTCTCGCATGCTCAGACTCGTATGTTCTGTGGTGGTATTTATCAGGTTAAGACAGATTCTCCGTCCAGATCTGTGACCGGCCTGCAGAGACCGGCCTGGGAGCCTGCGTTGTACTACCATGGACTGTGTACACGGAGCTTTCAGGTGTCACCCAGCTTTTCGAGAGTCATGATCCTGACATTGCTTTGCCCTTCTCACTACCTAGTCACAAATCTGATATGGTTCCGCAAAATATGCGGCCAACACTCAGTGTACTGTCCGCATCCGTAAGTACGTTCCGTAGCCCCGCAATAAAGATAGAACATTTCCTATTTTTGTCTGTTTTGCGGACAAGAATAGACACTGTTACAATGGATCCGCAAAACTAACGGATGCAACATGGACGCCATCTGTATTTTTTGCAGACCACAAAATACATACGGTCGTGTGAATGCACCCTAAGTTTCACTGCTGTCAGTTTAGGGATTTCCCTCATGCACTTTCCTCCAGTACCCTGCACTGCACGCTGCCTTCATGGACCTGTACCTACCTTCTCCTCCCGGGTGACTCCTCCACCCTCGCCCATGCTGCTGTCACGAGGCTGCATCTCCAGCACAGTGCGGAACAACTTCTCCGATGTCTGAGTCAGGAAGCCGATCTCTGCGTTGGGGTGCAGGCCGTACAGATACGGAGACTCGGCCGGGAGGACATCGTCAATATACTGGAATGAGAAGTATATGCATGTTGATAGCGAGTTTTGAGAACACACTTGAAGGGAGCAGATGACAGCTTGATGTCACTGATACCTGTTAAGATGCCCCCCACATATCATCTCCCTTTATACCTGATGGTAACCGTTGTAATCCATGTTTCCGGGAAGTGGGAAACCAGGGGCCAGGAACAGCTCCCCTTCCATCATTTCAGGCTTTATGAACTCCTCTAGATAAGTCCTGCAGAGCCGCCGGTCCCAGTCATCCGTGATGTGACCTCCGTACATGATCTCGCCAAACAGATAACGCAGGTCGTCATAGGGGACCTGAAACACAAAGTGAATAGGGCCTAAAGGACACAGAGCAGCCGCCAGTCTGACAACGGGGCGCTAGTGTAAGAAGGGCTCGGCACTGACTTCTGTGTCATCTGGCAGCAGGGCCTCGAATGAGCTGAAGGCTCCTCACACAGGACACAATGACCAAGAAGGATGCATTCAGGTGGACTAATACAGGAGGCGTTCATCTATAGAGGAACTACAGGTCCCAGCCTCCAATCTGGATGCTGCTGAATGACGCGTCTCTTGTGGCGTAAATTATGGCCCAAATCTATGACTCTCATAACAGCCGCAGATTTGCTTTTATGGTGAAGGTACAGCCAAAAAATGACCTAAAATTTGGGTCTGTTAATAAATCTGATGCATTGTGCTCCACCGCACTGTACTTTAAGACGGACGTATAAAACGGCGGTCTTCGTAAATCCCCCCCTAAGGGTTGAACACGTCCTTCGTGCACCTGCTACATCACCCAGGACTATACAGCTCTCTTTCATTTTGCTCTTGGCACAGTATAAAATCAAGAAATACGCATGTAGCTGCAAGACGCCATCTAGAGGCCGGAGCGGACATTACCAGTGACATGTATTCACCGTCACAGTTTACAGGTAGAACTAATGTACATTAAAATGGATTCACTTTATGGTATGACACTTCCGAATGATTTGTACCGACAGCCTGTAGTACACCCCAGGGCTGAAATCTCCCAGCATTCCCTGCCTGTGCACGGTCTACACAGAACGTCCTCTGGTGATTTGCATTCTGGGAAGAGTTGGCTCCACACAGTAATCTAATGTAGGAATTATAGGAGCGGAACCAAGCTGAATGTGAATTGCATCTGAATGTGAGTAATATCATGTATCATGTGACCTGAAAATTGCTGCATCCTGGACATGACATGATTAACTCCCAACCTGCTGGATTTCTAGTGACTGTCATGTTGCGGCCCCATTAGTAGTGACCATGCCCGGCCTGCAGCTATATGACAGAAAGCGAGGCTCTGGGTCTGACCTTGGCATTGGCTTCCAGATAATTGTACAATACGTTGACTGATATTGTCAGGTCTCCGGTGTTAAAGGGATAGGAGCGATTCCAACCCTGAGGTCCGAACTTCCTCCTCTCGGCCACCACGGCGTGGAAGTAACAGAGAGCGAACAGGATGCTCTTGAACTCTGTTTCACGTGCGCACATCTCCAGAGTGTCCTGTACGTACAAGCAGAGAAGAATACGTGAGGTCCTGCCACCTACTGAACATATGTGCCCTTTGTGGGTCACGTTCTAGCAGCAGATGTTACCTGGTTGAAGTTATCCAGCGCTTTGTGCAGGTTGGCGTGCATGCCGGTCGGAGGCTCGTTGGTGATTTTGATGGAGTTCTCAAGGATACCCTGAGGAATGATGTGGCCCTCCGGTGAGCCGGCGGGCTCGGCACTGATGAAAACACGGAAGTTGGGGTGGCTGCCTTCACTGTGGTGCTCCAGCTTCTTCTCCAGCGTGCTCAGCCACTTGGCCACCAGATGAATATTCTGTTGTGGGCAATGAACAGGTCAGTCAGACACGGCTCATTCTCTCCAATGCAATGCAACATTGATTAAAGGGAGGGTTGGGGTCCTGGTAGACGATGGCCCCTACATAAGCCGGGGTGACGCAGATTCTCCTCGCCATAGGGCACTTATGTCATAAACCAAGAATCCCAATACAAGCAGTTTCATTACCTCGACCCTCCAGCGGTAGACGGCTCAGCGTAACCATCAAAAAAAAACTCCGCTCCTCAATTTACAACCTGATTGTAGCTCAGTGAAGCAACAACGTACGAAAATGAAGAGACTCCAGAATTAAATTAACACAACGCAAGTGGCATTTTATCTAATAGAGGCCGACGGCTCCTCAAATGGGAAATGCATGCTACGCCCTCCCCAGCTGAGCGATCCGGGACCGGACGGAGAAGAAAGAGTTAAATGCTACAACATAATTGTCCATCAACCTGGTGAGTATAGAACGTGTACAGACAAGGTCAGATATTTTACACAACTGTGGATGTAAAGTAATCAAGGAAATGGGAACATTTGGGACAGAGCAGATTCTAACACACAGGGGGTGACGTTGGGACGTGGGCCCCCACCTCAGGGTCCACCCACACTGCAGCGCGCTCGTATAGAATGCATAGTGGTTGCAGGCAATATCTACGTTATTCAGAGTAGGAATGGGCGGCCGGAGCGACAGGCGCAGAGCTCGTCCAGTATAATCCACATACTGGAGGCTTACAAGGGGTGACGTTGGGACGTGGGCCCCCACCTCAGGGTCCACCCACACTGCAGCGCTCGTATAGAATGCATAGTGGTTGCAGGCAATATCTACGTTATTCAGAGTAGGAATGGGCGGCCGGAAGCGACAGGCGCAGAGCTCGTCCAGTATAATCCACATACTGGAGGCTTACACAGGGGGTGACGTTGGGACGTGGGCCCCCACCTCAGGGTCCACCCACACTGCAGCGCGCTCGTATAGAATGCATAGTGGTTGCAGGCAATATCTACGTTATTCAGAGTAGGAATGGGCGGCCGGAGAGCGACAGGCGCAGAGCTCGTCCGTATAATCCACATACTGGAGGCTTACACAGGGGGTGACGTTGGGACGTGGGCCCCCACCTCAGGGTCCACCCACACTGCAGCGCTCTCGTATAGAATGCATAGTGGTTGCAGGCAATATCTACGTTATTCAGCGTAGGAATGGGCGGCCGGAGAGCGACAGGCGCAGAGCTCGTCCGTATAATCCACATACTGGAGGCTTAATGTAACATCTGGGCTTGGAGAGCAGCTGGGACACAGAGCTGACACTTGGCCGAACATCATAGGACTTCTGAATGATTATGGCCGTGTCTCCGGCTGCTACAAGCTTTGATTTTTTTTTTATTTTTTCTAGAGCGGTCACAGATGTTGTTGGAATTAGGTTATGGAGGGAAGGTCAGAGAGGCAGCGCTGTGCGCAGAATTCCCTCTCCCGATGCCATAGAGAAAGGATGAAGAGAGGAGCAGTACCTGCAGGATGACCCAGTGTCCTTCCCGGGCGGCCAGATCCAGCGCTTGTTCAGCTACAACCTCCTGTCCCTGCCCCAGAGACACGTTATGTAGGTTCCGATTGTCAAATGTGTAACCAAGTTTTCTCCCTGAGCAGAAAAACAGGTCATGTTCCCATCATACAGAGAAAGCCAAGAGCTCCATATTACAGGGTTACATACCGGCAGACTATACACCTTGTATATACGTTACTAATCCTGTATTATACTCCAGAGCTGCACTCACTATTCTGCTGGTGCAGTCACTGTGTACATACATTACTTATCCTGTACTGATCCTGAGTTACATCCTGTATTATACTCCAGACCTGCACTTACTATTCTGCTGGTGGAGTCACTGTGTACATACATTACATTACTTATCCTGTTCTGATCCTGAGTTACATCCTGTATTATACTCCAGAGCTGCACTCACTATTCTGCTGGTGCAGTCACTGTGTACATACATTACATTACTTATCCTGTACTGATCCTGAGTTACATCCTGTATTATACTCCAGAGCTGCACTCACTATTCTGCTGGTGCAGTCACTGTGTACATACATTACTTATCCTGTACTGATCCTGAGTTACATCCTGTATTATACTCCAGAGCTGCACTCACTATTCTGCTGGTGCAGTCACTGTGTACATACATTACTTATCCTGTACTGATCCTGAGTTACATCCTGTATTATACTCCAGAGCTGCACTCACTATTCTGCTGGTGCAGTCACTGTGTACATACATTACTTATCCTGTACTGATCCTGAGTTACATCCTGTATTATACTCCAGAGCTGCACTCACTATTCTGCTGGTGCAGTCACTGTGTACATACATTACTTATCCTGTACTGATCCTGAGTTACATTCTGTATTATACTCCAGAGCTGCACTCACTATTCTGCTGGTGCAGTCACTGTGTACATACATTACTTATCCTGTACTGATCCTGAGTTACATCCTGTATTATACTCCAGAGCTGCACTCACTATTCTGCTGGTGCAGTCACTGTGTACATACATTACTTATCCTGTACTGATCCTGAGTTACATCCTGTATTATACTCCAGAGCTGCACTCACTATTCTGCTGGTGCAGTCACTGTGTACATACATTACTTATCCTGTACTGATCCTGAGTTACATCCTGTATTATACTCCAGAGCTGTACTCGCTATTCTGCTGGTGCAGTCACTGTGTACGTACATTACTTATCCTGTACTGATCCTGAGTTACATCCTGTATTATACTCCAGAGCCGCACTCACTATTCTGCTGGTGCAGTCACTGTGTACATACATTACTTATCCTGTACTGATCCTGCGTTACATCCTGTATTATACTCCAGAGCTGCACTCACAGTGCTGATACTTGTTACTGTAAACAGTCAAATGGTGGACAAACAACCCCCAGCAGCTCCTCCTTCCTGGTTGTTTTAATTCCGTGCCCACAGTTTTTAGTGGGTGAACCTTCATCATCATCTCATTACCTTGTTTCTCGACATCTTTCAGGGGGTCTACACCAGGAGATAGGATGAAGAACATAGGAGTGCTCGGCCCAGACTCCTCATAGGATGTTGCAAAGTCAAGCGATCGCCCCACAACGTATTTACTGCCCAACTTTTCCTCCACAAAATCCCTGGAAGAGAAGAAACAGCAATGATACAATGTGGTTAGTAATCAGACTGTGGCGTTCCTAGTGTGAACACTACGTCTATCACAATACATCACAGCAGGGCTACTCTGCGCCAGCGGGGACATCTTGTGAGCAGAAGTACGAATACAGCTCTGGATATAAGACTTGGTGGATCTCAGCATCACTACAAGATAAATAATGCAAGTAATTAAACTTGGCAAATGTAACGTGGCGGGAGGCTGCAGCAGATCTCTCTGTGCCCGGCAGTGAAAGGCGCTGCCCACTGTACAGCTGTGCCCGGTTCGGGCGGCCTCTATGGACATGTGCCCGCCTTCATTGCCATGGCTCAGGTGCACCATGGATGAGACTCTCTCTACACGGATTACATTGTAAGATGTATGATCCACATCTGATTTGGATCTGATCTGAACCTAACCTGCATGTGTGTACAGAGTCCTCACCTGACAGCGTACGTCATCCGATCGGGGCGCAGCGCCCTCATCATGCACAGTCTTTGCAGCGCGGTCTTGCTCTTCCACTCTTGAGGGAACTTTTCCTTCTCTGGACATTCTGATTCTACAAACTTCTTCCAGCGCTTGGCGGATCCTTCTATGTCTCGATCCAAGTTCCGGAACTCGTCCATGGATGACAAAGCCTTTAGAAGAGAAGTAAAGTGTTTAGGGAGAGTAGAAGATGTCATGTCCGCCGTCCTTTGCAGAACAGAATTCTAGAACGACAGTAAAGACTGACACTACGATAGCGGAAGCACTGGCAGTGTAAGCCTGTATAATGGAATACCGTTCATGGCGTATGGAGAACTGGATGATAACCGTTATGAGCTACATATGTAATGACGGCCCCAGAACCCTCCCGGGACTCATTATCTAGTGTAGGCCTAGTGCTCTGCTTGTCCGGTCGGCAGAGTGTAATAATAGGACGTTCAGGATTCTACAGAAACGAGCACTGCAGCTGTGAGTCAGCACCAGATGCACGTTGTGCACAATAACTCTTAGAGACGGTAGAGCGGGCATCTCCAGGACACCGGGGTATACAGACTGACTGGCATTGGGCCCCCCCATTTAACCCTGTATCATCATGTTCATTATTTCCTCTGCAGCCTGTAAGACACAGAAGACCCAGCTAGAAACATTAGGGCAGACCACAATACTGCGCCCCCCGGTGGTTAAACCACTCACCAGCTTCTCTTTATTGCAGTTCTCAAGTAAATGTTAAGAACTAGCGCTCAGCCAGCTCTGAATTGCATCTGCTTGGGAGAAGGCCGGGTGGCAACCAACATGGCCGTTATTACTAAGCATGGCCTCTGCATGTGCCGCCATATACCATTTATATAACGTCCCCCGTCATACTCATTGTTTATGGTTGCAGTCGTCATTGAGAGTCCTATTCTTATTCTCCAGTGGCGGCAGAGTGAGCAGTCCCAGGAAGGAAGGGGTTAACGACCGTACCATCACGTTGCTCTAACATATATAAAGTGGCGCCAGCTTCATAATTGCCCCCTTCCTGGTAGTCATCAGACTATCCACGTGACTGTTGTCCCAGTTTAAAACGTCCTTGAGCTGGGAAACGGACAGAAGCACAGGGTCCAGCAGGGGCGCCCCGTATTAAACTCACCTTGATGCCACCCCAGGACTGATTGGAGAGGAAATCCACGGGACTTGTCAGGCCGGGCTGGGCTGGGTACCTCAGAAGAAAGTCTAACTCGACCATATTTATCTCCTTATTCATCAGCAGGATCTGGAGCCCGGGAGAGAAGAAAAACGCTGGTAAAATGTTGGAATCCGATCCCACAATTAACGGATTTGACTCATCGTCGGTGATTACCTGAAAGGCGAGTTGCGCGATATACGTCAGCTTGTCGCACTCGAAAAGACCTCGTGTTGTGTACTGGAAGACGGAGAACGTGATGCTGTCGATGAGGTTCATCACCCGCTGCTTCAGGACCTCGTCAGCCGGAGCCTTCTGGACGGCCTGCTGGAAAACCACGCTGAACGCCTAGAACGAGACAGGCGGCCACGGTACAGTCACTGCCTGTAGGGGGCGCACATACACTGGGGTTCACAAAAATAAATGCTGATGTGTGGCTGAAAGTGGACCACTGTCCTCTGTTATCAGCCATTTTAGACCAGGAAATCGCTCCACTGGTGGTTGATGAGAAATCTCATCACAGGCCGTGCCATCGCTCTCACCTACAAGACCCTCCTGCCCTGGATAAATCCTCATGCAGAGAACCATATAGTCTTTGTGTCGTCTTCATTTTTTTTTGCGGATCCACCATTTACAATTGTCCGGGATCCACATTTTGCAGCCAAATTCTTTTTGGGCAATGGACGTAGGGATGCCGAAAGCACACAGATGAACCATGAGCTTTCCGCATGGGTACGTCCGTTCCGCAAAAAGATAGAACATATGATATACCTGGCTGCAAAATGCGGACCACGGACCCCTTGAAGTCAATAGGTCTGCAAAAAAAAAAATGCAGATGCTACATGGACCGCAAAACACATGAGGCCCAAATTTGATATTGCGGAGCACACGGAGAAGGGCTCCATTTAGATTTTTGTAATGAGTACTACAGCCCTAAACCTTCTGGATGTGCACTAGTGCCAGTGCAGCACCGCGCTTCATGTATCCGGAAAACCAGACACTGTACAGTCAGTATCGCAGAAAATACTATATTCAGTAGTACCAGCACCCACGGTCTACTCCACCCCGATCCACCGACGGAACCAGCATCCGTGGTCTACTCCACCCCGATCCACCGACGGAACCAGCACCCGCAGTCTACTCCACCCCGATCAGTCAATCACGATCGATAGGTTTTGACCCTTCTTTATAATAAAAAGATGGGTTCTCTCTGACCTTCAGGGAGAACTGGTACATGGGATGGATCTTGTTGAGGTCGTTCATTATGAAGTAGAGTAGGGAGGCGCGAGCGGCGGCGAGACGATATTTTGCTTGCGTCAGGATTCTTCACCCCTCGGCATGCACTAGAGCCGACCAGTATAAAGCTCATGGTTAAGGCTATGAAGGCGCCTCCGCTGACATGCAGCACTTTGCAGGATGCCAGTAAAGCGCCTCCGCTTCCTGAAACTTTACTTCTGAAACTTTACTACTCCACCCCGATCCACCGACGGAACCAGCACCTGCAGTCTACTCCACCCCGATCAGTCGATCACGATCGATGGGTTCTGACCCTGCTTTATAATAAAAAGATGGGTTCTCTCTGACCTTCAGGGAGAACTGGTACATGGGATGGATCTTGTTGAGGTCGTTCATTATGAAGTAGAGTAGGGAGGCGCGAGCGGCGGCGAGACGATAGTGCTCACGAGCTTCATTGATTTTCGCTTCTGTCACTTTGGCTTCTTGAACCTGGAGAAAAAAAACGAGACGATCTATTACAGGCCGGAGTCGTGAGCATCATCTATATTGTCACCCCATCACCAGGGAGCTCTGCATGTAAAGGGGGCGACTCCGGTAGTAAGTCTATAGTTAGGGAGTGCTATGTAAGCGATTGTCAGGTTAGTGAAACCTTACAAGAAAGGACTCACCTTCTCTTCGATTTCGGCCGCCGTCTTCTTGGTGATTTCAAGATTTTCCACCAGTTCTATGTCCCCGAGGAAATTTCCAGAAGCGGATGAGAGGCGAGACAACAGATTGTCTTCCAGGGTCTTCAGGGTGATCTTGAACCCGTTCTGCTGCTTGGTTAGATTTGACTGGAGTAAAGAGGGAAAAAAAATCTTAGTTTGGACGGCGAGAATCTGTTATCGCCCATTTTAAGTTTTTTTGTCACAATCACTGATTGCCTGCCTATTTAGGCTTCAGCAAAACTGCCGCCATTCTGCCAGTGTAACCCTTTGCGTGCTACTGATTATGAGATCAGATCGAGATCGGTACTGCCATTTATTACAGCAAGCTGAAAAGCAAGATGTTCTTGGCTCACCACTCAGGAGTGTACTGTGCTGCCATCTAGTGGTCAGTATGAAAACTACAACGTTTCAATCATTTCTTTGACAAGGCGCATCATCATTTTAAATCAGTCCCTTTCTGATGACAATGCCCTTTAAGGTATATTTTGCTTGTGTCAGGATTCTGCACCCCTCGGCATGCACTAGAGCTGACCAGTATCATGGTTAAGGCTATGAAGGCGCCTCCGCTGACATGCAGCACTTTGCAGGATGCCAGTAAAGCGTCTCCGCTTCCTGAAACTTTACTTCTGAGCAGAAAAAGAACAAAGAAGAGCGATAAAAATCAAGATAAGTTAAGAAGTGCGCCTCTCCGAGCTGTAATCTGAACATCTTCCTGGGCTGATTGCAGCCTAGTCCTCCTGGATGTGTTTGTATTGCAAAAAAAAAAAAAAGTGAGACGTAATTCCAATTTATCTTCCCTCCTGATTGCTGGAGATAAGGAAAATCAGCCGGGTGCTCAGACTGTCTCACAGGAGAGGCTTTGTCTTCATCAAATCCTCCATTGAAGTCAATAGAAAGGACTAGGTTTTTTCTTTTCTTAATATTTTAAAGGGGAAGTTCACATACTTTCCTTACTGAAATGCACGGATGTAGCAGACCATCGATGATGTCCTTAAAGGGGATCTCCGGGAATTAAGAAAATGAAAATACTTAAATATTACGTCATTATAAATATATTCCCAAATACCTTTCATTAGTTATAATGGCTCGTTTTTCTGAGGAGCAATAATCAGGGGAAACAAAATGGCCGCCGTCCTATTAGTGCACACAAAACCTGTCCTAATCACACAGCAGGACAAGTTACTTCACAACACTGAGATAAAGAGCTGCTCCATCCTCCTCTCTTACTTCCCAGGGATTGTGATCCTGAATACAGATGAGAAGATCTTTAGCTGAATCTATGTTGGAATTGAGCAGATGTGACTGATGAGCAGCAGCACTTGTGTGCAGTCTCCATTACCACAGTCTGTCCTCTCTGTCCTTTATGTCTCCTCATGAACTCCATTCCTACAGATTCAGCTAAATATCATATTAAACTGTATTCAGGATCATAATCCCTGACAAGCAGAGCAGAGAGGAGGGTGAGGCAGCTCTTTACCTCAGTGTTATGAAGTAACTTGTCCTGCTGTGTGATTAGGACAGGTTTTGTGTGTACTAATAGGACGGCTGCCATTTTGTTTCTCCTCATCATTGCTCCCCAGACAAAATGAGCCATTTAACTAATGAAAGGTATTTGGGAATATATTTATAATCGAGTAATATTTACCTATTTTCATTTTCTTCATTCCCGGAGAACCCCTTTAAGGATCTGGGGGCCCACTGCCAAACTAGCTCCTCAGCCACAGCTCACACAACCAAGGCAGGGAGGATCCTGCGGACAGTACACCCCAGGAAGAGGGTCTGCACTTGAACAGAACAGGAGAGGAATTTTGTTATGGTCCCCACCGCCCCCTCATTACAAGACCCAATTATGGAGTTTGCATGGAAAAGATGGCCATGGGTCGGGGTAATTACTCCTCGGGGTTAGACCCCTTATCTGTAGATCTCAGCTCCGCCTGTAGGATATGCACATAACAAAGCAGCGTACTGGTTCTGAAGTTTTCACGCCCTTCTTACGGCACATTAAAGGGTTTGTCTGGAAATGTTTTAAAATGGTCCTAGAATGTGAGCAGGACTGGTTGCCTCCACTTGCAGAGCTGCCTAGGTTGGCGAGGAGGCATGGCCTTACTACACACAACTGGCACTTGCATATAGAGCATATTGGTGAGCGTTCCTGTCAGGCTGCTCAGCCATGATGGCATATCATGGGCAGGATTGCATCATTACTATCTACTGTAGAGCAGCGTAATGTATAGTGATGCCCCAACCCCGGGCCCTCACCCCCCTAGGCAGATCTGCAAGTGGAACTGGTCCTGCTCACATTCAAGGACAGGTTGCTGGTGCCCATTTTAGATAATTCCCAGAGAACTCCTTGAACCATTCTGCCAGAGCAGTGAAGTAATAAACATGGAGGCCCGACAACGTCCTCGTTACCTTCAGCTCCTCCAGGTCCGGCCGCTCCATGCTCACTACCGCCGCCAGCAGCTGGTCTTCCAGTCCGTCTCGGGTGACGGTGAAGTTGATGAGGGTGCACTGCGCCTGCATCTCAGGCTGGTAATGCGGGTTGGCAAGTTTTGTGTGCAGGATCAGGCGGAAGTTGGGGCTGTACTCGCACTCCTTGTCCCCGATCTTAATGTACCTGAAAGAGGGGATAAGGGGAGGGAAGAGTTATAATGAGCAACTCTGCTGCTATCCAATATGCTTTGCTTCATTTCTCACTCACTGTATGACCACTGCTTGCTGCCAATGAGTGAGTTCACTGTTCACATCAAGAAGGTCAAAATCTATCCAGAGCAAACACTTTTCACAGCTGAGGGGTTGGTACCTTGTATATAGCATCCATGCTAGGTCTTCTTTCTCACTGACCACAAGCAGTGATCTTGAAGATGGTGAGAAACAAGTTCCATTCAATGATTTTTCTTCTGTACAGTGCACTGCAGGTGATATGGCGAGTGCACAGGGTGGATAATATAGACAACTGCAATATGGGAGACCAATAAAACTGCATGGGGTGTATGCCTGTCAGCACAGTGCTAGAAGAATACTGAATGCTGCTTTGGTAAGGACTGGAGTATAAGACATGATATGAAAGTAGAATTGTGACTGCAGCTCAGGATGTGACTGGAGTATAACAATGCGCTATGTGAAATATAAAAGCCGGTTAAAAGTTTTTCTGCGGTAAAGGACTGAAAAACGCCAAAAACAAACATATGCGACAAATGCAAGGCAAAAATTCTTCTTCTGTAAAGCGTCATGTAAAACGCCTGAAATGATTTGTGCTTCGGTGTCTTGTGCGGGGTACGGCAGCCGCTCACTGCAGGTCGCTGTCGTGGCCTCGCATTACTGTGAGCTGCACATGATGGGAGAGCCTGTGGTCATTTCTAATGTCTAAGTGCCTCTCGCCCCCGCGCGCCAGCCGGCCGCTGAGAACGCCATTGTCTCTTCTGCCGCCAGGGAAATGGGTTTCATTGCATCAGGAGCCAGAATGGATTTAGCCCGAGAACGGGGCTTTTATGTTGGGATAAAAAAAGGAAATGAGCAGCGTTTCTTCTGTGTCGAGTCCACGAGGGCGCCGCTTATCTGCTCCAGCAGATGTCTTCCCTGGTGTTCACATCCCTCCCGGCGCTGTCACATGGAACAGTGCTGTAAATGAGACACCCCCCCTTCCTCAGGCTTCATTGTATAATGAAAAGTTCTGCCGCTTTCTGATAGACTTTGTGTTGCCATTTCCAAGATCACTGCTTGCTGTCATTGAATGGGAACATTCTTGTCATTAAAATCTTTCCTGCTCCGAGGTACGACTTGTGGTGCAGATTCACCCTTGCAGGCGTGTGCAGGCCATTGCTCCCCTTTATCAGCCATGTTTTGGTTTGGGAGAGGCTGACTGTACTGCAGGGACTACTCACCCCATGAGACACTTACCTCCAAAGGCATGACTGATAGCAGCAGCTCCAGCCCTATTATAATCTGCAGGCTTAGAGGCTGATGGGGCAGTTGTCCTACAGCTGACTAGTGATGAGCGGGAGGTGCCATATTCGATTTCGCGATATTTCGGCATATATTCGTCGAAATCGAATATTCGTCATTATTCTATTTATTGCGAATAATATGCGATTTGATTATTTGCATATAGCGAATTGAACTTTGAACGCGGTATAAAGGCAACTTTGCTATTGGTTGGCTTTCTAGAATTAGCGAAGATATAGAACATAGCGCTATATTCTCTATCATCGTTAACGGTATCTTGGGTTCAGATTGAAAAAAAAAACAATATTCGTTTTTTACGAATATATAGCACTATATTCTAAATATTCACGAATTAGCGAAGTGCCGATATTCATAAAAAAGAATTTGCTATTTGAATATTCGCGCTCAACACTCACAAGGCATCAGTCCCTGGCAATGACAATCCTGCTGGCATCCACTGGTGGTTCTGACCGGTGGAGCTTCCAGCATCTCATTCTCACCGAATAATTAGCGCTGAGGAGTCAGGCCTGTGCCCCCCTCCTCTCCCGCAGGTCCTGCTGCTGACAGTTTAGCGATGGGGTGTCACTACATTAACATCCCTTCCCCCGTAACGAGCCTCTAAATGACTCTTGTCACTGCTTTTCTCTTTCAATTAATCGGGGGAAGCGTCTCAGATCTGCGGCTGCTCTCCGGCGTTATCAACCTGACGACACCCTGCAAATGACAGGACATCTGGCTGGCAGCTAGGACGGCCCGGTGATTTCTCATGTTCAGTATGGGAGCGTTACGTGACCGGTACCAGACAATCACCCTAATGGGGCAGAACTGCTGGGGAGCAACTGAAGGTTACTAACTCTACAGCAGGCAGGGGTCAGAGCTCACTTCACCTTACCCCCTCCATTGACGCCTAAGGTGGGCACTTGGTTGATACAATGGCGCCCTCTAGTGCACGTTGTCTGGTACTGATACCCACAGACGTGTATTATGTATATGTATAGTGTCTGCTTAGGTCTGTGTGCTCACTGAATCACACAGATAGCGCCAATGTAATGATGCCCTGAATACAAGGAAGCATCCTAGGGAATGGCAGGGATTTATGGCTACGGCGGGGGCCCCCCTATAATGACACCAATGTATTCTACGAATCACCTGCACCCCAATAATTCACTGTAACACCTCGGTTTTACTCAGCAGCGGCATGCTGCCGACTACACGGCCACAACACACACTGCGCGCCATCACAGCGCAGCTCCCACATGGCCACCGATGGAAGTGAACGGGGTCGTGTTGGGACTTCTTGCGTGGTGGGACCGTGCCTTACTGGCATCATAAGCAGATGATGACCTGTGGGATTTACCTTCCTTTTTTGATGGTCTCTCTGCCCAGTAAAGGTCCCAGGACGGGGTCCACGCTCTCCTCTAAGTTCTCGATCAGCACCACGTCGCCTCCTCCCAGAGCTCTCTCCAGGGTGTCCAGGTATCTGGGGAGAAACAGCAGCCATTGTATCGGTGGACACAGCGAGGAGGACGTGTGGAAGCTGTGAGGGAACATCCCTTCATACCAACCCTCTTTGTCCGATCCTGATAACTCGCAGCTCCTCTCCATACTTGTTCTTGATCCACTTGATGCCCTGCAGCTGCGGGTCCACCATCAGCGGCCATCTCTCACAGTTGGTGAGGATGGTGGCGTTCTCCGTTGACATGCGATCAGCTGGAAGACCTTCGTTTTGCCAGGCTGCGATATCCGCATCGTCGGTCAGCATGGTCAGCGGGTCCAAAGCCTCGGTCACTGGGATCGGGACCTGGAGACAGAACGCAGGTAATGAGGGACGGCAGGGGACACTGTGAGAACCTGCCACGTGTGGAGGCAACAGGCGGCGCCGGTCTGTACCAGCAATATGAGGAAGGGGCCAACATAACGCCTATCAGACATGATCTGAGGAGGGGGGCAAGAGGAAGGTCACAGGCTTAAGGGTGACATAGTGGAAGGAGCAGGGTCCTCCCAGCAGCACAGAGGATTTCAGGAGAGGAGTGTGCTGATCTTGTGGAGGTCACAGGCTGAGAGTTACATAGAGGAAGGAGCAGGGTCCTCCCAGCAGCACAGAGGATTTCAGGAGAGGAGTGTGCTGATCTTGTGGAGGTCACAGGGTGAGAGTTACATAGTGGAAGGAGCAGGGTCCTCCCAGCAGCACAGAGGGTTTCAGGAGAGGAGTGTGCTGATGCTGTGGAGGTCACAGGCTGAGAGTTACATAGTGGAAGGAGCAGGGTCCTCCCAGCAGCACAGAGGATTTCAGGAGAATAGTGTGCTGATCCTGTGGAGGTCACAGACTGAGAGTTACATAGAGGAAGGAGCAGGGTCCTCCCAGCAGCACAGAGGATTTCAGAAGAGGATTGTGCTAATCTTGTGGAGGTCACAGGATGAGAGTTACATAGTGGAAGGAGCAGGGTCCTCCCAGCAGCACAGAGGATTTCAGGAGAGGAGTGCGCTGATCTTGTGGAGGTCACAGGGTGAGAGTTACATAGTGAAAGGAGCAGGGTCCTCCCAGCAGCACAGAGGATTTCAGGAGAGGAGTGTGCTGATCCTGTGGGGGTCACAGGCTGAGAGTTACATAGAGGAAGGAGCAGGGTCCTCCCAGCAGCACAGAGGATTTCAGGAGAGGAGTGTGCTGATCCTGTGGAGGTCACAGGCTGAGAGTTACATAGTGGAAGGAGCAGGGTCCTCCCAGCAGCACAGAGGATTTCAGGAGAGGAGTGTGCTGATCTTGTGGAGGTCACAGGTTGAGAGTTACATAGTGGAAGGAGCAGGGTCCTCCCAGCAGCACAGAGGATTTCAGGAGAGGAGTGTGCTGATCTTGTGGAGGTCACAGGTTGAGAGTTACATAGTGGAAGGAGCAGGGTCCTCCCAGCAGCACAGAGGATTTCAGGAGAGGAGTGTGCTGATCTTGTGGAGGTCACAGGATGAGAGTTACATAGAGGAAGGAGCAGGGTCCTCCCAGCAGCACACAGGATTTCAGGAGAGGAGTGTGCTGATCCTGTGGAGGTCACAGGCTGAGAGTTACATAGAGGACGGAGCAGGGTCCCAGCAGCACAGAGGATTTCAGGAGAGGAGTGCACTGATCTTGTGTAGGTCACAGGATGAGAGTTACATAGAGGAAGGAGCAGGGCCTCCCAGCAGCACAGAGGATTTCAGCAGTAATGGGGGTCAGTGATGAGTGTGTCCTCATTTCCCTCGGTCCGTACATGGAGGCTTTCCTGCCTCCGCCGCTGATCTTTATTCCTCTTCTGTACGGCCGTATCTGACTAATACACTGCAGCACAACCCCCGACCGCGAGACACTTAAGGATTTGACCTCCTCCGTTCTGTCTTATTCCTCTCATACATAATCAACAAATAAAGCCGACACACCCGGCGCCTCGCTCTCCGCCGTCCGCGAGGCTGATCTGCTGCACAAACAGTATCTCCCAGCATGGCCCTCCAATGGAGGGTATTATCTGGACACCCTGCTGACTCCTCCACTGCTGTAAAGAGCGTCAGTAAGCAGCAAACAAAGGCCGATCCCTCATAGTCGTGTTCCCTATTAACTTGGAAGTTTTATGGAATATTATCCTCCACGGAGAGAGACGTAAACTCTGCTCCACGTCATGATGTGAAGGATGGATGGAGCTGCCGCGCTGCACTCCTCTTAAAGGCGCAGGTTCTGCTTACTTCACACAGAATGGTAGTTATCTTCTACCGGGATATTGTATCTCATACTCTAGTTACACCCAGAGCTGCAATCACAGCGCAGCTAGTTTCCTGATTGTATCCGTGCTCTAGGAGATTACGGTGCCTGTATGAAGCAGAACTTAAGCTGGCCATGCACACGAGATGTATGCCTGCCAAACCTGCCGATGGTCGGCCATCTACTGCACATGGGGGTCTCCCGACTCTCCCTTGATGGCAGAGGATATAGGGATCAGGAAGTTGGATTCCAAGAAGGAGGCGGCGGCTGCTTTCTCCCCATTCAAAACACATGCATGCTTGGCACAGCCGAGCTTGCATGTTAGGGGGTGGTTTGGCCAGCCAAAGGCTCGATAGGTGTCGGCGTTTTCTCAGCAGATGAAAAGAAACGGTAAATGCAGCTCTAGATGTGACCGGAGTAGGAATCCAATAACAGCGATGTCGATTGAACCCACAGAAAGCGGCGCTGTACCAGAGTACACCGACAGAGGCGAACTCACTTTCAGCTGCCCGAGGTACGGCCTCCACGTCTTGTCCATGAGTTCTTGTCTGTATCTCTTGGTGAAGTAGCCGAAGTAGGAGACAAAGGCGGTGATAAGGAGGACATCTCCGCACAGGGTGCTCTCCTGGAGCTTGAAGTTCCTGACCGCTTCGGCCCACCTGACGTTCTCCGAGGCGAGTCCCCCGACCTAAATCGGGGAGATGCAAGGAATTAGTATGTGGCTAACAGACCCCCGTACGGGATCGGTCCACGTCCCTACGATCCCTCTGTGCGGCAAATTCCACCTCCGGAGTCTACGTAAGGTTTCTCCTCCGTCCCTCTGTCAGCTCTTCCTGTCAAACAGTGACGGCCCTCACTGGGCAGACAAACCTTTGCAGGTTTCTATAACTAGAAGGCATGCATAGCTACATCTACGTGTGTTTGTCCCGCGGATGTCGTCGAACTACAAGTCCCAGCATCCATGGAAGCCAACGTGTCACGTCGACAGCCCAATAATAAATGTGACGACCGAAAGGCATGACGGGCAATGAGGTGCAGCATAGATCACACAGCCAGCTGCTGCGAGAGCATGCTGGGAGTTGTAGTTGTTCTACAGCTGGAGACGCTGATCTCTGCGATATGTTATGGGATTTAAAGAAATGCTCTGCTCCGTCATCACCCGAACGTTGGGCAAATATTGAGCAGCCTGTGAGCTCAGCCGCTGACACCTCCCGCGTGATAAAGCCATCCCTGTGGTGGGCGGCTCATTGGTGACAGAGGGTCCGCAGCCTCACATTAATAAACCTAATATGGCCGCCACACCTGATCGCACACTGGATGCTGCACAACACAGTGCCCTATTATTAAGGGAGGCTCCCGAGGCTCCGATTCCGAGTGTGGCTGCCATGCAATGCTTCATCTTCCCGCAGCAATGACGGCAGCAGAAGTCACAGCAGCGGGAGAAACTGAGATCTCACCATGTGAACGACGGCTCTACAGTCACCGTACCGCGCATAACCACAGGGAAGAGGGGGCCAGAGCTGAACCCCCTAATAACAATAACACGTTACATACCAGGCGGTTGGCGAGAGAGATGGTGAGAGCAGTGCTGTCAGCTTCCTGTTGGCATTTCAGCTTGTCTGCCGTGGCCTTCTCAAACTTTGCCGTCAGTTTGGCGAGATTTTCATTCAGAAGCTGTCATACCAGAAGAGGAAAATATTCTGTAATATTCTACAGTGTTATAGCAGTTATATCACTGTACATAGGAGCAGTATTATAGTAGTTATATTCTTGTACATAGGGGCAGTATTATAGTAGTTATATTCTTGTACATAGGAGCAGTATTATAGTAGTTATATTCTTGTACATAGGAGCAGTATTATAGTAGTTATATTCTTGTACATAGGAGCAGTATTATAGTAGTTATATTCTTGTACATAGGAGCAGTATTATAGTAGTTATATTCTTGTACATAGGAGCAGTATTATAGTAGTTATATTCCTGTACATAGGAGCAGTATTATAGTAGTTATATTCTTGTACATAGGAGCAGTATTATAGTAGTTATATTCTTGTACATAGGAGCAGTATTATAGTAGTTATATTCTTGTACATAGGAGCAGTATTATAGTAGTTATATTCTTGTATATAGGAGGCAGTATTATAGTAGTTATATTCTTGTACATAGGGGGCAGTATTATAGTAGTTATATTTATGTACATAGGAGCAGTATTATAGTAGTTATATTCTTGTACATAGGAGCAGTATTATAGTAGTTATATTCTTGTACATAGGAGCAGTATTATAGTAGTTATATTCTTATACAAAGGAGGCAGTATTATAGTAGTTATATTATTGTACATAGGAGAAGTATTATAGTAGTTATATCCTTGTACATAGAAGCAGTATTATTGTAGTTATATTATTGTACATAGGAGGCAGTATTATAGTAGTTATATTCTTGTACATAGGAACAGTATTATAGTAGTTATATTGTTGTACATAGGAGCAGTATTATAGTAGTTATATTCCTATACATAGGAGCAGTATTATAGTATTTATATTCTTGTACATAGGAGGCAGTATTATAGTAGTTATATTCTTGTACATAGGAGCAGTATTATAGTAGTTATATTCTTGTATATAGGAGGCAGTATTATAGTAGTTATATTCTTGTACATAGGGGGCAGTATTATAGTAGTTATATTTATGTACATAGGAGCAGTATTATAGTAGTTATATTCTTGTACATAGGAGCAGTATTATAGTAGTTATATTCTTGTACATAGGAGCAGTATTATAGTAGTTATATTCTTGTACATAGGAGGCAGTATTATAGTAGTTATATTCTTGTACATAGGAGCAGTATTATAGTAGTTATATTCTTGTACATAGGAGGCAGTATTATAGTAGTTATATTCTTGTACATAGGAGGCAGTATTATAGTAGTTATATTCTTGTACATAGGAGCAGTATTATAGTAGTTATATTCTTGTACATAGGAGCAGTATTATAGTAGTTATATTCTTGTACATAGGAGGCAGTATTATAGTAGTTATATTCTTGTACATAGGGGGCAGTATTATAGTAGTTATATTTATGTACATAGGAGCAGTATTATAGTAGTTATATTCTTGTATATAGGAGGCAGTATTATAGTAGTTATATTCTTGTACATAGGGGGCAGTATTATAGTAGTTATATTTATGTACATAGGAGCAGTATTATAGTAGTTATATTCTTGTACATAGGAGCAGTATTATAGTAGTTATATTCTTGTACATAGGAGGCAGTATTATAGTAGTTATATTCTTGTACATAGGAGCAGTATTATAGTAGTTATATTCTTGTACATAGGAGGCAGTATTATAGTAGTTATATTCTTGTACATAGGAGGCATTATTATAGTAGTTATATTCTTGTACATAGGAGCAGTATTATAGTAGTTATATTCTTGTACATAGGAGCAGTATTATAGTAGTTATATTCTTGTATATAGGAGGCAGTATTATAGCAGTTATATTCTTGTACATAGGGGGCAGTATTATAGTAGTTATATTTATGTACATAGGAGCAGTATTATAGTAGTTATATTCTTGTACATAGGAGCAGTATTATAGTAGTTATATTCTTGTACATAGGAGGCAGTATTATAGTAGTTATATTCTTATACATAGGATGCAGTATTATAGTAGTTATATTCTTGTACATAGGAGGCAGTATTATAGTAGTTATATTCTTCTACATAGGAGCAGTATTATAGTAGTTATATTCTTGTACATAGGAGTAGTATTATAGTAGTTATATTCTTGTACATAGGAGCAGTATTATAGTAGTTATATTCTTGTACATAGGAGGCAGTATTATAGTAGATATATTCTTGTACATGGGAGGCAGTATTATAGTAGTTATATTCTTGTATATAGGAGCAGTATTATAGTAGTTATATTCCTGTACACAGGGGCAGTATTATAGTAGTTATATTCTTGTACATAGGAGGCAGTATTATAGTAGGTATATTCTTGTACATAGGAGCAGTATTATAGTAGTTATATTCTTGAACAGAGGAGCAGTATTATAGTAGTTATATTTATGTACATAGGAGCAGTATTATAGTAGTTATATTCTTGTACATAGGAGCAGTATTATAGTAGTTATATTCTTGTACATAGTAGTATTATAGTAGTTATATTCTTTTACATAGGAGCAGTATTATAGTAGTTATATTCTTGTACATAGGAGGCAGTATTATAGTAGTTATATTCTTGTATATAGGAGTAGTATTATAGTAGTTATATTCTTGTACATAGGAGCAGTATTATAGTAGTTATATTCTTGTACATAGGAGCAGTATTATAGTAGTTGTATTCTTGTACATAGAGGCAGTATTATAGTAGTTATATTCTTGTACATAGGAGGCAGTATTATAGTAGTTATATTCCTGTACATAGGAGCCATATTATACTAGTTATATTCTTGTACATAGGAGCAGTATTATAGTAGTTATATTCTTTTACATAGGAGCAGTATTATAGTAGTTATATTCTTATACATAGGAGCAGTATTATAGTAGTTATATTCTTGTACATAGGAGCAGTATTATAGTAATTATATTCTTGTACATAGGAGCAGTATTCTAGCAGTTATATTTTTGTACATAGTGAGCAGTATTATATTACCGTATATATATTTTAGTCCATAGAGGATGGTATTACAACAGTCCATATCTATCTGACAGAAAGTGACTTACGGCAATTTTGGCTTTGATACTGGACAGTTTCTCCTCTGCGGCTGCTAGTTCAGCGTTTGCCTTGTTCAGAGCTTGGCGTTTGGGCTCCACCTCACAGTATACCTCATAGAATTTGACAATGTTGACAACCCAGGAGCAGAGCCCGGCCGCAGCGAGGGATTTGGAAGCAATGAATTCTGGGTTGAACTCTGGGTCTTGCAGGTAGGGCTGAATGGCTTTTATACAATTTTCATGAATATTCTCCTTATTGAAGTTTATTAAGGAGTCTAAAAAGCTATCTACTTTTCCCATGACCACTCTGGCAGCCTTCCAGCTCCTGTCCTTTGGGATTTTACCACCAGGGGCTGTGAGGACCATGACCGCTGCTGTGACGTTGGTGACAGCTGAAGGTGGAGCACCAAAAGACTTCAGCTCTGTCAGATTGTTCTGTAAAGACAAATAACCAGATCAGCCCAGAAGGACTTAATGAGACATGAAAATAATGTGATTGTGAAAACAGGACAGAAGTGGACCAGTCACCAAAAAATGCTATGGCTTCTCCTACTCTACAACATGGTGATGTCAGGTTGCATTGCATTTTTTGGTGACAGGTCCTCTTTAATTAAAGAGACCCCAGGTGACACAGACTCAGCCCCCTCCATACATAAGACCTCTAGATTTACCCTATTGAGGGTGTTCAGGGCGTCTTGAGCAGCCACTAAAGCTGGTTCTGCTTTGGCCAGATCCGTCTCGCAGTCCTTCTGCTTCTTCCCGACCTCCTCCGCTATAACGGCCACTTTCTTTTCTTCCTCGTCAGCCATCGCTTTCTCCTTACCCACCTTCTCCGTCTCCACCCCGACCACCTGGATGAGTTTATCCGCATCCTCGTTCTTCTGCTTCAGCTCCACCTCTTGTGCCGCTAGTTTGGCTTTCAGGTCGTCCACCTGTCACCAGAGACATTGAGATGACATTAGCTTTAGCACCATGAGAAGTGGTAGGGACCAGACACTTGAGCGGACAAGTCCCTACCCCAGCCCTACTCCTCTCCTAAAATACTTTGCGCTGCAGTATAGATTTTTTAGATGTAGTGAAGCAGTAAGTATCTGTACACGACTGGCACCACATCACCTTCCTTCATCTTAGGTCCATAAGGTAAGACGAGGCTGTCAGCAGAACGCACTGCGATTTTAGCAATTACCGGGGAAATATTCTGCTACATTCTTTTTAAACCTATAGGGACCACATGGAAATTGAAATGTTGGTTGTGGAGAAGTAAGGTGCGAGGTGCGTCATGCCCAGCTGCAGCTTTCAGGCGCTCTGGAATCATGTAAGAGTCGGAGATTAAAAGGGTAGGAAGTCAGATGGGATTCACCTTATGGCCGCGCAGCATTGTTAGAACAATTACTATGAGGAGATGTCTGCTGCGCAGCGTCTCGGGGGGGGATTTCAGGTTCTGGAACAGAATACATTACTTGTACTTCAGATACTTTTTTAATTGAATGAATTAGTTTCCAGCTGGCCTCTAGAACTAGCTTTCCACATTCTGAATGTGGTTAAAGGGTGGAATGGTTAAAGGAGAACCGGGTATCTTTAATGCGGCACCAGACAGTCTACTGCTATGTAACAGCAATATGGCGGCACCTCCTGCTGCGATGGATGTCTCCATACTATAGCGCTTCTTGCTATCTTCACCTAAGACTACCCACAGCAATCCAGTAGACATGAAGATAAGACCGCCACTCACTTGTAGGTTGAGATTTCTTTTATTGTCACACAGCAGGTACAATTGTGACGCGTTTCGGCTCAAAACATGAGAAAGCTTGTTTGAGAAAGGCTCGTGTTTTGAGCCGAAACGGGTCACAATTGTACCTGCCATGTGACAATAAAAGAAATCACAACCTACACGTGAGTGCCGGTCTTATCTTCTTGTTTTGTTTCGGGGACGAGGACCCTAGACACGTGCACCACGCCATTGGGAAAACTGAGTGCCGACTGTCTTTCTTCTGAGCGATCCAGCAGAGTCGTCTCTCACCTCTGGTATCCGTTAATCAATTCTTAGGAACATTTTGCTATGTACTGCTTGTCAGAGGCATAGTTATAGGCTCATGGGCCCTGGTGCAAGAGTTCAGCTTGGGCCCCTATTCCGTCAGTGGTGCACCTAACCTTTCTGCTGCCTGAGGCAAAAATCGACATGCCAAATTCTTGACCTAACCCCTTCCCTCCAGCCAGAGTGTAACTTGACCAGCATGCACCTTCTATAATACCGGCGTCTTCTTATGTGGCACAAGGGTCTTTGGGCCCCCTCAGGCTCCTAGGCCTGTTCGCGACTGCTACCTCTGCACCCCCTATAGCCACGGGACACTGCACATGACGGCACTGTCTCCACAGCACCATTAACACTTCTCCCCCGTCATGCATGAAACACTGTGGGTGGGGCCACTCCATTTGGTACACCGTTGCTCCATCAGTAACAATTCCCAGCGCCTTCCCCTCTTGTTTGATTGACAGTCCCTGAGATTTCACAGCTGGGTGCGATGACACAAGGAAAGCCAGGTGCACCAAACATAGGTGGCCCCGCCTACGGTGCACTAAAAATATTATTTGTTTAAAAACAGAAGCATTACTTAGCGGAGGAGTGGATTGTCACAAGAAAGATATGGTTATGTTTTAGGCACCTACCCTACATGGCGGTATGTTTAATTTCTCTATTTTGGAGGGGATAGCCTCCGTTTAAGGAGAGGGATCTTTCTAACTCCTTTCTTAAGGAGTGATCTACAGACGAAGAGACTGACACAGGAAGGGATCACTACATGCAAGCGGCTGCTGATTGGCTGCTCCTGTAGTTTCCTGTTAGAAGAGTAGAGAGCAAGAGGGAGGACCAGCCACAAGGTGGCGCCGACCTTGAAGATACTATGTGGTCCTGCAGAGGGATGAGGGATCACCAGCTCTGGGTTGGAGGTGTGGCCAAAGTAATAAGGGGTGGGACTTACATCGGAAACACGTGGTGCAGCACATGCTCTCCTGATTGTAGCCGTAGCATGGCATGCATTATCTGGTCAGGGTCTGACTTCATGGTGGGACCATACCTGGGCTGACGTGCTGTTCAACTTCTCCAGTCCGTTCTCCAGACGCTCCATCTTGGCAGAAAGCTCCTTGCGTTTTTTATTCAGCAGGTTCTGGTACAGCTTGATCTGCTCCAGGAAAGACTTGGGGGTGGTGTAATTGTAGCGGCGTTCGTTGCTCAGGTAGGACTTGGACATGTCGTTCACACTGGTGTGCACATAGGCCATGAATTTACTTATGGATTCCTTAACGGGTTCCTGAGGTGAAACCAAAGAAAATTAGCACCAGAAATCTTTCATGTGCTGCCTCCTCAGTGCTGGTGGAACTGAGGCCTCACCTCAATATTCTCAGTTTCTTGGAGGAAACGCAGGCTGACGGACTCTAGCGCCTCCTGTGGCCACTCATGGAACCAATCGATCGCAGTGCAGTTTACAACTGCGGGGAATTTTCTGCTTCGAACGCGTAGCTTGTTACCAACAGGGGAGAAACACAGAGCAACCTGAGGGCGAACAAGTGAAATTAGACGGATCCCTTCTATATAATTATATATATTCAAGGTATTTTCTAACAATGCAGACTTATCACAGGATGAGGATAAGTATTTGTGGGCGTGGGCTGACCGCAAGGGAACCCCCCCCCCCCCCCGATCACAAGAAAGGGGGTCCTGTTTCCCAATCTGAATCATGTGCACCGCTCTTCCATTCATCTCTAAGGCTGGGTTCAGACTTGCGCGTATCTGATACGCGCGTCTTTGCAAATAGGAAAGCGTTGTACGCGCGTTCGTGTGATTGACTACTGTGGCACAATCACAATACGTGCGACAAAACGCCCCAAAGAAGCTCAATAACTTTTTTGAGCGTAGGGCGTTTTTCAGCGCGCTCAAACGCGCTGTAAAACGCTCAAGTGAGAACCAGGGCCATAGGGAAGCATTGGTTTTCATGTGTTGAGCATTTTACAGCGCGTTTGAACGCGCTGTAAAACGCGCAAGTCTGAACCCAGCCTTAGGGACGGCTGGTGATAGCGTTCAACCAGTCCATAGAGTGTGAATGAGAGGCAGCGAGCAAGCTGGACCTGACAACCTTCACCAGGGGCCGTAAGCAGTTAATAAGTCTGCACTGCTACGTGGTCACACTCCGACCCTCTCCCCACTGCTCCAACTTTGCCAGTCCTTACTGACATTCTGTTCATAGAGCAGAAAAAGTGGAATACGACGAATACGATGACTAAGAAAAGAATTTATATAGAAGAATGAATACGTTATAAATATACCCTGTGATTATCATCAGTAAAAGCCGCCACATCTGTGGGGCTGCCCCAGAATCACCGGCTGAACGGTTCATCCTCGCCATCTGGGAGCTCAGCATTTAGCGCCCTGTGACTCGGGATTCCCCGCTTTACGGCGCTCGTTGGTTTTTTTCTGTATATATTAATATATAAGGATATTCTTTATACAGAAGTGGTTCCGCGATCGGAAGTGCCGGGATCCCTTCTGCAGAGACGGCGGCTGTTTGTGGCGTCTGAATGGGCTAATGATTGTTTCAGGCTTTTGTTGTGTAATCATGTTGGAGACGCGTCTTGTGAAAACGTATTGATTGGGTAATCATATTTCAGCGTTTTACTTTATATCAGGCATTTGCACGTTGCAGCCGCCATCTGTCGCCCCCTCCTTCATCCATTGTAGACAGAAAGAGCAAAGAAAAGCGAGGCCGTCAGACTCTTCCAGCGACGCCGCTTCTCAGTGCGAGGCCCGGCGGCTGCATCTGCTCAGAGCCGACAAAAGCGTACGTGACTGGTGCAGTTATTCAAGGGATTGCTGATTACATGTCTGAACGGTAAAGTCAGCTGCATATAGAGCAGTGAATAGGGCAATACCGAGGGACCCGAGGCCTGAAAATGAGGGCCCGCTGCTCAGCCATTGCCACACACTCACTTTCAGCTGCCTCCGGACTCTGTCGATGAAGAATCTCCAGCAGTTTTCTCTGGTATCCAGCAAGCCTTGGCTCTTCACTTCATTCCTGACACTTCCGATAATGTTTTCCACCTCATCATCTGGAAACAGGTCCGGGATCTCACCTAGCAAGACAAGAAAATCCTTCTTAGTTCATATTGCAAAGCTGGCGGGATCTGACAGCTGGACCCCCACGTAGTCTGAACGCAGAGGTGCCCAGTCCCCATCAGAGGTCCATATACCATAACGCCCCTGTGTGCTGGTCCACAGAATGATTCTACTGTCCACCCCAGCTCCCTCATAAACATTCGCCTTCGGTTCAGCCTGCTTTCCCAGTAGAGGGTGAGGGATAGACTGGTACCAAACGATGACATGGGCTCTGGGACACATACTTACCCGATGCCAGCAAGTCATTGACTAGCACAAGGAACTTTTCATCGGCCACCTGGGCGTCAGTCATGAGGAAAACTGTCCCCACGTTCTTCACTCCGGCCTTAATGTATTGGCTTGCTAGGTCAGCCTGCGGGTACAAGGAGAGTATATTGTCATGTACGACCATGTAATCAGTTCCGATATTAGGACCCAGACCACAATTAAAGGGAATCATTATTTCATCCAAAAAGGAAAAGGTTAAAGGGGCTGTGCTAAGTTTTCAAGTTATTCCCTACCAACAGGATTCCGAGAACAGGGTCCTGTTCCCATCTTGATGTAGTGTCAGGCCGGGCATGCCCCCTGCCGCTCCATTCATTCTCTATAGGAACTGCGAGAAGAGACACTTAGCAGCCACGCTCCGTTATGTGTGTGCGGGAAAAGTGGCCGAGAAAAATGGTGCCATCTCAAGCCCCCATTGACGGTATTGTGTTACATTAGTCATTTTTTTTTTACTTTCACTACTACATCATTTGTAAAGTCGGGGTTTAGGAAGGTGATAACTCTACCTTGAGATCCGGGATGCCGTAGCCTTTCCTGAGCGTGATCTGGAAGACCTCCAAGGAGCTGATATAGGCTGCCAGTCTTGTCAGACTCTGCTTTCCGCTGCCCCCGACTCCGACCAGCAGAGCGTTTCCTCTTGGGGACTCCAGAATGCGGTTGATTCGGCAACTATATTGGAAAAGAACAAAGGAAATAATAAAATTCTTCACTGAACACAAGTGGCATCAAAGGGAGAGAATCACTGGCGGCGCGCGCTGTGCTTAACGGGCAGCCGCTAATTAGCATGACATTGACAGCTGCTAGATAATGGGGCATGCTGGGGACTGTAGTCCCCCAACAGCAGAAGAGCCAAGGACACCAAGCCTGGCAGGGTCTGTACAACTACATTTGGGGTTCTTCACTGGGTGAACTTGAGCAATGAGCCAAAATGTGTTCCTTTCTAAAAATGCTCATCTCACTCTGTCAAGAGGTTACAGCTGGAGGTGAGCGAATTTCATATTTTGAAATTCGTTCACGCTTCGTTTGGCGGTAAAAGCAGAGTTGCGTTATGGATTCCGTTACCACGGACCATAACGCAATTCTATGACGGAATGTCTTTAGAGGCATTGCGTTATTCATTCCGTCATAATAGAAGTCTATGGGCTGCAGAACGGATCCGACCCATTTCCGTTACGCAGGAGAGGACTCAGGATCGGGAGAGGACTCCCCCGCATAACAGAAATGGGACAGATCCATTATGCAGGCCACAGACGTCTATTATGACGGAATGACTAACGGATTGTCTCTAAAGGCATTCCGTCATAGAATTGCGTTATGGTCCGTAATTCTACTTTTACTACCAAACGAAGCGTGAACAAATTTCAAACTATAAAATTCGCTCATCCCTAGTTTCAGCAACATCCCTTTATCACTTCTAGGAAAAGCTGGGTGTTTCCCGCTACTAGAGCCCCAAAAGATCTGTCACCCAGCTTTTCCAGACTCCTGAATCACAAATCTGCCGAATAATGAATGTAGCATTGCATCACCAGGCAGACAGCTTGACCAGCAGCCTTGTGGGCAGGGGCGTAACTATAGGGGAAGCGGCTGCTTTGGGGCCCTGACCCAGAAGGGGCCCATCCAAGAGGAGGAGAAGTACTAAAAGACTTTGTCAGGGCCCCTCAACATTATTACACAATGAAATGATATACAGCGGCAGTATAGACAGTGCAGAAAACGGATGGAACAGCTGCCGGGTCTGAGAGAGCGATCTTTACTAGCCACAGGAAAGGGGGCAGCATGAAAGGAAGGGGTTGTGAAAAAATTACTGGGGGAGGGGGCCCCATTTAAAAACTTGCTGTGGGGCCCAATCATTTCTAGTTACGCCACTGCTTGTGGGGGTATTAATAATGGGGAAAAAGGGGGTTTTGCAGCAGCACTCTGCAAACACAAATAATGTATACAATGCCATAGAAAACATTCTGGCGCTAATGCTACACGAGTTTTGCAAATGTGATTCTTATTTTGTACAAAATTATTTGAGCCCGTCTACCAAACATCAAGGCGATCTCGATTAGACGGGTTCCTTACACTAGATCCTACCTTTATGCGACATGAAGGCCACATAAGATCTAGGGAGTGCAGGTTCCACATGCATGCTGGGTCCACTCTGCTTTTTACCATTTCTGGTGCCATAACAGCCTCCATTGAATCCAGGGATGCAGGCACCAGCCGTCATGATGTGACCAGGATCTAGTGTTAGGAACTCGTCTAATTGAGATTGCCATGACGTTTGGCAGACGGGCTCATCAAATAATTTTGTAAAAAATAATTTGCCAAGCGTCTCATTTGCAAGACTAGCGTAGCATTAGCACCAGAATGTTTTCTATGGCGTTGCTGTACATTATTTGTGTCTGCAGAGCGCTGCTGCATAACCCCTTTTTTCCTGTATGTTTCAAGCCATGGCAGCGTGCACCTGTGCACAGGGATGTGCTGACTGACCCCCTTTTTCTTTGCAGGTAGTAATAATGGTTACTACCCAGCTTTTCCAGGATGGAAAGGGTTTTTAAGCTCAGTTTTATTTTTTCCATATATACTGCACTCTACATCAGCACAGAATTGAAATCAACCAGCTTACGAATGGCCATTGATGACCGGACACAGCTTTAGTACATGAGGATTTGAACGCTATCATGTTTTTTCTCATTTGGTTCTTCAGATGACTTCTGCAATACAGGGAGCTTCATTTATGCCAGTTTTATATGAATTTTTTTTTCTAATTAATTTTTATATCAGTATAACTGTAAACAAATAAAAATGCTAATAAAAATCTACACTAAAATCTGTTTTACATTGTATGCCCCTTTCCATTGCGGTCATTTTCATATATAGAATATATAGTTAGAAGTCGTGGTTTAGACTATTGGAGACATTCTTTATTTTATTTTTAGTTATTTATTGTACACATTTGTCATTAATTTTTTTTTGGGGACATTTCAACATCAGGTTATTTTATCTCTGATTTCCGCTGTAGCAGGGATTAGCATAGGGAAACCAGGATAGATAATCTACAGCGCTGGTCGGGGCCCTCTGAGACCCAGTGGCTCCTGCAGCCCCCAGCGATCATGTAGTTGGCAAGACGTGAGCAGAAAGTGTCATTGAGCGCCATGTATACAACTATCAGGAAGATGGGGATGGTAATAAACCGTCTCTGTCTTCTTTATGGGGAGTCCAGCCATCTGTCACGGCTGTATGTGAGCAACAAGAGCATACACAGTGAGTTAGCTACTGACCGGACCCAAACTAGGGAACATAAAGGGTGACCCCTGTCAGACCCTAAAAGCTCTCCCTATGCTGCTAAGCCCATGTCCAGATCCAGATGGTGGATCGAGACATGCCCGCGTACCTAAGGCTGATGACCACTGTAACCCCTACAGTAGTGGAAGGGGCACGGCCACCGGTGCCCTGCTCAGTATATGGACGGAACCGGGTCGCCTCGGATCCAGTCAGCAAACAAACAGAAACACACAATGTCTGCACACTTAACTGAAGGAGCTGCAGCAGCAGTGAAAACAGATCCAAAGTCAGCAGACAATGTCCGAAGTACTTGCTTCAGCAGAACACAGGTCCAGAAAAGATATCACACCAGTGAAGATACTCAAGCGAGAGATACAGGTCAAATGAAGTAGTATAATCCGCACCGTACAAAGGAAAAGAGGTGATTTAAAGGCAGAGCAATCAAACACAGGAGGGACAGCTGGGAGGAAGGAAACAGAAAGTAAAGACCTCATCACAGGGGTGGAGAAACAGAGCTGTGAGAACGTCTCAAAGCTCTGGTAGTGACACCATCTCTGACAACCAGCAATTCTATCCTGTAGCTGCATGAGTTCTAAGTGGACCCCACAAAAACTTTAAGATGTTTGGTGGTCTGCAAGTGACTAAAGGGGCTTTCCGGGAATTAGATCGGTGAGAATCCAACTCCTAAAACCCCCACGATCAGCTGTCAGAAGGGGCCGCTCGCGGACAAGCTCTGTGGCCGCTTCATAAACCACGCACAGCGCCATGCATTCTATAGTGGCTGTGCTTGGTATTGCAGCTCAGTCCCCTCCACTTGAACGGCGTGAGCTGAACATAGGCCATGTCAGCGATGGGCGCAGGCCTAGGAAGAGCTCATCATTGTGGCCTCTTCAGCTGATCAGAAGTCAGACCCCCGCTGCTCATATACTGATAATCTGATGCAGAAACTATCTGATGCTCATTGTCGTCCTGTGTCCTCAAAGAGTTAAGGGACAGCATGGCGAGGTGTGCGAAACATTGACAAGATGTCAGCATTATTCTCCAAAGAGGAGAATGCTTTGGATGAGTTATCTGTAAGAAGGCCGTCACCTGAACTCCGACAACGCTCTGAGAATTCTGTTTCTTCTGAAGAAAAGATTCACAATGACGAGAAGGTGCGGAGCTGCTGGAGAGGTATTAAGGTGTCTCAGGCGCTGGCAGGGTACAGTCGCCTCCAGGGAAATTACTGAGCAGCATTTCTCTGTCTCACATCCCTTTCTGATGACTCTGCACCTCTTTAGTGCAGCGGTGACAGGGGGCATGTGATAGCGCAGAGCGTCTCTATTACCCTGACAGATCTGACAGGTTACCAGCCTAAAATAAAACGAGTGTAGTTTCCCTTTCAATCATTGAGGAAATTCCTGGTCTTACATGTGACTCATGGCGTCCTCAAACAGCACCAGGTTCATTGCCGCATTGATCTCGTTGTGGTTGTCCAGAGCGTCCACCAGGATCTTGCTCAGCGTCTGCCAGGACTGGACCGGCATGTATTTGGGTTCTCCAACACCATTGGCGAAATGGCAAAACATGTTCATGGACTTCGCTTGTTCCAGCGTTTCATCTATGTCCTACGGGAGAAGGAAACCATCAGATGAACCAGACCTTTACCGATATGTAATGCCCATGGGTGTCACAAAACGACTGTCATGGACGAAAAGCGCAGCGGCAGAAGCGACCATTTCACTTACGTCGTAGAACTTCTTCACCATGTCTGTCTGTATCTTATCAAACATGTCAAAGTCCTTCTCTTCCACCATTTTATCCCGGTACACACGGTTCGACTCGTGCAGGTAAAGCTTCACCAGGTCCTGGGGAGTTTTCAGGCAGTCCGGAGTGGAGAACAAGATGCCCTGAAAACAAAGCTCACAATGAAGGCTCTCAGATTCACGGCTCTCAGGCATTTTTGTATCCATTTGCAATTTTGGTAACTTTTAAGCTTTGATATACATCATGGGGGGGAGGGGGTTAATCGCTGTGCAGGCAGTTCTGCAATTTTTATTATTGCGCTGTACTCATTTTGAGCTAAAAATAATTCTTACAAATATGGCGCCCTTTTCTCTGTACAGGGCTGAGATGCTCTAATAGAGGGATCTGAATTTTCTCTCTGCTTTGTCAGCCAGCTCATGGGGCAGGCTCCTTATCTCTGCTCTCTGACCTTGTAAACCCCCATTATAGCTCAGTTCTCATCTTACTGATATGAATGTGGCTTAAATAAGTGTTTAGGACCTCTTAGTAAATTAGAGATAAGGGTTATTAGATGACCGGCAGAAAGTGAAAGTATAAAGTACCAGTCACACTTTTTAAAGACCTAAAGCATCGCAGAAACCCGGTATCTGGGGATGTCCATGGGCTTCAGACTTCAGGCAGTTATTTCCAGCAAAGGATTCTCTACAAATGATTAAAAATGAACATTTTATTGATGGTAATGAGGCGGCTTTGTAGAAAAATGGTTGCAATTCCTAAACGTTTTACTGGATATTTTTGTTCAATCCCTTGAATTAATCCTGAAAGTCTACACTTTTTGCATCGTTGTTTCATTTCAGATCCAGTGTGGTGGCAGCATCATGGAGATTGTGTCACCGTCCTAATATTTCTGGACCTAACTAAATAGTGGCGGGTGCCTGTATCTGGTTCTTCCATATACTTATTGGGGCGACCTGTAAGCGAGCTCACCCATGGCTCCATCCATGGCCACTAATTGGAGGAGGAAGAGTGCATGGCCAAGTACAGTATACATACATGACTTGTAAGGGGGTGAAGAACAAGCATTTTTAATTAGGTAGGTTCCACCGCAGGGTACGGATTACGCCTTTCAGCACAGGTTTACTAACAGAGACATCTTCGGCTGCTGAACACGAAAATGACGTTGAACAGGTTCTTGTTTGGAAGTTACCAACGAGCCATTTACGCCACTAAAACTTTTTGAGCTTCTCGATACTTTTCTAACGTGATGAGATAAGGGGTGTGGCTTAGTGTGATGGGCGGAGTCTATGGTGGCCCGCCGTATTTACAATAACTTACACCAGAAACTGCCGTAAGATATTGCCCCCAGTTGGGGTAGATCTGAGGCAAGGACTGCCAGAGGTGCGCCTCATTTAGGGTCCATTCACAAGTCCATTCAACGGATCCAGACCTATTCATTTTCAATGGGGCTGGAAAAGATGCGGATAGCACACAGTGTGCTGTCCGCATCCGCACTTCCGTTCCGCAAAAAATAGAACATGTCCTATTCTTGTCCGCATCCACGGACAAGAAAAGGCATTTCTATTATGGTGCCGGCCCTGTGCGGTCCACAAAATGCGGTATGCATATGGCCAGTGTCCGTGTTTTGCGGATCCGCAATTTGCGGACAGTGTGAATGGACCCTTATTATGAGGTATCTGCCTCCCACTCCGGCGCACTATGGGAACGCCAGTCTTGATAAATACCCCTGAGTATAATGAGATTTTCTAATGCACGTCCATCCAGCAGTGACCATCCACCATTGCAGGGCTGCATTTCCCTTTGTGCTGCGATATCGTGATGTAAACGTTCGCCACGTTTGTCACTGAGTGCGCCACAAATACCCCCTTCCTCACTGGGCCATATAACCCAGCACATGCATCTTTGAAAGTCCTAACTTTTTTTTCCATTCGGTTATGTAATCATTTTTGTGCCTTTTTTCGGTGACATGAGCTTTTTTTGTTTAGGTAATTTTTGTTTTTTATTTTTTTATAAAAAGGAAAAATGCATAAAAAAAAGGGGAAATTAGTCTGTTTTTCCATTTTTTGTTAATAGATTAATGTGATGATGAATGAAGCTGGCGACCAGTGATACTGAAAGGTGGAGAAAACCTCCTGGGAGAGAAGCCATTTTCTTCTGCAGGTAAAACATGACGTTTTCAGTTTATTTCCTAATTTTTGCATTGGGCCCCCCCCCCCCCCCCGACAGTTTGGGTCAGGAGAAGGTGAATGTGCAGGATTCCTGGACGCGCTAACGAGTCTGTAATGCTTATATAATACACTGTCACTCCTGTCAGCTGCTGTTTGGGAAGGTCGCCTGCGCTTTGGCTTGAAAAGCCTAAATTGATTAAAGAGGAGCGCGTCGTCCAGAGGTGCCCGGGACCTCGCTCTGACAGCCGATCATTAGATACGTTCTTATTACAAAGTAATCCTGAGTGACAGCTCGCTGCGAAGTGTAATAATCAGTCCGGGAAGATGCGGAGAGACGAGCGGAGGCGTCAGATAATATGCTAATTATCACCACCAGGAAGCTGCAGAAATATGGACGGTGCAGGCTCGGCTCTGCTGCATCTGGCGCCGTTATCTCATCCAATGGTATGGACAATTTTTATAAAAATTTTACGGGAACCTGTCGCCTTGTACATGGTGTCCTATCAGCACGTTTATGTCAAGATTTGTGTGAAAAGAGTCACTAAAAATTATAATGTATTGATTTAAAGGGGTTTTCTGGGACTTAAAGGGGTTGTCCAGCTTTTTATACGTTTTTAAATTCTCTCCCTTCCCCGCAGGACTTCAAGCATACTCACCAGCTCCCTCTGGGTTCTGTCACTTCTCCCAAGTGGCACTTTGTGGACATGTCACCGACTGGCTGCAGCAATGCATGTGAACCCTGTATGTGGGACTGGAGGACCCCCACCAAACATGAGAACAGAGGTCCCCGAGTCCCCTGTGAGAACGCAGCGGTATTGCGCATGCACAACCATGATCTATTCACTGTGTATGAGACTGCGGTGTACAGCGCCCGGTTATCTCTGGCAGTGCCACAGAAGTGAGTTGTGCGGTGGTGCGCGTGCGCAGTACTGCTCCATTTTCACAACAGACTGAGGATAGGTGATAAATGTTACTCACGGGCCCCCTTGCGATGGTGCAGCGGTGACCAGGAGGCCCGGAACGATTCTCCTTGTCAAGGCAGGTTGACGGTTCACTTCCTTACAAATAGGTCGATGCTAATCGTCTCATTACCACATGGACTGAAAATCAGAGGCTCAATTCGTGTTACTAATGAAGGGGGAGACGCGACTGTCCCGGCATGTGGGATCTGAATATGCGTTACACCGACATGTCACAAAGCGCTTACAACAGCCTTCCCAGAATTATCACTCATTGGTTTGTTAATATAATTAAAGGGGTTCTCCGGGCTTTTTTTTATTGATGACCTTAGGATCCTTAGGATAGTTCATCAATATCAGATCGGTGGGGGTCCGACACCCGGCACCCCCGACGATCAGCTGTTTGAGGAGACAGCGCATGCAGTGTGCACGTCCATCTCCCGACTCTTTTCCTGCCCGCTGCTGCTGTCCCATAGACATACAATGGTGAGCTCGAAGAGAGAAGGGAGACGGCGCGTGCACACTGCGCGCAGTCTCCTCAAACAGCTGATCGGCAGGGGTGCTGGGTGTCTGACTCCCGCCGATCTGATATTGATGACCTGAGGATAGGTCATCAATAAAAAAAAGCCCGGAGAACCCCTTTAATATAATGTGTCCCAGGAACATCTCATCAGAGGCCGGGCGAAGAATGACTAACAGGATCCTAACGAGAGGACGTCGACAGCTCAACACCACAGGGAGTCTGGGCCCGTCTCATCTGTGTACGATGAAAGATTCTGCAACTTTCTAACCAACATTATAATGTCTAATACTTTTCAAGATCTCTGCTTGCTGTCAGAGAATGGGAACAATCTATTTTACATCCAGAGGCTGAACTCCCATATATATATATATGCGTATATATATCTCACAGGTGAAGGTTTGCTACAATGTATCAGTCTATAATCCTAAGGCCCCATGCACACGACCGTTGTTTGTTTCCGCGTCCGTTCCGTTTTTTTTCACGGATAGGATGCTTCCCCATTCATTTCAATGGGTCCGTCAAAAAATGCGGATGGTCAACCGTTTTTGTTCCGCATCAGTGATTCGTGTTTTCATTCCGTCAAAAAAATAGTCCATGTCCTATTTTTTTCACGTTGACGGACAAGGATAGGCATTTTTACAATGGATCTGCCATTAAAATCGGATCCGTCAAAAAAACCGTCCGTCATCCGGTTTTTTTTTTGACGGAGGCAAAATTTGCAGGAGGAGCGGACGCGGAGGCAGGCAACGGTCGTGTGCATGTAGCCTAAGCAGAACAGTCAGTGACTGATGTACTGTGACCTGCACTGATGCATACTAACTAAGTATCAGAAATTAAAGAGGTCCTCCCACTACAACAACTCAAGTATCAGTTCAGCGAGAGTCTGACTGCTGGGCCCTCACGAGAACAGGGGCCCACGCTCCCCCATTTGAATAGTGGCGGTCAAGCACTTGTACTCGGCAGTCCCATAGAGTAGAAAGGAGAATTCCTTTGGGAGCACGGTCCCCGTTCTTGTGATTAGCAGTCATACCCCCGACGATCAGACACTTATCCTGTAGCCTAAGTAGTCCTAATGGGACAGACACTTTAAGACAGATTTGTGCTGCTGATTGACTAGACTGGATGCAATGGTAACAAACCCAGAGCTGTGGAAAGTATGACATCAGAAGAGGTTAACAGCCTCTGCTTGCAAATAAGAATGATACCATTCATAACCAGTAAGCAGAGATCTAGAGAAAAAGGAAAACGTCTGGTACCGTGTTAGCCAACAGAAAACGGGTTAGTGTTAATCTCCTAGAATATTCCTCCATGTCACCACAGAGTTCATGTAAGACCTCCGCTCCTCATTCATGGCCTCGCTGGAAAGAGAGGATGGGGGCTCCGAGGACACAGGGCTCACCTGGAATATGTTGGACAGGTCTCGCAGGTTGAAGATGTAGTGGAACTTGATGGCGGTGGGCAGGAAGGTGGAGGTGACTTTCTGGTGCAGGGACAGCGCCAGGCTGATCAGCTGCTGCGTGCTCTTCTGCAGGGCGGCAGGGAAGTTGCCCACCTTCAGGTGCTGAGTCAGGATGGTGCTGTAGATGGTAGAGAGGGCGTCCGTGCCAGGGAAGGACAGCGCAAACACACTGAAATGTCTCTGCAGGGAGACAAACACATGCTTCATATTAGATAAGAGGTGACATAAAAGACTCAACTTTTATATTGTGTGATACTGTCTGCTGAGCTGTGTATCTAATCCTATCCTGCATGATACTGTCTGCTGAGCTGTGTATCTAATCCTATCCTGTGTGATACTGTCTGCTGAGCTGTGTATCTAATCCTATCCTGTGTGATACTGTCTGCTGAGCTGTGTATCTAATCCTATCCTGCATGATACTGACTGCTGAGCTGTGTATCTAATCCTATCCTGTGTGATACTGTCTGCTGAGCTGTGTATCTAATCCTATCCTGTGTGATACTGTCTGCTGAGCTGTGTATCTAATCCTATCCTGCATGATACTGTCTGCTGAGCTGTGTATCTAATCCTATCCTGTGTGATACTGTCTGCTGAGCTGTGTATCTAATCCTATCCTGTGTGATACTGTCTGCTGAGCTGTGTATCTAATCCTATCCTGCATGATACTGTCTGCTGAGCTGTGTATCTAATCCTATCCTGTGTGATACTGTCTGCTGAGCTGTGTATCTAATCCTATCCTGTGTGATACTGTCTGCTGAGCTGTGTATCTAATCCTATCCTGTGTGATACTGTCTGCTGAGCTGTGTATCTAATCCTATCCTGTGTGATACTGTCTGCTGAGCTGTGTATCTAATCCTATCCTGTGTGATACTGTCTGCTGAGCTGTGTATCTAATCCTATCCTGCGTGATACTGTCTGCTGAGCTGTGTATCTAATCCTATCCTGTGTGATACTGTCTGCTGAGCTGTGTATCTAATCCTATCCTGTGTGATACTGTCTGCTGAGCTGTGTATCTAATCCTATCCTGTGTGATACTGTCTGCTGAGCTGTGTATCTAATCCTATCCTGTGCGATACTGTCTGCTGAGCTGTGTATCTAATCCTATCCTGTGTGATACTGTCTGCTGAGCTGTGTATCTAATCCTATCCTGTGTGATACTGTCTGCTGAGCTGTGTATCTAATCCTATCCTGTGTGATACTGTCTGCTGAGCTGTGTATCTAATCCTATCATGTGTGATACTGTCTGCTGAGCTGTGTATCTAATCCTATCCTGTCTGCTGAGCCGTGTATCTAATCCTATCCTGTGCGATACTGTCTGCTGAGCTGTGTATCTAATCTTATGTTGTGTGATACTGTCTGCTGAGCTGTGTATCTAATCCTATCATGTGTGATACTGTCTGCTGAGCTGTGTATCTAATCCTATCCTGTCTGCTGAGCCGTGTATCTAATCCTATCCTGTGTGATACTGTCTGCTGAGCTGTGTATCTAATCTTATGTTGTGTGATACTGTCTGCTGAGCTGTGTATCTAATCCTATCCTGTGTGATACTAGCTGCTGAGCTGTGTATCTAATCCTATCCTGTGTGATACTGTCTGCTGAGCTGTGTATCTAATCCTGCCCTGTGTGATACTGTCTGCTGAGCTGTGTATCTAATCCTATCCTGCGTGATACTGTCTGCTGAGCTATGTATCTAATTCTATCCTGCATGATACTGACTGCTGCGCTGTGTATCTAATCCTATCCTGTGCGATACTGTCTGCTGAGCTGTGTATCTAATCCTATCCTGTGTGATACTGTCTGCTGAGCTGTGTATCTAATCCTATCCTGTGTGATACTGTCTGCTGAGCTGTGTATCTAATCCTATCCTGCATGATACTGACTGCTGAGCTGTGTATCTAATCCTATCCTGTGTGATACTGTCTGCTGAGCTGTGTATCTAATCCTATCCTGTGTGATACTGTCTGCTGAGCTGTGTATCTAATCCTATCCTGCATGATACTGACTGCTGAGCTGTGTATCTAATCCTATCCTGTGTGATACTGTCTGCTGAGCTGTGTATCTAATCCTATCCTGTGTGATACTGTCTGCTGAGCTGTGTATCTAATCCTATCCTGTGCGATACTGTCTGCTGAGCTGTGTATCTAATCCTATCCTGTGCGATACTGTCTGCTGAGCTGTGTATCTAATCCTATCCTGTGTGATACTGTCTGCTGAGCTGTGTATCTAATCCTATCCTGTGCGAAACTGTCTGCTGAGCTGTGTATCTAATCCTATCCTGTGTGATACTGTCTGCTGAGCTGTGTATCTAATCCTATCATGTGTGATACTGTCTGCTGAGCTGTGTATCTAATCCTATCCTGTGCGATACTGTCTGCTGAGCTGTGTATCTAATCTTATGTTGTGTGATACTGTCTGCTGAGCTGTGTATCTAATCCTATCATGTGTGATACTGTCTGCTGAGCTGTGTATCTAATCCTATCCTGTCTGCTGAGCCGTGTATCTAATCCTATCCTGTGTGATACTGTCTGCTGAGCTGTGTATCTAATCTTATGTTGTGTGATACTGTCTGCTGAGCTGTGTATCTAATCCTATCCTGTGTGATACTAGTCTGCTGAGCTGTGTATCTAATCCTATCCTGTGTGATACTGTCTGCTGAGCTGTGTATCTAATCCTGCCCTGTGTGATACTGTCTGCTGAGCTGTGTATCTAATCCTATCCTGCGTGATACTGTCTGCTGAGCTATGTATCTAATCCTATCCTGCATGATACTGACTGCTGAGCTGTGTATCTAATCCTATCCTGTGCGATACTGTCTGCTGAGCTGTGTATCTAATCCTATCCTGTGTGATACTGTCTGCTGAGCTGTGTATCTAATCCTATCCTGTGTGATACTGTCTGCTGAGCTGTGTATCTAATCCTATCCTGCATGATACTGACTGCTGAGCTGTGTATCTAATCCTATCCTGTGTGATACTGTCTGCTGAGCTGTGTATCTAATCCTATCCTGTGTGATACTGTCTGCTGAGCTGTGTATCTAATCCTATCCTGCATGATACTGACTGCTGAGCTGTGTATCTAATCCTATCCTGTGTGATACTGTCTGCTGAGCTGTGTATCTAATCCTATCCTGTGTGATACTGTCTGCTGAGCTGTGTATCTAATCCTATCCTGTGCGATACTGTCTGCTGAGCTGTGTATCTAATCCTATCCTGTGCGATACTGTCTGCTGAGCTGTGTATCTAATCCTATCCTGTGTGATACTGTCTGCTGAGCTGTGTATCTAATCCTATCCTGTGCGAAACTGTCTGCTGAGCTGTGTATCTAATCCTATCCTGTGTGATACTGTCTGCTGAGCTGTGTATCTAATCCTATCATGTGTGATACTGTCTGCTGAGCTGTGTATCTAATCCTATCCTGTCTGCTGAGCCGTGTATCTAATCCTATCCTGTGCGATACTGTCTGCTGAGCTGTGTATCTAATCTTATGTTGTGTGATACTGTCTGCTGAGCTGTGTATCTAATCCTATCATGTGTGATACTGTCTGCTGAGCTGTGTATCTAATCCTATCCTGTCTGCTGAGCCGTGTATCTAATCCTATCCTGTGTGATACTGTCTGCTGAGCTGTGTATCTAATCTTATGTTGTGTGATACTGTCTGCTGAGCTGTGTATCTAATCCTATCCTGTGTGATACTAGCTGCTGAGCTGTGTATCTAATCCTATCCTGTGTGATACTGTCTGCTGAGCTGTGTATCTAATCCTGCCCTGTGTGATACTGTCTGCTGAGCTGTGTATCTAATCCTATCCTGCGTGATACTGTCTGCTGAGCTATGTATCTAATTCTATCCTGCATGATACTGACTGCTGCGCTGTGTATCTAATCCTATCCTGTGCGATACTGTCTGCTGAGCTGTGTATCTAATCCTATCCTGTGTGATACTGTCTGCTGAGCTGTGTATCTAATCCTATCCTGTGTGATACTGTCTGCTGAGCTGTGTATCTAATCCTATCCTGCATGATACTGACTGCTGAGCTGTGTATCTAATCCTATCCTGTGTGATACTGTCTGCTGAGCTGTGTATCTAATCCTATCCTGTGTGATACTGTCTGCTGAGCTGTGTATCTAATCCTATCCTGCATGATACTGACTGCTGAGCTGTGTATCTAATCCTATCCTGTGTGATACTGTCTGCTGAGCTGTGTATCTAATCCTATCCTGTGTGATACTGTCTGCTGAGCTGTGTATCTAATCCTATCCTGTGCGATACTGTCTGCTGAGCTGTGTATCTAATCCTATCCTGTGCGATACTGTCTGCTGAGCTGTGTATCTAATCCTATCCTGTGTGATACTGTCTGCTGAGCTGTGTATCTAATCCTATCCTGTGTGAAACTGTCTGCTGAGCTGTGTATCTAATCCTATCCTGTGTGATACTGTCTGCTGAGCTGTGTATCTAATCCTATCATGTGTGATACTGTCTGCTGAGCTGTGTATCTAATCCTATCCTGTGATACTGCTGCTGAGCTGTGTATCTAATCCTATCCTGTGTGATACTGTCTGCTGAGCTGTGTATCTAATCTTATGTTGTGTGATACTGTCTGCTGAGCTGTGTATCTAATCCTATCCTGTGTGATACTGTCTGCTGAGCTGTGTATCTAATCCTATCCTGTGTGATACTGTCTGCTGAGCCGTGTATCTAATCCTATCCTGTGTGATACTGTCTGCTGAGCTGTGTATCTAATCCTATCCTGTGTGATACTGTCTGCTGAGCTGTGTATCTAATCCTATCCTGTGTGATACTGTCTGCTGAGCTGTGTATCTAATCCTATCCTGTGTGATACTGTCTGCTGAGCTGTGTATCTAATCCTATCCTGTGTGATACTGTCTGCTGAGCTGTGTATCTAATCCTATCCTGCGTGATACTGTCTGCTGAGCTGTGTATCTAATCCTATCCTGTGTGATACTGTCTGCTGAGCTGTGTATCTAATCCTATCCTGTGCGATACTGTCTGCTGAGCTGTGTATCTAATCCTATCCTGTGTGATACTGTCTGCTGAGCTGTGTATCTAATCCTATCCTGTGTGATACTGTCTGCTGAGCTGTGTATCTAATCCTATCCTGCGTGATACTGTCTGCTGAGCTGTGTATCTAATCCTATCCTGTGTGATACTGTCTGCTGAGCTGTGTATCTAATCCTATCCTGTGTGATACTGTCTGCTGAGCTGTGTATCTAATCCTATCCTGTGTGATACTGTCTGCTGAGCTGTGTATCTAATCCTATCCTGTGTGATACTGTCTGCTGAGCTGTGTATCTAATCCTATCCTGTGTGATACTGTCTGCTGAGCTGTGTATCTAATCCTATCCTGTGTGATACTGTCTGCTGAGCTGTGTATCTAATCCTATCCTGTGTGATACTGTCTGCTGAGCTGTGTATCTAATCCTATCCTGTGTGATACTGTCTGCTGAGCTGTGTATCTAATCCTATCCTGTGTGATACTGTCTGCTGAGCTGTGTATCTAATCCTATCCTGTGTGATACTGTCTGCTGAGCTGTGTATCTAATCCTATCCTGTGTGATACTGTCTGCTGAGCTGTGTATCTAATCCTATCCTGTGTGATACTGTCTGCTGAGCTGTGTATCTAATCCTATCCTGTGTGATACTGTCTGCTGAGCTGTGTATCTAATCCTATCCTGTGTGATACTGTCTGCTGAGCTGTGTATCTAATCCTATCCTGTGTGATACTGTCTGCTGAGCTGTGTATCTAATCCTATCCTGTGTGATACTGTCTGCTGAGCTGTGTATCTAATCCTATCCTGTGTGATACTGTCTGCTGAGCTGTGTATCTAATCCTATCCTGTGTGATACTGTCTGCTGAGCTGTGTATCTAATCCTATCCTGTGTGATACTGTCTGCTGAGCTGTGTATCTAATCCTATCCTGTGTGATACTGTCTGCTGAGCTGTGTATCTAATCCTATCCTGTGTGATACTGTCTGCTGAGCTGTGTATCTAATCCTATCCTGTGTGATACTGTCTGCTGAGCTGTGTATCTAATCCTATCCTGTGTGATACTGTCTGCTGAGCTGTGTATCTAATCCTATCCTGTGTGATACTGTCTGCTGAGCTGTGTATCTAATCCTATCCTGTGTGATACTGTCTGCTGAGCTGTGTATCTAATCCTATCCTGTGTGATACTGTCTGCTGAGCTGTGTATCTAATCCTATCCTGTGTGATACTGTCTGCTGAGCTGTGTATCTAATCCTATCCTGTGTGATACTGTCTGCTGAGCTGTGTATCTAATCCTATCCTGTGTGATACTGTCTGCTGAGCTGTGTATCTAATCCTATCCTGTGTGATACTGTCTGCTGAGCTGTGTATCTAATCCTATCCTGTGTGATACTGTCTGCTGAGCTGTGTATCTAATCCTATCCTGTGTGATACTGTCTGCTGAGCTGTGTATCTAATCCTATCCTGTGTGATACTGTCTGCTGAGCTGTGTATCTAATCCTATCCTGTGTGATACTGTCTGCTGAGCTGTGTATCTAATCCTATCCTGTGTGATACTGTCTGCTGAGCTGTGTATCTAATCCTATCCTGTGTGATACTGTCTGCTGAGCTGTGTATCTAATCCTATCCTGTGTGATACTGTCTGCTGAGCTGTGTATCTAATCCTATCCTGTGTGATACTGTCTGCTGAGCTGTGTATCTAATCCTATCCTGTGTGATACTGTCTGCTGAGCTATGTATCTAATCCTATCCTGTGTGATACTGTCTGCTGAGCTGTGTATCTAATCCTATCCTGTGTGATACTGTCTGCTGAGCTGTGTATCTAATCCTATCCTGTGTGATACTGTCTGCTGAGCTGTGTATCTAATCCTATCCTGTGTGATACTGTCTGCTGAGCTGTGTATCTAATCCTATCCTGTGTGATACTGTCTGCTGAGCTATGTATCTAATCCTATCCTGTGTGATACTGTCTGCTGAGCTGTGTATCTAATCCTATCCTGTGTGATACTGTCTGCTGAGCTGTGTATCTAATCCTATCCTGTGTGATACTGTCTGCTGAGCTGTGTATCTAATCCTATCCTGTGTGATACTGTCTGCTGAGCTGTGTATCTAATCCTATCCTGTGTGATACTGTCTGCTGAGCTGTGTATCTAATCCTATCCTGTGTGATACTGTCTGCTGAGCTGTGTATCTAATCCTATCCTGTGTGATACTGTCTGCTGAGCTGTGTATCTAATCCTATCCTGTGTGATACTGTCTGCTGAGCTGTGTATCTAATCCTATCCTGTGTGATACTGTCTGCTGAGCTGTGTATCTAATCCTATCCTGTGTGATACTGTCTGCTGAGCTGTGTATCTAATCCTATCCTGTGTGATACTGTCTGCTGAGCTGTGTATCTAATCCTATCCTGTGTGATACTGTCTGCTGAGCTGTGTATCTAATCCTATCCTGTGTGATACTGTCTGCTGAGCTATGTATCTAATCCTATCCTGTGTGATACTGTCTGCTGAGCTGTGTATCTAATCCTATCCTGTGTGATACTGTCTGCTGAGCTGTGTATCTAATCCTATCCTGTGTGATACTGTCTGCTGAGCTGTGTATCTAATCCTATCCTGTGTGATACTGTCTGCTGAGCTATGTATCTAATCCTATCCTGTGTGATACTGTCTGCTGAGCTGTGTATCTAATCCTATCCTGCGTGATACTGTCTGCTGAGCTGTGTATCTAATCCTATCCTGTGTGATACTGTCTGCTGAGCTGTGTATCTAATCCTATCCTGTGTGATACTGTCTGCTGAGCTGTGTATCTAATCCTATCCTGTGTGATACTGTCTGCTGAGCTATGTATCTAATCCTATCCTGTGTGATACTGTCTGCTGAGCTGTGTATCTAATCCTATCCTGTGTGATACTGTCTGCTGAGCTATGTATCTAATCCTATCCTGTGTGATACTGTCTGCTGAGCTGTGTATCTAATCCTATCCTGTGTGATACTGTCTGCTGAGCTGTGTATCTAATCCTATCCTGTGTGATACTGTCTGCTGAGCTGTGTATCTAATCCTATCCTGTGTGATACTGTCTGCTGAGCTGTGTATCTAATCCTATCCTGTGTGATACTGTCTGCTGAGCTATGTATCTAATCCTATCCTGCGTGATACTGTCTGCTGAGCTGTGTATCTAATCCTATCCTGTGTGATACTGTCTGCTGAGCTGTGTATCTAATCCTATCCTGTGTGATACTGTCTGCTGAGCTGTGTATCTAATCCTATCCTGCGTGATACTGTCTGCTGAGCTGTATCTAATCCTATCCTGTGTGAAACTGCCTGCTGAGCTATGTATCTAATCCTATCCTGCGTGATACTGTCTGCTGAGCTATGTATCTAATCCTATCCTGTGTGATACTGTCTGCTGAGCTGTGTATCTAATCCTATCCTGTGTGATACTGTCTGCTGAGCTGTGTATCTAATCCTATCCTGTGTGATACTGTCTGCTGAGCTATGTATCTAATCCTATCCTGTGTGATACTGTCTGCTGAGCTATGTATCTAATCCTATCCTGCGTGATACTGTCTGCTGAGCTGTGTATCTAATCCTATCCTGTGTGATACTAGCTGCTGAGCTATGTATCTAATCATACCCTGTGTGATACTGTCTGCTGAGCTATGTATCTAATCCTATCCTGTGTGATACTGTCTGCTGAGCTGTATCTAATCCTATCCTGCGTGATACTGTCTGCTGAGCTGTGTATCTAATCCTATCCTGCGTGATACTGTCTGCTGAGCTGTGTATCTAATCCTATCCTGTGTGATACTGTCTGCTGAGCTGTATCTAATCCTATCCTGTGTGATACTGTCTGCTGAGCTATGTATCTAATCCTATCCTGCATGATACTGTCTGCTGAGCTGTGTATCTAATCCTATCCTGCATGATACTGTCTGCTGAGCTGTGTATCTAATCCTATCATGTGTGATACTGCCTGCTGAGCTGTGTATCTAATCATACCCTGTGTGATACTGTCTGCTGAGCTATGTATCTAATCCTATCCTGTGTGATACTGTCTGCTGAGCTGTATCTAATCCTATCCTGCGTGATACTGTCTGCTGAGCTGTATCTAATCCTATCCTGTGTGATACTGTCTGCTGAGCTGTGTATCTAATCCTATCCTGTGTGATACTGTCTGCTGAGCTATGTATCTAATCCTATCCTGTGTGATACTGTCTGCTGAGCTGTATCTAATCCTATCCTGTGTGAAACTGTCTGCTGAGCTATGTATCTAATCCTATCCTGTAATACTGTCTGCTGAGCTATGTATCTAATCCTATCCTGTGTGATACTGTCTGCTGAGCTGTATCTAATCCTATCCTGTGTGATACTGTCTGCTGAGCTGTGTATCTAATCCTATCCTGTGTGATACTGTCTGCTGAGCTGTGTATCTAATCCTATCCTGTGTGATACTGTCTGCTGAGCTGTGTATCTAATCCTATCCTGTGTGATACTGTCTGCTGAGCTATGTATCGAATCCTATCCTGTGTGATACTGTCTGCTGAGCTGTGTATCTAATCCTACAGTGTGTGATACTGCCTGCTGAGCTGTGTATCTAATCCTACAGTGTGTGATACTGCCTGCTGAGCTGTGTATCTAATCCTATCCTGCGTGATACTGTCTGCTGAGCTGTGTATCTAATCATATCCTGCGTGATACTGTCTGCTGAGCTGTGTATCTAATCATATCCTGTGTGATACTGTCTGCTGAGCTGTGTATCTAATCCTATCCTGTGTGATACTGTCTGCTGAGCTGTGTATCTAATCATATCCTGTGTGATACTGTCTGCTGAGCTGTGTATCTAATCATACCCTGTGTGATACTGTCTGCTGAGCTGTGTATCTAATCCTATCCTGTGTGATACTGTCTGCTGAGCTGTGTATCTAATCCTATCATGTGTGATACTGTCTGCTGAGCTGTGTATCTAATCCTATCATGTGTGATACTGTCTGCTTTGCTGTGTATCTAATCCTATCTTGTGTGATACTGCCTGCTGAGCTGTATCTAATCCTATCCTGTGTGATACTGTCTGCTAAACTGTGTATTTAATCCTATCCTGTGTGATACTGTCTGCTGAGCTGTGTATCTAATACCATACCGTGTGATACTGTCTGCTGAGCTGTGTATCTAATACTATCCGATGTGATACTGTCTGCTGAGCTATGTATCTAATCCTATCCAGTGTGATACTGTCTGCTGAGCTGTGTATCTAATTCTACCCTGTGTGATACTGTCTGCTGAACTGTGTATCCAATCCTATGTGATACTGTCTGCTGAGCTGTGTATCCAATCCTATCCTGTGTGATACTGTCTGCTGAGCTGTGTATCTAATCCTCTCCTGTGTGATACTGTCTGCTGAGCTCTGTATCTAATCCTACCCTGTGTGATACTGTCTGCTGAGCTGTGTATCTAATCCTATCCTGTGTGATACTGTCTGCTGAGCTGTGTATCTATTCCTATCCTGTGTGATACTGTCTGCTGAGCTGTGTATCTAATCCTACCCTGTGTGATACTGTCTACTGAGCTGTGTATCTAATCCTCTCCTGTGTGATACTGTCTGCTGAGCTGTGTATTTAATCCTATCCTGTGTGATACTGTCTGCTGAGCTGTGTATCTAATCCTCTCCTGTGTGATACTGTCTGCTGAGCTGTGTATCTAATCCTATCCTGTGTGATACTGTCTGCTGAGCTGTGTATCTAATCCTCTCCTGTGTGATACTGTCTACTGAGCTGTGTATCTAATCCTATCCTGTGTGATACTGTCTGCTGAGCTGTGTATCTAATCCTATCCTGTGTGATACTGTCTGCTGAGCTGTGTATTTAATCCTATCCTGTGTGATACTGTCTGCTGAGCTGTGTATCTAATCCTCTCCTGTGTGATACTGTCTGCTGAGCTGTGTATCGAATCCTGTGATGAAGTCTTACAAAGGCCTACAGCACTACACTTCCCATCATGTTCTGATCCTGACCGCAGAGTACGGCGCTCAGCTATCTCCGGCAATCCCATAAACATTAATGGACTTGTGGTGCGCCTGCTCGACCATCGCTCCAATAAATGGGGGACAGATCGGCGGGGGTCCCAGATTTAACCGCTATATCTAGCTGAGGATCAGCAGGATGCAGTATCTGACCTGCAGCCGGGAGTTGATGGTGAAGCTGCCGGCGGTGGGGTTCATACAGGACACGTACTGGGCGTTCATTATCTCCTTCATGGTCAGCTTGTTCCGGTCGTACCTACAATGAAAGTGAAACACCTTAGTGCGGTTTACGGAAAGAGTTTGCGGGATCAACAACCTTATAATTAATTATAGAAACATCCGAAGTCGATTCGCATAAAACTTCGTTCCAGCACTGTATGGACCAGGAGCTCCGCACAGTAATAGAATGTATTGGCTCCGATGAGCTGAAGTTATTAACTTGCGAGACTTCGGGTAATAACTTCATAAATTCATTTGTACTGTAAAAAAACATTTCCCGAACTCGGGTTCATTCCAAGGTTCCAATACATTCTAATACTGTGCAGAGCTCCTGCTCCAAACAATATTGGAACAAAGTATTACGGGAACTGACTTTGGATGTTTCATCTGAAGTCGATTCGCTCATCCCTACTCATAATAGAACGTATTTTTCGCCCTATAAGACGCATTTTTCCCTCCAACGTGGGGGGGAAGATGTCAATGCATCTTATGGGGCAAATAATGATACACCCTTCCATTATGGAAGCACCCATCAGTACAGGAGGACCGGGAAGTGGTGAAAGTAACGCTCCCTGTGCTGGCTCTGTACTCACCGCTTTCTGGCCTTCTCCTGCAGAGCCCTGCACACTGTCACTGCACAGCAGGAAGAGCAGCGGCCGGATCTCAGGAGCGGCGGCATCCAGAGCAGGTCTGAACTGAGGTCTGAATGGGGGGGTCATTCATATTGGGGGTCTGAACTGAGGTCTGAATGGGGGGGTCATTCATATTGGGAGTCTGAACTAAGGTCTGAATGGGGGGGGGGGTCATTCATATTGGGGGTCTGAACTGAGGTCTGAATGGGAGTCATTCATATTGGGGGTCTGAACTGAGGTCTGAATGGGGGTCATTCATATTATGGGTCTGAACTGAGGTCTGAATAAGGGGTCATTCATATTGGGGGTCTGAACTGAGGTCTGAATGGGAGTCATTCATATTGGGGGTCTAAACTGAGGTCTGGATGGGGGTCATTCATATTATGGGTCTGAACTGAGGTCTGAATGGGGGTCATTCATATTGGGGGTCTGAACTGAGTTCTGAATGGGGGTCATTCATATTATGGGTCTGAACAGAGGTCTGAATGGAGGGTCATTCATATTGGGGGTCTGAACTGAGGTCTGAATGGGGGGGTCATTCATATTGGGGGTCTAAACTGAGGTCTGAATGGGGGTCATTCATATTGGGGTCTGAACTGAGGTCTGAATGGGAGTCATTTATATTAGGGGTCTGAACTGAGGTCTGAATGGGGGTCATTCATATTGGGGGTCTGAACTGAGGTCTAAATGGGGGTCATTAATATTATGGGTCTGAACTGAGGTCTGAATGGGGGGGCATTCATATTGGGGGTCTGAACTGAGTTCTGAATGGGGGATCATTCATATTGGGAGTCTGAACTGAGATCTGAATGGGGGTCATTCATATTGGGTGTCTGAACTGAGGTCTGAATGGGAGTCATTCATATTGGGGGTCTGAACTGAGGTCTGAATGGGAGTCATTCATATTGGGGGTCTGAACTGAGGTCTGAATGGGGGTCATTCATATTATGGGTCTGAACTGAGGTCTGAATGGGGGTCTGAACTGAGGTCTGAATGGGAGTCATTCATACTGGGGGTCTGAACTGAGGTCTGAATGGGAGTCATTCATATTGGGGGTCTGAACTGAGGTCTGAATGGGGGTCATTCATATTATGGGTCTGAACTGAGGTCTGAATGTGGGTCATTCATATTGGGGGTCTGAACTGAGTTCTGAATGGGGGTCATTCATATTATGGGTCTGAACTGAGGTCTGAATGGGGGTCATTCATATTGGGGGTCTGAACTGAGGTCTGAATGGGGGTCATTCATATTGGGGGTCTGAACTGAGGTTTGAATGGGAGTCATTCATATTGGGGGTCTGAACTGAGGTCTGAATGGGGGTCATTCATATTATGGGTCTGAACTGAGGTCTGAATGGGAGTCATTCATATTGGGAGTCTGAACTGAGGTCTGAATGGGAGTCATTTATATTGGGGGTCTGAACTGAGGTCTGAATGGGGGTCATTCATATTATGGGTCTGAACTGAGGTCTGAATGGGGGTCATTCATATTGGGGGTCTGAACTGAGTTCTGAATGGGGGTCATTCATATTATGGGTCTGAACTGAGGTCTGAATGGAGGGTCATTCATATTGGGGGTCTGAACTGAGGTCTGAATGGGGGGTCATTCATATTGGGGGTCTAAACTGAGGTCTGAATGGGGGGGTCATTCATATTGGGGGTCTGAACTGAGTTCTGAATGGGGGTCATTCATATTGGGAGTCTGAACTGAGGTCTGAATGGGGGTCATTCATAATGTGGGTCTGAACTGAGATCTGAATGGGGGGTCATTCATATTGGGGGTCTGAACTGAGGTCTGAATGGGGGGTCATTCATATTGGGAGTCTGAACTGAGGTCTGAATGGGGGTCATTCATATTGGGTGTCTGAACTGAGGTCTGAATGGGAGTCATTCATATTGGGGGTCTGAACTGAGGTCTGAATGGGAGTCATTCATATTGGGGGTCTGAACTGAGGTCTGAATGGGGGTCATTCATATTATGGGTCTGAACTGAGGTCTGAATGGGGGGTCTGAACTGAGGTCTGAATGGGAGTCATTCATACTGGGGGTCTGAACTGAGGTCTGAATGGGAGTCATTCATATTGGGGGTCTGAACTGAGGTCTGAATGGGGGTCATTCATATTATGGGTCTGAACTGAGGTCTGAATGTGGGTCATTCATATTGGGGGTCTGAACTGAGTTCTGAATGGGGGTCATTCATATTATGGGTCTGAACTGAGGTCTGAATGGGGGGTCATTCATATTGGGGGTCTGAACTGAGGTCTGAATGGGGGGTCATTCATATTGGGGGTCTGAACTGAGGTTTGAATGGGAGTCATTCATATTGGGGGTCTGAACTGAGGTCTGAATGGGGGTCATTCATATTATGGGTCTGAACTGAGGTCTGAATGGGAGTCATTCATATTGGGAGTCTGAACTGAGGTCTGAATGGGAGTCATTCATATTGGGGGTCTGAACTGAGGTCTGAATGGGGGTCATTCATATTATGGGTCTGAACTGAGGTCTGAATGGGGGTCATTCATATTGGGGGTCTGAACTGAGTTCTGAATGGGGGTCATTCATATTATGGGTCTGAACTGAGGTCTGAATGGAGGGTCATTCATATTGGGGGTCTGAACTGAGGTCTGAATGGGGGGTCATTCATATTGGGGGTCTAAACTGAGGTCTGAATGGGGGGGTCATTCATATTGGGGGTCTGAACTGAGGTCTGAATGGGGGTCATTCATATTGGGGGTCTGAACTGAGGTCTGAATGGGAGTCATTCATATTGGGGGTCTGAACTGAGGTCTGAATGGGGGTCATTCATATTGGGGCTCTGATCTGAGGTCTAAATGGAAGTCTTTTTCACACTAGGGGTCTGAGCTGAGGCCTGAATTGGGGGGTCTTATTAACACTGGGGGTCTGATGAAAAATAGATTTTTCTTATTTTCCTCCTCTAAAACCTAGGTGTATCTTATGGGCAGGTGCGTCTTATAGGGTGACAAATAAGGCACTTTATGTTGTATGGACTCAAGTCTACCCAATCGTCTGAGAACTCAGCCAGGATCCAGACTGACATATTTTACCTGCACTGACACACTGTAACAGACTATCAGGACAGGAGAGAGGATTGTGCTAATGATGATGCATTCACTGACACAGCTGATGAGTTTGTTATAATGTATCTCTGTATAATGTGTCTGCAGTCCAGGACAAGACAGTGCTGCATGCTCCTGCTGTGGACTGTCTGCAGTAATACATTGCAACAGTGGATCAGCTGTGAGCAGTCAGAGCAGACTGAATGTTATTACCAGCACGTTGCTGATTACCAGTGGCCGTAGTCCATGTGTTGTCGGATCAGCGTGTGCGGCTGCACAGTGCCATACGTGTCCACCTCCGGCATGTTCATATCATCGATAAAGTAGATGAGCTTCTTGGTTCCCGGGGGCCCGTAGTTCCGACCGGATTTCTTCTCCAATGGCTTCTCTAGGATGGCTGAGGAGGAAGACATTGTAAGACGTTAGTGTATACGGTATATACCACAAAGGGCATCGCTCTGTGCTACATGGAAGTCTGGAGCCTGGACAGGAAGACGAAGTTATGATAGAACCAGATCACTATAGGACGGTGTTATAACGATGGAGTCTGGACACAACCGTAGAGCGAACCTATAATAATATTAATGATATGTTTTCTCCTAAAAAACGGTACAAAATCTAAAAATATATTTATAATAGAAAATAATTAACTTACTGCAAAAGTATGTAATACTGCCTAATGCTCATCATTATATTCTTGTACATAGAAGGCGGTATTATAGTAGTTATATTCTTGTACATAGGAGGCAGTATTATAGTAGTTATATTCTTGTACACAGGAGCAGTATTTTAGCAGTTATATTCTTGTACATAGGAGCAGTATTATAGTAGTTATATTCTTGTACATAGGTGCAGTATTATAGTAGTTATATTCTTGTACATAGGAGGCAGTATTATAGTAGATATATTCTTGTACACAGGAGCAGTATTATAGTAGTTATATTCTTGTACATAGGAGCAGTATTATAGTAGTTATATTCTTTTACATAGGAGGCAGTATTATAGTAGTTATATTCTTGTACATAGGAGGCAGTATTATAGTACTTATATTCTTGTACATAGGAGCAGTATTTAGTAGTTTTGTTCTTGTACATAGGATCAGTATTGTAGTAGTTATATTCTTGTACATAGGAGGCAGTATTATAGTAGTTATATTCTTGTACATAGGAGCAGTATTATAGTAGTTTTGTTCTTGTACATAGGAGGCAGTATTATAGTAGTTATATTCTTGAACATAGGAGCAGTTTTATAGTAGTTATATTCTTAGATATAGGAGCAGTATTATAGTAGTTATATTCTTGTACATAGAAGCAGTATTTTAGTAGTTATATTCTGGTACATAGGGGGCAGTATTATAGTAGTTATATTCTTGTACATAGGAGGCAGTATTATAGTAGTTATATCATTGTACATAGGAGCAGTATTATAGTAGTTATATTCTTGTACATAGAAGCAGTATTTTAGTAGTTATATTCTGGTACATAGGGGGCAGTATTATAGTAGTTATATTCTTGTACATAGGAGGCAGTATTATAGTAGTTATATCATTGTACATAGGAGCAGTTTTATAGTAGTTATATTCTTGTACATAGAAGCAGTATTATAGTAGTTATATTCTGGTACATAGGGGGCAGTATTATAGTAGTTATATTCTTGTACATAGGAGCAGTATTATAGTAGTTATATTCTTGTACATAGGAGCAGTATTATAGTAGTTATATTCTTGAACATAGGAGCAGTGTTATAGTAGTTATATTCTTGTACATAGGGGCAGTATTATAGTGGTTATATTCCTGTACATAGGGGCAGTATTATAGTAGTTATATTCTTGTACATAGGAGCACTATTATAGTAGTTATATTCTTGTACATAGGAGGCAGTATTATAGTAGTTAGATTCTGGTACATAGGAGCAGTATTATAGTAGTTATATTCTTGTACGTAGGAGCAGTATTATAGTAGTTATATTCTTGTACAATGGAGCAGTATTATAGTAGTTATATTCCTGTACATAGGAGCAGTATTATAGTAGATATATTCTTGTACATAGAAGCAGTATTTTAGTAGTTATATTCTGGTACATAGGGGGCATTATTATAGTAGTTATATTCTTGTACATAGGAGGCAGTATTATAGTAGTTATATTCTGGTACATAGGAGGAAGTATTATAGTAGTTATATTCTTGTACATAGGAGGCAGTATTATAGTAGTTATATTCTTGTACATATGGGCAGTATTATAGTAGTTATATTCCTGTACGTAGGGGAAGTATTATAGTAGTTATATTCTTGTACAAAGGAGCAGTATTATAGTAGTTATATTCTTGTACATAGGAGCAGTATTATAGTAGTTATATTCTTGTACATAGGAGGCAGTATTATAGTAGTTATATTCTTGTACATAGGATCAGTATTATAGTACTTATACCCTTGTACATAGGAGGCAGTATTATAGTTGTTATATTCTTGTACATAGGAGAAGTATTATAGTAGTTATATCCTTGTACATAGCAGCAGTATTATAGTAGTTATATTCTTGTACATAGGAGGCAGTATTATAGTAGTTATATTCTTGTACATAGGAGGCAGTATTATAGTAGTTATATTCTTGTACATAGGAGCAGTATTATAGTAGTTATATTCTTGTACATAGGAGGCAGTATTATAGTAGTTATATTATTGTACACAGGAGCAGTATTATAGTAGTTATAGTCTTGTACATAGTAGCAGTATTATAGTTGTTATATTCGGGTACATAGGAGGCAGTATTATAGTAGTTATATTCTGGTTGAATCCAAACATACTGCTGAATATAACAGTGAATAGCTGATAAGAAGAACAAGAACCAAATGAGATGAAAAACATATTCCTCGTGTAGATTTTGACCTTTCCTCAGAGCTGTGAATTAAGACAGGAGACCGGTGACTTGCTGGACTCATGAGATTCTGCTTTTAATGAACTGTGGCTCGCTTTTCGCTGTTTGTTGAGCAAATTGAATGTAATTATGATTTTTTGTGAAGTTCAGGCTTTCCTTGCTTCTCGAGTGTGTGATGTTCTTCCAGACAGTGACATGAGCGCGCTCTAAATTAAGGCGGTTGTACGTCTGCCAGGGGCTCATAAAGAATATTGCGGCTAAGCTTCAGATCTGCAGAATGAAGCAAAAAGCACAGACTAAGCAGATACCTGGAGCCCGCTGTGAGCTGAGGATGTAGTGCGCTCCTCATTTGGGAACTTAATCTACATTTGTGCAAAAAGTTGAAAATGAGGAACAAATCGCTGAATAAAGAAGCCTTATAAGTCGAGCTGTCACTCATATGGAAGGGGGGGGGGGGCTGAGAGCAGGACATAAACCTTATATTGTCATTTTAGTGTATATGTGAAGTAGGGTACCGGGAGGCACCCTGAGATTGGTGGTAAAACATAAAGGATAATGACGCTGACACTCGGGGTGCAGGATAATGACACTTGGGGTACAGGATAATAACACTGACACTTGGGGTACAGGATAATGACACTGACACTTGGGGTACAGGAAAATGACACTGACACATGGGGTACAGGATAATGACACTGACACTTGGGGAACAGGATAATGACACTGACACTTGGGGTACAGGATAATGACACTGACACTTGGGGTACAGGATAATGACACTGACACTCGGGGTACAGGATAATGTCACTGACACTTGGAGAACAGGATAATGACACTGACACTCGGGGTACAGGATAATGACGCTGACACTTGGGGTACAGGATAATGACGCTGACACTCGGGGTACAGGATAATGACGCTGACACTCGGGGTACAGGATAATGACACTGACACTCGGGGTACAGGATAATGACACTGACACTTGGGGTACAGGATAATGACACTGACACTTGGGGTACAGGATAATGACACTGACACTCGGGGTACAGGATAATGACACTGACACTTGGGGGTACAGGATAATGACACTGACACTTGGGGTACAGGATAATGACACTGACACTTGGGGTACAGGATAATGACACTGACACTCGGGGTACAGGATAATGACACTGACACTCGGGGTACAGGATAATGACACTGACACTTGGGGTACAGGATAATGACACTGACACTTGGGGTACAGGATAGTGACACTGATACTTGGGGTAGAGGATAATTCCACTGACACTTGGGGTACAGGATAATGACATTGAGTCATAGTTAGGGTGGTGGCATCCCCAGCGGTCCAGGGACACTGGACTCCACCTACCTGATGGTTTGGGGAGACACTGACTAACTTACTGGAGCTTGTGTGGGGTAAGAGGACGTCCCTGGACCGCTGGGGATCCCACCACCCTAACTATGACCTAATGTTGAATGGCCTTACTAACTAGGGCAGTGACCCTCCACTACTTTGTTGGTGGGGGCACGCCCCCGATGCTATTGCTGTGAGTGGTGGCCCTCTTTTGAATGTAGAGTGCTTTAAATACTACTCCCTTAGCAGGTTATTCTCTCCTTCTTATATGGTGGGGTATGTGAAACAATGAACATTCTAATGGAATGCATTGTTATATAATATCACTGATACAGTGTATAAAACTAATTATAGTACCAACAACGACTAGATCCCAAATTGTAGGCACAGTGTGGCTCCACTGATCGGACGACTAGATCCCACTTCTACTGGTCTAGGATTTATGGTGTTAGGGATCGGACTGAATATTAAGGACTGTACGTTATTAGGACTTAATCTAGAAGGACTGTGTATAGCCACCTTTTGTCCAAATATGTCTCCCTGTCACATATAGCCTCATGGCAACGGTATACTAGCCATCAGCATCTAAGGGTACTTTCACACTAGCGTTTTGGATTCCGTTTGTGAGATCCGTTTCAGGGCTCTCACAAGCGGTCCAAAACGGATCAGTTCAGCCCCGATGCATTCTGAATGGATAAGGATCCGTTCAGAATGCATCAGTTCGGCTCCGTTCAGCTTTTATTCTGTTTTGGAGGCGGACACCAAAACGCAGCTTGCAGCATTCTGGTGTCCGTCTGACGATGCGGAGCCTAACGGATCCGTTTTTAATTACAATGTAAGTCAATGGGGATGGATCCGTTTTCAGTGACACAATATGGTGCATTTGAAAACGGATCGTTCCCCATTGACTTTCAATGTAATTCAAAACGGATCCGTTTTGGACTTTGTCATTTTTTTTTTTAACTAATGCAAACGGATTCGTTCTGAACGGATACAAACGTTTGAATTATAGGTGCGGATCCGTCTGTGCAAATAAACAGACGGATCCGCACCAACGCAAGTGTGAAAGTAGCCTTAGAGGATATATAGTAACAGGGAGTTTGACAGCATAGAATTATTAGTGATTTTACATGCCACTGATGTCTACTCTAACTATGCGACAAGCTGTCCGTATAACCTGCTTATGGAAGAACTGGAGATACTGCGCACGCGCATATTAGATACAGGACTTTCACATCAGAACATCAGAAACCGAGGCGCCTAAGTGCGGCTGACTGCTAAGCGCCTGCGCATTGTGCCTGTTGATACGCCACTGGCCAAAGTATTGAGTGCGCTTGAACATGTGCGCGCTGCGCCTGCGCGGGCTGACTCTAGAGCGCCTGCGCACTGTGCCTGCAGGGACGCCGACAGGCCTTAGTATTGAGCGCGCATATACACGTGCTCTTCAATACGCCTGCGCTATTGGAGCACAGTGACGCTGACCTATGGGCGCATATGGGCTTGGCACTGACCCCTTTACCCACCGGGAGGTATAGAGTAAGTGGATGATGCCCCTTTATATGTTTGATTTTAAGTATGATACACTGATGATGATATCATGTTTTGTATGCTAATTACATATGTTAATGTGATGTACTCATTAACCCCTCCCACTAGGAGGGTTTAAATGTCTAGTCTTTGGATTCTGTCATTTGCTTGAGAAAGACCGTTCAGGTCGAAATGTCGCATGTTTTGATGAAATAAAGGAAAAGAAAAGGTGACAAAGGCGTGCTGCGGTTTTCCTATCTTCTTGATGCCTGCTTACAGGGACGCTACGGCCTGGCGCCTAACACAGCGTGCACCACCACCTCGAAGGCTAGTATCCTGCTGTGCTGCTACATCTCTGCTTTTGCAGGACTTCAGACAGGAGAGGAGGAGGTTATCCTCTCCCTGCTCTCCTCTTTGCCATTGCTATTGAGTCAGTAGCGTGTCCCTTTTTGCAGACTTTGGTACTGGGTCGGTCCTCACCATCACTCCCTTGGAGCTTGTCCCTTCTGACTTCTCATTCCCCACTGTGCAGTTACAGGTGTAGGCATTAATATATCCTCTGATCCCGGGAAAAACGACGACCCAATTCTGCCTAGTTCTGTAAGCAAAATCAATACCTGCTGCAAGTCACCCATGACGGCGGTGGGAAGAAGTAATCTCTTTAAGGCCTCATGCACACGGCCGTTGTTTTGGTCCACGTCCGAGCCGCGGCGCGGAACCATTCACTTCGCATCCGCATCCGTTGCTCCGTTCCGTGGCCCCGCAAAAAAAATAGAGCATGTCCTATTCTTGTCCGTTTTGCCGACAAGAATAGGCAATTCTACAATTCTGCAATTTTCGGAACGGAACGCGGAGCACCTTCCATGTTTTGCTGACCACAAAACACATACGGTCGTGTGCATGAGAACTAAAATGTTGCTTTTGCCACAACTGACGGACGTCCTGCACGACTCCCCGGTGTGGATCCCTCAGAGGAGCTTTTTTTAGATTCAAGCTTTATTTAGGACTTGAATTTGGAGGACACGTCCGGCTAGAATTACATTAGAGACTCTCCAAGGAAAAGATTCAGGCGGACTTTCCATCCCGCACCCGCTGTGACCTTCTGACCCCATTGACAACAGGGTCAGCGATAGGTCGTGACACCCTTGTGACAACAGCCTCTTATATTTCAACGGCTCGGTATTAGATTCAACCCAGACCGCCTACAACCTCTGAATTTGTTAACAGAGTGAATGTTGTGCTTTGAATGGAGAAGGCAATATATTTGAAGAGAAAATGTGTTTGTATATTCATTGGAAAAATGATTGGATTGTACTAAATTTTGAGCTAAAAAAAAATCACTTTTTAAATTGGTCTTTATTAAAAATATGGATCCTTTTTTCTGTACAGAGCTGAGATGCTCTAGTAGCAGCCTGTGTATTTTCTGTCTTTTCCGTCATCTGGAGAGCTGACAGGCTCCTTATCTCTGATCTCTGACATTATAAACACTCATTATAGCTGAGTTCTTATCTTACTGATAAGAATGCGGCTTAAATACATTTTTATGACCTCTCAGTAGTTTAGAGATAAGGTTTATTAGATGACCGGCACAAAGTGAAAATACCAGTCACACAGCTAGAAATACAGTTAGGCCTTTGTGACAGAACGGCTCTATATTTTAAATAAAGACCTATCGAAAAAATGATTTTTAGCTAAAAATGAGTAAAATACAATCATAAACAAACACTGCCTCCAAAGGTGTACATAGCCTATAATAAAAAATTATCTGATTTATAGAATAAAAAAAGGGTAGAGGACTGGCTGGCACTTTGGGTCAAAAGACAATAAATGACCTAGTGGTACTGGGGTACAGCGCAGACATTACCTTGCAGCATGGCGGACGTGGTGTAGTAGTTGAAGGGAACATTCTTGATTAGATACTCATCAGGGTCCAGAGATGATAACTTCTCTCCCACCAGTACGGACTTCCCAGTGCCTGCGTTGCCCACCAGCATTACAGGCCTCTTGTTCTCCAGAAGTTTGTCCATGAAGTAGCGGACTCGGATGGTCTCAGTGGTGTGAACCAAACAAGCCTGAAAAATCAGGAGATACAAAGTGTAAGGGCTCTTTCAGACGAGAGAGTTTTCCGCGTGGGTGCAATGCGTGACGTGAACGCATTGCACCGGCACTGAATCCTGACCCATTCATTTTAATGGGTCTGCGTTGCGTGAAAATCGCAGCATGTTCTATATTCTGCATTTTTCACGCAACCCTGGCCCCATAGAAGTGAATAAGGCTGCGTGAAAAACGCATGCAATTCGCATGTCAACACTTAAAAAATATGCAATTGCATACAAAACAGACAGCACATGCAAGCAAAATTGCGCGATTATCACTGAACGCACCCTAAACGCATCCGGACCAAATCTGTCACGCTCGTGTCCAAGAGGCCTAAGAAGTGCAGCTTTCTGGTTGTAAGGATGGAGTATGGAAAGAGGTCTCTCCCAAGGAAAGAGAACTATCTCACTAGCGCCACCTTGTGGAAGTCGCTTCTTATGAGCCAAAGTCCAACTTTTTTACAAGCCTTGGGACATGACAAGGGAATATAGGGGTGCAGCACCCCTATATTCCCTTGTCATGTCCCAAGGCTTTGCTCTTCCCTCATCAGTACGGAGTAAGATTCTGCCTGGCAGGGTGTGTGAAGCCTTGGATGCAGTACTGATGAGTGGCAAGCACCCGAAACAGCTCTCTGCGGACGGATATCTGGCTTGTCATGTCCCACGGCTTGCTATTAGAGATGAGCGAACTTCAAAAATTAGTTCAGCGTTCAAAACCAGTGCTGAGCCATGCCCCCTGCACTGATGACGTCACCCCAGGTCCTTCAGCTTTTCCAAAGTTCGGGTTCGTGGAAGCCGCCCCCTATGGATTCCATATGCCGGGATAGTCCGCGGTAGTGGAATCCATAACGGGATGCGGCGATTACCCCAACCCGAATGCCGAACTAATTTTTAAAGTTCGCTCATCTCTACTTGCTATCAGACTTTGACTCATAGGAAGCCACTTCCAGAAGGTGGCGCTAGTGAGATAGTTATCTTTCCCAGGAGGACACTGCTAAAAAGTCTCAATACACAGCCGGTCTCTTTAGGCAGCACCCTGCCTAAGCTAAGAATGCACTGACAGCAAGCAGAGGTCTTAATTTTGCCGAATTTCTTTTTATTGAAAGCAGCAACATGTACACATGTCATAAGCATACATAATGGTTCAACATGAGATACAATGGAAAAATCATGTCACATAAATATCATGACATTTAAATAGAGTTCCAACAGAGGATTAGTATGACATAATCACCCAAAGTTGCATAGTAGAGCCTTAACAGAACCCACGGAGGGCATTTGTCTACTGATATCTACTGATACCACTTAGCGAGTACAACTTGAGGTATAGGGGCATGACTAACTATGTCAGAGCAAATCTCATGTATCTCAAAAAGAAAAACATATACAAAATACCACATAGGCACATAACTAGGCACGAGAGGGAAGAAAGGGGGGGGGGGAGGGAAGGGAAGTGGGGGGTAAAACTAAGAATCAATGAAATGCTATATAGAGCTGCAAAAGGCATCTATCTAAATCCCCTATGTAGCTTCCAAGGCTGCCAAGTCCTTAGGAACTTTGGGTGTGAATCTGTTTCCCAAGCTGCCAATTCTTCCAGTCTCATTATTTGATCCACTTTCGCAATCCACTCGGCTTTCAAGGGAGGTGTAACCGCCTTCCATTTGAGCGGTATAAGAAGCCTAGCTGCAGCAAGGAGTAAGGTCGGCAGGCTATTTTTGGCTGGGGAATAAGTTGAGTTGGGGCACCAAAGAAGTACCATCTTAGGGTCCAATGTGATCGGGCTTTTCAGGGAGAAATTAGTATTTATGATCTCCTCTACCTGGGTCCAGAATAGGTGCATGCTAGGGCATTCCCACCAAATATGGGACAGAGATCCTTCCTCTCCTCCACACCTCCAGCACTCCTTGGGGACAGTGGGGTTTAATTTGTTTAAGAAGACGCAGAGGTCTTAACTTGATGAGGAACAAAGCACAAAGTAGATCAGAAAATTCAAGCCTTACACTAGATGACCTCTGTAATAGGCGTTTGGATGCTCTTGTTATAGGCATGGTTTTTGGGAATGCAGCTTTGGATGTGAATGGAGCAGACCTGTAATGGTGTTAGTAGATGAACACTTGTTCTTGGAGTGAATGTAATAGGTGCAGTTTATAATGCTCCATTTATTTTTTGAATTGTTTCTTGCGGCTTCCCTGGCAGCCGTCGCCCGCTGCTCTACACACAGGACACCCCACCCAGGTCACATCTTTGATCGCCTATTCTATAGTCTGAATCAGACATGAGAAATGAGGGGATATAGACATAAAATCCCGTCCACTCCGGATCTAGACAAGAAGAAGGCACGTCTGTGACAGGGCGCTGTGCAGACAGTGCTGCTTGGGGAGATAGATCTATCAGCTCCCTGCTCCGCACACAATAGTCATGCGTCTGAATCTGGTGTTTCCTCGTCTCGCTTTCAGCAGCCGTTAGCCGGCCTGCAGGATGATAGAAGCGAGACGCATGTATTGTGCGCTGGCCTCTCTGTTTTCTATATACAATCAGATTTCCAAATCACTTCCCCACTGAGAATAATGTGCTGTGTATCGGCAGCGAGGCGTTGGCAGCAGAGCTGAGGCCGGGGTCACCTGGCGGAGTGCGCATACTCAACGGCAATGCTCGTTCATTCAGAGCTGCATTTATATTTCTGCTGGCTGCAGGTTAGCTCTCGGCTCACAGACATTCACATTTCACTGTCGCTCCCTGCTGATTCAGGTTATCGGGATCTTTTAAGATGTTAAAAATCCTGGTTTGCCGGCAGCAGATTGCTCCGTGTAATACAATGAGACAGTATAGGGGCAAGTGATGGCATTAGCGATCACCCATCTCTATACTGAGGAGGAGATCGCTGCCTGTAATAGCAGCGGTCTCCTCCTCTAGTGAGCAGGCTATTAACGAGAGGGAACGCTTCCCTCCCAACAATGGTCTGCTCTAGGGCCCTTAGGATGTCAGATCAGTAGGGGTCCCACACCCAGCACCTCCACGGATAAAAGCGGCTGTGGTACTGCAGGCTCTTCACTGCATACTGAGTACAGCGCCGTGTATTGTATAGTGGCTGTGATTGGTACTGCAGCTCAATCCCCTTCTCTTCAATGGGTCAGAGCTATGTCTAGGCTGTGTGACCGATGGACGACACGTCACAGGCCCGTGGTCCTACATAATATTGATCGATTGGGGGTGTGCAGTTAATTACAGAATTGACCACTCCAATCGGGAAGTATGTGGTGCAGATTTAGATGTGAATGCAGAAAAAAAACTGTATAGGGAACAGACCTGTAAGGGCATGTCTGGATCAAACTCAAACTTGGGGATAAGTTTCGACCACGGCTCAAACTTCTTGGTCTCCGGGTCGATGTAGTAGTCGAAGACGGTGCCCTGCGAGGGGAACTTGATGGTCTTGAATTCTGTGAGCCACCATTTACTGAACTCCACTCTGTAGTCAATCAGCTGGAGGAGAAGAAGGGAGATTGGTGAATCACAGTGTAATCATGGATTGTACCCCCAGTCATTAGGGGGCTAGAGACAAACCAGGGATCAGCAACCTGTTCAGAGACTACAACTCCCAGAATGCTTCATTCACTTCAATGGGAGTTAGAAGAGCAGCTGAGCATGTTTGCATGCTGGGAGTTGTAGTTTCACAGCAGCTGCTGATTCCTGGTCTGAACTATTATAAGATGTGCATACAGAGTGGACTGGCCATAGACCCTACAGTGAAATTCCCCGGTGGGCCGATGTCCAGGGGACCGCATGACCCCTTTTTCACTATTGCCTGCCGGGTACATAACAACCTTGCCTTGTGCTCTCAGTATTAAATACCTGTACCATTGGTGATATAGTATTTGGTTCTGCAGGGGCGGTATCTTGTGCTTCATTATGGTATTGCTGCCCCTCCTTCTTCTGGTGACCCCGCCTACTTTTTCCAGGGCCACTTTAAGTTCCCAGTCTGTCCCCGTGTGCATGTACTTGGGGGGCGCGGAGAGTTTATCATCCTTCACTCACGGCTGATGTATGTCCAATGCTGTCAATCACACTGCAGCCCCGCCCACTTACAGCTGCTCAGATTGTAAACAGTGGGGACCATGCAGTTGCAGCATTTTTCTACTTCATATATAAACCTGACCCTGTTTTATTTCCAGCAAGGTCAAGGTGGGACACAGAACCCAGTCCTGTCTCTGAGACCAGTGTCACCCCATAGGTCGGCACTGATAGGACATTGCCCAAATCTGAAGAGAGTCTGCCCTGGTGAGAGTTTCCCTTTGAGAGGCTTCAGGTAAGTACAACCCTTGGACCCCAAACAAGAGGACTGGGGGGCCTGGTGGGATGTTCTTCAGCAGGAGGAGTCATCTAGGACAGGGATGGGCAAACTGCAGCTCTCCAGCTGTTGCAAAACTACAACTCCCAGCATGCCCAGTCTGGCTACAGCTATCAGCCTACAGCAGGGCATGGTGGGAGTTGTGGCCGCAGTTTGCCCATCCCTGGCCTAGGAGAACAGGTTAGACAAGAGCCCGGTATATTATACGCTGCTTCTCCTCCATGATCCTGAGGATTTGTCGCCCCTCATCCAGGTGTTAAAGGGCTGAACACTAGTCGGTTTTTCCTTGATGTTCAGAAGCTTCTTAACCTCGATCGAATAGTTTGTTGAGAGATTAAAACGGAAAGCGCAGAATGAGTGACCTGAGGCCGAGGCTGCTTTTTTTTTTTTCTTTTATTGTGTAATCCAATCCGAAAGAGGAAAAATAAGGGGAGGGGGGCTATTATTTTTTGCTCATAACACAGGGGCCAATAGATTCAACCTTGTCAGTGCCCTGGGCACGATTGTCCAGGACCGGGATGTAGTCAGTCTCCAGGGTCAGAAAAACATGGCTCCTTTTATCGTGTCCGCAGGCTGACTGCGGTATTGCATCCCAGCCCCACTGCAATACCAAGCACAGCCCATGGACAGGAGTGGCGCTGTTTCTAGATGATAGCAGCCACATGCAGTTCAACCGTCATTTGCTGCAGTTGCGCGGTGGAAAACCATGCAGAAAATTACTGCACCGCAACACCACAGGCAGCGTTTTTGAGGTTTAACTGCAAATCCTCAAATACTCTAATACCAATTAGGAGGACCCCTCATATGGGGCCCCTGAGAAGGTGCGTCAGGTGACCAATTAAGGCCATGGTCAAGGTTTGAGGACGCTACCTGCTTCGAAGGGGTTTGTCATCTGGGTCACTGACTGACATTGAGGACCACTCAGTAAAAAGCCATTGACAGGACATCGTTCAGACCCCGCAATCTAAAGCACATACAGCACCGGGGGCAGATGACAGGGGTAGGACGGAAGAGAGACCCTCATCACCATAATGAACAGCACTAGGGATATGTGAGAGTTTATCCTGATTCATAAATAGAATGCCAGAACTTTGGTGAAGACTGACACTAACACGGGCAGCATGGCAGAAGATTGCAAGCATTCATAATGCAGATTTTTGGCTAGCACACAGTAATGGTGGCAATAAAACAGCGTGCCCTCAGGTTCTGCCCCTTCACTAGCGCCTTATTATGGCGCTTTGCGCTACAATCAGCCCCTTTTATCGGCTGGAAATGACGTCTTGTTCTCACATCTGCCTCCTCTGTAATCCCGTTATCTGCATCGCCTCGGCCTCTGGATTAACGTCGTGTTCTACAGTGGAGGAAAATGCGTCGCTGAATGAAAATACTAAACGCCCGTTCCAGTAATCCCATTATTCTTCTATATTGTGAGCAGCCAATGATCTCGAGTCCAGACCGACGCTCGACGCTGAGAATTCAAATTGGATCTAAAGTCGTAAAACATTCGCCGGAGCTGAAGACGATGGAATTAACGGCAAAAAACAAGAGGCAACGGCAGCTGCTGATATAAGAGATTTATACTAATGTAAGGGAGTCTACAGGATCAGACAGTCAGGAGAGAGCAGCGAGACAGACACCTACATACTGAGAATTACACCCAGTATACAGGAGAAGTGGTACTGTGCAGTGTATATATACAGAATAAGAGCAGATACTGAGGATTACACCCAGCATACAGGAGAAGTGGTACTGTGCAGTGTTCATATATACAGGAGAAGTGGTACTGTGCAGTGTTCATATATACAGGAGAAGTGGCACTGTGCAGTGTATATATATACAGGAGAGGTGGCACTGTGCAGTGTATATATATACAGGGGAAGTGGCACTGTGCAGTGTATATATATACAGGAGAAGTGGCACTGTGCAGTGTATATATATACAGGGGAAGTGGCACTGTGCAGTGTATATATATATACAGGGGAAGTGGCACTGTGCAGTGTATATATATACAGGAGAAGTGGCACTGTGCAGTGTATATATATACAGGGGAAGTGGCACTGTGCAGTGTATATATATATACAGGGGAAGTGGCACTGTGCAGTGTATATATATACAGGAGAAGTGGCACTGTGCAGTGTATATATATACAGGGGAAGTGGCACTGTGCAGTGTATATATATATACAGGGGAAGTGGCACTGTGCAGTGTATATATATACAGGAGAAGTGGCACTGTGAAGTGTATATATATATACAGGAGAAGTGGTACTGTGCAGAGTATATATACAGAATAAGAGCAGATACTGAGGATTACACCCGTTATACAGGACAGGAGAAGTGGTACTGTGCAGTGTATATATACAGAATAAGAGCAGATACTGAGGATTACACCCAGTATACAGGAGAAGTGGTACTGTGCAGTGTATATATATACAGAATAAGAGCAGATACTGAGGATTACACCCAGTATACAGGACCGGAGAAGTGGTACTGTGCAGTGTAGATATATACAGAATAAGAGCAGATACTGAGGATTACACCCAGTATACAGGACAGGAGAAGTGGTACTGTGCAGTGTATGTATATACAGAATAAGAGCAGATACTGAGGATTACACCCAGTATACAGGAGAGGAGAAGTGGTACTGTGCAGTGTGTATATATACAGAATAAGAGCAGATACTGAGGATTACACCCAGTATACAGGACCGGAGAAGTGGTACTGTGCAGTGTATATATATACAGAATAAGAGCAGATACTGAGGATTACACCCAGTATACAGGACAGGAGAAGTGGTACTGTGCAGTGTATGTATATACAGAATAGGCAGATACTGAGGATTACACCAGTATACAGGAGAGGAGAAGTGGTACTGTGCAGTGTGTATATATACAGAATAAGAGCAGATACTGAGTGAGGATTACAATCCAGTATACAGTAACCGGAGAAGTGGTACTGTGCAGTGTATATATATACAGAATAAGAGCAGATACTGAGGATTACACGCAGTATACAGGACAGGAGAAGTGGTACTGTGCAGTATATATATATACAGAATAAGAGCAGATACTGAGGATTACACCCAGTATACAGGACAGGAGAATGTCTGGCAGGTATATAAGACAGGAGAAGTGGTACTGTGCAGTGTATATATACAGAATAAGAGCAGATACTGAGGATTACACCCAGTATACAGGACAGGAGAAGTGGTACTGTGCAGTGTATATATACAGAATAAGAGCAGATACTGAGGATTACACCCAGTATACAGGACAGGAGAAGTGGTACTGTGCAGTGTATATATATACAGAATAAGAGCAGATACTGAGGATTACACCCAGTATACAGGACAGGAGAAGTGGTACTGTGCAGTGAATATATACAGAATAAGAGCAGATACTGAGGATTACACCCAGTATACAGGAGAAGTGGTACTGTGCAGTGTATATATACAGAATAAGAGCAGATACTGAGGATTACACCCAGTATACAGGACAGGAGAAGTGGTACTGTGCAGTGTCCATATACAGGACAGGAAAGTGGTACTGTGCAGTGTACATATATACAGAATAAGAGCAGATACTGAGGATTACACCCAGTATACAGGAGAAGTGGTACTGTGCAGTGTATATATACAGAATTAGAGCAGATACTGAGGATTACACCCGGTATACAGGACAGGAGAAGTGGTACTGTGCAGTGTATATATATATACAGAATAAGAGCAGATACTGAGGATTACACCCAGTATACAGGACAGGAGAAGTGGTACTGTGCAGTGTATATATACAGAATAAGAGCAGATACTGAGGATTACACCCAGTATACAGGAGAAGTGGTACTGTGCAGTGTATATATACAGAATAAGAGCAGATACTGAGGATTACACCCAGTATACAGGACAGGAGAAGTGGTACTGTGCAGTGTCCATATACAGGACAGGAAAGTGGTACTGTGCAGTGTACATATACAGAATAAGAGCAGATACTGAGGATTACACCCAGTATACAGGAGAAGTGGTACTGTGCAGTGTATATATACAGAATAAGAGCAGATACTGAGGATTACACCCAGTATACAGGACAGGAGAAGTGGTACTGTGCAGTGTATATATATATCCAGAATAAGAGCAGATACTGAGGATTACACCCAGTATACAGGACAGGAGAAGTGGTACTGTGCAGTGTATATATACAGAATAAGAGCAGATACTGAGGATTACACCCAGTATACAGGAGAAGTGGTACTGTGCAGTGTATATATACAGAATAAGAGCAGATACTGAGGATTACACCCAGTATACAGGAGAAGTGGTACTGTGCAGTGTTCATATATACAGGAGAAGTGGTACTGTGCAGAGTTCATATATACAGGAGAAGTGGCACTGTGCAGTGTATATATATACAGGAGAGGTGGCACTGTGCAGTGTATATATATACAGGGGAAGTGGCACTGTGCAGTGTATATATATACAGGAGAAGTGGCACTGTGCAGTGTATATATATATATACAGGAGAAGTGGTACTGTGCAGAGTATATATACAGAATAAGAGCAGATACTGAGGATTACACCCGTTATACAGGACAGGAGAAGTGGTACTGTGCAGTGTATATATACAGAATAAGAGCAGATACTGAGGATTACACCCAGTATACAGGAGAAGTGGTACTGTGCAGTGTATATATATACAGAATAAGAGCAGATACTGAGGATTACACCCAGTATACAGGACCGGAGAAGTGGTACTGTGCAGTGTAGATATATACAGAATAAGAGCAGATACTGAGGATTACACCCAGTATACAGGACAGGAGAAGTGGTACTGTGCAGTGTATGTATATACAGAATAAGAGCAGATACTGAGGATTACACCCAGTATACAGGAGAGGAGAAGTGGTACTGTGCAGTGTGTATATATACAGAATAAGAGCAGATACTGAGGATTACACCCAGTATACAGGACCGGAGAAGTGGTACTGTGCAGTGTATATATATACAGAATAAGAGCAGATACTGAGGATTACACCCAGTATACAGGACAGGAGAAGTGGTACTGTGCAGTATATATATATACAGAATAAGAGCAGATACTGAGGATTACACCCAGTATACAGGACAGGAGAAGTGGTACTGTGCAGTATATATATACAGAATCAGAGCAGATACTGAGGATTACACCCAGTATACAGGACAGGAGAAGTGGTACTGTGCAGTGTATATATACAGAATAAGAGCAGATACTGAGGATTACACCCAGTATACAGGACAGGAGAAGTGGTACTGTGCAGTGTATATATATACAGAATAAGAGCAGATACTGAGGATTACACCCAGTATACAGGACAGGAGAAGTGGTACTGTGCAGTGAATATATACAGAATAAGAGCAGATACTGAGGATTACACCCAGTATACAGGAGAAGTGGTACTGTGCAGTGTATATATATACAGAATAAGAGCAGATACTGAGGATTACACCCAGTATACAGGACAGGAGAAGTGGTACTGTGCAGTGTCCATATACAGGACAGGAAAGTGGTACTGTGCAGTGTACATATATACAGAATAAGAGCAGATACTGAGGATTACACCCAGTATACAGGAGAAGTGGTACTGTGCAGTGTATATATACAGAATAAGAGCAGATACTGAGGATTACACCCGGTATACAGGACAGGAGAAGTGGTACTGTGCAGTGTATATATATATACAGAATAAGAGCAGATACTGAGGATTACACCCAGTATACAGGACAGGAGAAGTGGTACTGTGCAGTGTATATATACAGAATAAGAGCAGATACTGAGGATTACACCCAGTATACAGGAGAAGTGGTACTGTGCAGTGTATATATACAGAATAAGAGCAGATACTGAGGATTACACCCAGTATACAGGACAGGAGAAGTGGTACTGTGCAGTGTATATATATACAGAATAAGAGCAGATACTGAGAATTACACCCAGTATACAGGACAGGAGAAGTGGTACTGTGCAGTGTATATATATACAGAATAAGAGCAGATACTGAGAAGTAAACCCAGTATACAGGAGAAGTGGTACTGTGCAGTGTCCATATATACAGGAGAAGTGGTACTGTGCAGTGTCCATATATACAGGAGAAGTGATACTGTGCAGTGTCCATATATACAGGAGAAGTGGTACTGTGCAGTGTCCATATATACAGAATAAGAGCAGATACTGAGGATTACACCCGGTATACAGGACAGGAGAAGTGGTACTGTGCAGTGTATATATATATACAGAATAAGAGCAGATACTGAGGATTACACCCTGTATACAGGACAGGAAAAGTGGTACTGTGCAGTGTATATATATATACAGAATAAGAGCAGATACTGAGGATTACACCCAGTATACAGGAGAAGTGGTACTGTGCAGTGTATATATATACAGAATAAGAGCAGATACTGAGGATTACACCCAGTATACAGGACAGGAGAAGTGGTACTGTGCAGTGTATATATATACAGAATAAGAGCAGATACTGAGGATTACACCCAGTATACAGGACAGGAGAAGTGGTACTGTGCAGTGTATATATATACAGAATAAGAGCAGATACTGAGGATTACACCCAGTATACAGGACAGGAGAAGTGGTACTGTGCAGTGTATATATATACAGAATAAGAGCAGATACTGAGGATTACACCCAGTATACAGGACAGGAGAAGTGGTACTGTGCAGTGTATATATATACAGAATAAGAGCAGATACTGAGGATTACACCCAGTATACAGGACAGGAGAAGTGGTACTGTGCAGTGTATATATATACAGAATAAGAGCAGATACTGAGGATTACACCCAGTATACAGGACAGGAGAAGTGGTACTGTGCAGTGTTATATATATACAGAATAAGAGCAGATACTGAGGATTACACCCAGTATACAGGACAGGAGAAGTGGTACTGTGCAGTGTATATATATACAGAATAAGAGCAGATACTGAGGATTACACCCAGTATACAGGACAGGAGAAGTGGTACTGTGCAGTGTATATATATACAGAATAAGAGCAGATACTGAGGATTACACCCAGTATACAGGACAGGAGAAGTGGTACTGTGCAGTGTATATATACAGAATAAGAGCAGATACTGAGGATTACACCCAGTATACAGGACAGGAGAAGTGGTACTGTGCAGTGTATATATATACAGAATAAGAGCAGATACTGAGGATTACACCCAGTATACAGGACAGGAGAAGTGGTACTGTGCAGTGTATATATATACAGAATAAGAGCAGATACTGAGGATTACACCCAGTATACAGGACAGGAGAAGTGGTACTGTGCAGTGTATATATACAGAATAAGAGCAGATACTGAGGATTACACCCAGTATACAGGACAGGAGAAGTGGTACTGTGCAGTGTATATATATACAGAATAAGAGCAGATACTGAGGATTACACCCAGTATACAGGACAGGAGAAGTGGTACTGTGCAGTGTATATATACAGAATAAGAGCAGATACTGAGGATTACACCCAGTATACAGGACAGGAGAAGTGGTACTGTGCAGTGTATATATATCAGAATAAGAGCAGATACTGAGGATTACACCCAGTATACAGGACAGGAGAAGTGGTACTGTGCAGTGTCCATATACAGGACAGGAGAAGTGGCACTGTGCAGTGTACATATACAGAATAAGAGCAGATACTGAGGATTACACCCAGTATACAGGAGAAGTGGCACTGTGCAGTGTATATATATACAGAATAAGAGCAGATACTGAGGATTGCACCCAGTATATAGTATACAGGAGAAGTGGCACTGTGCAGTGTATATATATATACAGAATAAGAGCAGATACTGAGGAGTGTACACTCAGTATACAGGACAGGAGAAGTGGCACTGTGCAGTGTATATATACAGAATAAGAGCAGATACTGAGGATTACACCCAGTATACAGAGGAGAAGTGGTACTGTGCAGTGTATATATATACAGAATAAGAGCAGATACTGAGTGATTACACCCAGTATACAGGACAGGAGAAGTGGTACTGTGCAGTGTATATATATACAGGAGAAGTGCAGATACTGAGGATTACAGTCCAGTATACAGTACAGGAGAAGTGGCACTGTGCAGTGTATATATATACAGAATAAGAGCAGATACTGAGGATTACACCCAGTATACAGGACAGGAGAAGTGGCACTGTGCAGTGTATATATATACAGAATAAGTGCAGTGCTGAGGATTACATCATATATATACAGGAGAAGTGGTACTGTGCAGTGTATATATATACAGAATAAGAGCAGATACTGAGGATTACACCCAGTATACAGGACAGGAGAAGTGGTACTGTGCAGTGTGTATATATACAGAATAAGAGCAGATACTGAGGATTACACCCAGTATACAGGACAGGAGAAGTGGTACTGTGCAGTGTATATATATACAGAATAAGAGCAGATACTGAGGATTACACCCAGTATACAGGACAGGAGAAGTGGTACTGTGCAGTGTATATATATACAGAATAAGAGCAGATACTGAGGATTACACCCAGTATACAGGACAGGAGAAGTGGTACTGTGCAGTGTATATATATACAGAATAAGAGCAGATACTGAGGATTACACCCAGTATACAGGACAGGAGAAGTGGTACTGTGCAGTGTGTATATATACAGAATAAGAGCAGATACTGAGGATTACACCCAGTATACAGGACAGGAGAAGTGGTACTGTGCAGTGTATATATATACAGAATAAGAGCAGATACTGAGGATTACACCCGGTATACAGGACAGGAGAAGTGGTACTGTGCAGTGTATATATATACAGAATAAGAGCAGATACTGAGGATTACACCCAGTATACAGGACAGGAGAAGTGGTACTGTGCAGTGTATATATATACAGAATAAGAGCAGATACTGAGGATTACACCCAGTTATACAGTGACAGGAGAAGTGGTACTGTGCAGTGTATATATACAGAATAAGAGCAGATACTGAGGATTACACCCAGTATACAGGACAGGAGAAGTGGTACTGTGCAGTGTATATATATACAGAATAAGAGCAGATACTGAGGATTACACCCAGTATACAGGACAGGAGAAGTGGTACTGTGCAGTGTATATATATACAGAATAAGAGCAGATACTGAGGATTACACCCAGTATACAGGACAGGAAGTGGTACTGTGCAGTGTATATATATACAGAATAAGAGCAGATACTGAGGATTACACCCAGTATACAGGACAGGAGAAGTGGTACTGTGCAGTGTATATATATACAGAATAAGAGCAGATACTGAGGATTACACCCAGTATACAGGACAGGAGAGTGGTACTGTGCAGTGTATATATACAGAATAAGAGCAGATACTGAGGATTACACCCAGTATACAGGACAGGAGAAGTGGTACTGTGCAGTGTATATATATACAGAATAAGAGCAGATACTGAGGATTACACCCAGTATACAGGACAGGAGAAGTGGTACTGTGCAGTGTATATATACAGAATAAGAGCAGATACTGAGGATTACACCCAGTATACAGGACAGGAGAAGTGGTACTGTGCAGTGTATATATACAGAATAAGAGCAGATACTGAGGATTACACCCAGTATACAGGACAGGAGAAGTGGTACTGTGCAGTGTATATATATACAGAATAAGAGCAGATACTGAGGATTACACCCAGTATACAGGACAGGAGAAGTGGTACTGTGCAGTGTATATATACAGAATAAGAGCAGATACTGAGGATTACACCCAGTATACAGGAGAAGTGGCACTGTGCAGTGTATATATATATATACAGGAGAAGTGGCACTGTGCAGTGTATATATATACAGAAGAAGAGCAGATACTGTGCAGTGTATATATATCCAGTATACAGGAGAAGTGGTACTGTGCAGTGTATATATACAGAATAAGAGCAGATACTGAGGATTACACCCGTATACAGGACAGGAGAAGTGGTACTGTGCAGTGTATATATATACAGAATAAGAGCAGATACTGAGGATTACACCCAGTATACAGGACAGGAGAAGTGGTACTGTGCAGTGTATATATATACAGAATAAGAGCAGATACTGAGGATTACACCCAGTATACAGGACAGGAGAAGTGGTACTGTGCAGTGTATATATATACAGAATAGAGCAGATACTGAGGATTACACCCAGTATACAGGACAGGAGAAGTGGTACTGTGCAGTGTATATATATACAGAGAATAAGAGCAGATACTGAGGAGTTACACCCAGTATACAGGACAGGAGAAGTGGTACTGTGCAGTGTATATATATACAGAATAAGAGCAGATACTGAGGATTACACCCAGTATACAGGACAGGAGAAGTGGTACTGTGCAGTGTATATATATACAGAATAAGAGCAGATACTGAGGATTACACCCAGTATACAGGACAGGAGAAGTGGTACTGTGCAGTGTATATATATACAGAATAAGAGCAGATACTGAGGATTACACCCAGTATACAGGACAGGAGAAGTGGTACTGTGCAGTGTATATATATACAGAATAAGAGCAGATACTGAGGATTACACCCAGTATACAGGACAGGAGAAGTGGTACTGTGCAGTGTATATATACAGAATAAGAGCAGATACTGAGGATTACACCCAGTATACAGGACAGGAGAAGTGGTACTGTGCAGTGTATATATATACAGAATAAGAGCAGATACTGAGGATTACACCCGGTATACAGGACAGGAGAAGTGGTACTGTGCAGTGTATATATACAGAATAAGAGCAGATACTGAGGATTACACCCAGTATACAGGACAGGAGAAGTGGTACTGTGCAGTGTATATATATACAGAATAAGAGCAGATACTGAGGATTACACCCAGTATACAGGACAGGAGAAGTGGTACTGTGCAGTGTATATATATACAGAATAAGAGCAGATACTGAGGATTACACCCAGTATACAGGACAGGAGAAGTGGTACTGTGCAGTGTATATATATACAGAATAAGAGCAGATACTGAGGATTACACCCAGTATACAGGACAGGAGAAGTGGTACTGTGCAGTGTATATATATACAGAATAAGAGCAGATACTGAGGATTACACCCAGTATACAGGACAGGAGAAGTGGTACTGTGCAGTGTATATATATACAGAATAAGAGCAGATACTGAGGATTACACCCAGTATACAGGACAGGAGAAGTGGTACTGTGCAGTGTATATATATACAGAATAAGAGCAGATACTGAGGATTACACCCAGTATACAGGACAGGAGAAGTGGTACTGTGCAGTGTATATATACAGGATAAGAGCAGATACTGAGGATTACACCCAGTATACAGGAGAAGTGGTACTGTGCAGTGTATATATACAGAATAAGAGCAGATACTGAGGATTACACCCAGTATACAGGACAGGAGAGTGGTACTGTGCAGTGTTTATATATACAGAATAAGAGCAGATACTGCAGGATTACACCCAGTATACAGGACAGGAGAAGTGGTACTGTGCAGTGTATATATATACAGAATAAGAGCAGATACTGAGGATTACACCCAGTATACAGGAGAAGTGGTACTGTGCAGTGTATATATACAGAATAAGAGCAGATACTGAGGATTACACCCGGTATACAGGACAGGAGAAGTGGTACTGTGCAGTGTATATATATATACAGAATAAGAGCAGATACTGAGGATTACACCCAGTATACAGGACAGGAGAAGTGGTACTGTGCAGTGTATATATACAGAATAAGAGCAGATACTGAGGATTACACCCAGTATACAGGAGAAGTGGTACTGTGCAGTGTATATATATACAGAATAAGAGCAGATACTGAGGATTACACCCAGTATACAGGACAGGAGAAGTGGTACTGTGCAGTGTCCATATACAGGACAGGAAAGTGGTACTGTGCAGTGTACATATACAGAATAAGAGCAGATACTGAGGATTACACCCAGTATACAGGAGAAGTGGTACTGTGCAGTGTATATATACAGAATAAGAGCAGATACTGAGGATTACACCCAGTATACAGGACAGGAGAAGTGGTACTGTGCAGTGTATATATATATCAGAATAAGAGCAGATACTGAGGATTACACTCAGTATACAGGACAGGAGAAGTGGTACTGTGCAGTGTATATATACAGAATAAGAGCAGATACTGAGGATTACACCCAGTATACAGGAGAAGTGGTACTGTGCAGTGTATATATACAGAATAAGAGCAGATACTGAGGATTACACCCAGTATACAGGACAGGAGAAGTGGTACTGTGCAGTGTATATATATACAGGAGAAGAGCAGATACTGTGCAGAGTTACATCAGTATACAGGAGAAGTGGCACTGTGCAGTGTATATATATACAGAATAAGAGCAGATACTGAGGATTGCACTCAGTATACATGACAGGAGAAGTGGTACTGTGCAGTGTATATATATACAGAAGAAGTAGCAGATACTGAGGATGTACACTCAGTATACATGACAGGAGAAGTGGTACTGTGCAGTGTATATATACAGAATAAGAGCAGATACTGAGGATTACACCCAGTATACAGGACAGGAGAAGTGGTACTGTGCAGTGTATATATATACAGAATAAGAGCAGATACTGAGGATTACACCCAGTATACAGGACGGAAGTGGTACTGTGCAGTGTATATATATACAGAATAAGAGCAGATACTGAGGATTACACCCAGTATACAGGACCGGAGAAGTGGTACTGTGCAGTGTAGATATATACAGAATAAGAGCAGATACTGAGGATTACACCCAGTATACAGGACAGGAGAAGTGGTACTGTGCAGTGTATGTATATACAGAATAAGAGCAGATACTGAGGATTACACCCAGTATACAGGACAGGAGAAGTGGTACTGTGCAGTGTGTATATATACAGAATAAGAGCAGATACTGAGGATTACACCCAGTATACAGGACCGGAGAAGTGGTACTGTGCAGTGTATATATATACAGAATAAGAGCAGATACTGAGGATTACACCCAGTATACAGGACAGGAGAAGTGGTACTGTGCAGTGATATATATATACAGAATAAGAGCAGATACTGAGGATTACACCCAGTATACAGGACAGGAGAAGTGGTACTGTGCAGTATATATATACAGAATAAGAGCAGATACTGAGGATTACACCCAGTATACAGGACAGGAGAAGTGGTACTGTGCAGTGTATATATACAGAATAAGAGCAGATACTGAGGATTACACCCAGTATACAGGACAGGAGAAGTGGTACTGTGCAGTGTATATATATACAGAATAAGAGCAGATACTGAGGATTACACCCAGTATACAGGACAGGAGAAGTGGTACTGTGCAGTGTATATATATACAGAATAAGAGCAGATACTGAGGATTACACCCAGTATACAGGACAGGAGAGTGGTACTGTGCAGTGTATATATACAGAATAAGAGCAGATACTGAGGATTACACCCAGTATACAGGACAGGAGAGTGGTACTGTGCAGTGTATATATACAGAATAAGAGCAGATACTGAGGATTACACCCAGTATACAGGAGAAGTGGTACTGTGCAGTGTATATATACAGAATAAGAGCAGATACTGAGGATTACACCCAGTATACAGGACAGGAGAAGTGGTACTGTGCAGTGTATATATATATACAGAATAAGAGCAGATACTGAGGATTACACCCAGTATACAGGACAGGAGAAGTGGTACTGTGCAGTGTATATATATACAGGAGAGTAGTACTGAGCAGTGTATACATATACAGGAGAAGTGGTACTGTGCAGTGTCCATGTATACAGGAGAAGTGGTACTGTGCAGTGTCATATATACAGAATAAGAGCAGATACTGAGGATTACACCCAGTATACAGGACAGGAGAAGTGGTACTGTGCAGTGTATATATATACAGAATAAGAGCAGATACTGAGGATTACACCCAGTATACAGGACAGGAGAAGTGGTACTGTGCAGTGTATTATATATACAGAATAAGAGCAGATACTGAGGATTACACCCAGTATACAGGACAGGAGAAGTGGTACTGTGCAGTGTATATATATACAGAATAAGAGCAGATACTGAGGATTACACTCCAGTATACACAGGAGAAGTGGTACTGTGCAGTGTCTATATATACAGAATAAGAGCAGATACTGAGGATTACACCCAGTATACAGGACAGGAGAAGTGGTACTGTGCAGTGTATATATATACAGAATAAGAGCAGATACTGAGGATTACACCCTGTATACAGGACAGGAGAAGTGGTACTGTGCAGTGTATATATATACAGAATAAGAGCAGATACTGAGGATTACACCCAGTATACAGGACAGGAGAAGTGGTACTGTGCAGTGTATATATATACAGAATAAGAGCAGATACTGAGGATTACACCCAGTATACAGGACAGGAGAAGTGGTACTGTGCAGTGTATATATACAGAATAAGAGCAGATACTGAGGATTACACCCAGTATACAGGACAGGAGAAGTGGTACTGTGCAGTGTATATATATACAGAATAAGAGCAGATACTGAGGATTACACCCAGTATACAGGACAGGAGAAGTGGTACTGTGCAGTGTATATATATACACAGAATAAGAGCAGATACTGAGGATTACACCCAGTATACAGGACAGGAGAAGTGGTACTGTGCAGTGTATATATATACAGAATAAGAGCAGATACTGAGGATTACACCCAGTATACAGGACAGGAGAAGTGGTACTGTGCAGTGTATATATATATACAGAATAAGAGCAGATACTGAGGTTTACACCCAGTATACAGGACAGGAGAAGTGGTACTGTGCAGTGTATATATACAGAATAAGTGCAGATACTGAGGATTACACCCAGTATACAGGACAGGAGAAGTGGTACTGTGCAGTGTATATATATATACAGAATAAGAGCAGATACTGAGGATTACACCCGGTATACAGGAGAAGTGGTACTGTGCAGTGTATATATAGACACAATAAGAGCAGATACTGAGGATTACACCCAGTATACAGGACAGGAGAAGTGGTACTGTGCAGTATATATATACAGAATAAGAGCAGATACTGAGGATTACACCCCGTATACAGGACAGGAGAAGTGGTACTGTGCAGTGTATATATATACAGAATAAGAGCAGATACTGAGGATTACACCCAGTATACAGGACAGGAGAAGTGGTACTGTGCAGTGTATATATACAGAATAAGAGCAGATACTGAGGATTATACCCAGTATACAGGACAGGAGAAGTGGTACTGTGCAGTGTATATATATATACAGAATAAGAGCAGATACTGAGGATTACACCCAGTATACAGGAGAAGTGGCACTGTGCAGTGTATATATATACAGGAGAAGTGGCACTGTGCAGTGTATATATATATACAGGAGAAGTGGCACTGTGCAGTGTATATATATATATACAGGAGAAGTGGCACTGTGCAGTGTATATATATACAGGAGAAGTGGCACTGTGCAGTGTATATATATACAGGAGAAGTGGCACTGTGCAGTGTATATATATATACAGGAGAAGTGGCACTGTGCAGTGTTTATATATACAGGAGGAGAAGTGGCACTGTGCAGTGTTTATATATACAGGAGAAGTGGCACTGTGCAGTGTATATATATATATATACAGGAGAAGTGGCACTGTGCAGTGTATATATATACAGGAGAAGTGGCACTGTGCAGTGTATATATATACAGGAGAAGTGGCACTGTGCAGTGTATATATATACAGGAGAAGTGGTACAGTGCAGTATATATATATACAGGAGAAGTGGCACTGTGCAGTGTTTATATATACAGAATAAGAGCAGATACTGAGGATTACACCCAGTATACAGGACAGGAGAAGTGATACTGTGCAGTGTATATATATACAGAATAAGAGCAGATACTGAGGATTACACCCAGTATACAGGACAGGAGAAGTGATACTGTGCAGTGTATATATATATACAGAATAAGAGCAGATACTGAGGATTATACCCAGTATACAGGACAGGAGAAGTGGTACTGTGCAGTGTGTATATATACAGGATAAGAGCAGATACTGAGGATTACACCCAGTATACAGGAGAAGTGGTACTGTGCAGTGTATATATACAGAATAAGAGCAGATACTGAGGATTACACCCAGTATACAGGACAGGAGAAGTGGTACTGTGCAGTGTATATATATACAGAATAAGAGCAGATACTGAGGATTACACCCAGTATACAGGAGAAGTGGTACTGTGCAGTGTATATATACAGAATAAGAGCAGATACTGAGGATTACACCCGGTATACAGGACAGGAGAAGTGGTACTGTGCAGTGTGTATATATACAGGATAAGAGCAGATACTGAGGATTACACCCAGTATACAGGACAGGAGAAGTGGTACTGTGCAGTGTATATATATACAGAATAAGAGCAGATACTGAGGATTACACCCAGTAAGACAGGAGAAGTGGTACTGTGCAGTGTATATATACAGAATAAGAGCAGATACTGAGGATTACACCCAGTATACAGGACAGGAGAAGTGGTACTGTGCAGTGTATATATATACAGAATAAGAGCAGATACTGAGGATTACACCCAGTATACAGGACAGGAGAAGTGGTACTGTGCAGTGTACTATATATACAGAATAAGAGCAGATACTGAGGATTACACCCAGTATACAGGACAGGAGAAGTGGTACTGTGCAGTGTATATATATACAGAATAAGAGCAGATACTGAGGATTACACCCAGTATACAGGACAGGAGAAGTGGTACTGTGCAGTGTATATATATATACAGAATAAGAGCAGATACTGAGGATTACACCCAGTATACAGGACAGGAGAAGTGGTACTGTGCAGTGTATATATATACAGAATAAGAGCAGATACTGAGGATTACACCCAGTATACAGGACAGGAGAAGTGGTACTGTGCAGTGTATATATATACAGAATAAGAGCAGATACTGAGGATTACACCCAGTATACAGGACAGGAGAAGTGGTACTGTGCAGTGTATATATACAGAATAAGAGCAGATACTGAGGATTACACCCAGTATACAGGACAGGAGAAGTGGTACTGTGCAGTGTATATATATACAGAATAAGAGCAGATACTGAGGATTACACCCGGTATACAGGACAGGAGAAGTGGTACTGTGCAGTGTATATATATACAGAATAAGAGCAGATACTGAGGATTACACCCAGTATACAGGAGAAGTGGTACTGTGCAGTGTATATATACAGAATAAGAGCAGATACTGAGGATTACACCCGGTATACAGGACAGGAGAAGTGGTACTGTGCAGTGTGTATATATACAGGATAAGAGCAGATACTGAGGATTACACCCAGTATACAGGACAGGAGAAGTGGTACTGTGCAGTGTATATATATACAGGATAAGAGCAGATACTGAGGATTACACCCAGTATACAGGACAGGAGAAGTGGTACTGTGCAGTATATATATATATATACAGAATAAGAGCAGATACTGAGGATTACACCCAGTATACAGGACAGGAGAAGTGGTACTGTGCAGTGTATATATACAGAATAAGAGCAGATACTGAGGATTACACCCGGTATACAGGACAGGAGAAGTGGTACTGTGCAGTGTGTATATATACAGGATAAGAGCAGATACTGAGGATTACACCCAGTATACAGGAGAAGTGGCACTGTGCAGTGTATATATATATATACAGGAGAAGTGGCACTGTGCAGTGTATATATATACAGGAGAAGTGGCACTGTGCAGTGTATATATATACAGAATAAGAGCAGATACTGCAGTGATTACACTAGTATACAGGAGAAGTGGCACTGTGCAGTGTATATATATACAGGAGAAGTGGCACTGTGCAGTGTATATATATACAGGAGAAGTGGCACTGTGCAGTGTATATATATACAGGAGAAGTGGCACTGTGCAGTGTATATACAGAAGAAGAGCAGATACTGAGGATTACACCCAGTATACAGGAGAAGTGGTACTCTGCAGTGTATATATATACAGAATAAGAGCAGATACTGAGGATTACACCCAGTATACAGGACAGGAGAAGTGGTACTGTGCAGTGTATATATATACAGAAGAAGAGCAGATACTGAGGATTACACCCAGTATACAGGAGAAGTGGTACTGTGCAGTGTCTGCTGTTCTCAGTAGAATGGATGGCAGGTCCTAGTACTGTGGTCTGGGACCTGTCATGTCCCTAGGTTAGGCCCTGGCTGCTCTCACCAGTCTGGTAGTGAGCCGTCTAATGACTTTAGGACTCATGCACACGAACGTATTTTCTTTCCGTGTCTGTTCCGTTTTTTATGCGGACCGTATGCGGAACCATGTCATCCGTATTTTTTGCGGATCCGTATTTTTTTGCGGATCGCAAAATACATACGGTCGTGTGCATGGGCCCTTCTGGTTGTCGCCCCTCGTTACTCTACCATTTATTAGGGTTTATCGCTTACTGATTTATTTCCATAAACATAATGGGAACTTCTGGGAGCGCTCAGAGAAGGTGGGAGGGGTGACATGACCAATGCCGCAGCCAGCTTCTCGGCAAAGGTCAGCGCGATCCGTACCTGATCCTGGAACATGGCTCCTCCAAAGGCCCACACCGCGGCAAAGACAAAGTACAGCTCGTAGAGCTCCTTGGGGCAGTCAGGGGGGGTGTTCTCCTTGGTCAGGAGACATTCTAGCAGGTAACACAACATCTGGACCATGCTCTGCTCCGGAATCGGGATAATCTTCTTGAATCTGTGTAGTGGTAATAAAAAGAATGGCAAATGTAAGAAATATAAAATAAATGATCTGAAAGTGAAAATCCAAATCCATCGCGAGTCAAATCAGGAACCACCATTGGCGGTGGTAATCTACCTCCTGCACTGCACTGGCTCAGGTCACCGGGCCGCGTGGAAAAAAATCTCGGCCAAATTCTGCATGTTTGATGGGTGGATTTTGTCGCGGTTTGGAAAGGGTGAAATCTGCTGTGAAAATCCACAGAAAGCTTGGACATGCAGCACATAGAATTTTATTTTTTTCCACATGGCGGATGCTGCGCGACGCAGATTTTTTGCACATAAATCCGGAAACTCTGCAGCTTTCTGCTATGTATGGCTAAAGCCCAAATTCTGAGGCGGATTGGCGTACAATAAGGTAAGAGTGCCAACCATGTACATGAGATTTCGCAAGCGGAGACCGACCAATGGTGCGGATTTTAACACCGGCAGTCATTTCTGCTGAAGATTTTCACCACTTTCAATTTAAAGGGATAAAATCTTCACAAAAAAATCTATATCTTATGTACGCGGATTTTGCTACAGATTTGTTGTGAGATCTGCCCCACCCCCTGTGCGCGGATGCCTTTATATTAGCTCGCGGTGACAACTGAGACGCTTGGAAAACTGCGTGACAACTCTAGTGTGAGCTGCAACATGAGCCACCATGGTTCACACGTGTGAAGAAAGCAACACTAATTCATCTGGAACCTGTAAAATACTGCATCATTCAGGCTACTTTCACACTGGCGTTTTGGTTTTCCGTTAGTGAGATCCGTTCAGGGCTCTCCCACGCGGTCCAAAACGGATCAGTTTGCATTCTAATGCATTCTGAAGGTATAAGGATCCAATCAGAATGCATCAGTTTGGCTCCGTTCCGCCTCCATTCCCCTTTGCAAGCAGCGTTTTGGTGTCCGTCTAATGAAACTGAGCCAAATGGATCCGTCCTGGCACACAGTGTAAGTCAATGGGGACAGATCCGTTTTCTCTGACACAATCAGGCGCAATAGAAAACGGATCCGTCTCCCATTGACTTTCCATGGAGTTCATTCGGAGTTGGATCCATCTTGGCAATGTTAAAGATAATACAAACAGATCAGTTCTGAACGAATGCAGACGTTGCATTACGGATCCGCACAAAACGCGAGTGTGAAAGTAGCCTTAGGCGTCACCCACTGCCAACAGTGAGGGACTGTGCGGCCGCGGCGCCGTGTCCGTCACCTGAGTGAGGGGAAAAATAACGACGTGGAAGAGAATTATGCTGAATAATGGAGTGAAAGAAGATAAATGGCTGAATGTATTAAGTATGATTTCTCCTAGAACAATAATTCACTGCTTTATCGCCTGCAATGCTCTGTGCTGCTGTGGATGATGCACCTACCATCAGCGCAATCCTCTCCTGTAATACCCTGCAATGCTCTGTGCTGCTGTGGATGATGCACCTACCATCAGCGCAATCCTCTCCTGTAATACCCTGCAATACTCTGTGCTGCTGTGGATGATGCACCTACCATCAGCACAGTCCTCTCCTGTAATACCCTGCAATACTCTGTGCTGCTGTGGATGATGCACCTACCATCAGCACAATCCTCTCCTGTAATACCCTGCAATGCTCTGTGCTGCTGTGGATGATGCACCTACCATCAGCACAATCCTCTCCTGTAATACCCTGCAATACTCTGTGCTGCTGTGGATGATGCACCTACCATCAGCACAATCCTCTCCTGTAATACCCTGCAATACTCTGTGCTGCTGTGGATGATGCACCTACCATCAGCGCAATCCTCTCCTGTAATACCCTGCAATGCTCTGTGCTGCTGTGGATGATGCAACTACCATCAGCACAATCCTCACCTGTAATACCCTGCAATGCTCTGTGCTGCTGTGGATGATGCAACTACCATCAGCACAATCCTCTCCTGTAATACCCTGCAATACTCTGTGCTGCTGTGGATGATGCACCTACCATCAGCACAATCCTCTCCTGTAATACCCTGCAATACTCTGTGCTGCTGTGGATGATGCACCTACCATCAGCACAATCCTCTCCTGTAATACCCTGCAATGCTCTGTGCTGCTGTGGATGATGCACCTACCATCAGCGCAATCCTCTCCTTTAATACCCTGCAATACTCTGTGCTGCTGTGGATTATACAACACCCACTCCCATCTGGAAATTCCTCTCCTGAAATACTCTGCGCTGCTGTGGATAATGCGCCTACCATCAGTATACTTTTAACACACAATTTAAAGTAACTTTTGATGTGTCATAGTGATATATCAAAGGCTTAGATTGGTGGGGGTCCGAGTGCTGAGACCTCCACCGATTGTTAAAACGAATAAAGAGGAATGCTCACAAAGCGCTGTGTCTTCTCGCTGCTGAAAAGAGGCCCAGTAAAAGTCTACGAGTCGCTCTCCAGTCCGTCTTCGGCAGAGACGAGACAGTGCTGCGTGTGAGCGCTTCTAACTCCTCATTTTAGCGATCAGCGGCGCTCTCAGCATTTGGACCCCCGCTGATCACTACACCCGTAATAGAGTGTTGTCCCATAGTGACATTACCTGGTTCTGAGAGTGTCCAAGCACACAGGCAGATACTTGTCGAAGAGTATGGTCAGGTTGGCTCTCTCAGACTGCACCTCCCGCTTGTCGATCCAGCTGGTGACTGGGGGGTTCCAGCCCAGGTCTGCGGGGTTAATGTACAGGATCCCTATGGAGGAAACGTCATACTGCATGAATGAGGTGTGAACTATTACCTGGAGGCTACAAATAGATCAATGGGTCTCACTTCTCATTAAATCTAAGATGAGGAGGGGAGGGGGCTGTCCTCGGGAAATAGGGTCTACAAGCTGGACAATCCCTTATGGAAGCCGATTCACTCACAGCCTCAAATTTACCTATTGCAATTTTGGCGCCACTAGGGATGAGCGAACTTCAAGTTTTGAAGTTCGAGTTCGGGTACATGCTGAATTGAGTTATGGATTCTGTTACCACGGACCAGAACGCAATTCCATGACGGAATGCCTTTAGAGGACTGCTGCATAACGGAAACCGGACGGATCTGTTATGCTGGCCGGAGACTTCTATTATGACAGAATGCAAAACTGAATTCCTATAAGGCATTCTGTTATGCATTCCGCCACGGAACTGCGTTATGGTCCGTGGTAATACGCAATTCAGCATATACGAAGTTCGCATCCCTAGGTGCCACAATCAGAAGCAACGTGCAAACAAGCATGCCAATCCAAGCCCTGATAGGCCCCATGACGGGAACACATTAGTATGAACCCTAAAATCAAGGGAAGCAAGCGCATCAGAAATGTCAAGAACAACCCTGATAAGTGACTTTAAGGCCCTATTCACACATCCGCAATGTAGTCCGCATGTATTCCGCAATTTTGCGGAATACATGCGGACCCATTGACTGTGAATGGGGCCGAGAACGATGCGGAGAGCACACACTGTGCTCTCCGCATCCGATTTTGCGGAGCGTGCCGCCGATCTTCCGGTCCGCGGCTCCGCAAAAAAAATAGAGCATGTCCTATTCTTGTCCGCAATTGCGGACAAGAAGAGGCATTTTCTATGGAGTTCGGGCAATGTGCGGTCCGCAAAAATGCGGAATGCACATTGCCGGTGTGTCCGTGTTTTGCGGATCCGCGGCTCCGTGGATCCGCAAAACACTTGCGGATGTGTGAATAGGGCCTAAGGCCTAATTCACACGTCCGCAAAATGGATCCGCATCCCATCCGCAATTTTGCGGAAGGGTTGCAGACCCATTCATTTCAAAGGAGCAGGAATGGATGTGGACAGCACACTATGTGATGTCCGCATCCGCATTTCCGCATCCGTGTTTCCGTTTCCGCAAAAAAATAGAACATGTCCTATTCTTGTCCGCAATTGCGGACAAGAAAAGACATTCTCTATATAGTGCCAGCAAGGTGCGGTCCGCAAAATGCGGAATGCACATTGCAGCTGTCCATGTTTTGCGGATCCGTGTTTCCGCAAAACACACTACGGACATGTGAATTAGGCCTAAGGCTGTGTTCACACTGGGCGTCAGTTTTTTTTTTTTACATACAAACCAACTGAAAGGTGGCATGAAGCAGGATGTGCTGAACCCAAAAATGCAGTTGTGCATATATACACAGGGGAGCAGATCCTGCACTTGTGGGCCATTTCTAATGGCGATCCCCAGCAAAAATGCATACGGTGGAGGATGCCCGCAGCGGACCACAGGTACCACAATAGACATCCTACACAAGATGCCAATTGTGTGTTTGAGGGCTTAGTAAGACCGCAGAGTGCACCTGTCTTGTCATTTGTTATTGCTATATTGTTATATTATTTATTACATCCACACAATTGCCATATTGTGGTACTTGTGGTCCGCTGCGGGCATCCTCCACCGTATGCATTTTTGCTGGGGATCGCCATTAGCAACGGGTGTCCAAGATGGGAATACCCCTTTAAGCCTGGAAACAGGTGTAAAAATGTGTGTGAAAAACCACTGTTTTTATCTCCAGACGCACGGAATACCTTAGATTCACCTAATTTAAGACAAGATGCATTTTATGGCAGCGCAGGGGGAAATCTAAAAAGCCAGTCCTAGTCATGTACTCTCTTTGTACCTGCAGTCACTGAGATGTATTCAGGGGCTGAACGGGACATTACCTGCTCTGGAGACTGTGGCCGGGGTGGCGGTCCTCAGGTGACTGATCTCAAACACCAGCCTCATGGTGGGATTCAGGGGGATTCGCTCATTACTGGCCAGAGTTAATACCTGCGAGGTGAATAGAACAGGACAGCATCTAGTCAAGAGAGTCAATCAAGAGCTGCTGACAGAGTTATTCATGGTGCACTTTTTATTAAGGGGGTATTCCCAGTCCACAAATGTTACGGTGTACTGCCAATCCTGAGTATGAAGAGGACATTGGGACCCTCAAGATTAGAAAGTGATGGCATATCCAAGCTCTTTAGGGGGCTTTCCAGGAGTTTAATATTCATGGCCTATCTGAAGAGGCTGCAGCGCTCCTCGCACAAGGCCGTACACCGTAGAATGGATGTGCTTGATACTGCAGCCCACATCCATTGACTTACATGAGATTGAACTGCGTCTAGGCCAAGTGACCAATGAACGTGAGACTGCTGCCTCTTCAAACAGGTGATCAGTGAGGTGCCGGTCATCACTATTAGACCCCAAGCACACAAATGTATTTTTGATACATATTTTTTGTGAATCCGATGCGGACCCATTCATTTATATGCCCCGCCACAAATGTGTGCTGTCTAGTGTTGTGCGAAGTTGGTTTTTAAGTTCTGCGTCCAAAGTTCGGGTTATCGAAGAATCCTGTTATGGATTCCAAATCCCGTTATGGTCGGTGGTAGCGGAATCCGGAATAACGGGATTCTTCGATAAACCGAACCCGAACTATGGACGCAGAACTTAAAAAACAAGTTCGCTCAACACTAGTGCTGCCCACATGTGTATGTCTGTTCTGTCGTCCTGAAAAAAAAGTTAGAACATGTCCTATACTTGTCCGTTTTGCAGACACGAATAGGCATTTTTAACATAGGACGGGAAAATGCGAGGCACACGCAGCCAGCATCCACGGATTCGACGGTCATATGCATGAGACCAAAAAGTCTCCAAAAACCCCTTTAATTGAATAAAGTACTACATACGTGATTTGTTACCCTGAGTTTCAGGCTGGGAACACACCTAGGCGTTTCTGAATCGCGCGTATGACGCGCTTTTTACTTGCGTTTTTGGATGCGCGTTTTTGTAACTAAGAGACGCGCGTCATACGCGCGATTCAGTGATTCTCCCCTATTCTCCCCAAAGAAGCTCATGTACTTGTTTGGGCGTGGGGCGTTTTACAGCGCGTTCAAACGCGCTGTAAAACGCCCAAATGTGAACCATGCCCATAGGGAAGCATGGCTTTTCACATGTTGTAAGTTTTACAGCGCGTTTGAACGCGCTGTAAAACGCTTAGGTGTGTACCTAGGGTCAGTTTTCATGGATTTCTCACATTAACCTTCCTGTTCGTGTAATCAATGGATGCAAGATGGCTGTCGGGCTTGTTATTCGCTCGTCCCCGTCACCCCCTCTCACGTACCTTATTATCATCCATGACTGTATTCAAGGACTCAATCCACATTGGATCGATATCTCCATCAAGAACGATCCACTTGGGTCCATCATGTGTAATGTTGGCCAGTTCACGCATGATTGAGGAAAACAGCCCTACAACACATACAGCATAATAATTCCGGATTCTTCAATCCTACAAGAAAATGGGGACTCGGTAGGGATTCTCATTGTAGTGAACATGGGGGGCCCAGTGGTGTCACCTGTCCTGTGGGCACCCCATGTAAAATATCTACATAGACTATAAATTAGATCATGTGGCAGTAATAGGAGGTGCAGCAGGATTCTGGGATACATTTTGTACAAATACTGGGGAGATAGATGGGTGGACGTAGTAAGAAGATGTAAACTGGGCTGGAAAGTTACCGTCTTTCCACTCGCGGGTGGACGGATTTATAATGCCGAACAGCTCGTCGTTGGTGACAGCTTTGGGATTCAGGTCGGTCCACACTGGACGTCTCTTCATGATCTGGTAGGTCTTGTTCAGGGACTTCAGCACTTGAGATTTCCCGGTTCCTGCGTTGCCTACGATGAACACGGAATGGCGAACAGCGAGCAGCTCCTCCAGCTGGACAATCTAAAGGCAACGAGTAGTGTTAAATCCTGCCCTATGAGGCACAGATAAGTTCTGCAACTGTGGTTCAGTTCTTCACAATATCTCTGCTTGCCATCAGCGAATGGGAAATCCATTCTGTTCCAGTCCCGCTCGCACAGCCGATGGGTTTGCTACCATGCATCAGTGTAATATCTGAAAGCGAAACTACAAATCCTTTACCTTCAGTACAAAGTTGTCTTCTGCCTGCAATTTCAGGTCCAAAACCGCCTGCTTTACGAAGGACTCGAACTCCATATCCCTCTTCCTGGGCACATCCAGCGCTGGGAAGAGATCTCCAATCAGGCCCATGAAGATGGGCATGTCGTCAGTGACAATCTTGGGAATGTTAAAGTCGCGCAGGGCTCTCATGAGGACCTGGTCTTCAGGGCGGTCGGGGTCTCCTCTCTTCAGGGAGCCCGCTACCACCAACACAGATTTGATGGCTCTCAGACCCCAGTCATAGTGGTCCTGTATATGGAGGGAAATATATCAGGAGGACGTCATAGTCACAAAGGGGTCCCATAGCTTTCTGCTTCTTCGTCTGCATTTTTTAAGACTGGCACCTGTGTAAGATGCACCAAGTTTATTAGGAGGTGCACGCCCCTTAATAATTCTGGGGATCTTAGGAGGCCTCTGCTCCAGAAATAGAAATGTACCCAGATGGGAGCTGGCATACATATCTGGAGTAAGTAATGATAAATCTGTTGGGCCATGTCAGCGTTGCCCCTCCACCACACCCACCCATTGCTGAGTGCAAAGTAAAACAGCAAAAAGTTAAAAAAAAAATTTGCACTGAAATATGCAATTTTTTGGCACAGCTTTTCTGCTGCAGAGGCCTTGATAAATTTGCCCTTTTGCATTTCAGTTGCTCACTCTTTTTAAGATCTCTGCTTGCAAACCTGTCCTGTGTCATTACTTCTCACGGTTTGCTCATGGTTTGCTACAATTGCATCTGGCCTAGTCAATCCTTAGGCTGCATTCACACGGGCGTGTTTTCCGCGCGGTGCAATGCGTGATGTGAACGCATTGCACCCGCACTGAATCCGGACCCATTCATTTCAATGGGTCGTTGCACATGAGCGTTTTTTTTCACGCATCACTTGTGCGTTGCGTGAAAATCGCAGCATGTTCTATATTCTGCGTTTTTCACGCAGCCCTAGCCTCATAGAATTAAATAGGGCTGCGTTAAAAACGCATTGCATCCGCAAGCAAGTGCGGGTGCGTTGCGTTTTTCACTGATGGTTGGTAGGAGATGTTGTTTGTAAACCTTCAGTTTTTTATCACGCTCGTGAAAAACGCATCAAAACGCATTGCACCCGCACGGAAAAAACGGAACAACTGAACGCAATCGCAGACAAAACTGAATGGCTTTGCCTGTGAAATCGCACAGTTTTCACTGAACGCATCCGCAACGCATCCGGACCTAATCCGGACACGCTCGTGTGAACCCAGCCTTAGTGGCATCACGTCCAAGGTTTAGTAATTGCTGAGATTGGCTTCAATTGCAACAAACCATGAGCTGTGAGAAATACTACAGCAAAAGCAGTCTTTAGACTTTAGATGCAGACAATGAATGCTTCCATTCAATTACAGCAAGCAGAGTTCTTGACACAGGCGATGAACTGGAACGCAAAGTACATTAGGAAGTTATGAGCGGAATGGAGGCCAACAGCAGTGAATGCGAGTCCATCTACGAGCCTCCTCATTACAGGACGGATCTCCTGACGCTCGCTGGCCGCTGTCATGGTTTCATCCTCATCCTCGGTTTAGCTCCCGCTACCATTCGCTACCCCTTTAATCTTCAAACAACCTTTAAGCGGCAGTTCTCATATCTCTCACAAAAGCGTCTGCGTTAAATCAATGGGACCTTTTGTCACATCCAGTATTGTACTGGAGCGGCAGGACTGGTCGCTTCATTGAACCACGGAGAGGAGGATAGATTGTTCTGCTCCGGCGCTAAATTACAATGTCACACGCCGGCCCCGGCAAATAGGGTCTGATACCGTAACCTTTATGTAGCAGAAGAAAGATGAAGGAAGTTACGGATTCAGCATTAAAGTACAGCAGTGACTGTCTGGCCAAGCATGCTGCCTGGTAATGACTCCTTTCAAGTGAGATCTGTCAGGCTTAGCATTGAACGAAGGACGCGGGATAGAAAAGAGTGAGCCTAACTCAGGAGCGGCGACTGCGCATCTGCAATAAAATGGAGGGGAGAAGATATACAGGCAGGGGGCTCAGCGATTACAGAAGAGACACAAACACAGAAAATACAGGGGTTCTGTGCCATACGGGCTGGAATAAAGGTGGAAAGGCAGGACCATGGGGGGGGCTCATTTACTAAGGGAGTTGCGACTATTTTGGGTGTAAAATAGTCGCAAGTACCCTTTTCAAACCGACCAGAATGGAGGTGGAGTGTGGACGTTTCAGGGGCCGGGACTCCAACCCCGGCTAATTTACTAATATTAACGTCTGGAAACATGCGTAAATTTTAGCAAAAACGGCAGCCAGGTGCAAGCACTGACACAGAGGCACCGAATTTATGACGAGGTGCACACCACACCACATCATAAATTAGACGACGCTTAGACCGCAGTAAAAAGGCTGGCTCCCATGGAGGTTGTAGACAGAACTGAAGCTTCCAGACATGAGCTGCACTATGGAGTTCTCCACATGTCAGGGATCAGATACGAGATTTAAAGTGAACCTGTCACCAGGCAGGTACGGTATGTGCATTTATCCCTCATTAATGGCCCCGGACACGTGAGCTCCCGACAGGCGGGACTTTCAGGACGGACATACCTGCTTAGACAATAGTTCCTTGCAGAGCTGGTAGAGGGTGATAAACTTCCGGGCCAGCAGCCTGGCTTCAATGAATCCTTCTGCCACCAGCATGATCTCACAGATCAGCTCAAAGTCAGGGACCACCATCGCACAGGGCCTGAAGGAGAAACATCGGGACAAAAACACTAAAGGGGTTGTGCCGAGATATAAAAATATCCTCTGTACACAGGATAGGAGCATCTGATCGGTGGGGTTCGGAACACTGGAACACCCAACGATCAAAAGAACAGGGGTCCTGTGTCTCCACAAATGAATGGACTGATGGTGGAGCATGTGGGCTATTCCTCTCTACAGCAATGGCAAAGAGAAGGCGAGTACAATTCTCAGCAGTCCCATAGAGGTAAGTGCCCCTCATGCACCACCGCCGGCATTTCTCCCCTTTCCTGTTGATCTTGGTACAAGCCCTTTAAGGGGCAAATTTATGAACAACCAACTTGCCAAAAAGTTGGAAAGTGGGTGTTGTTAACCAGGTGGGTAAACTTTTAGACAGAATTATTCATACGAAAGCTAGATTATGGCACAAAATGTGATGCAAATTTCTGTCTGACACCCGCCCCCATGATTAACTACTCGCATCAGCTGGCGGTGCTGGAAACTACAGAGTAGACGGAAGCGTAGGCAGAAGGCTCCATCAGCGGTGTAGTGGCCGTGGCGGGGTACTGCAGCTCAGCTCGCAGTCGGTCTTTATTTTCATATCACACGGACTTGCTTCCAGGGCCCCGGACTTTGTCGGGCCCTCTACTTCAGCTTACCTTTAGGCTGAAGGTTTGATGTCATTAGTTCTTACCTAAAGAGAGCCTTGAGATTTTCTGGGAGCTCGGTACGGCCGGCGTAGCCTGGATTCATAGTGATGAAGATCCCTACGGCAGGAATCAGATTGATCTCTTCTCCCAGGAAGTTGAATCTCTTTTTCTTGTCCCTGATGGCGTCTTGTATGCACTTCACCTGTTGATATATACAGTGAGAGTCATATGGACTGGTCCTGAAAAGAGGTCGAGGTTTACAGTCTTCCATGCAGATATTGGTTCGACTTTGCTAGGAAATCATACAGGTGTCCCAGTCTATAACCTGGTGCCCGGATCCCTCTTGTGTGGAGGCCATTGTTTGCCATCATTTGTGTCCTTTCTCCTTGTCACCGCCTTTTGTGATCCGTTTAATGATAAGGCTCCATTCACACGTCCGTAAGTGTTTAGCGGATTAGCAAAACACGGATACTGGCCATGTGCACATGGCCTGCACTATAATAGAAAATACCTATCCTTGTCCGCCATTGCGGACAAGAATAGGACATGTTCTATTTTTTTACGGAAGTGCGGATCCGGAAATGCGGATGCATCCATTCCTGCCCCATTGAAAATTGCGGAACAGATGCGGACCCATTTTGCGGACGTGTGAATGGACCCTAAAGCTGAGAGTTGGACTGGCCTGCACCAGATGGACACTTGGAATGTGGTCTTGTTTGCTTTTCAGTATATATAAGGGGAAAACTGCTGGAATTACAATCCCATAATAGTGTTATTCTCACAACTGCAGGGCACACAGCAGCCAGAATCCACCAGTCTGCAGTCTGGATCCCAATCATAGCCTACAGTCCCTGTAAACAATTGAGGCAATTGCTATATATGTTGCTAATTGTAGGATGCTTGTCCCTCCTCTCGCTGGCTTCTTCAAAATGGTGGAAATAATAACAGCGTTCTAGCGTCCACGAAGAAGCCCAACAGCCATAATGATGTGAGGGAGAGATGGAATAAAAAGTGACCTTTACACTGGCATCTCCCCGGGGAGCCCGCAGGCATCGGTAAAGGTTCCTAATTGCAGGCTAAGATCGTCCCGTAATGCCTCTGACCGGCAGCCCCTCCGTATCACTGTCTAATAGTGAGGACGACATGCAGCATCGCCTCCTAACAGCTCTACAGAGGTTTCCACCTCCGCAAACATCTCCCTTCTGTTCCAGAACACAAGGCCTTGATATTCACAATCAATACTGATGTATGAGTCCAAATCTGACTGTGTCTGAAGCAATGGCTTCCATTTTGATTTGACCTCCTGCATGTCATCAGTCTGAACAGGCTGGGGACAGGCAATTGTAAAGGCAACCAGAAAATAAAAATGGTCAGAGGAGCACAGAGTATTTCAGGACGTAAGATAAACCAGTCCATTCAATATGTGGAACAATGTGAAATCAGAGAATAAGGGGCATAAAACACCTCACTATGGTGCCGCGCAAGGTGCCCGCAAGTATGCCTCCTGAGATCCAGCACACATTCTTCCATAATGTGTGTCCACGTGGAGCAGATCTCCTTACCTGCACCGCAACCACAGACAAGACCTCCACTGAGATTCGGTTGAACTCGTCAAAACAACCCCAGGCCCCTGTCTGCGAGAGCCCCTTGTAGATGTTTCCGCAGGACTGGAAGATAAAAGAACGAGACGATATTGGCACAGATTTACTAATCCTGTCTAACGACTCAAGCTGGCCAAACCCATTAGATATATGTTGGTTGAACCCACCATTTTGCCGACTATCTAATGTGTATGGGGGTCTCCGGACTCTACTCTGACGCCAGATTTGGGGGTAGAGAAGGGTCATGCATGTTGGATTTGAATGTGCCTGATCCTTTTGTTCTCAGGGAGATAACCTGCCAGCATGTATTGTACCATTGTATTTGGTGGGGTGGGGGGGGGGGTACCATTGTATCTCTGGCGGGTGTCGGTATCTTTATGAAGATTGTGTGGGCCATTGGATTTGGGGGATCTCTGGTGGGTGCAGATCTTTAAGTAGGCTGTGTGGCCAGACTACTCACCTTGTAGTCCATCTGTTCAGAGCAGTTGAAGACGTACACCATGATGCCAAGTGCTCGGCCCAAGTCTTTGGTGGTTTCGGTCTTACCAGTACCGGCTGGTCCGGCAGGGGCTCCACTCATGGTGAGATGAAGGGATTGGGTCAATGTGATGTAACATCTGCAATGCACAAGGTTACGGAGTCACTGCTGTATACAGTCATACAGTTTATATCTGGACTGATGTACGGATGGTCATTCCTGTGAATGGACGCCACATGTATGACATTTGCCATGCAGCTGCGGCTTCCCCAGGGCAAAATGGATGGGGGTGCTGGAAGCAGATGCTGTGTAAAAATCCCCTCCATCAGATAAGGGCTGGAGAGAAGAAAGCTCTTAGTGCGGTAGGGATCCCTTTCTCCCACATAACTTGGACGGCACAGCTCTGCAGTTCTGGCACACTGTCACATACCTGTCTGTAAGAGGAGTGATAACGAGCCGGGGAGTGTTGCCAAGATACTCATAAGAGTAGAGGAACTGGGCGTCACAGATGTTGGCAAAGCAATGCTTCTTGTCATCGTCCCAGCGGTGCCGGAGCTGCGACAGCCACACGAAAGCCTGGGCATTGTCAACCTTTGAAACGAGGACATGGACACGTGGGTTAAGCTCTGTCTGTAAAAATGACGCCTAAAGCAGCCATACACATCCTGGCATGACCTCTCTGGGTGGCTGTAGCGAAGCAGATGCCACGACTGGACAATGCTCACAGCAGACTCCGGGAATATTAAATAATTGCATCCCGGGCCTTAGAGGTGAGCGCTAAGCAAACCCCTGTCCATGTTCTATACGGATGGCACTGGTCAGAGCGAGCTGTGCGACAATGTATGGCCCGCGGTCTTCGAGGGATTCCATATATTACACATGGGTAACGCGTGAACACGCCGAAGACCGATCGATAACAAACCTTGCAGGTAAACCTAGGAGCGAGCTTACCTTCTGTGCAATTATCTTAGAGACCACGTCTCGGGCGTGAACGTCGATGGTACAGATTGTCATGATCTTCTGCCTGTCCCCCTGGGACAGTTGGCCGATCAGCATAGTGATGAGGGTGTTCAGCTGGTTGACTTGCTTCTTGTAATACTCCTTCATGGCGTTCTCATAGCCTTCCTCCAGACGAGAAAAGGAGATGCCAACCTCAGTGGTCCACCAAATCTGAGTGCAGGTAAGCGCCACCTGGAAGGGACAATGACACCTATAAGACCCACCGGCTGACTTGGGTGAAAGCCTTGGATCCAGTGCAATGTGCAGCCATCTTTCAATGGGAAGTGAGGATGCCCAGCAGACATGAACGTGAAACCGTCATCTGTAACCGTGACATTCTACAGTGCATCCTCTGGGCAGTTGTCCTACTTACCTGGGCTGGATAGTCAAACAGCCATTGCTCCCTGGGCTTCTCCTCATACGCAGTGACGGCTTCGGTCATTTCATGCCTGACGGTGGCCCTCATGGAGTCCAGCACCCGATTCAGCCAGGTTTCCACCTGAAGACACATAGTAAAAAACGACTCATTCATGGGCGTAATTTATCATCCGTTCCTGCAGTGAATTCCATCAAAGTGACATCGGATTACCCATGTACATCATTTCCATGTACCGATCGGTTCATTAAGCAGCATCGCAGAGCGCTGTCATCTGCGGAGCCTCACAATGCTTTGGGACAATGCATTTCTCACAGCTAATTAGAAAGTGACATCGTTTGTCACCTGCTAATTAGTTGGGGGAGCAGCGCTGACAACCCCGGATAAACAGCGTTTTCATATCCCGTATTCACAGAGCACTTGTTACCACAGAACGTGAGCGCAGCGGCTCAATCAGCTGGAAACTGAACAGCTTGGAGCGCTGCGCGTCAGTCAGTCCTAGTCATGAACCAGGAGGCACAGGATGAACAGACCCAGAGAAACGACTCGGTATCTCCGCCATCACTGAGGGATTCGTCAGCTCACCTGGCCGCTGCAGTCACAAGGCTCGTTGAACGTGACGTATTCGTCCTCCTTGCTGTACATGCCGAGGCCGGTCTTGGACTCTCCATCTTTGAATTTCATCTTTGCCATGTTGTCGAACAGTTTGGAGAGATGGCGCATGACCTGCAGTGAATACAGCGCGGATACGGTGAGAACGCAGCACGATGTGCACAACTTCTCTATTGTGCTCTACCATGAAATCACAAGGCGAGACGTTACTGACACAGAAGGTGGCGCGTCAGCTCCAGGGATGGAGCACAAATACCATGAAGGAGGCCGTCCGCCGACCCAGACAGGAGCACTGATGAGAGGATTTCCCAGATTCAGACAAAAAAAAGCTGGAGAGGCTGGAATGTCTCCAGTAACGAATCACTCGATTATCCATCTTCAGTGAGGGACCTGGGGGTCAACTACCAGTCATCCATGATATGGGTCTAATTTAAAGGGAGTCTGTCACCTAAAATCACCATTGTAGAACACCAACATCAGGATTTCCGTTCCCCATATTATAATGTTACCGTTCATCCTGCTGCCCATCGCCTATTTTCTCAGAAAAACACTTTTATTCCATATGATAATCAGCTTCTAAAGGAGCCCAGGGGCGGTGTTCATGCGGCCGGTGCCCATGGCCCTCGGCGCTTTTCAAACCAATCACCTCCCCTTTAACCCCTCTGGCCCGCCCTAGGTTCTTCTGATTACCTCCTCTCTTCAGTGAGAAATCCAGCGCCTGCGCTGTTCAACAGAATCTCCGAGTCTGCGCACAGGATTACCCATGATGGGCAGAGGCACTAGAGCGTTTAACGCGCTTGCGCCGGGATCTGGGATGTACAGGCCGGCGCATGCGCACTTAATGCTCTGGTGCCTCTGCCCATCATGGGTAATCCTGTGCGCAGACTCGGAGAGTCTGTTGAACAGCGCAGGCGGTGGATTTCTCACTGAAGGGAGGAGGTAATCACTATAGACTCGGAGAGTCAATTTGCGGAACGGAACGCGGCCCATTATAGAGATGCCTATTCTTGTCCGCATAACGGACAAGAATAGGACATGCTCTATTTTTTTTGCGGGGGCACGGAACGGAGCAACGGATGCGGACAGCACACGGAGTGCTGTCCTCATCTTTTGCGGCCTCATTGAAGTGAATGGGTCCGCGGCCGGCGAACTCCGAACAACGGCCGTGTGCATAAGGCCTAATTCTCAGTCCACCACAGTAACATTGCCGTGTGGTGCTGCCTCCCGTTGTTTTCTGCTGCAGTTCACGAGCCGGCAGATAAATGCAACCGGCACGGTGTTCGGAAGGCCTCTGACGCCCACTCACGGTTACGCTCGTTCCATGTGAGCTAAGCAGTGAGTGGATCCGAGGCATTCAAATTGAAAAACCGCAGCAGTGCGGCAGAAACTGTGCAAGAGTACATAGTGGATTTTCACAGCGTCAAAATCCGCAGTGTGAATGTACTCTGAGACAGTTAGAGGTAAAGTGCTGCAACGGAAAGGACACACCCCTGCGTTATGATAGGGAGAGAGCTGCAGCAGAATGGACATGCCGCCCCTGAGGTGTGATAAGGAAAGAGCTACAACAGAAAAGACACACCCCCTGAGCTGTGATAGGGAGAGAGGTGCAGTAGAAAGAACATACCTGAGAGCTGTAATAGGGAGAGAGCTGCAGCAGAAAGGACACACCCATCCCACCTCTGTGATCCACACCTATCTCTACAAGAAAGCTCCCAAACAGAATGAGAGCGCATGCGTGGCAGCTCACCATTCATTTCCATAGGAGTGCTGAAAATAGCTGAGCGATGGCTATTTCCGGCAGTTTCACAAAAGTAAATGGAGCAGTCGCTGCGCTTGCGCAGTCTGCTCTCCGTTCACTGCTATGGGACTTCCGAAGATAACCGAAAAAGCTTGGCTATTTCTGGTGCCCTCATAGAAATGAATGGTGGGCAGTCGCACAAGCGGGGTCCACTCTCCTCTTTGGACACCCAGGGGTGGGACCCGCACCTATCTGACATTGGTAGCTGGAGGTGAGAGAGCCCCTTTATGAACGAGGTAGCTGTTTTACTGGGGAACCTTAACTATTATAGGCTCCTCATTTATATGTTAATCGGCGGCCATGTTCTCGGGACTCCTATACTGAATTTGGTCAGGCGGGGAGACTCACAAGTTGTGGACTGGTTCCGTTTGACAAGATGTCCAGTAAATCAGCGGAGGATATGAAGTAAAATCTGGGGAACGCCAGCCTCTTGGTGTCCAGGTATTCCGCCAAAGCTTTTTCACATAGAGACAACCTAAGAGAACATGAAGAGCGGTAAATTCAGTGATTCTATGGAGGAGAAGAAGAAGGGTGACGTCTCGTACACGGGTCTTAAAGGGGTTGTCCCGCGAAAAATATTCTACAGTTTTCAACCCAGCAACTGGATCTGAATAATTTTGTTATTGCATGTAATTAAAGATTTAGCACAGCCAGTGAGTTATTCAATAAAATCTATCTGTATAGCGCCACCTGCAGTTAGTTTTTTTCATATTTCTTTGACCTGCTCACTGAGATGGCCGCACATGCTCAGTTTCATCTTTCAACTGCCTCCTGAGCTGTGATAGGGAGAGTATAGACACGCCCCCTGAGCTGTGATAGGTAGAGCTGAGACCCACCCCCTGAGCTGTGATAGGGAGAGCTGAGACACGCCTCCTGAGCTGCAGCAGAAAAGACACTCCCCTGAGCTGTGATAGGGAGAGCTGAGACACACAGATGCAGATATTACCTTCCCTGGATATCCTCCAGCTTGTCGTACAGCCCCGGCTTGTTGGTGGCCTCCACGACGTTCGGAGTCCCTTTAGCGTCTTGAGCCAACTCTTTGAAATCTGTGTCAATGCCTTCGAATCTCTTGGAGTCCTGGAAAGGATTATAAGAAGCTTTAGTGCTGGCTAGAATATGCAGCAGTGTTACTATGTTGGGGGCTCGGTCAGGCCTGGCTTCTGAAATTCACTGACAGCAAGCACTGGAAATGGTGAGGAATTAAAATGGAAAATGTATTAGTATTAGAATGTGATGCACAGATAAAAAGATGAAGTATATGTATAGAAGATGTCACCGGTGCAGGCTCTGATGCTGAGGGGAGAGTACTCGCTGACAGGCTGCAGAGCGTTCCTCCGCATCTTCAGTGTCTCTTATCTGCTTGATGTCAACACGTTTCCTGCTTACAGAGATTTTATTACGCTCCTCCGCTGCGCTAAGCGCCAGTTTATAACACTTTATAACACTTCTGGCTGCTGCTTCACAAGACAAAATGATGGAATTTGTAAGTTTTCAGCAGAAGCCGCGGCTTGTAGTGACTTCTCTACAGCACGTGAAATAACCCTGGGAGAATGTGTAGATTCTATCTTAGGGAGGCTGCTCCCCACCCAGGATCTGAAAGAACGGCTCAGAGACCGTGTCCCCAAGAAGAGACAGCAGAATGTAAAAACTAAGAGGGTCACTTATTAAGGCGTTTTAGACGCCAGTCTTAATAAGCCCTATACCTGGCGGGGGATCCTCCGAAGTTATGAAGAGGCGCAGGCCTCTACGTAACTTCGGCACATCCACCACCGGTCTAAATGTTAGACTGCTTCCTTGCTGTCTTAAATTTCGACCATTTTGTACGCCTAAAAAAGGCGTAGAAAATTATAAATGAGACGGGCCTGGCCGCCTGTCCCCTTCCCCAGCGCGCCCCCTTTTTTAGACCTGGTGAGCGGGGGAAAAGTTGCAGATTTTGGTGCAAATACCCTTTGCGCTGCAATCTGCGACAGATATGCGTCAGTATTTCTGATAGTAAATGACCTCCTAAGACGTTAAGATGTAGTAGTCTTAAGACATCAGCTAGCTGTATCTATGGGGGGAAAAGAGGAAACTTAAATGGAGATTTCTCATACGTATGGACACAGGCTTGACCATGGATTTGGCCCCAGCTCGGCGTTGCAAGGGGGCGTCCGTTTTCCAGATGCTTGGTAATCGGCTGATTTCCATTGATCCGACGTGGTTCTACAGCGTCGGATCTGGCAGGGGCATCGCCGGGGCCACGTATAATTGGGGTCCCGGCTTATTTGAGGCCCAGCCGGCTTCTTATTCCCCAGCAGGCATCTTAGTTCGGCAGGGGACGGCGCGCTGTGCAGTGGCGGCGAGTGGGTAAAAGGGGGGACGTGGTCAGAGTCTGTTAGGGCCCGCCCAGAGGACTGGAGTCTTTTTGGGGGCAGGGCTTGAGTTCTCCCTGCTCCAACACCGGCAGTTGTGTGTGGTTTGAAGGAGGACTGCTGGCTCTGCCCACTTCCGCTTTTTAAAGGCTCCTACGGCGGGACGCTGATCGGTCACTCGTGGAGGGACACAGAGCTGTTCTCCTTCTTACAGGGTCTAACCTTCCCCCTCTTCCTCTTTACGGGTGGCAGAGGTTGTCAGATGCGGATTTTGTCTCTCCTGTCAGTCATCTAAACTGTCCTCCATGGTGGACAATTTTATTATGTCGGTTACTGAGACGTTGCAGGTTGAGGACCCTGCACCTTCATCTGCCAGCTCGGGTTTTTCCTTTAGAAGGTCCCGTCTCTTGCATAAGTGTTTCCCCAACCACCAGAAGTTTTATTCCTCTCGGGACAAGGAGTGGAATTTTCCTGATAGACTGTTTTGCCAAAGCGCTTAAACGTCCTTTACCCATTTCCGGAGAATTTGACCAGGAAATGGTCGCCCTCACCTATAGTTGATCCGCCAGTTTCCTGCTTGGCTAAGCATACTAGCTTGCCAATGGCTGATGGGGCTTCTTTCTCTGACATCAGGGATAAGAAACTGGAAGCATTTTCAAAGTCTTTCTTTGAGGCAGTGGGCACAGCACTGCAGCCGGTATTTGCCTCGACATGGGTGAGCAAGGCAATGGGGGAGTGGGCAAATAATTTACGTCAGGATCTCGACTCGGGAGTCCCCTCGGGGGAACTAGCAGATATGGTCTTGCAGCTCTCTCCTGCCAGTGTGTATATTTATGAAGCATCTTTGGACGCAGTCAGGCTTATGGCTTGTTCGTTTGCCCTGTTGGCGGCTATCTGCCGTACCCTATGGCTCTCCTGCTGGGCGGGGGTTTTAATCCAATCTCCCGAAAAAGAGGAGACGGACTGTCCTGTGCTGGACAGCAAGGCACTCAACTGTTTTCTTTGCGTTCGCAGTTTCCAGATGGAGTCCCTGAGATCAATCATTGCGTCCATGGAACCGGGGGAATACCTGTCTTCGATAGACATAGATTTCTCCAGTTTGCAGTGGGTCTATTTCACTTCCAGTTTGTAGCCCTCCCATTCGAAGGTTCTGGCGGCAGTCATAGCCCTGCTCCATGCCAGGGGGATCGTGGTGTTCCCTTACTTAGACGACATCCTGGTGAAGGGTCCGTCATTCCGGGTGATGGGGGATAGCCTGAGCATAGCTCTGGACAACCTGAAACACTTTGGTTGGATCCTGGACAGGCAGAAGTCCTGTCTTTATCCAACGAGGCGGCTGACTTATCTGGGCATGGTGCTCGACACATGTCAGGCCAAGGTGTTCTTGCTACCAGAGAAGCTATCCGCTCTCCGTCTTCAGGTTCTTCTCTTGTTGAGGCCATGTCCTATTCCCATTCAGGCTCTGGCTCACATGGTCTCTGCCTTCGAAGCGGTTCCCTATGCTCAGTTCCATACCAGAAATCTTCAACGAGCCATTCTGTCCAGCTGGGACCGTTCCTCAGCCTCCCTAGATCAGCCCCGGCGTCTTGCTGCCCCGCAGATTCTGCGGGGCCCTCAGATGGTGGTTGGTCTCTCCAATGTTGACATCGGGCCACTCGTTCCTTCATCTCCGGTAGACGGTGTTAACAACGGACGCAAGCCTCAGGGGTTGGGGGAGAGTGTTGAAGAATCTCTGTTCAAGGAGTATGGTCAAGGGAGGAACGCTCCCTTCCAATCAATGTTCTGGAGTTGAGGGTGAATCGTCTCTCTCTGCGACATTGGGTCGATCATCTCAGGGGTCTCCAGTTCGGGTTCAGTCCGACAACTCCTCGGCGGTGGCATACCTCAATCACCAGGGCGGCACCCGGAGCCCGCCAGCCATGGCCGAGATGGCACTGATTCTCAACTGGGCGGAGAAACATGTTCCGGCGCTGTCGGCAGTTCACATTCCCACTGTCGACAACTGGATTGCAGACTTCCTCAGCCAGGAGCGTCTCGAACCCAGCGAGTGGGCTCTTCACCCGCAGCTCTTTCAAGCCATCTGCGAGAGGTGGGGTCGACTGGACAAGGATCTAATGGCCTTCCACTTCAACAACAAGGTCGAGGACTTTGTTGCACGGTCCAGGAACCCCAGGGTCCTGGCGTGCGATACACTGGTGATTCCGTGGAGGCAGTTCAAGTAACACGTTTCCTTACGTGTTCCCGCCTCTTCCTCTCATTCCGCGTCTCCTCTGGAAGATCAGGTCCGAAGGACTGCCTGTTATTCTCGTGGCCCCCGATTGGCAGCGCCAGGTGTGGCACGCTTCTCTAGTCACTCTTCTCACTGACCAGCCGCCCTCTTCCCGAATCTACTACCGGACTTGGAAGTCCTACTTTAGTTGGTGTGAGCGGCTTCAGCTGTCTCCCGTTCAGTTCTCCTTGCCACGTCTCTTGTCTTTTCTGCAGGCGGGCATGGACTTGGGGCTGGCTCTCAGCTCCCTCATTGGGCAAGTTTCATCTCTCTCTATTCTTTTTCAGCAGGATTTGGCTTTGCTTTCGGTGGTTCTGACTTTTCTGCAGGGGGTGGTGCATGCTGCTCCCCCTTTCCGCCCTCTGTTGGATCCTTGGGATCTTAATCTAGTGCTCAACACTCTCCAGTCTTCTCTGTTTGAGCCTCTGCAGCAGGTGTCGCTTCACTTCCTGACCTACAAGGTGGCATTTTTGGTGGCTATCACCTCTATCTGTAGGGTTTTGGAACTCGCGGCTCTGTCATGTCGATCGCCTTTTCTGGTCCTCCATCAGGATAAGGAAGTCCTTCGTCCAGTTCAGGCCTTCCTTCCAAAGGTGGTCTTGGCATTTCATCTAAATGAGGAGATTATTCTCCCTTCATTTTGTCCGGACCCGGCTCATCCTTGGGAGAGGTTGCTCCACACTCTGAATTTGGTACGGGCCGTTTACGTCTATCTGTCACAGACAGCGTCTTTTCGGCGGACGGATTTCCTGTTTGTGATTTCGGAAGGGCCGAGACGAGGACTTCCATTTCCCAATGGATTCTTTTGGCCATTGTGGAAGCGTACCGCGTTAAGGACCAGGCCCCACCCTTCCAGGTGACTGCTCATTCGGCTCGGGCAGTGGGGGCCTCTTGGGCGGTGCATCATGGGGCTTCGGCCCTTCAGGTATGCAAGGCGGTAACCTGGACGTCTTTGAACACCTTTTCTAAGTTTTACAGGGTGCACACCTTTGCGTCGGCTGACGCATCTCTGGGGCGTAGAGTTTTGCAGACGGCAGTTTTCTGATTGGCAGGAGGGTTCTTTGTTATGCCCACCCTGGGGACTGCTCTGTTCCACGGTCAAGTTTGTGTCCCCCAATGATACGGATGTGAAAACTAGTTTTTTGTACTTACCGTAAAATCTGTTTCTCTTCCGTTCATTGGGGTACACAGCTCCCACCCATTCTTTGTTTATGGGCCTCTTCGGGCCTGTGTAGTGCTGGGTTTGTACATACTTTGGTTTTCCTGTTTTGTCTTACTCCTCCTACTGCTTTTGCCCTAACTGATTTAGCTTAGTCCTTGTAGTAAGGGAATAGCTGAAGGGGAGGAGCTTACACTTTTTTTGTGCTTACTGTCCGTCTCCTAGCTATACCCATGGTCAAGCCTGTGTCCCCCAATGAACAGAAGAGAAAAAGATTTTACAGTAAGTACAAAAATCTAGTTTTATGAATCCTACACTGGAGGACCTTCTAAGAGGTGACAGACTGAAAGGTATATAGTGGAAGGAGCAGGGTCCTCCCAGCAGCACAGAGGATTTCAGGAGAGGAGTGAGCTAATCCTGTGGAGGTCACAGACTGAGGGTTACATAGTGGAAGGAGCAGGGTCCTCTCAGCAGCACAGAGTATTTCAGAGAAGGAGTGTGCTGATCCTGTGGAGATCACAGGCTGAGAGTTACATAGTGGAAGGAGCTGGGTCCTCCCAGCAGCACAGAGGATTTCAGGAGAGGAGTGTTCTGATCTTGTGGAGGTCACAGGCTGAGAGTTACATAGTGGAAGGAGCTGGGTCCTCCCCGCAGCACAGAGGATTTCAGGAGAGGAGTGTGCTGATCTTGTGGAGGTCACAGACTGAGGGTTACATAGTGGAAGGAGCAGGGTCCTCCCAGCAGCACAGAGGATTTCAGGAGAGGAGTGCGCTGATCCTGTGGAGGTCACAGGATGAGAGTTACATAGAGGAAAGAGCAGGGTCCTCCCAGCAGCACAGAGGATTTCAGGAGAGGAGTGTGCTGATCTTGTGGTGGCAGTGACCTGTCCTCATGTAATATTTTTTTTCAGAATGTGAAGGTTAGTGTCATGATGTGAAGAGGGGGGGGAGTTTCAGGCTGAGCATTAAATAGAAGAAGTAGGGTCATTGCCATAAGCACAGAGTATTTCAGCAGAGGCGGGTTCATCTTGTGGTTAGAGGTGACCCGTCATAAGCATATGGGTACACACTACATGACTACTTACCTCAGGAAGTTGTGCTCGAATGTCATCTGAACCTATGAAAATGCTCTCTAGATGAGACCAGGTGCGCTGAACTTCAAACCAGATGGAGATGACAGAATCAGCCGTGGACAGCTTCTTCTGCCAGTCTGACACTTCTTCTAAGAAGAAGGCAATGTACTTGGAGGTCATCAGATTCTGGAGCTGAACTTGATTGTCTTCCAAGGTCTCAATTAGCTCCTCGTCTGATTTGATCAAGGGCACGTTTGTCCTGGGGTGAGGTTCGTACTGAAAGTTCATTCCACTCCAGGTGGTATCGAGCTCCTTCAGCACCTTCTCCATGCCCATCTCTTTCACAGCTTTGTCCACAATGCCACGTACTTCATCCTCAAAGTTATGGAGGTTGAGTTTTAGTAGGTCGGCAAGAGTGGTGTCTTCATCCATAGTGAAGCGGACGCCGGTGGCTTGCATGAGTTGACTCCAGTGTCTTTCGCGGATGGCTGGATTCTGAAGTTCTGCCACGGCCCTTAAAGACGTCAATATGTTTTTAACTTGGTTGTCAAGCCCTCCGAAAGCATCCCATGCCCTCATCTCCTTGTCCAGGTTTCGGATGTCCTTTGCAAACTTCTTACACTCCAGATCCATGTTCTCCACGTTGATCTCTCTCCATCTGGTTGTTTGCCAGTCATTCATACTGGATGTCACCAGGGTGATCATGTCCCAGAGCTCCTTGAGCAGACAGACTTCCTTCCTACATTGCTTCAATTGCTTGTAGTCTGGAACGCTGACTTCAAATAAGGCTGCGGACTCATATGTTGAGGCCATGGTGGTCCTCCATTTGTTTTATTTCCATATGTTTGAGGTTAAGTGTCTGGTATGGAGAGATGCTGTCAAATCTGGAAAAAAATGGAGACTTTGTAAGTGGTTTTAGAACAGTGACTCTCCAGCTGTTGTTGTCAGGGCATGCTGGGGGGCCACTGGTTGGAGACAACTGGACTATATCTGAGACAAGATCTGAGGATGACTAGAAGTGGTGAACTAAGAAGAGATCCTGAGGAATAGGCATCTGCTATGCCCTCAGTGACCCTCTTTAGGCCCCTTTCACACGGGCGAGTTTTCCGCGCGGGTGCAATGCGTGAGGAGGACGCATTGCACCCGCACTGAATCCTGACCCATGAATGTTGGATGAAGGACCTGCCGTGATGTCACAGGATCACATGGGTCACATGGTCCACTCAAATGCTTCTATGATTGGACCATGTGACCCTGTGACGTCACCACAGGTCCTCAAGCATCCCAACCATCAAGAGAGAAAACGTTCTGGGGCTCTGCGCGTACAATGGGAGAAGGTAAGTTAACTCTTTATTATTTTTAACCCTCTAAAGCCCGGGGAACATTGCATTCTGTAATTAGAATGCGATTATTTTCCCTTATAACTATGTTATAAAGGAAAATAATTACATATACAGAATACTCATCTCGAAACCAGACTTCAGTGATGAAGTCTGACTTCGGGTCTGGGTACCAAGCATGCGGATTTTTTCACGCACGTGCTAAACGCACTACAAACGTTAGCACACGCGCGGAAAAATCGCGGCGATTCCCGCAACGCACCCGCCTCTTATCCGTGAAAGAGGCCTTAATCCCAGGAATGGAAAGCTTTGGTCCCCACTGTACACAGAGAAGAGGGGGCAGTATGTGGTCAAATGGAGAACCCCTTTAACTAAGGCAGGCCCGAATCAATATATACTGGAGGTGTGAACTAGACCATCCATAGTAAGGGTTTATTGAAAAGGCCTACAAGATTACAGGCCTTACCTGAAGGGAGCTTCCTTACGGAACTTCTCTCTAAAATGGTATTGCTCAACATCAAAGGAAGCGCAGCTCCGGCGGAGAAGTGTCACTTCATTGGCTTGCAGCGGTGCAACATGTTGCTTTACGGTAATGGCCATCTTCTTAATATTGTTCCACTTCTCTGGAAGTTCCTATAGATTAAATAAAAAGAAACAGGAAATAGGTGGATGCCCTCCATACTGGAACCCCCTGGTGAAGCTTCAATGGAAATTACATGGTCGCTGTGAAGCTAAGAATTCAGAAGACTTGGGACTGACCTCCAGCTGTTTGTAGACTTCCTCAGGGAGATCCTGCTCATAGACCTTCAGGAGCTCTATAGTCTGCTTCAAGGGTTCAAACAACTCATCGGTGCTGCTCTGACGATCCTTCACAGCCATTAAGTGACCCATTATTTCCACCAGACCATTGTAGTCTCCCTCATTCAGTTGCTTACTTAACCCATGTTCTGCCACCTTGATGAACTCCTCTAGATCGGCCAAACTGAGAAAAGAAACACAATATAAAAGAATACCTCCTTCTATTCCCACTTTACAGTATGTCCACCTATCAATACTATTTTACTATGAGTGCAGATTACATTTCTATAAAAAAAAATATTGATGAAAATACTTTGTATCACTTATCTTGTACTGGTTTCGTCCTGTATTATACTACAGAGCTGCACTCACTATTCTGCTGGTGGAGTCACTGTGTACATACATTACTTATCCTGTACTGATCCTGAGTTACATCCTGTATTATACTCCAGAGCTGCACTCACTATTCTGCTGGTGCAGTCACTGTGTACATACATTACTAATTCTGTACTGATCCTGAGTTACATCCTGTATTATACTCCAGAGCTGCACTCACTATTCTGCTGGTGCAGTCACTGTGTACATACATTACTTATCCTGTACTGATCCTGAGTTACATCCTGTATTATACTCCAGAGCTGCACTCACTATTCTGCTGGTGCAGTCACTGTGAACATACATTCCATTACTTATCCTGTACTGATCCTGAGTTACATCCTGTATTATACTCCAGAGCTGCACTCACTATTCTGCTGGTGCAGTCACTGTGAACATACATTCCATTACTTATCCTGTACTGATCCTGAGTTACATCCTGTATTATACTTCAGAGCTGCACTCACTATTCTGCTGGTTGAGTCAATGTGTACATTCATTACTTATCCTGTACTGATCCTGAGTTACATCCTGTATTATACTCCAGAGCTGTACTCACTATTCAGCTGGTGGAGTCACTGTGTACATTACATTACTTATCCTGTACTGATCCTGAGTTACATCCTGTATTATACTCCAGAGCTGCACTCACTATTCTGCTGGTGGAGTCACTGTGTACATTCATTACTTATCCTGTACTGATCCTGAGTTACATCCTGTATTATACTCCAGAGCTGCACTCACTATTCTGCTGGTGGAGTCACTGTGTACATACATTACTTATCCTGTACTGATCCTGAGTTACATCCTGTATTATACTCCAGAGCTGCACTCACTATTCTGCTGTTGCAATCACTGTGTACATACATTACTTATCCTGTACTGATCCTGAGTTACATCCTGTATTATACTCCAGAGCTGCACTCACTATTCTGCTGGTGGAGTCACTGTGTACATACATTACTAATCCTGTACTGATCCTGAGTTACATCCTGTATTATACCCCAGAGCTGCACTCACTATTCTGCTGGTGCAGTCACTGTGTACATACATTACTTATCCTGTACTGATCCTGAGTTACATCCTGTATTATACTCCAGAGCTGCACTCACTATTCTGCTGGTGCAGTCACTGTGTACATACATTACTTATCCTGTACTGATCCTGAGTTACATCCTGTATTATACTCCAGAGCTGCACTCACTATTCTGCTGGTGCAGTCACTGTGTACATACATTACTTATCCTGTACTGATCCTGAGTTACATCCTGTATTATACTCCAGAGCTGCACTCACTATTCTGCTGGTGCAGTCACTGTGTACATACATTACATTACTTATCCTGTACTGATCCTGAGTTACATCCTGTATTATACCCCAGAGCTGCACTCACTATTCTGCTGGTGCAGTCACTGTGTACATACATTACTTTACAGGTTTTTGCTGACATCAGATGACTGTACATATGTTGAACAAGCAGGAAATGCTGAGAGATTTCAGCTCTGAAGCCTGCAGAACGCTGAATGCAGCACTGGACTCCTATAATACAGGAGGTGGATTTAGCCGATGTGCAGGCGCTCTAATGGCGATTGCTCACCTGTTTGTTACGTGGTCAATAAGATGCTGCTTGAACATCAGACTCCACCTCTTGATGACATTAAGAAGGGCAGATTTGAAGGGATGGGCATCCACCCTCATCCAACAATCAAAGACATTGACCGGCTCCATCTGGTTGACCTCTTCATAGATCTTCTCATATGAGTCTATCTGTTCTCTGAACTGCAGTAAGGAGGGGGGTGTCTCTGGGACCCCGTCTTCAGCATGAGCTTCTATCTCCTCGGGGGTCAGTACGTGGCCGTAGAGGAGGAACTGGCGCATGAACTCCTTGCGGTCATCCACGTACAGGTAGGCATACTGGTCGAAGGAGTTTCGATATTCAGCGCACATGGACATTATGTTCTGGACACTTTCCATGAGGAAGTTACGCATGTCTGCCAGGTCCGCCATGTCTTCCATGTCTGCTTGGTAATTCGGGAAAGTGCTTGTCTTTGAGAGTCGAGGGACCAAAGAGGAAGTTCTGAAGATATCATTGATGAGGCCTTCTATGATGTCGTACAAGCCATCGCTGGTTCCAAGATCCAAGGAAGGTCGGAAGACCATGTCTGGGACTACCAGGTCTAAATGTACTTCAAATAAGGGAGCGAGGGCGGCCTTGGCATCTGTAAGGAAGAGGGTAGAAGGTGAGTGGAGAAGGCTGGGCTGCCTCTCTATTGAATAGGGCAGCAGACAGGGAACACTCTTTTGGCCTCCGTCAGGTTAATGGCTGAGTAGACATGTGATATATGCAGCGTGATAAAGACCCCCATGCACATTAGGCCAGCTGAACCTGCCTGATGTTGAGAGAGAGAAGGATCGGATTCATTGAGTTTTTCCATAAGTCATCACTAGAGGTGTCCGGCAGAGACTTTCTCCTCAACCCCCCCACCACCATTAAAAACCCATACACACTCAGCCTGAGTTGGGAAACTGATCGGCTGTTCCTGCAGCTGCTGGAAACCATAGAGTGGGCAGAAAGCTCCATCCATGGTGTAGTTTCCAGTGTGGAGCGTACTGCAGCTCTGAAATGAAGCTGAGCTGCAGTACCCAGTATGGCCACTACACAGGGTATGGAGCCTCATGCTGCCTTCAGGCTCTGTCCACTGTACAGCTTGGATCAGTGGGGGGTGTCAGGTGTCCAAACCTATTTCCACCCCTTTCTGAAATCTTTATGAGTTGTTGACCCCAAAATTTAGCCGCGCTAAATGTGTATGCGCCAAAAATATGTCCAAAAAGTGGTGCAATTTGGCACATCTAGGGTTCCTACATGTTTGACAATGGGGCGGGGCTTTTGGGAAAGAGAGCATGCCTAAAGATTTGCCACAATTCTGGCATAAAAATAAGCCAACGGGGCTTTTCCCATCACAACGATCACTGTTAAATCTGTTAATGATTTGACAGTGATCATTTTTATAAATACATTTTATTACCCAATTCCCACCCTTTTTAGTCCCCTCTTACCTAATTGTTGTCTTTCGTTTCCCCTGGTTACGGCCACCTCTTGCCTGTCAAATCCCATGGCCGCGCTTGTGCAGAAGACTGAAGATCTTCTCCCGGCCTGGCCGCGCGATGTCCTGAACACGCACGCCGCTGCGCATGCGCCATGATGACTTCTTCCTGGCTAGTATAGTACACAGCCGCGAACGCACACGACCGCTCTGTACTATACAGGCCAGGAATAAGTCACCATGGCGCGTGCGCGTTGAAGACAGCGCGCGGCTGGCCGGGAGAAGACGTCAATCAAGCTGACTGAGCCCGCCCAGCCGAATCCAGGAAGTGATGGGATAAGTATGATAACTGTTGATGGGACAACCCATCTTAAAAGGGGTCTTCCTACTAAATAGATGTAGGATGTGCCATCAATTTCAGATTAATCACTAAAATGAAGAGGCCGTGGTGCTTCTTGCATCCCCTTCAGTTCTGACTGGCCTCCTGAATAAAGCCATACGTGTCTGATGGGAGACACAGCGGGCCCCCCTCTTTCATATAGTTATGGCATACGTCATAAATGGATCTTTTAGGAAAGCCCTTCCTCGTACCCATGTTATCCAGGATGAACTTCAGGGAGCATTCAATAGCATTGAAGAAGCCGTCAAGAACCGTCTCGTCTATGTAATCGACATAAGCTTTCCACACGTCAGAGTTGGGGTCTGCGGAGAAGAGCTCCATGTTCTCCTGAAACAGAAAGTATGACAATCAGAGGGGATGGACGCTATTTACCACCGCGTCCCCCATGAGGGATGAGCGCCTGGAGGGACCCGTCAATGCATCTTCTCCATTAAAAATCATTATTTTTTACAACCTCCCACGAAAAATCACCTGCAGGAGGCTGAACGGCTTTGTCGTAATTGAATTTCATACTTCAGAACCTACATAGTCCCCAGATCACATAATAACCCCGTATATTCCTGCGAGGAGGCCGCTGGTGTAATATCTCCTGGTAATGATTTGTATACTTGCAGGAAATAATCACATTCAAGTGCTTCTTCTCTGTTAAAAAGCTATTCCGGGAGCCCCTCATTTCTTGTTCATGAACATTCCCCTGCGCAGGTGACGCATGGCACTGTGCATCCTTGATGACATCACCACAAATGACCACTATGGCGGACGATCGCTGCTCGCCACAGAGGCCTCCCCATGGCTCGGCCGACTTTACCTGCACTAGTTGGTGAATTTTGGTGCCAGACTCCCGGATGAGGTTATATCTCTTCTCCAGGCGCTCGCTCCGATCGTCCAGGTTAAGGAGAGTGTCTTTCTTGCCATCTTTCCTCTCAAATATGGGCAGCACCCAGGTCTTCATGACGGACTGGATTTCCTCCACGTTGTCTCGGGCCTTCTGCACCCTTCTCTCCAGGTCGTGGACGCTATCTCTAACTTGCTGGATATAATCCCAAACTCCTTCACAAAGAGACAGAAGGATACAGAGATGTGTAATGAATGATCATGTCTGTAGGCTACACTTTATCGTAACAGTCAAGCTCCTGTAATCCAGAAACCGTCCCGCACAGGAGTGTACTGTGATCAGACATGATAAATTCCCTTCCCTTCACACGACTGTCCACTTAGGACAGGTCATCGGGGGTCATCGCCTATAAGCTGTTTGAAGGTGCCTCAATGCTCACATGAACGCTGTGGCTCTTCATGGGTCTATCCACCTACATAGGGTTGAATTGGATAAAGCTGCAATACCCTGCACCACTGCCCCCAAGGAGGCAGACCAAGCACCGCCTGCCCGTTCATACAGCTGATCACTGGGAGTGCCAAGAGTTGGACCCCCACCAATCTCATATTAATGTTCTTTACTAAGGATATACTGATCCCGGAAAACTTCTTTAAATGATAAAATTATTACTGCCTGCAACAACCACAAGGGGGAGCTCACTGCATCTACATTTATACATCTCCTAGTAGTTCACTCGATATCAGATCTGTCTTCAGTAGTCGTCTAAACTCCCCCTAGTGGTGGCTGCAGACAGCGGAAAGCGGGTGCTCAGAAAAACAAACCCCGACCTCTCAAGAAGTGGATATTCACCCTAATAAATTTAAAGGTTATAAAATAATAAACATTTTTTCACATGACCATACCGTGTGCTTTCCAGTTTAGGGTATCTTCTGCTGATTTTAAGCGGATATCTATGTCCCTGAGCTGCCCTTCCACCAGGGGGAACTCCACCTCTAGGATGGTGCTTAAAACCTTGTTGTACCAGTTGGTGGTCAGTTCCAGGTTTGCAGTGCACTGTCTGTAGGACTCTTTGGAAGAGAAGATGTCTTCGGCCTCCTTTGGTATGGTTTCCATGTGAAGTGTTTGCAGGTATTTCACTTCTCGCAGCACAGACACCAGCTGTATAAGAGGGACAGTAAGATGTAAAGATGGCGGCTTAGATTTTATTAGATCGGGTCCACAGTCCCACGCCCGGAAATTACCTGCGGGTCAAAATTGACGTTGATGAGCCTGGAACCTTCATCGCGTGAAATGAGAGGCCGCATGAGGTTATACTGAGATCTCTCCGATACCGTCTGGCACCATTCTGCATACAGCTTCTCTATGTACCTGGAGTAAAGGAGACAAGTGGATATGAGCCGAGCCTGTCATACATTTCTGGTAAATCCGGTCTCAAAAGTCTCATCTGATAAGTTCTATGAGAACAAGGGGCGGCGATTTTCAAAAAGCTTGTAAAAAATGTTCTGATTATAATTGAAAACTACAATAAAAACAATATTAATAAAAAGTTCTATAAGACTCAGTAACCAGGGAAATATTCTGATATATCACCGGCCTCCAGTCTCATTCCATTAGAGAGCAGATAGGTATAGTGACTGCAGCTCAGCTACACTGCCTAATGGAATCTGAAACCCTCTGTGCTGCTGGGAGGACCCTGCTCCTTCCACTATGTAACTCTCACCCTGTGACCTCCACAGGATCAGCACACTCCTCTCCTGAAATCCTCTGTGCTGCTGGGAGGACCCTGCCCCTTCCTCTATGTAACTCTCATCCTGTGACCTCCACAAGATCAGCACACTCCTCTCCAGAAATCCTCTGTGCTGCTGGGAGGACCCTGCTCCTTCCTCTATGTAACTCTTATCCTGTGACCTCCACAAGATCAGCACACTCCTCTCCTGAAATCCTCTGTGCTGCTGGGAGGACCCTGCCCCTTCCTCTATGTAACTCTCATCCTGTGACCTCCACAAGATCAGGACACTCCTTTCCTGACATCCTCTGTGCTGCTGGGAGGACCCTGCTCCTTCCACTATGTAACTCTCATCCTGTGACCTCCACAAGATCAGGACACTCCTCTCCTGAAATCCTCTGTGCTGCTGGGAGGACCCTGCTCCTTCCTCTATGTAACTCTCATCCTGTGACCTCCATAAGATCAGCACACTCCTCTCCTGAAATCCTCTGTGCTGCTGGGAGGACCCTGCTCCTTCCACTATGTAACTCTCAGCCTGTGACCTCCACATGATCAGCACACTCCTCTCCTGAAATCCTCTGTGCTGCTGGGAGGACCCTGCTCCTTCCTCTATGTAACTCTTATCCTGTGACCTCCACAAGATCAGCACACTCCTCTCCTGAAATCCTCTGTGCTGCTGGGAGGACCCTGCTCCTTCCTCTATGTAACTCTCATCCTGTGACCTCCACAAGATCAGCACACTCCTCTCCTGAAATCCTCTGTGCTGCTGGGAGGACCCTGCTCCTTCCTCTATGTAACTCTCAGTCTGTGACCTCCACAAGATCAGCACACTCCTCTCCTGAAATCCTCTGTGCTGCTGGGAGGACCATGCTCCCTCCACTATGTAACTCTCATCCTGTGACCTCCACAAGATCAGCACACTCCTCTCCTGAAATCATCTGTGCTGCTGGGAGGACCCTGCTCCTTCCTCTATGTAACTCTCAGCCTGTGACCTCCACAAGTTCAGCACACTCCTTTCCTGAAATCATCTGTGCTGCTGGAAGGACCATGCTCCTTCCTCTATGTAACTCTCAGCCTGTGACCTCCACAAGATCAGCACACTCCTCTCCTGAAATCCTCTGTGCTGCTGGGAGGACCCTGCTCCTTCCTCTATGTAACTCTCAGCCTGTGACCTCCACAAGATCAGCACACTCCTCTCCTGAAATCCTCTGTGCTGTTGGGAGGACCCTGCTCCTTCCTCTATGTAACTCTCAGCCTGTGACCTCCACAAGATCAGCACACTCCTCTCCAGAAATCCTCTGTGCTGCTGGGAGGACCCTGCTCCTTCCTCTATGTAACTCTCAGCCTGTGACCTCCACAAGATCAGCACACTCCTCTCCTGAAATCCTCTGTGCTGCTGGGAGGACCCTGCTCCTTCCACTATGTAACTCTCATCCTGTGACCTCCACAAGATCAGCACACTCCCCTCCTGAAATCCTCTGTGCTGCTGGGAGGACCCTGCTCCTTCCACTATGTAACTCTCATCCTGTGACCTCCACAAGATCAGCACACTCCTCTCCTGAAATCCTCTGTGCTGCTGGGAGGACCCTGCTCCTTCCACTATGTAACTCTCAGTCTGTGACCTCCACAGGATCAGCACACTCCTCTCCTGAAATCCTCTGTGCTGCTGGGAGGACCCTGCTCCTTCCACTATGTAACTCTCATCCTGTGACCTCCACAGGATCAGCACACTCCTCTCCTGAAATCCTCTGTGCTACTGGGAGGACCCTGCTCCTTCCACTATGTAACTCTTATCCTGTGACCTCCACAAGATCAGCACACTCCTCTCCTGAAATCCTCTGTGCTGCTGGTAGGACCCTGCTCTTTCAACTATATAACTCTCAGATAGATAGATAGACAGACAGACAGACAGACAGATAGATAGATAGATAGATAGACAGGTAGATAGATAGGTAGATAGATAGATAGATAGATAGCTCCCCCATGTGGACATCACTGGCCAGAACACTTCTGCCCTGGAATAAATCCTGACTTTGTGTCTATCGGACTGGAGCGTCTGCCATTGATCTAGAGCTGTAATTACGATTCCTCGTCCTGCTCTGAGCCCAATTAACAAGCTCGTCTTATATCAGGCCTCGGACTTCACGCGAGTCTCCGGAGGACATGGCCGCTCTTTGTAGAGAAGCAATTAAACCTGATAAACTGCATTTTGTGCTGTATGTAGGGAAAGAGCGGGGCCCTCGGTGTATGCAGGCGCTCTGCGCGGCGGTGCATCTGCTGCTGCCTCTGAAGGGCATTCAGCAGGTGAAAGAAAAACAGAAAGGCCCGGAGACCTCAGTCATCAAAAGACCCCTCCGGCCTTCAGTTACCAACCAGAATGGTCGCCATTAGGCACGACTCATCAAGGTTAAAATATTTCTAGCTATTTAAAATCTACATTGAGGAATGAGTAGACCTGGGTGGCAGCCATATTGGTTACCACCCACCTTTCCTGAAGTTAGGCTGAAATCTCGTGCCAGCATTACAACCCATAGTGGAGCCGGGGGCATACATCACACTTACTGGTCCAGGAGAGCCATCATCTCCTCGTACTTCTGCTTCATCCTGCTCCCGTCCTCAGACTCCATGCACCTGATAAAATATGTTATTCATGTTGTCACCAAGAAGGACCCATGTGATGGTTCATATCATTCATCAGCAGTCCCCAGTATCAACCAGTCAGATAATTCCCAATGGGAAGTGAAGCCGGAGTGTTACTGGTTGCACTGGTTCTCATACATGCATGGCAGAGGACACAGCGAGACTCACGGGTGCGTGATGTGGTGGAAGTTGCTGTATGGCGTCTGCAGCCTCTCTCTCAGCTCTTTAGCCCAGTTCAGATTCCCGGACACGGCAGGCATGTTCTTGTTTATCTGTGGATATCCTGCACGAGAATAATGACAAATATACGATGTATAGAAGGCACTATGGCTGGTACTGTATAGAAGGCACTATGGCTGGTACTGTATAGAAGACAATATGGCTGGTACTGTATAGAAGACACTATGGCTGGTACTGTATAGAAGGCACTATGGCTGGTACTGTATAGAAGGCACTATGACTGGCCCTATATAGAAGGCACTATGACTGGCCCTATATAGAAGGCCCTATGACTGGTACTGTATAGAAGGCACTATGGCTGGTACTGTATAGAAGACACTATGGCTGGTACTGTATAGAAGGCACTATGGCTGGTACTGTATAGAAGGCACTATGGCTGGTACTGTATAGAAGGCACTATGGCTGGTACTGTATAGAAGGCACTATGGCTGGTACTGTATAGAAGGCACTATGGCTGGTACTGTATAGAAGGCACTATGGCTGGTACTGTATAGAAGGCACTATGGCTGGTACTGTATAGAAGGCACTATTGCTGGTACTGTATAGAAGGCACTATGGCTGGTACTGTATAGAAGGCACTATGGCTGGTACTGTATAGAAGGCACTATGACTGGCCCTATATAGAAGGCCCTATGACTGGTACTGTATAGAAGGCACTATGGCTGGTACTGTATAGAAGACACTATGGCTGGTACTGTATAGAAGGCACTATGGCTGGTACTGTATAGAAGGCACTATGGCTGGTACTGTATAGAAGGCACTATGGCTGGTACTGTATAGAAGGCACTATGGCTGGTACTGTATAGAAGGCACTATGGCTGGTACTGTATAGAAGGCACTATGGCTGGTACTGTATAGAAGGCACTATGGCTGGTACTGTATAGAAGGCACTATGGCTGGTACTGTATAGAAGGCACTATGGCTGGTACTGTATAGAAGGCACTATGGCTGGTACTGTATAGAAGGCACTATGGCTGGTACTGTATAGAAGGCACTATGGCTGGTACTGTATAGAAGGCACTATGGCTGGTACTGTATAGAAGGCACTATGGCTGGTACTGTATAGAAGGCACTATGGCTGGTACTGTATAGAAGGCACTATGACTGGTACTGTATAGAAGGCACTATGGCTGGTACTGTATAGAAGGCATTATGGCTGGTACTGTATAGAAGGCACTATGGCTGGTACTGTATAGAAAGCACTATGGCTGATACTGTATAGAAGGCACTATGGCTGATACTGTATAGAAGGCACTATGGCTGGTACTGTATAGAAGGCACTATGGCTGGTACTGTATAGAAGGCACTATGGCTGGTACTGTATAGAAGGCACTATGACTGGTACTGTATAGAAGGCATTATGGCTGGTACTGTATAGAAGGCACTATGGCTGGTACTGTATAGAAAGCATTATGGATGGTACTGTATAGAAGGCACTATGACTGGCACTGTATAGAAGGCACTATGGCTGGTACTGTATAGAAGGCACTATGATTGGCGCTGTATAGAAGGCACTATGGCTGGTACTGTATAGAAGGCACTATGGCTGGTACTGTATAGAAGGCACTATGACTGACACTGTATAGAAGGCACTATGACTGGCGCTGTATAGAAGGCACTATGGCTGGTACTGTATAGAAGACACTATGGCTGGTACTGTATGGAAGGCACTATGAATGGTGCTGTATAGAAGGCACTATGGCTGGTACTGTATAGAAGGCACTATCGCTGGTCCTGTATGGAAGGCACTATGGCTGGTGCTGTATAGAAGACACTATGGCTGGTACTGTATAGAAGGCACTATGACTGACACTGTATAGAAGGCACTATGTCTGGTACTGTATAGAAGGCACTATGGCTGGTACTGTATAGAAGACACTATGGCTGGTACTGTATAGAAGACACTATGGCTGGTACTGTATAGAAGGCACTATGGCTGGTACCTTATAGAAAGCACTATGGCTGGTACTGTATAGAAGGCACTATGGCTGGTACTGTATAGAAGGCACTATGAATGACACTGTATAGAAGGCACTATGGCTGGTACTGTATAGAAGGCACTATGACTGACACTGTATAGAAGGCACTATGGCTGGTACTGTATAAAAAGCACTATGGCTGGTACTGTATAGAAGGTACTATGGCTGGTACTGTATAGAAGGCACTATGGCTGGTACTGTATAGAAAGCACTATGGCTGGTACTGTATAGAAGGCACTATGGCTGGTACTGTATAGAAGGCACTATGGCTGGTACTGTATAGAAGGCACTATGACTGGTACTGTATAGAAGGCACTATGACTGGTACTGTATAGAAGGCACTATGGCTGGTACTGTATAGAAGACACTATGGCTGGTACTGTATAGAAAGCACTATGGCTGGTACTGTATAGAAGGCACTATGGCTGGTACTGTATAGAAGGCACTATGGCTGGTACTGTATAGAAGGCACTATGGCTGGTACTGTATAGAAGGCACTATGGCTGGTACTGTATAGAAGGCACTATGGCTGGTACTGTATAGAAGGCACTATGGCTGGTACTGTATAGAAGGCACTATGGCTGGTACTGTATAGAAGGCACTATGGCTGGTAATGTATAGAAGGCACTATGACTGGCGCTGTATAGAAGGCACTATGACTGGTACTGTATAGAAGGCACTATGGTTGGTACTGTATAGAAGGCACTATGGCTGGTACTGTATGGAAGGCACTATGACTGGTACTGTATAGAAGGCACTATAGCTGGTACTGTATAGAAGACACTATGGCTGGTACTGTATAGAAGGCACTATGGATGGTACTGTATAGAAGACACTATGGCTGGTACTGTATAGAAGGCACTATGACTGACACTGTATAGAAGGCACTATGGCTGGCACTATATAGAAGGCACTATGGCTGGTAGTGAATAGAAGGCACTATGGCTGGTACTGTATAGAAGGCACTATGACTGGTACTGTATAGAAGGCACTATGACTGGTACTGTATAGAAGGCACTATGACTGGTACTGTATAGAAGGCACTATGACTGGTACTGTATAGAAGGCACTATGGCTGGTACTGTATAGAAGGCACTATGGCTGGTACTGTATGGAAGGCACTATGGCTGGTACTGTATAGAAGGCACTATAGCTGGTACTGTATAGAAGACACTATGGCTGGTACTGTATAGGAGGCACTATGGCTGGTACTGTATAGAAGGCACTATGGCTGGTACTGTATAGAAGGCACTATGACTGGCCCTATATAGAAAGCACTATGGCTGGTACTGTATAGAAGGCACTATGGCTGGTACTGTATAGAAGACACTATGGCTGGTACTGTATAGAAGGCACTATGGCTGGTACTGTATAGAAGGCACTATGACTTACACTGTATAAAAGGCACTATAGCTGGTACTGTATAGAAGGCACTATGACTTACACTGTATAGAAGGCACTATGACTGACACTGTATAGAAGGCACTATGGCTGGTACTGTATAGAAGGCACTATGGCTGGTACTGTATAGAAGGCACTATGGCTGGTACTGTATAGAAAGCACTATGGCTGGTACTGTATAGAAGGCACTATGGCTGGTACTGTATAGAAGGCACTATGGCTGGTACTGTATAGAAGGCACTATGGCTGGTACTGTATAGAAGGCACTATGGCTGGTACTGTATAGAAGGCAATATGTCTGGTACTGTATAGAAGGCACTATGGCTGGCCCTATATAGAAGGCACTATGGCTGGTACTGTATAGAAGGCACTATGGCTGTTACTGTATAGAAGGCACTATGGCTGGTACTGTATAGAAGGCACTATGGCTGGTACTGTATAGAAGACACTATGGCTGGTACTGTATAGAAGACACTATGGCTGGTACTGTACAGAAGACACTATGGCTGGTGCTGTATAGAAGGCACTATGGCTGGTACTGTATAGAAGGCAATATGACTGACACTGTATAGAAGACACTATGGCTGGTACTGTATAGAAAGCACTATGGCTGGTACTGTATAGAAGGCAATATGGCTGGTACTGTATAGAAGGCACTATGACGGACATGGTATAGAAGACACTATGGTTGGTGCTGTATAGAAGGCACTATGGCTGGTGCTGTATAGAAGACACTATGGCTGGTACTGTATAGAAGGCACTATGACTGGTACTGTATAGAAGGCACTATGGCTGGTACTGTATAGAAGGCATTATGGCTGGTACTGTATAGAAGGCACTATGGCTGGTACTGTATAGAAAGCACTATGGCTGATACTGTATAGAAGGCACTATGGCTGATACTGTATAGAAGGCACTATGGCTGGTACTGTATAGAAGGCACTATGGCTGGTACTGTATAGAAGGCACTATGGCTGGTACTGTATAGAAGGCACTATGACTGGTACTGTATAGAAGGCACTATGGCTGGTACTGTATAGAAGGCACTATGGCTGGTACTGTATAGAAAGCATTATGGATGGTACTGTATAGAAGGCACTATGACTGGCACTGTATAGAAGGCACTATGGCTGGTACTGTATAGAAGGCACTATGATTGGCGCTGTATAGAAGGCACTATGGCTGGTACTGTATAGAAGGCACTATGGCTGGTACGGTATAGAAGGCACTATGGCTGGTACTGTATAGAAGGCACTATGACTGGTACTGTATAGAGGGCACTATGACTGACACTGTATAGAAGGCACTATGACTGGCGCTGTATAGAAGACACTATGGCTGGTACTGTATGGAAGGCACTATGAATGGTGCTGTATAGAAGGCACTATGGCTGGTACTGTATACAAGGCACTATGGCTGGTACTGTATAGAAGACACTATGACTGACACTGTATAGAAGGCACTATGGCTGGTACTGTATAAAAAGCACTATGGCTGGTACTGTATAGAAGGTACTATGGCTGGTACTGTATAGAAGGCACTATGGCTGGTACTGTATACAAGGCACTATCGCTGGTCCTGTATGGAAGGCACTATGGCTGGTGCTGTATAGAAGACACTATGGCTGGTACTGTATAGAAGGCACTATGACTGACACTGTATAGAAGGCACTATGTCTGGTACTGTATAGAAGGCACTATGGCTGGTACTGTATAGAAGGCACTATGGCTGGTACTGTATAGAAGACACTATGGCTGGTACTGTATAGAAGGCACTATGGCTGGTACCTTATAGAAAGCACTATGGCTGGTACTGTATAGAAGGCACTATGGCTGGTACTGTATAGAAGGCACTATGAATGACACTGTATAGAAGGCACTATGGCTGGTACTGTATAGAAGGCACTATGACTGACACTGTATAGAAGGCACTATGGCTGGTACTGTATAGAAAGCACTATGGCTGGTACTGTATAGAAGGTACTATGGCTGGTACTGTATAGAAGGCACTATGGCTGGTACTGTATAGAAAGCACTATGTCTGGTACTGTATAGAAGGCACTATGGCTGGTACTGTATAGAAGGCACTATGGCTGGTACTGTATAGAAGGCACTATGGCTGGTACTGTATAGAAGGCACTATGGCTGGTACTGTATAGAAGGCACTATGACTGGTACTGTATAGAAGGCACTATGGCTGGTACTGTATAGAAGGCACTATGGCTGGTACTGTATAGAAGGCACTATGGCTGGTACTGTATAGAAGGCACTATGGCTGGTACTGTATAGAAGCACTATGACTGGTGCTGTATAGAAGGCACTATGACTGGTACTGTATAGGCACTATAGCTGGTACTGTATAGAGCACTATGGCTGGTACTGTATAGAAGGCACTATGGCTGGTACTGTATAGAAGGCACTATGGCTGGCACTGTATAGAAGGCACTATGGCTGGTACTGTATAGAAGGCACTATGGCTGGTACTGTATAGAAGGCACTATGGCTGGTACTGTATAGAAGGCACTATGGCTTGTACTGTATAGAAGGCACTATGGCTTGTACTGTATAGAAGGCACTATGGCTTGTACTGTATAGAAGGCACTATGGCTGGTACTGTATAGAAAGCACTATGTCTGGTACTGTATAGAAGACACTATGGCTGGTACTGTATAGAAGGCACTATGGCTGGTACTGTATAGAAGGCACTATGGCTGGTACTGTATAGAAGGCACTATGGCTGGTACTGTATAGAAGGCACCATGGCTGGTACTGTATAGAAGGCACTATGACTGACGCTGTATAGAAAGCACTATGGCTGGTACTGTATAGAAGGCACTATGGCTGGTGCTGTATAGAAGGCACTATGGCTTGTACTGTATAGAAGACACTATGGCTGGTACTGTATAGAAGGCACTATGGCTGGTACTGTATAGAAAGCACTATGACTGGTACTGTATAGAAGGCACTATAGCTGGTACTGTATAGAAGGCTCTATGGCTGGTACTGTATAGAAGGCACCATGGCTGGTACTGTATAGAAAGCACTATGGCTGGTACTGTATAGAAAGCACTATGACTGGTGCTGTATAGAAGGCACTATGACTGGTACTGTATAGAAGGCACTATAGCTGGTACTGTATAGAAGGCACTATGGCTGGTACTGTATAGAAGGCACTATGGCTGGTACTGTATAGAAAGCACTATGTCTGGTACTGTATAGAAGACACTATGGCTGGTACTGTATAGAAGGCACTATGGCTGGTACTGTATAGAAGGCACTATGGCTGGTACTGTATAGAAGGCACCATGGCTGGTACTGTATAGAAGGCACTATGACTGACGCTGTATAGAAAGCACTATGGCTGGTACTGTATAGAAGGCACTATGGCTTGTACTGTATAGAAGGCACTATGGCTTGTACTGTATAGAAGGCACTATGGCTGGTACTGTATAGAAGGCACTATGGCCGGCTATTTTGGGGTGCATATGGGCTGACACTGTTTGGGGGTACTTGTATAGATATAGGCACTGGGGGTGACACATGATATCAGCCACTGTCATGTAGGTCCCACTTTCTCTCGAGGAGGAGGATCTGCAGCAGCCGAGGTGTGTACTATAAGAAATAACGTCCCTTCCTCCTTGGTGTTTTATTTATGGTGGGGACATTATCCCACATGTGACAACTGCCACACTGTAAGCCTGCAGGAGGTGCCGCGATCTCCCAGCCACTGACCTTGCTCCGCCACCTCCATCATGTGCCTGTCATAGATGGCTTTGGCGGTGTCCAGTTCTTCCTCAAACATGGTGATGAGGAGCGGGTACTTATCAAACGCATCCCGTGCGATGATGGGCCTGTCCAGGAGGCTTCCGAACATATCCAGCAGCTGGGGTGAAAACCAAAACCAATATAAAGTTACAGAATAATACCCTCCCCTATATAGAGCGACTATCAGGGGTGACTACCTACCCGGAACGCATGCTCCAGGCCGGAGGTGTCATCAAACCCCAGGCAGAACACCGTCCCCAGCTTCCGGTCCATGTCCTCAACATTCAGTTTGAAATCCAAGACATCGTCCTCAAATTCCTACAGACCAGAAACAAGAGACAAGTGTGCAAAGGTCATTAATGCAGCCTGCAGTGTAAAGTATGGAGGTTTGCATTCTGGTTGGCATTCAGGGCCATGTATAGATCTCTACTGTAATCACATTTTGCACTGCTTGCATTCGCATTATTTTTATTAGCAAAAAATCCTGTTGCTTCTCATTGAGAAATTCATGATGCATGGGGCTGGAGGACCATGACAGGGGTGGATGAGGGACCATGACGCATGGGGATGATGGACGATAAAGCATGGGGATGAAGGAACATGACATGTGGGGCTGAAAGACCAGGGCATATAAGGATGAAGGACCATAATGCATGGGGCTCGAGGACCATGACGCATGGGGCTGGAGGACATTGACGTGTGGGGATGAAGGACCATGAAGCATGGGGATGAAGGACCATGACACGTGGGAGTGAAGGACCAAGGCATATGAGGATGAAGAACCATGATGCATGGGGATGAAGTACCATGACACATGGCAGTGAAGGGACATGACGCGTGGGAGTAAAGTACCGAGACACGTGGGAGTGAAGGACCATGACAGGTGGAGCTGAAGGACCCAAGGCATATGAAGATGACGGACCATGACACGTGGCAGTAAAGGACCAAGGTATATAAGGATGAAGTACCATAAAACGTGGGAATGAAGTAGCAAGACACATGGGGATGAAGGACTGTGACACGTGGGGCTGAAGAACCAAGGCATATGACGATGAAGGACCATGACGTATGGGGATTAAGGACCATGACATGTGGGAGCTGAAGGACCAAGGCATATGAGGATGAAGGACCATGATGCAGGGGGATGAAGTACCATGATACATGGCAGTGAAGGGACATGAAACGTGGGAGTGAAGTACCGAGACATGTAGGAGTAAAGTACCATGACACGTGGGAGTAAAGTACCATGACACGTGGGAGTAAAGTACCATGACACGTGGGAGTAAAGTACCATGACACGTGGGAGTGAAGTACCAGAGACACGTGGGAGTGAAGTACCAAGACACGTGGGAGTGAAGTACCAAGACACGTGGGAGTGAAGTACCAAGACACGTGGGAGTGAAGTACCAAGACACGTGGGAGTGAAGTACCAAGACACGTGGGAGTGAAGTACCAAGACACGTGGGAGTGAAGTACCAAGACACGTGGGAGTGAAGGACCATGACAGGTGGAGCTGAAGGACCCAAGGCATATAAAGATGACGGACCATGACACGTGGCAGTGAAGGACCAAGGTATATGAGGACGAAGGACCATAACTTGTGGGAATGAAGTACCAAAACACATGGGGATGAAGGACTGTGACACGTGGGAATAAAGAACCAAGACATATGAGGATGAAGGACCATGACATGTGGGGCTGAAGGACCAAGGCATATGAGGATGAAGGACCATGACGTGTGGGGCTGAAGGACTTATCGACTTGGTATTTTTCTTCTTGACTTGATTTATTTGGTTGTCAATCAGTCTGTGTGAATATCTGATTCCTATCAGTCTGGCAGGGCGCCCCGTACATGGCGGAGCCTTGTCCTACAGATATGGGGCCATCACTCTAATAAAAACCTTTCATTCGCTCGTTAATAGAGCGTGTGCCAGAGACGACTGACAGAATGATAATGGAGATGTTGATGGAGAAGAACCTGATCAGTCTTGGTCACTGACAGGTCGCAGTCCGCTCAGGGAGCCATATAACAGCGACAGTGCTCAGGTCTTCCACCTGGTGGTCAGTGGAAATACTGCTGAAAGGACCAGGTCCATTGATGGGCTCACAGTGGACGGTATCATGCATTAGCCAGCCATTTCTATTTTTTCTCTATACGTCTCTCCTTCAGAGCAGTGAAGGAAAGTTTAAGGGTCTGGTGTCTCAATGAATTAAGGGGTACGGTATTTTACTTCAGGGTGCTTATCTGGGGTTTGATTAATGTTCGGGGTCTGGATGAGTTTAGGGGGCTTGATTCCCTTTAGGGCTCCAGTCTGGATTCTGAATGAGTTGTGAAAGGTTAATAAGATCTTCACAGTTGATGCTTCACCTCACCACAGACCTTGATAAAACTAGTTGAGCACCCTTGTGCAAGCTTGCTGACTGTTTCCGTTACCACCCAGCAGAATTCAGACTGGTAAGCCACGTATTTACAATGCACACTAGCAGCGCTATGAAGACCACAGGTTCATAGAGACCTGCAGGCAGCCCCCACCTTGTTCTCCGTGTCCAGGCAGTCGTACGTTCTCTCAGAGAACACTTTATATGTGTCCTGGAACTCCTGGTACATGCCAGCCACGGTCCGACTGAGGACTTTGCCTTTGATGCCCCCAAACTCGATTTTCTCCAGTTTCATCATATCCAGGGCCGTGAGTAATAAATCCTGTGGGGATGAAATCTATGCATCAGTAACACTGACAGGACAGCGAGGTGCGCGGGAGAACATCAGCATGTATGACAGATACATTATAATAGAAAAGATCCACTAATCCACTAAACAAGCAGCAGGCACTGCTTACTGTGGCCTATATCCTGCCTCCTCTGCAGCCTATGAGGGGCTTTCAGTGCACCCTGCTGTAAAGGGTTACATGAACGCAAATGGATAAAGCTTTGTACTCAGGAGGAGAGAGCACAGTTAAAATCCGGAGCGCTCGCCTCTATAACTCCAGATACAGACCGATACAGAAGATATCATTGTGAATGAGGTGCTAATTTCCTCATGTAACTTTCTTGGGGGCTGGTGTTCAGGTTCTCTGATACAGAGCTCCAAATCCTCTGCACTGACATCGAATTCTGACTCCCTGCAGCCACCACCAGGGGGAGCTCTGGAGCATACTGCTTGTACATTAACAGGCAAAACTGTTGAGCTCCCCCTGGTGGTGGCTGCAGGCAGTGACAAATATATTGTTTACCTCTATGTCAATTCAGGGGATTTGGTGCTCTGTATCAGAGAAGCTGAACCCAAACCCCCTATAGACAGATAAAGAAACATTTTATTTTGTAAAATATTCCCTCTTAAAGCTCCCGGATAGATTTGGCATTCAGGACTCTGGAAAGCTGGATGACCATGTTGAATACCTGCAATGCTGGCCATGTTGATTATCATCCAGCTTTCCCAGAAAGTCACACATGGACTTAAAAGGGTTAAAAAAAAAGGAGTCTGCTTTATACCAAAGACCACACGTGTCCACAGGTAGCATGCGGTATTGCACCTCAGCTGAGCTGCGCTGCGCTACCAGACGCGACCCTTGGACAGGTGTGGCGCTGTTTCTGAAGGAAAGCGGCCATGTTTTTTCTAACCCTGAACAGCTCGGGGCGGGGTCACGTTATAAATTGGCAGCGGAGGCGCTAACAAGCGCTGTGCCCTCATGTAAATGGACTGTGGTGGAGGTGACACAGCTGTTTTACAAGGTGGGGGGTCAGAAGGGTTCACCTAACGACTGGGACTGACAGCTAAGCGGTACACATGGCGCAGTCTGCGCCTCGATGGCCTCTTGTTCGTCCAGCAGCGGGATCATCTGTATCCTCCTCCTCAGCTCTAAAAATATCCATCCCTGGAACGTAATTACCTCTCGGCAGATCTAGGTGCATCAATGCTGCAGCGCAGCGGCTCTGGCAGAGAAGGGGTTACATGTACGGAGGGGGGCCGGTCTCCTACAAATCACTGGGCTTCAGGCTTCATTAAAGACGTCGAGAGGAAGGTACCGCCAATTCCTGCTTCGGATACAACTCCATTTCTGAGTCATTCTTAAAGGGGTAGTCATGAATTACAAGAACATGGCGGCTTTCTTTCCAAAAAAAAAAGTGCCCCGCCCGTCCACAGATTGGGTGCGGCATGGACAGGACTGCATCTGTTTTTCTAATCCTGGAAATCCCTTTCAGTGACATGAATATGTGATATGGCATATCAGGGACCAGCCAGCTTTTTGTCAAACTTCAACTCCCAGCATGTACAGTGATGCAGGATATTCACAGAACACCCACAGAAGTGAATGGAGTATGCTGGGAGTTGTAGTTTCACAATGGCTGGTGTGCCACAGGTTGCTGACCCCTGTGGTATATTATTAGAGGGCATTGGATTAAGCAATGTTCTTATTCACTGACAGCAAGCAGAGAACTGATAGTAAAGCTTTTGAAACTAGAACTGGCTTAGCTGCTGTGAACAACCAATCAGATTCCACCTTTCATTTTCCAAAGGAGCTCTGGAAAATAAAAGGATCAATCTGATTGGTTGCTATGGGCAACCGAGCCAGTTCTCATGTATACCAGTTTGGATAAATCTCCCCCAAAGTATATTAGAAAGGGTCAGCACATTTTCACAGAATTAGGTCTCATGCACACGACCGTTGTGTGCTTTGCGGTCCGCAAAACATAGATGGCGTCCGTGTGCATTCCGCAATTTGCCGAACGGCGCGGACAGCCATTAATATAACTGCCTATTCTTGTCCTTTATATTATTTTTGCAGGGCTACGGAACGGAGCAACGGATGCGGACACCACACGGAGTGCTGTCCGCATCTTTTGCGGCCTCATTAAAGTGAATGGGTCCGCGCCCGAACCGCAAAATATGCAGCTTGGATGCGGAACCAAACAACGTTCGTGTGCATGAGGCCTTAAAGCTTTATTAATACAAAACACATGAACGCTTAGTAGGGAGCGGGATGTAATGCTTATTCGGGGCACATTTGGCCTCAGGGGGGTCACCCTTGTGCTGTTAGTGGGGTGACACGCCCTAGGCAGCAGCCCCCCATTAGCTGGAAGTTGTCAGGGACCCACTGATCAGTGCAGGTGTGCTCCACGTGGGCCCCGCAGTACTCACCTCAATGGTTTCCAGTCTCTTTGTGAAGCATTCCAGTCTGGCGAACACAAGTATGGAGGGGAAATCCCACGTCCTCACTTCTTGTCCGTTTTTAAAGTAGCTCGGCAGCTTTTCTCTGCTCTCTTCAAATGTGTTCATCAGGAACCGCAGGACGGAGAGGACCTCCTGGACCCGGCCCACACTTTCTTCTGTTTCCCCTTTCAGCAAGTCTTCTGGGTTTAGGTAGTTGCGAGCCTGCAGCGGAGCAGAGAATATCAGACATCACAGCACACAATGGAGCTGCCATGTGCCTAATGCCGTGCACGCACTGACAGCAAGCACAGATCTTGAATATGGCACAAATACTTAGTGTAATAGGGAGTTGAGATTTCTTTTACCATTTAGAGCAGGCATCCTCACACTGCGGCCCTCCAGCTGTTGTAAAACTACAACTCCCACAATGCCCTGCTGTAGGCTGACACCTGTAGGCTGTTTCAGCCATGCTGGGAGTTGTAGTTTTGCAACAGCTGGCGGGCCGCAGTTTGAGGATGCCTGATTTAGAGCTTTAGACCGACCCTCCACCAAATATGATGACCAATGATCAGTTCTCCTGAGCATCAGGGGTTCTCTGGTTGTAATATGGACGCTAAAATGCAGCGTTAAGTGTCTGAACGTAGATGGATATTCTGTACCTGTGACACTGGTCTGAGCCTGTTACATGTGCTCTTGGCAGCAGAAGGCATCTGTGTTGGTCCCATCTTCATATGTGCCCGCAAGGCTGAGAAATATGATGTTTTATTATATGCAAATGAGCCTCTAGGAGCAACGGGGGCGTTACCGTTACACCTAGAGGCTCTGCTCACTCTGCAACTGCCGCACCCTCTCCACTTTGATTGACAGGACCAGGCAGTGTAAATGTGATCAAATCTGGACCTGTCAATCAAAGTGCAGAGAGTGCAGCAGTTGCAGAGAGAGCAGAGCCTCCAGGTGCAATGACAACGCCCCCATTGCTCCTAGAGGCTCATTTTTCTCAGCAATGCGGACACATATGAACATGGGACCAACACAGATTTCTTCAGCCACCAAGTGCATATGTAACAGGTCAGCCGGGGTCATAGGTACAGAACTGCTGACAGATGCCCTTTAAGGTCACAGTATTCACCTCTGCGTGCCTCCATGCCAGATTCTATCAAAGAAGACGGACACCATGATGCGAAACCAATGGAGCCATGGGCGTAGCTATAGAGGGTGCAGAGGTAGCAGTCGCTTCCGGGCCCAGGAGCCTGAGGGGGCCCAAATACTCTTGTGCCGCATAAGAAGACACACAAAGCACTGAGGGAAGGGGGGCCCAAGCTGAACTCTTGCACCAGGGCCCATGAGCCGTTAGCTACGCCCCTGAATAGACCCCAAGTTAACAGGGCCATCAGGCGCTTCTGGTGTCCATCATGTGACTCTGAGCACTATCACTACTTTACTAGTTCTGACCCTGTAACGGAATAGAAAAACGGAGAAAATAGCACAGACATTAATCCACCCAAAGCTGAAGGTTTGCTTCAATTGCACCTCATCTAGATAATCCTCTGTGGGCTGCAAAGATCAGCAGCACAATTTTCTCTCCTGCCATTTGTTACAATGTGTCAGTGCAGATAAAATCTATTGGTCTGCCAGTTTACCTCGCAGGGGACTGTGCATTCCAACAACTCTGACAGCAAGCAGAGATCATGAAAACGGTGAGGAATTGGAGCACAAAGAAGGGGATTTATTAAGCCCTGATTCCAGAGTTCTGGCTCCAAAAGTCGAAAAATTGGGCTTTGCAACATTTTGAGCTTATTAGTGCAAAAAAGAAAATAAAAAAATTGCGACATTTTGCATTTTTATACCACTCACTCCAGTTGTGCAGAGTGCGTGGGAAAGTGGACGTGGTTAGCTGTTAATAGGTGTCACTCCTGATTTAAGCCTCATTCACACATCTGTGCTCGTGCTCAAATCCGTGAAGAAGTGGTCAGTGATGCCTCCGTGAAGGATCCGTGTGGGGTCCGTGTGTCCGTTTTTTTGTGTGTGTCAGCCATGTTTCCATGAAAAATGATTTTCAAAGCATCTCTTCCTAATGATCCGTTTTCACGGACCCATAGGCTATAATGGGTGGGATGGTTCTGTGAATATGGACAAAATAGGGCATGCTTCCGTGCTAAAAACGCGGACCCACGGACAGTGGTAAAACACGGATGTGTGAATACACACATTAAAGGGGTTGTCCCATCTCAGACAATGGGGGCATATCGCAAGGACCCGCAGCTATATCGAGAACGGAGCCCCGAAGGTCAGGGAGGGCGCACTGGGCATGCGCAGCCGCCCTCCATTCATTTTCTATGGGGCCGGCGAATATAGCTGAGCGTTGGCTCGCTATTTCTGTCGGCCCCATTGAAATGAATGGGAGCATGGGCAGAGCATGCACTGTGTACTCCCATTCACTTCTATGGGAGAGGTGGGGAGCAGCGCTTGGTGGTGGATGGACCCCGGGAAATCCGAGGTCCTCCAGCCACAGCTCTCCCTGCTCCGTTCTCGATATAGGTGCGGGACCCTAAATCGCGCAGGGCAAAGGCACTTTTGTTTATAACACACTGCCGGGCGGAAGCTTCCGCCCGGCAGTGTGCTCGGTGAAGTCACCGGCTCTGATGGGCGTGCTTTAGCGCTGCCATAGCCATTTTACTGGCTAGGGCAGCACTAAAGCCCGCCCATCAGTGCCGGTGACATCACCGGGCTTCCTAGCAGCCCCATGGAGAACGCGGTTAGGCACCGGAACTCTTGAAAATGCCTTTGCCCTGAGCAATTTAGCGCAGGGCAAAGGAGAGCATTGGAGCATGAACTTCTCTGATGCTCAAGTCAGGGGGGCCGCCTGGGTGAAAATGGGGATATGTCCGGGCTCAGCTCTAAACCCGGACAACCCCTTTAAGGGCGCCTTCACACGAGGCACATTCCGTGACTAAAAATCAGTTGCAGTCATTTGAATGGGGCAGCAAGCAGATGGATTTCTGCAAGCTCCATTAAGGTGAATGGAACCGATTTTCTGTCAGCGTGTGACGGCGCCCTAAAACCATCTAAAAATAATGGCAAAAACTGATTTATCAACTAAAACAGAGACACGTGATAAATCGGAGAAACTGAAACTTTCAGCCCCAGAAAAATAGGTGTAAAATTGTAGTAGCGTGATAAACGAGTCCCCGCATCCGCAGCAAAATGTGTGAGAACATACCCGGCCGACTTACCTGCTGGATGAACAGGTTGCAGACCTCCTGCATCAGGACGATAATCCGCGCAGGGGTGTTGTAATATTTGGACTGAGCCCACACCAGGCACAACACGTGCATGAGAGGGACAATCATCGGCTTCACCTCGTTGAATTCAACAGTTTCTATTTCTTCAAAATGTCGCTGGAGGGGCTTCAGATAGAGATTAATATCCTGAGCTTCTGACAGCGCTGGGAACAGAGACACATATACTTTGTTACAATGTAGCAGTGCATGCAGAATGTATCAGTCTTTAGTCTGATTGTATAGATACAAGTGTAACAATCCCTTTAACCCCTTGCTACAAACTTGATCCCAGCTCTGGCCCCCAATGCAATGGCTGGGATCAAAGCCAACTGGCCGATTAACCCCCATTAGATTCTGCAGTCAATAGCAACTGTGGCATCTAGGTGATTAGACACATGAATGGGACCCCACCAGTACAACCTCAGGGTAGCCATGGTAGCTGGATGGGTCAAACAAAGACCTCCATGTCTGTCATAGCTATGTGCTATATCAGTTTTTCACTGACAGGAACCAACACTACCACGACCAAACCGTTAGGGCGCCTTCACACGCGGCAGATTTGGTGGCAGAAAATTCCGCGACTGAAAATCAGTTCCTTTCGCCTTAGGCCTCATGCACACGACGGTTTTTTTATGCTGTCCGCAAAAAGGGGTTCAGTTGTTCAGTGATCCGTGTCCGTTTTTGCCTTCCGTTGTGTTTCCGTGTGTCTTCCGTTTTTTTAGCGGACATGACCCAAAAGATTTTACCAAAAGACAGGCTGACAATTTTTGCCAAGTGCCTGCCAAGGGATCCGCAAAAAAACGGACGCAGAACGAGGATGACACACGGATGGCCATCCGCATTTTTTCACGGTCCCATTGACTTGAATGGGTCTGTGAACCGTTTTTCACGGACAAGAATAGGACAGGTTATATTTTTTTGACGGGCTGGAATCACGGACCACGGACGCGGAGGACAAACGGTGCATTTTCCGAGTTTTCCACGGACCCATTAAAAACCAATGGGTCCGCAGAAAATCACGAAAAACGGAGCAACGGACACAGAATCAAACAACGGTCATGTGCATGAGGCCTTAATGGGGCTTGCAGAAATCCATCTGCTTGCCGCCCCATTCAAATGAATAGAACTGATTTTCAGTTGCGAATTTTCTGCCACCAAATCTATTGATCGGACTGTGAAGTCCTCGAGCAGGACTAATGGAAAAAAAAAAAAAAAAAAAGTTTAATAAAGTGTATTAAAAAAATTAAACCTAATGGTACATCACCAAATAGTAAAAATGTTTTTAGGTAAATTAAATTATGAATGAAAACACTAAAATAAAAATGATATAAAAGTAAAAAGACAAAGAAAACGTATTTCCACAAATGGTGGTTTTATTTTGTAGACGTGTAAAGGACACGTATCTGGTATCGCTGCACTGGTAACATTGCCAAAACGGCTTTTTTAGTTCCTCCGCCCCCTACAAAAAACATATATAATAAAGTAATAAGCGCTAATACTAATACTCCATCTACCCCAGAACTGTTCTATTAAAAATACGACTTGCCACAGAAAAAACAAGCCCTTGTTCGGCGACATCGACGGAAAGATGAAAAAGTTAGGACGCCTGGAATGTGGCGGCGTAAAAATTATTGGATTTCCGCAAAATGTGCTACTACTGTGCAAAAGTAGTAAAAAGAAAAAACTACACGTATCGCTGTAATCATACCGACCCGTAGAATCAAAAGGCAACCTCTCATTTAGGGCTCATGCACACGACCGTATATTCTTTCCACTTCCGTTCCGTTTTTTGGGCGCTCCGTATGCAGAACCATTGACTTCAATGGAGCTGTAGAAAATACGGAAGTTACTCCGTATGCATTCCGCTTCCGTTCCGTTTTTTGTGCGGCCCGTAAGCGGAACCATTGACTTCAATGGAGCTGTAGAAAATACGGAAGTTACTCCGTATGCATTCCGCTTCCGTTTGTCCGCATGGTCGTTCCGCAAAAAAGTAGTGCATGTCCTATTATTGTCCGCAAATCACGGTCTGAGGCCCCATTCAAGTCAATGGGTCCGCAAAAGATACAGAAAGCACACGGAACACATCCGTATGTCATCCGGATCCATACTGTGTAAATTCTATGCCCAGACCATATTGCTCATGTGTTTAGTGATTAATAAGTTACCGTTTCCGAGCAAAAAACGGATCGCATACGGATAGGTTTTGTGGAAGAACAGAATGGAAGAGGACTTAAATCAGAAAAAAAAAAAACTTAGATGTGGAATAACGGATCCGTGACAAAATGGACCGCAAAACAACAACGGTCGTGTGCATGAGACCTTATGCTGTAAATTTAACCCCTTAAGGACTGGGGGTTTTGGGATTTTTGCGTTTTTGTTTTGCGCTCCCTGCCTTCCAAAAGCCATAACATTTTTATATTTCCGCTCACATAGCCATATGACGGCTTGTTTTTTGCGGGACAAGTTGTACTTTTTAACACCACCATTTATTTTTGCATGTGATGTAGTGGGAAACGGGAAAAAATTCCAAATGGGGTGAAATTGCAAAAAAAAAGCAATTTCACCACAGTTTTATGGGTTTTTAATTACAACGTTCGATTTGCGATAAAACTGACTGGTTGATTTTATTCTTCAGGTCAGTACGAATCCGGCAATACCTAATATGTATAGTTTTTCTTGCGTTTTGATAGTGAAAAAAAAATTAAAAGTGGGAATTTTTTTATTTCATTTTTTTGTCGCCATGTTTTGACCCCTATAACTTTTTTGTAATTATGCGTACGGAGCAGTGTAGGGGCTCATTTTTTGCGAGGCAATCTGAACTTTTAATTGATACCATTATGGGGTGCGTATGATGTTTTGATCACTTTTTATTCATTTTTTTTTAGGAAATGAAGCGTCCAAAAATGGCGAATTAGCCATTTGGACGCTTTCTTTCCGTTTTTATGTTTACCGTATGGTGAATATTTTTAATATTATTATAGTATGGGCGTTTTCGCACATTGCGACACCCATTATGTGTAATTTTTTTATTTTTATTTATTTTATTTTCATTTTGGGGAAAGGGGGTGATTTGAATTTTTATATTTTTTTATTTAATTTTTATTTTTAAACTTTTTTTTTTTTTTTACCACTTTCTTATAGTTCCCATAGGGAACTATAAGATGCAATCATCAGATTGCTATTCTCATATATTCAATGCAATAGCATTGGAATATATGAGAAAATCATATATTCCTATGGAGCCTATTACAGTCATAGGCTCCATAGGAATACTGTGTAGTACCCTAGGTTTCATTCACAGAAACCTAGGCTACTAAATGCAAGCTCCGGCTCCCCCTTGTGGCCATCAGGGGAGCCGGAGCAAAAACCGAAAGTGATCGGTTTTTGCACGATCAGATGCCGTGGTCAGGATTGACCACGGCATCTGAGGGGTTAAATGTCCGCGATCGGCATCGCTGCCGGTCGCGGACATGAGCTGCGGGTGTCAGCTTGATGAATCAAGCGTTTACCCGCAGCTCATGCGCCCGCTCCGTGCGGGCGCCATCTTTAAAGTGCGGACGAAGGGCGTACATAATCCGCGCAGGGGTGTTGTAATATTTGGACTGAGCCCACACCAGGCACAACACGTGCATGAGAGGGACAATCATCGGCTTCACCTCGTTGAATTCAACAGTTTCTATTTCTTCAAAATGTCGCCCTTCGTCCTTAAGGGGTTAAAATGCAAAAAAACAATGCCAGTCGTTTTTTTTCCACATCTCTCTCCAAAAGAAGGTTTTAATAAAAGTCAACGGGGGTCATTCACTACAGCCAGTTTGTTGTCAAAAAAGTCGACTGTTTAACATCCGTGTGACAATATTTTTGTCGCATGCTATGTTTTTACACCATCCTCACTACTAGGGGGAGGCAGGGGCGTGATGGGGAATCAGGCAAGCCAAATTCGCTAACAATTGCGCCTGGAAACACGTGTAATGGTTGGCCAAAAACTACTCCTGTCAGGGGCTGGGGCAGTATACACTCCAGGCGCACGGAGAATGTGCCTAATTTATGATGTGGCATCCTCCGACAGCACAGGGGGGGAAACAAAGACCGTGGAAAAAACCTGATCTTTCATAAATGTCACATGGACCCAAAATGATGTCATAGAAAAAAAAAATCATCCTGCAAAAAAAATTCTGGCTCTCTGAACATGGAGACTCAAAAGCTAACCTGAAAGGGGTTGTCCCATGAAACATAGTCTATAGCAGGGATCAGCAAACTTTGGCACTCCAGATGCTGTGAAACTACAACTCCCACCGTGCAAACATGCTTGGCTATTCCTCTAACTCCCACAGAAGTGAATGAAGCATTCTGGGAGTTGTAGTTTCTGAACAGCTGGAGTGCCGGAGGTTGCTGATCCCTGGTCTACAGTTTTCAACCCAGCACCTGGATCTGAACACTTTTGTAATTACATGTAATTAAAAATGTAGCATAGCCAGTGAGTTATTCAATAAACTCTATCTGTATAGCGCCACCTGCTGTTCGTTCTTTTTCTTATTTCTTTGACCTGCTCACTGAGATGGCCGCACATGCTCAGTTTCATTCTTCAACTGCCTCCTGAGCTGGGATAGGGAGAGCTGAGACACACCCCCTGAGCTGTGATAGGGAGAGCTGAGACACGCCCCCTTAGTTGCAGCAGAAAGGCCACTCCCCTTGACATTTCAGCTTGATATAATGTAGCAGAGCAATGAATGTGGAGATCTCTGGATCCATGTGAGGTGCAGGGCTGGTTCTGGCTTTGATAGAAAGACGTTGTCGTGTTCTATATGATGTCTGATTATCATTTTTTACAGTATTCATGGGATAACCCCTTTAGGCTGCATTCACACAGGCGAGTTTTCTGCGCGGGTGCAATGCGTGATGTGAATACACTGAATCCTGACCCATTCACCTAAATGGTGCAATGCGTTTTGATGCGTTTCTTCACGCGCGTGATAAAAAAATGAAGGTTTACAAACAACATCTCTCAGCAACCATCAGTGAAAAACGCATCGCACCAGCACTTGATTGCGGATGATTGCGTTTTTTGCTGAAGCCCCATTCCCTTCTATGGGGCCAGGGCTGCGTGAAAAACGCAGAATATAGAACATGCTGCGATATTCATGCAATGCAGAAGTGATACGTGAAAAAAACCGCTCATCTACACAGACCCATTGTAATGAATGTTTCAGGATTCAGTGCGGGTGCTGTGTGTTCACGTTACGTACTCGTGTGAAAGGGGCCTAAGGGTTTATGAGGGATCCCAGCTCCAGTATAGGGTAGGGCTCAGTCCGCAGGTTATGGAAAAAGGAGATTTTTGTGAAACTCACCTGTAAAATCTTTTTCTCGTAGTTCCATTGGGGGACACAGACCATGGGTATAGCCTAGAGGTATTACTAGGAGGGACACTATGCAAATAGAAGAAGCTCCTCCTACTTGGGCTATACCCCCAGGCTCCAGCAGGAGAACTTCAGGCGTTGCCAAAGCAGTAGGAGAAGGAGAACCATAAAAAAACAATGGAACCAAACGGCCGTAAACCAAGAGGCCCAAACAGGATATAGAAATCCTCCCATGCATACGCAAAAAGGGGTGGGAGCTGTGTCCCCCAATGGAACTACGAGAAAAAGATTTTACAGGTGAGTTTCACAAAAATCTCCTTTTCTCGGGCATTCCATTGGGGGACACAGACCATGGGACGTCCTAGAGCAGTCCATGGGGTGGGAGACACTCACGGCACCGCCAGGAGCCACGTCCAACGGTCAAGCGGAAGCCGCTGCCTGCAGCACCTTGCGCCCAAGGGCGCGTCAGCGGACGCCAGCAAATGCACTTGATAAAACTTAGTGAAGGTGTGCAGGGACGACCAAGTGGCCGCCTTACACAGCTGGGACGCTGAGGCCCGGTTGCGACAGGCCCAGGAGGATCCCACCGCCCTAGTGGAATGGGCAGTAATCCGGACCGGAGGAATCTTACCACGAGCACGGTAAGCCGCCGATATGGCACAACGTATCCAGCGCGCCAAGGTGGCCTTGGAGGCCGCCAAACCCCGCCGAGGACCGTCAGGTATCACAAACAAGGAGTCCGAGCGGCGGAAATCAGCCGTGGCCCTGAGATACACTCGAAGAGCCCGGACCACGTCCAGGGAATGGAGGCGCGCTCCTTGGAGTTAGCCGGAGAAGGACAAAGGAAGGCAAAACCAGATCCTCATTAAGGTGGAAAGGAGACACCACCTTGGGTAGAAAGGACGGAACCGGACGAAGAACCACCTTATCTTGGTGAAAAACCAGGAAAGGTTCTCTGCAGGACAGCGCAGCCAGCTCCGACACCCGCCCGAATAGAGGTTATGGCCACTAGGAAAACCACTTTCCAGGAAAGGAAGGAAAGGGCCACGTCCTAAGGGGCTCGAAGGGGTTCCCCTGGAGACCAAGGAGGACCAGGTTAAGGTCCCAAGATGGCAGAGGATGGACGTGCGGGGAACAGAATGTGCCACCCCCTGAAGAAAAGTTCGCACCGGACCCAGAAAGGCAAGGGACCTCTGGAAGAAGACAGCCAGAGCCGAGACCTGACTCTTCAACGAACCGAGAGAGAGACCCTTCTCAAGGCCCGACTGCAGAAAGGCAAGTACCACCGGAATGGAGAACCGTAGGGGAGGAACCCCTGATGACTCACAAAAAGACAGAAAGGCCTTCCATGTGCGGTAGTAAATCCTGGAGGAAGCCGGCTTCCGTGCCCTAATCATGGTGCGCACCACTGAATCGGAGAAACCCCGTTTCCTCAGGAGGAGGGCTTCAGCAGCCAGGCCGTTAAACGCAGAGACCGTAAGTTCCGGTGGAAGAGAGGCCCCTGAGACAGCAGGTCCTCTCTGTCCGGGAGGGGCCAGGAGCGTCTGCGAGCATGCGCACGGCGTCCGCGAACCAGGAGCGGCGAGGCCAGTCTGGGGCGATGAGAATCGCGGAATCCCTTCCAGCGCGATCCTGCGAAGAAGCTTGGGCAATAGAGGGATCGGAGGGAAGACATAGAGAAGGCGGAAGTGTTGCCATGGAGCCACAAGCGCGTCCACTCCGCACGCCTTCGGGTCCCGTGCCCTCGCCAGGTACACAGGAACCTTGCAGTTCAACCTGGATGCCATCAGATCGACATCCGGACGGCCCCACCTGCGGCAGAGCTCCTGGAAGACTTCCGGGTGCAGCGACCACTCGCCGGGATCCACTATGGTCCGACTCAGAAAGTCCGCTGTCCAATTGTCGACACCCGGAATATACACTGCCGACAGCAGCGGAGCGTTGGACTCCGCCCACTGGAGAATCCGCTCCACCTCCTGCATTATGGCCCTGCTGCGGGTACCACCCTGATGATTGATATAGGCCACGGCCGTGGCATTGTCCGACTGGACCCGCACAGGAACCCCGGATAGGATCCGGGTCCAATGAAGAGGGAGAGAAAGATTGCTCGCAGCTCCAGGATATTGATCGGAAGGCGAGATTCCTCCACCGACCAGACCCCTTGAACCGTCTGGTCCTTGAGAACACCGCCCCAGCCCGAAAGGCTGGCATCCGTGGTGACAATTGTCCAGACAACGGGGAGAAAGGAGCGGCCGGACCCCAGATTCGGGGGAGACAGCCACCAGGATAGGGAGGCCCGAACCCGAGGGGGAGACGGACCCTGGAATCCAGACCCAATGGGGACTTGTCCCAGCGTGAGAGGATCAGCCGCTGAAGTGGGCGAGTATGGAACTGAGCATACGGAATGGCCTCTAAGGAGGCCACCATGAGGCCCAGAGTCCGCATGCACTGCCGGATGGACAGAGTCTGGGGAGACCGCAGGAGTCGAACCGCCTCCTGAATCTGTGAGGACTTGGAGTCCGGAAGGAACACCTTGGAGAGTGACGTATCCAGAATCATCCCCAGGAAGGCGAGCCTCTGGGATGGGAGGAGAGACGACTTTGGTCGGTTGATCAACCAGCCGAACTGTTCCAGAGTCTGGACAGTAATCTGGACGCTGTCCACAGCCTGAGGAAAGGACGGGGCCTTTATCAGAATGTCGTCCAAGTAAGGCAAGAGAGAAATGCCCCTTGAACGAAGAAGGGCCATGATAGGTGCCAGGATCTTGGTAAAGACCCGAGGGGCGGTAGCCAACCCGAAGGGAAGGGCGACAAATTGATAATGGCGGTCTCCGATAGCAAACCGCAGGTAGCGCTGATGCGACTCTGCTATAGGGACGTGCAAATAGGCGTCCTGAATGTCCACCGAGGCAAGAAATTCCCCTGGAAGAAGTGACGCAATGACCGACCGGAGGGACTCCATGCGAAACTTCCTCTATCTTGTAACCGGACATTATAATCTCTAGAGCCCAGGCGTCCTGAATGTGAGCTCTCCAGGGTCTCAGAAAGGAGAGCAGACGACCCCCCACCGTGAGAGGTGGGGGCGCCCCTTCATGCAGAGGACTGTTTGGGGGCTGCAGGACGGGCAGACTGAGCCTTCGGGCGCCAGGAGGGCTGGGGCTTGAAGGAGGGCTTTCTACGGGAGTCCCGAGACCCTCCGGCCGATGAAGAGGAGGACGGCCGGGTGGAGGAGAAGCGACGAAAGGAACGGTATCGGGAACCAGAAGAACCCGGACGAGCAGGGGGTCTGGACCGAGGCTGGGGCAGATGGGTACTCTTACCCCCAGTTGCAGCTGAAATAAACTCATCCAGCTGAGCCCCAAACAGACAGGATCCGTCAAAGGGAAGGTTTGCAAGGGAACGCTTGGAGGAAGCGTCCGCGTCCCAGACCTTCAACCCAGATCTCTACGTTGAAGTATAGAGAGGGAGGAGATGCGGGCAAACAAGGCTCCAATGTCCATGGAGGCCTCGCAGAAGAATTTGGCAGCCTGAGACATTTGGAGGATAAGGTCCAAAGTGTCAGCAGGCGCATGTTGGTCCGTCAAATCCTGGAGATGACGTTGCAGCCACATAGAGAGGGCCCTAGCCACCCATGCAGATGCAAATGCCGGGCGCAGGGACGTGCCCGCTAGGGAAAAAATGGACTTTGACAAGGAATCCAAACGCCTATCCACGGCATCTTGTAGGGAGGAGCCGTCCAGGACTGGTAGGGCAGTGTTTTTGGCCAGTCTGGCCACGGGCGGATCCACCTTAGGGAAGCCCACTTTTCCACGCTAGCCGCAGGAAATGGATACAGTACATCCATACGCCTGGCTGAGGTAAACTTTGGTTAGGCCGATCCCAGGCCTTGGATACGACCGCGGTGAACTCACTATGTACGGGAAACACCGCGGTCTCAGGTTTTAGGCGGAAAGAGGGCAAACTCCTGACTGGTGGGAGGAGTAGAGCCCTCCTGGAGGTTAAAGGTGTCACGGACCGCCGAAACCAATTCCAGAGACCACAGCGGACAGTCTTGGAGGGGGTCCCGCTCCATGATCTCGTCCAAATCTGACAATTCCCCCTCTGACATCTGCTCCCTGGGGAGAACCATCAGAAGTGCGCCTCAAGGCGGGGAGGGAAGCGGAGGCATCAGAGGAAGACTGCTGACGCTCACGCGGTCTCTTAGCGCCCGGGCGGCCCCTGGGAGGGTCACCTGGGGGAGCTAGGGTGAGGGCGCCCCGGGTTAGCGGGCGGCATACGCTCCATAAAGGCCATGGCCGCTTTGGCTACTAGGGCCAAATCCGCTGCAGCACTAGTCATGGCGGACGCCCAGGTGGGTACCACCGAGTCCGCAGGGGTAGGTGGGGAACCAGGCTGGGATATCGCAGTAGGGCGACCTGATCCGGGCCAGGGGCAGGGCATGAGGCACAGACTCCCGTGACAGAGAGAGCAAAGACACGTCTTACAGGACCCCAGTGGAGCCTGAGAAGACGCCTTGGCAGATTCTGAGGGGCCCCAGGCTTAGGCATGATTGGCACCTTGTAGAAATAAGTTCTCCTACCAGTTAGAAGCAAAAATCTGGCAAAACTGTCGCTCAGCAAGCACTGAAGTTCATCCAAATGCTGGGAGAGCAGAGCAGACACCACTCTGTAAGCTCAGGAGGAAGCAGGAGAATAGGCTCCGCCCCTCCGTGACGTCAATGGCGGGAAAAAATAGGCTCCGCCCCTTCGTGGCGTCAATGGCGGGAAAAAAAACGCCAAAGAAAAAGGTGTCCCCCTCCTGCCATGGGGACCCCATCTCAGAATGCCCCCAGTAATAGTGTCCCCCAAGAGGGGAGAGCACGAGGGAGAGAGAGAGAGCCGCGGCAGGTGTCAGAGACCTGCCGCTCTGCAGCCGCGACTGAACGGCCTCTTAAAGGGACCCCGACCTATTAATGGCGGCCCGGTCAAATGAGCCGGGCTCGCTCCATAAGGTCCCCGCAGAGGGAATCATGTCCCCCAAGATGTGCCAAGCCTCTGGGGAGTCCAGAAGGAGAGAACCCCTTATTTAAGGTGGAACCGTCGCTTTAAGGCGGCATACCAATAAGGTGGCACCGACTATGGGTGCTGCTCTAGTGCCATGTCCTCTATGCCCCCAGCCCAGGCGTGGTCATATTTCACCCAGGCAGCCAGAGGGACAGACGGAGAGAGGGAGAACACAGACTGCAGCCATACTTATCTGTTCCTGCAGTCTTCTCCCTCATATGTCCGGACCAGCAGGGAAGCACCTCTTCAGGCGTCTGACTCCGCAGTGTGGGAGATGCAGTGCTCTGGAATGAGGGTGGCGATAGGTGTCCCAATGGCTGGCGGGATGCGGTGCTACCAGGGAGCCCGGATCCTCTTTTCTTCTTTGGGGACGGTGGAGGAGGCCAGGCAGCGTCCATGGACGGCGGCAGTCACTCCACGGGGGACCAGGAAAGCGCAATGCTGACCTGCGTCCCCATCTGTAAGAAAAATAATAAACAGGAGTAGCAGTGTCATCCTCCTTCTACAGACACTAAGCAAAGACTGAAGTTCTCCTGCTGGAGCCTGGGGGTATAGCCCAAGGAGGAGGAGCTTCTTCTATTTGCATAGTGTCCCTCCTAGTAATACCTCTAGGCTATACCCATGGTCTGTGTCCCCCAATGGAATGCCCGAGAAAATAATGCCACAGGCCACCGAGCAGCCGTTTCAAGGTGGGCTATTTTCTGCCGTAACTTTCTTCCCTGCAGGACTGTCATGGCGCAGTCACCCCAGAATGTCACGTGCGGTGTGGATGTCCGTTTACCTGCCACGACATCCCTGAACAAGGCCTTGAACGCCGGGAAGTAGCTGCTCTCCACTCTCTCCAGAAGCTCGGCCATCTTGCGCACCTTCCTGGTCTTCAGCTGATTGTAGATACATTCCAGGTCTGCATATCTGAAACAATATTCACGCGTCAGTAAATCACGGAGGTGTGCCGTCCACGTTCTCCACAGACAGCACACTGTTTATTCACACACCAGTGATTTTTCACTGGCCCACGGAGACATGAATACAGATGACAAATGGATCCAAACATGGATCCTTCACGGATGAATCACTGACCATTATGTCGCAGATGTTATCACAGACACGAATGTGTGAATTAGGCCCATTTCACACGGGCGAGTTTTCCGCGCGGGTGCAATGCGTGAGGTAAACGCATTGCACCCGCACTGAATCCTGACCCATTCATTTCTATGGGGCTATGCACATGAGCGGTGATTTTCACGCATCACTTCTGCGTTGCGTGAAAGTCGCGGCATGTTCTATATTGTGCGTTTTTCACGCAACGCAGGCCCCATAGAAGTGAATGGGGCTGCGGGAAAATCGCAAACATCCGCAAGCAAGTGCGGATGCAGTGCGATTTTCCTGCAAGGTTGCTAAGAGACGATAGGGATGGGGACCCAATCTTTATTATTTTCCCTTATAACATGGTTATAAGGGAAAATAATAGCCTTCTCACTACAGAATGCTTTGTAGAATGCGGATTAAGAGGTTAAAAATAAAAAAATTAACTCACCTTATCCACTTGATCGCGTAGTTGACAATCTCTTCTGTCTTCTTCAATCATAAGGTGTCAGCTAAAGGACCTGTGGTGATGTCACATCACATGGTCCAATCACATGGTCAATCACCATGGTGATGGACCATGTGATTGGACCATGTGATGAGCTCGGTAATGTCACCACAGGTCCTTTAGCCGGCAGCTAATGCTTTAAGAAGACAGAGGAGATCGGCAACCATGCCATCAAGTGGATAAGGTGAGTTAATTTTTTTTATTTTTAACCCCTTAATCCACATTTTACAAAGCATTCTGTATTAAGAATGCTATTATTTTCCTTTATAACCATGTAATAAGGGAAAATAATGAAATCTACAGAATACTCAACCCGAAACCGGACTTCACTGATGAAGTCCGGGTTCGGGTCTGGGTACCAAACATGCCGATTTTTCCCACGCGCGTGCAAAACGCATGACAAACGCTATGCACTCGCGCGGAAAAATCGCGCATTTTCCCGCAACGCACCCGCCTCTTATCAGGGCATCAAACGTGATGCCCGTGTGAAAGAGGCCTTAGGGCTAAGAAGCTCATAAAAGTATTGTATGTAAATTAAAGGGGCTGCTTTCTTCTACAAACAGCGCCCCACTTGTCCAAGGGTTGTGTCCGGTATTGCGGCTCGTTCTCCCTCACTTGGAAACTGCAGCCGGTGAACAAGAGTGGGGATTTGTGGAAGAAAGCCGCCATATCTTTCTAATCTCCTTTAGGGTCCACTCACACGTCCGTAGTGTATTGCGGATCCGCAATACAACCGGCCGGCAGCCCCATAGAACTGCCTATTCTTCTCCGCATTTGCGGACAAAAAATGGACATGTTCTATTTTTTTCCGGAGCCGTGGACCGGAAGTTCGGGGGCGTGCTCCGGAAATGCGGATAGAACACTGTGTGCTGTCCGCATCCATTCCTGCCCCATAAGAAATGAATGGGTCCCCACCCATTCTGCAGAACTGCGGAACAGGTGCGGAGACATTCTATGGGCGTCTGAATGGACCCTTACAGCTGCAGCCCTGGTCACTGGAGGAACAGCTTATTCTCCAAACACATCCAAAGCTCGGATCACAACTGTGGGCTCCTGACTGCTGCCTGCTCTCCCACGTACAATGCCCTCTGAGCTCATACTGTACCTGTTTCTCCAGAAATCGAGCTCCACGTTGGGGTTTGGATTCTTCCCTAGTAATAGCTGCTCAGAGGATTCTCTCTTCAGCACCCCACGAACCTGATGGCTCCAGTGAATGATGGCCGACTCAATGGCGTGAACGATCGTCTTGTCCAGGTTGTCGCTGCAGGAAAAAATTAGATGCATGCATATTTTACAGCAGCACGACTTCTGCTCTGGGTTTACAAAAGATCCTCTGTGCTCCTGGGAGGGGAGGAACCTGCTCGATCTGTAATGTAACTCGTAGGCCCCTTTCACACAGGCGAGTTTTCCGCGCGGGTGCAATGCGTGATGTGAATGCACTGAATCCTGACCCATTCACCTAAATGGGTCTGTGTACATGAGCGTTTTATTTCACGCATCACTTCTGCGTTGTGTGAGAATCGCAGCATGTTCTATATTCTGCGTTTTTCACGCAGCCCTGGCCCCATAGAAGTGAATGAGGCTTTAGTGAAAAACGTATTGTATTGCAGAAGCAAGTGCGGGTGTGATGCGTTTTTCACTGATTGTTGCTAGGAGATGTTGTTTGTAAACCTGCAGTTTTTTATCACGCGTGTGAAAAACGCATCAAAACGCATTGCACCCGTGCGGAAAAAACTGAACGCAATCGCAGACAAAACTGACTGAACTTGCTTGCAAAATGGTGCGAGTTTCACTGAACGCATCCGGAGCCAATCCGTCATGCTCATGTGAAAGAGGCCTTAGGCTGGGTTCACACGAGCGTGTCCGGATTAGGTCCGGATGCGTTGCGGATGTGTTCAGTGAAAACTGTGCGATTTCACAGGCAAAGCCATTCAGTTTTGCCTGCGATTGCGTTCAGTTGCTCAGTTTTTTCCGCGCGGGTGCAATGCGTTTTGATGCGTTTTTCACGCACGTGATAAAAAACTGAAGGTTTACAAACAACATTTCCTAGCAACCATCAGTGAAAAACGCAACGCACCCGCACTTGCTTGCGGATGCAATGCGTTTTTAACGCAGCCCCATACACTTCTATGGGGCTAGGGCTGCGTGAAAAACGCAGAATATAGAACATGCTGCGATTTTCACGCAATGCAGAAGTGATGCGTGAAAAAAAACGCTCATGTGCACAGACCAATTGAAATGAATGGGTCCGGATTCAGTGCGGGTGCAATGCGTTCACGTCACGCATTGCACCCGCGCGGAAAACTCGCTCGTGTGAAAGGGGCCTTAGGGTGCATTCATCAACCGCACAGCGTTTTGCAGTCCACAAATTGCGGATCCACAAAACACGGATGCCACCAGTGCGCGTTCTGCAATTTGCAGAACGGAACGGGCAGCCCATTGTAGAAATGCCTATTCTTGTCCGCAATCGCGCACACTCCTCTCCTGAAATCCTCTGTGCTGCTGGGAGGACCCTGCTCCTTCCACTATGTAACTCTCAGCCTGTGACCTCCACAGGATCAGCACACCCCTCTCCTGAAATCCTCTGTGCTGCTGGGAGGACCCTACTCCTTCCACTATGTAACTCTCAGCCTGTGACCTCCACAAGATCAGCACACTCCTCTCCTGACATCCTCTGTGCTGCTGGGAGGACCATGCTCCCTCCACTATGTAACTCTCATCCTGTGACCTCCACAAGATCAGCACACTCCTCTCCTGAAATCCTCTGTGCTGCTGGGAGGACCCTGCTCCTTCCACTATGTAACTCTCAGCCTGTGACCTCCACAGGATCAGCACACTCCTCTCCTGAAATCCTCTGTGCAGCTGGGAGGACCCTGCTCCTTCCACTATGTAACTTTCAGTCTGTGACCTCCACAGGATCAGCGCACTCCTCTCCTGAAATCCTCTGTGCTGCTGGAAGGACCCTGCTCCTTCCTCTATGTAACTCTCAGCCTGTGACCTCCACAGGATCAGCACACTCCTCTCCTGACATCCTCTGTGCTGCTGGGAGGACCCTGCTCCTTCCTCTATGTAACTCTCACCCTGTGACCTCCACAAGATCAGCATACTCCTCTCCTGAAATCCTCTGTGCTGCTGGGAGGGCCCTGCTCCTTCCTCTATGTAACTCTCACCCTGTGACCTCCACAAGATCAGCACACTCCTCTCCTGAAATCCTCTGTGCTGATAATGTGGTCCTATTCTGTGAGTGAAGTGATGGTTTAGATTTCCTCTCCCTCTCATGTTATACACTCCAGCTCTGTTTTCTTGCTCTCTGGATGCAGCCTGCAGTGTAAAGAATGGAGGCTTTCATTCTGCCCCCTCTATGGAGGTAGATACAGCACAGTACCTATACACTGCCCCCCTGCGTACCAGGAGCCTCCACTTACTTCTTCTCGCTCTCGTACTCGATGTACTCCACCCTCTCGGACCCTGAAGGCAGCGGCAGCAGCGTCTTCCCCCGCACCTGGCCCGCCATTACAAAGGTGGTGCTCTTCAGGCTGTTGACGTGACGCATGACGTCCTGGGACACGACCTGCGGCCAGTTCTGATGGTTCTTCTGATTGGCCAGGACGGGAACGATGACCTGGGAGAAGAAGACTGTTCGTTACCTTCACATCACATGGCAGGGAAATCGCAGCTCTCCGCCATGTCAGCTGACAACACTCAGGGCAGCCACGGCAGTGCCACCGGAGTTGTCACCGCGCTCTCCGCACATCCTGAATCTGATTTTAAGGCTCTCGAGGTGCGGCTTTTTTGTGCCTGAACTGGGCGCATAAGTGTATTTTCACTTCTTTATGGAAAGGTCGCTTATCAATGGTCGTTTAATATGAAAAAAAAAAACGCAGCATCGTGTGACGGCTTGTTCACGGCTGGGTAACGGCAAAAGGTGCCAGGCGAGTGCTGGCGCTCATGGTAGGATCGGAGTTGGTTACACGGTCCGTGACTTGTAGCCCTCTGGGGCGTAGGGGGTTGGGCGCTAATGGTTGAATGATTGTGGGTAGGATTGTTACCTTCAAAGCTACGTCCGTGTGTCTGCATTTACACCTTGTCCTATACTCCATTCACTACTAGAGCTGCGTTCATGTGTCTGCATTTACACCTTGTCCTATACTCTATTCACTACTAGAGCTGCTTTCATGTGTCTGCATTTACACCTTGTCCTATACTCCATTCACTACTAGAGCTGCGTTCATGTGTCTGCATTTACACCTTGTCCTATACTCCATTCACTACTAGAGCTGCATTCATGTGTCTGCATTTACACCTTGTCCTATACTCCATTCACTACTAGAGCTGCGTTCATGTGTCTGCATTTACACCTTGTCCTATACTCTATTCACTACTAGAGCTGCTTTCATGTGTCCGCATTTACACCTTGTCCTATACTCCATTCACTACTAGAGCTGCGTTCATGTGTCTGCATTTACACCTTGTCCTATACTCCATTCACTACTAGAGCTGCGTTCATGTGTCTGCATTTACACCTTGTCCTATACTCCATTCACTACTAGAGCTGCGTCCATGTGTCTGCATTTACACCTTGTCCTATACTCCATTCACTACTAGAGCTGCGTTCATGTGTCTGCATTTACACCTTGTCCTATACTCCATTCACTACTAGAGCTGCGTTCATGTGTCTGCATTTACACCTTGTCCTATACTCCATTCACTACTAGAGCTGCGTTCATGTGTCTGCATTTACACCTTGTCCTATACTCCATTCACTACTAGAGCTGCGTTCATGTGTCTGCATTTACACCTTGTCCTATACTCCATTCACTACTAGAGCTGCGTTCATGTGTCTGCATTTACACCTTGTCCTATACTCCATTCACTACTAGAGCTGCGTTCATGTGTCTGCATTTACACCTTGTCCTATACTCCATTCACTACTAGAGCTGCGTTCATGTGTCTGCATTTACACCTTGTCCTATACTCCATTCACTACTAGAGCTGCGTTCATGTGTCTGCATTTACACCTTGTCCTATACTCCATTCACTACTAGAGCTGCGTTCATGTGTCTGCATTTACACCTTGTCCTATACTCCATTCACTACTAGAGCTGCGTTCATGTGTCTGCATTTACACCTTGTCCTATACTCCATTCACTACTAGAGCTGCGTTCATGTGTCTGCATTTACACCTTGTCCTATACTCCATTCACTACTAGAGCTGCGTTCATGTGTCTGCATTTACACCTTGTCCTATACTCCATTCACTACTAGAGCTGCGTTCATGTGTCTGCATTTACACCTTGTCCTATACTCCATTCACTACTAGAGCTGCGTTCATGTGTCTGCATTTACACCTTGTCCTATACTCCATTCACTACTAGAGCTGCGTTCATGTGTCTGCATTTACACCTTGTCCTATACTCCATTCACTACTAGAGCTGCGTTCATGTGTCTGCATTTACACCTTGTCCTATACTCCATTCACTACTAGAGCTGCGTTCATGTGTCTGCATTTACACCTTGTCCTATACTCCATTCACTACTAGAGCTGCGTTCATGTGTCTGCATTTACACCTTGTCCTATACTCCATTCACTACTAGAGCTGCGTTCATGTGTCTGCATTTACACCTTGTCCTATACTCCATTCACTACTAGAGCTGCGTTCATGTGTCTGCATTTACACCTTGTCCTATACTCCATTCACTACTAGAGCTGCGTTCATGTGTCTGCATTTACACCTTGTCCTATACTCCATTCACTACTAGAGCTGCGCTCATGTGTCTGCATTTACACCTTGTCCTATACTCCATTCACTACTAGAGCTGCGTTCATGTGTCTGCATTTACACCTTGTCCTATACTCCATTCACTACTAGAGCTGCGTTCATGTGTCTGCATTTACACCTTGTCCTATACTCCATTCACTACTAGAGCTGCGTTCATGCGTCTGCATTTACACCTTGTCCTATACTCCATTCACTACTAGAGCTGCGTTCATGTGTCTGCATTTACACCTTGTCCTATACTCCATTCACTACTAGAGCTGCGTTCATGTGTCTGCATTTACACCTTGCATTCATACGGCTGCGTTATTCCATGCTTTCATGCTGATACTTAGAGCTGTGCACATACCATGTTTTAGGCACTACTCACATCCAGAGCTGCATTCACCACCTGTTCTTACATCATGTGTTATACTCTGCTTCCACTTGAAGGTGCGTTTTCCTTTTCATTGCTACATCATGGTTACTCAGTATTCTTACCAGGGCAGTCAGCACCTACTGCTCTGATACCATTCTCCCGATAAACATAGCTGTTTTCTTTTCAGGCTTACGTTTATTTCCTTGGTGGTTTGTTACATTCCATAGGCCTACTTTTTCTGTTCACTTCGGTGGATTAAAGGGAAAAAAAAAATGCTTGTGGTGTTCTTTAGTCCTGGTTTGTATTCACTCAGACTGGTCTCCTTTACTTCTGGTTCGCATTCACTCAGACTGGTCTCCTGCCAGTTCACCACACATTCCCTCAGTGGTCAGTGGGCCAATAGGAGTAAGTTTCTTACTATGTTTTAACAAGTTGTTCATTCGTTTGTCACGATAAGGGTCTTCTCTTAGCGAACTGCATTGCCTCTGGCTCTTGTTTTTCTCCCACCTGTTTCAATTTCACGGTACGCAGTTGTTTTTAATGTTTTAGTTATGCATGTGGTTCGGATCAATAATGTCTATGCATATCCCATCAGGTCTGGCTCACATTTTATTAATTATCGTCACCGTAATGTCATCGTGATAAGACTCTCGGCTTTGGGGGGCCTCATGGCTTCGGGGGCCCGATAACTGCTTCGGCCTCATGGCTTTGGGGGCCCTATGACCGTTTTTCATGTTCATTAGGGGTACAAAATGGTTGTAGGCTGGTTAGTGTCCTAGGTTCGCTGTCGGAGGGGGTCTAGGTATGCGAGTCCCCAAGTCATACTGGTGCTGCATAAGTGGTTTATATTTAAAAAAAAACCAAAAAAAAAACCCACTATACTAAGGTGTCAGTTTCGTCCACAGGAACTCCTGTCACGACTACAGGTGCATTAACCAGGTCTGTCATGTCCACAGACTAATAAGTCCTGTCATGACTACAGTCGATTTACGATGTCTGTCACGTCTACAGACTAATAAGTCTGGTCATGACTACAGTCGATTTACGATGTCTGTCACGTCTACAGACTAATAAGTCCTGTCACAACTACAGGCGATTTATGAAGTCTGTCACGTCTACAGACTAATAAGTCCTGTCACGACTACAGGCGCAATTTACAAAGTCTGTCACGTCTACAGACACAATAAGTCCTATCACGACTACAGGCGCAGCATACATAGTCCATCATGACCTTAAGCTTATTTTCTGTTACAGCAGCAGGTATTGCGTGTACATTCTGTCTTCATAACAGGTATGCTTACTTCATCTACAAACTCGGGCTGAGGGTGTTGGTGCCGGGCCCAGGTCCTGGGTATCGGTCTGCCATCCAGTAGGAGGTACAGTCATAAGGCGCAATTTACAAAGTCTGTCAAATCTACAGACACGACAAGTCCTATCACGACTACTGGCGCAGCGTACATGGTTTATCACGACCTTAAGCTTATGTCCTGTCACAACTGCAGGTATAGTGCGTACGTTCTCTCTCTCTATTACAGGCAACATTAGCTCGTTAATTGGTTTCCCAGGCCTGGTGAGTTTACACATTCCGATTAATCTACTACTAGAGTAAGACGGCATACGCCATGTTCTAACTTTTGGGTCCTTTAAATAAAAAATAAATTAAAAAAGTGTGGCCTGGGGAATAAGTAGAGGTGAGTATTTTGCCACCAGGTACATTTGGAGTCCGATGAGGGCCCTTGGCGAATGGTTGGAGTTCATTTAGGCCCTCCCAGCAGATTCACCATTGTTTGTTTCAGTCTGCAGCTCTCAGTATTCAGACCTTCTCGAAATATGTTCATATGTTGTCAGTCAACATAGGAGTAAATCGTTCCGATTACCGGCCATTCTTTCAATCGCAGCAGCATTAGCTACCTCCAAGAACGATGCGCCGGTGTACTTGACAAAGAGGTAAGGTAAATGGAAGTCTCTGTGATATGTACGGTATATTCCGCACCTTCATCGTGAAATGTCTTTTGCGTTCAAAAGTGGGTGTCATACTGGTATGTGTATATTTTGCTCTAAACTAAGGTCTGCTCTTTTTGGCCCCTTTAGGCTGCCCTACCACAGCAGTTATGGCATAATTCTACTGCCTGTTGTGGTCCGACCACAAACATTATTATGTCACTTCTACTCCCCTCCTGACCAGGCTTCTTTTCCTCTATATTTCGAGGGGGAACCTGCGCAGTTTTATTCCTGTGCAGTTTTTTTGCATTGATAGAGACGTAACTTTTTTCCAGTCATTTGTGCAATTTTTTCATGCGCAAACCAATGAGACAAGTCTTAGTGACTATGAACCTGTCTTACCAGAATACAACCTCTAGAGGTCAGACTTAAACCAAATACTATTAAAGAGGTATTCTGGTTGTTACACGTTATCCCCTAGCTATGAGATACGGGGGGTCCTGCCGCTGGCTCCTGAGACGGAGTCACAGAGTGGTCGGTCACACATACGCGCGGCGGCGTTATTCATTTCTATGGGAGATCCGGAGATGGGTGAGCGCTCTGATCCTCTGATCATAGATTTAAAATCCTAAAAAGACGAGCTTAATCAATGCGCCCCAGTAACCCTGTGGTAGATGGGGTCGGCCTCCAATCCGCCTATTGCCTCATCAAAGGCTCAGACTGTTTCCCTCCTCCACTGTCCTGCTTTCAGCCTCATGCACACGACTGTATGTATTTTGCGTTCCCCAAAAAACACGGATGACGTCGGTGTGCATTCCGTATTTTGCGGAACGGAACAGCTGGCCCCTAATAGAACAGTGCTATCCTTGTCCGTAATGCAGACAATAATAGGACATTTTCTATTTTTTTGCGGAACGGAAATACGGAAACGGACTGCACACGGAGTAACTTTTGTTTCTTTTGCGGACCCATCGAAATGAAAGGTTCCGCATACGAAATGGACACAGAAAGAAAATAGGTTTGTGTGCGTGAGCCCTTACACTGCCGCTCTGCTCCTTCAGACGGGCAGTGGGAAGTTTGTGCATCAAAAAATCATCTTCCAGGGCCCAAACAATCCTAAAACCTAGGCACTCTGCCCGAGGAGGTCACAGTCACTTCTAGCCATGGCGACAGATGCATCCGCCCGTAGTTATTTATGTAAGAAGCTGCACACACAGACCGCACACAGACACAGACCGCACACAGACACAGACCACGCACAGACACAGACCGCACACACACAGGCCGCGCACACACAGACCGCACACACACACAGACCGCACACACACAGACCAAACACACAGATCGCGCACACACAGACCAAACACACAGACCGAACACACAGATCGCGCACACAGACCGCACACAGACACAGACCGCACACAGACACAGACCGCGCACAGACACAGACCGCGCACAGACACAGACCGCACACACACACAGACCGCGCACACACACAGACCGCACACACACAGACCGCACACAGACACAGACAGCGCACAGACACACAGACCGCACACAGACACAGACAGCGCACAGACACAGGCCGCACACAGACCGAACACACAGACCGAACACACAGACCGCGCACACACAGACCGCACACAGACACAGACCCCACACAGACACACAGCACACAGACACAGACCAAACACACAGACCGAACACACAGACCGCGCACACACACAGACCGCACACACACACAGACCGCACACACACACAGACCGCACACAGACAGCGCACACACAGATCGCACACACACAGACCACACGCACACACACAGACCGCCACACACACAGACCGCACACACACAGACCGCACACACACAGACCGCACACACACACAGACCGCACACACACAGACCGCACACACACAGACCGCACACACACAGACCGCACACACACAGACCGCACACACACACAGACCGCACACACACAGACCGCACACACACAGACCGCACACACACACTGATCGCACACACACACAGACCACACACACACCGCACACACAAGCCGTGCACATAGAAACTAGTACACACAATCTGCACACACAAGCCTCAAGCACACACATAGACCACACACACACAAGCCTCGCACACAGAAGCTGGCGCACACACAAGCCGCACACACGCACAATACACACACACACAAGCTGCATATACACACAAGCAGAATGCACACACAATCCGCACATACACACAAACCTCACAGACACACAAGCCGCACACACAGATGCCGCACACACAAGCCACACACACACACAATCCGCACACACACACAAACCTCACACACACACACAATCCGCACACACACACAATCCGCACACACACACAAGCCGCACACACACACAAGCCGCACACATAAGTCGCTCACACATCCTTCATGATTAGGAAATAAAGTGAAGACACGTTCCGGCTGAAGACACTGATTGTATCTGCCCATTAGAGGAGCCGACACAGCGTCTGTCCCATCATTCATCTCACCTAGTTCTTTCCAAGTGGGAAGAGGAAGATACTCAGAGCAATGCTGCCATCCAGTGGCCAAGACGAGGAAGTACACCAGCTACAAGGCGAGAACTACAGGGGCCACGTCCAGCACTGAGGGGGCAGTAACCTTCATCAGCGACTTGCTTGTGGACCTTACAGGATTGGTACCATTTGGACAAACCCCGACTCCCATCATCCTCCAAAACAATGGTTTCTCACTGCACTGACCTTCTGTTCTCCGGTCGGGAGACGACCTCCCCACCCATAAGCTCTAATGAATAAAAACCCATCAATTAATGTCTACAGTCCCAAAACGGGACTGCTTGTTCAGTGTCTGCACAAAACCTCTGGAGATTTACATTCAGGGAAAGAAAAACCTCCCTGATTATAGAAGATCAGCTGAGCGGGTATCTGTCCATAAGACCAGCAGAATAGTGAGCGCAGCTCTGGAGTATAATACAGGATAAGTAATGTACGTACACAGTGACTGCACCAGCAGAATAGTGAGTGCAGCTCTGGAGTATAATACAGAATGTGACTCAGGATCAGTACAGGATAAGCAATGTAATGTATGTACACAGTGACTCCACCAGAAGAATAGTGAGTGCAGCTCTGGAGTATAATACAGGATGTAACTCAGGATCAGTACAGGATAAGTAATGTATGTACACAGTGACTGCACCAGCAGAATAGTAAGTGCAGCTCTGGAGTATAATACAGGATGTAACTCAGGATCAGTACAGGATAAGTAATGTATGTACACAGTGACTGCACCAGCAGAATAGTGAGTGCAGCTCTGGAGTATAATACAGCATGTAACTCAGGATCAGTACAGGATAAGAAATGTATGTACACAGTGACTGTACCAGCAGAATAGTGAGTACAGCTCTGGAGTATAATACAGGATGTAACTCAGGATCAGTACAGGATAAGTAATGTATGTACATAGTGACTCCACCAGCAGAATAGTGAGTACATCTCTGGAGTATAATACAGGATGTAACTCAGGATCAGTACAGGATAAGCAATGTAATGTATGTACACAGTGACTCCACCAGCAGAATAGTGAGTGCAGCTCTGGAGTATAATACAGGATGTAACTCAGGATCAGTACAGGATAAGTAATGTATGTACACAGTGACTCCACCAGCAGAATAGTGAGTGCAGCCCTGGAGTTTAATACAGGATGTAACTCAGGATCAGTACAGGATAAGCAATGTAATGTATGTACACAGTGACTGCACCAGCAGAATAGTGAGTGCAGCTCTGGGGTATAATACAGGATGTAACTCAGGATCAGTACAGGATAAGTAATGTATGTACACAGTGATTTCACCAGCAGAATAGCGAGTGCAGCTCTGGAGTATAATACAGGATGTAACTCAGGATCAGTACAGGATAAGTAACATATGTACACAGTGACTGCACCAGCAGAATAGTGAGAGCAGCTCTGGAGTATAATACAGGATGTAACTCAGGATCAGTACAGGATAAGCAATGTAATGTATGTACACAGTGACTCCACCAGCAGAATAGTGAGTGCAGCCCTGGAGTTTAATACAGGATGTAACTCAGGATCAGTACAGGATAAGTAATGTATGTACACAGTGACTCCACCAGCAGAATAGTGAGTGCAGCTCTGGAGTATAATACAGGATGTAACTCAGGATCAGTACAGGATAAGTAATGTATGTACACAGTGACTGCACCAGCAGAATAGTGAGTGCAGCTCTGGAGTATAATACAGGATGTAACTGAGGATCAGTACAGGATAAGTAATGTAATGTATGTACACAGTGACTGCACCAGCAGAATAGTGAGTGCAGCTCTGGAGTATAATACAGGATGTAACTCAGGATCAGCACAAGATAAGTAATGTATGTACACAGTGACTGCACCAGCAGAATAGTGAGTGCAGCTCTGGAGTATAATACAGGATGTAACTCAGGATCAGTACAGGATAAGTAATGTAATGTATGTACACAGTGACTGCACCAGCAGAATAGTGAGTGCAGCTCTGGAGTATAGTACACGATGTTACTCTGGATCAGTACAGGATAAGTAATGTATGTACACAGTGACTGCACCAGCAGAATAGTGAGTGCAGCTCTGGAGTATAATACAGGATGTAACTCAGGATCAGTACAGGATAAGTAATGTATGTACACAGTGACTGCACCAGCAGAATAGTGAGTGCAGCTCTGGAGTATAATACAGTATGTAACTCAGGATCAGTACAGGATAAGTAATGTATGTACACAGTGACTCCACCAGCAGAATAGTGAGTGCAGCTCTGGAGTATAATACAGGATGTAACTGAGGATCAGTACAGGATAAGTAATGTAATGTATGTACACAGTGACTCCACCAGCAGAATAGTAAGTGCAGCTCTGGAGTATAATACAGGATGTAACTCAGGATCAGTACAGGATAAGTAATGTATGTACACAGTGACTCCACCAGCAGAATAGTGAGTGCAGCTCTGGAGTATAATACAGGATGTAACTGAGGATCAGTACAGGATAAGTAATGTAATGTATGTACACAGTGACTCCACCAGCAGAATAGTGAGTGCAGCTCTGGAGTATAATACAGGATGTAACTCAGGATCAATACAGTATAAGGCCACCTGCACACATTTCAGATTACATGTGATTTTTCCACGTGTATTTTTGTGCAGTACAGCAATGTAATACATTGTGGATTTGGAGAAACAGAGAGAAATCAGCATGTAATTTCTGTTTTACGACCCGTTTGCAGGTCACTTAATGCGGGGTGTCAGGAGTGATTGTTTCGCAGAGCAGTGAGCTGTCCATCCTGGTGACCTTTAGTAATGGACACTCATCAGCTTCATCATCGCTTCTATTCAATGACTTCACAATCAGTGTGAATTGTTGCCACTGGCCTCGGCGTTCTCTGCGGGGAGGCCCCGGGACAATGTGCCGTTCCTGTGGAAACTGTACACACAACCCTGTCATACTATTGGCCCGTGCCCCTTTAGCCCTTGAAATTCCACTGAAGGACTGAAATGCATCTAATCCGGTTATCCCTCTGTCAATAGCGGAGCTGAGCTACAGATTATCTGCCTTATGATCAATAGGCGAGGGTTGTGTGCGGCTCCATGACAGTATGAGTCTGAGGGAGACGTCACAGAGAGGATCCCCCAGGAGCCCCTCTATAGGACGGACCGTCACAGAGAGGATTCCCCGAGAGCCCCTCTATACAACCGATCGTCACAGAGAGGAGCCCCTCTATAGGACTGACTGTCACAGAAAGGATCCCCCCAGGAGCCCCTCTATAGGACCGACTGTCACAGAAAGGATCCCCCCAGGAGCCCCTCTATAGGACCGACCGTCACAGAGAGGATCCCCCCCGGAAGCCCCTCTATAGGACCGACCGTCACAGAAAGGATCCCCGGGAGCCCTCTATAGGACCGACCGTCACGAGAGGATCCCCAGGAGCCCCTCTATAGGACCGACCGTCACAGAGAGGATCCCCGGAAGCCCCTCTATAGGACCGACCGTCACAGAGGATCCCCAGGAGCCCCTCTATAGGACCGACCGTCACAGAGAGGATCCTCCCCGGAAGCCCCTCTATAGGACCGACCGTCACAGAGAGGATCCCCCCAGGAGCCCCTCTATAGGACCGACCGTCACAGAGAGGATCCCCCCAGGAAGCCCCTCTATAGGACCGACCGTCACAGAAAGGATCCCCCCCGGGAGCCCCTCTATAGGACCGACCGTCACAGAGAGGATCCCCCCAGGAGCCCCTCTATAGGACCGACCGTCACAGAGAGGATCCCCCCCGGAAGCCCCTCTATAGGACCGACCAGAGATCTCCTGCATCTGAATGGCTGCTATGTGATTGTACAGCCGCTGCAGGGAAGACATCTGGCCAGAAGCCAGGACAGCTGAGGACTGTGGGGGCTGCATTCTGGCAGGATCTCTGCTTGCTGTTGAATGGAAACAGTCACATTTGTATTCAGAGCCTGTGTGTCGCTCGCCGAGCACGGCCCACCCTGATACGTCGGAAGGCTTTATTCACACACTGCGGTAAATATGGGGGTTTTCCTGAATACTGCAGCATAAAGACATGATGGTACCAGCTCTCAGCCAGTATAGGTATTCAGCCTCTGCACGTAAACAAGAATGCACTCGTTCAATGACAGCAAGCAGAGATTTTAAAAACGATCAGAAATTGAAAAGCTATGGCGCATTTACTAACGTCAGCGCACTTCGATGCTATTGTAAATCCGTGGCAAAGTTTGGCTCGATTTGGCACATTTAGATTCAGAAACTAGCGGCACAGAGTAATGAAAAAGGGGCGTGCCTGAGTGGGAAATGGGGCGTGGCCTAAGATGCCAAATTTTGCGCCACAGTTCTGGCGTAAATTTATGTCACACAGTGATATAAGGTTGGGGAGATGTTCCTATGTAATGTTTTGTGCTGCTGTGGTGGCGGGAGCTACAGTATAGCGGCCGCCATGTTTGTAGGGGCAGCCATGGCTCTGGCTCACCAGAATGGGCGTCGTGGAGGTTCTCACCGAGCGAGGTCAAAGGTTGCACAGGTGATGCACGGAGAGATGCGTAAGCGGCTGACCGCAAAACGCCACCGCGACTCCACCGCTTGCTATGGCTGACAACAGTAGTGGCAATTTTGCTGTTGCTGCGGTTGTCAGTAACAGAACTGTTCCCCCGGTGTGTCAGGGGGTCTTCACGCCATTGACCTGACCTTGACTGTGCATCTATTCAGTGCAGGGAGCGGCTGCGCTGTGTGGACCTGCTCCATCAATCAGCGCCTGAGCAAACATCGCCGCGTTGCTTTATGCGGCTCCATCACAATGCGTAATCGGCTGCGGTTCTACCCGTTAACCCACAAACTGCCGGATGGCGCGCCAATGTAATTAGGGCAGAGCAGTACGACTACATTCATTAGTAAAGGCGCACTCATGGGTTAATTTGCACCCCGCTCTTATATCAGTCAGAACGCTGTGTGAACAGCGCTCACCTCATCTCCTGCAAATGCATCTGCCTAGGGCCTCATGCACACGACCGTTGTTTGATTCTGTGTCCGTTGCTCCGTTTTTCGTGATTTTCTGCGGACTCATTGGTTTTCAATGGGTCCGTGGAAAACTCGGCAAATGCACCGTTTGTCCTCCGCGTCCGTGATTCCAGTCCATCAAAAAAATATAACCTGTCCTATTCTTGTCCGCGAAAAACGGATCGCGGACCCATTCAAGTCAATGGGACCATGAAAAAATGCGGATGGCCATCCGTGTGTTCTCCGCGTTCCGTATCCGCCTTTTTTGCGGATCCCTTGGCAGGCACTTGGCAAATTGTCAGCCTGTCTTTTGGTAATATCTTTTGGGTCATGTCCGCTAAAAAAAACGGAAGACACACGGAAACACAACGGAAGCAAAAACGGACACGGATCACGGAACAACGGAATCCCGTTTTGCGGACCGCAAAAAAATACTGTCGTGTGCATGAGGCCTAAGGGTTGTCTCCTACTGACAGATTGCTTTGAGTGCCAGTACCCCACCATTTTCCATATCTCTGCTTGCTGTTTACATCTTGAGGCTGAAAGGGTTTGAGGAGAGTTTACAAAAGCTGCCTCCAGCACTAATCATCAAATCCAGATCTAGTCCTGCTCTCACAGCTGACGTGCTGTTACCATGTATCAGTGTAGCAGTACAAGCCTGGTCATAGTCTATTCAGCTGCAGTCACCTTGATCTGGGTGACAACCACTAAAAGCAGCCATTGCAGTGCCCGCGGAGTCGTCGCCCAGCTTTCCGCATTGTTATGCAGTTACGTTCCAACAGCTTTATCTTGCCTAATCGAATAATGCTGTGTCATTCTTCACTGACATACTGGAATTATATTCTTGAACCAGGAAAATCCGGAAGAACGGTATTAATATAGATCCCTGTGGCACAGGTGTAAAATAAAAATCGGAACGGGCTGCCCCACAGACATTAGGCCAGCGAACAGCAACCTGCATCACTCCCAGCATGCTCCATGGGAGTTCCTAGACGTGTGCATGCTGGGAGTTGTAGTTTTACAGCAGCTGGAGTGCCAGAGGTTGTATTAGACTGATGTAGGACCCTATTGAAGTCGGAGATTTGTAAAAGGGCGATCAGGAGGGGCTGTGACCCCATGCCCATAATACTCCATTCATCCCTGGCACTGTCATTCAATAGCAGCGCTCTGTACTAACTCAGCGACCCGTTCACCCCTTGTACCGGCAGGTGACACATAAAAGCCACCAGAAATCCACCGTGAGATTGACGGCGGGTAACCGGAGACGACTTTTATTATTGTTGGCGTTCCCATCTAATCCTTTAATGTGGGGTCCGGTATAAGGCGGCGGGAGTGCGGGGGCTTCTGGTGGGGACGTCGTGTAATAGGAGTCATCCGAACCTGCATTATTCATCTGGACAGAATAGGCGCAGCCTGGCTCTCAGCCACCAGTCATCGAGCGAGTAAAAACCTGACCGGAGAGGAGGTCGGACAATGGGTCAGCGATCCGGATCAACGGCGGCGGGAAAGAGGGTCACGGCGTCCACCATTTACAGCAATGGGAGCGTGACTCCAGAAAACAACTGCTACTCCCGCTGACTGAGGCAGAAAGTACCGACTCCAGAGATGGCGCCATGACTAACATACCTGAGCCCTTCATCAAGGGGTCGGAGGGAAACAGAAAAGTCCACCTCCCTGATCGCAGCCTCCATAGCGACCCTGTGTGCGGAACCGCTGGGATGGCGAGAACGCGCACTGCCGCTCTATTCTTCTCTATAGACACAGCCCAGGCGCAGTGGATAGCTTCTACTTGAAGACCCTTTAAGGCCTCACTTATTCTGGGCCATTAGAAACAATTATTATTATTATTTTTATTTTTAGTGCTGCATTTAAAGAGCCATAGCGGTAACATTTTATTTTGATCAGTCTTCAAAATGCTTTCAGTGTTACTATGGCAGCCAGGGCGCTACTAAAGTCATAGTAGTAGTGGGGAGCGGGGAGCGGTATACTTTCAGTCCGTGCGGCTCCGGGCGCTCCACAATGATGTCAGAGCGCCCCACACGCATGGATCATGTGATCCATGCGATCACGTGATCCATGCTCATGGGGCGCTCTGGCGTCATTGTGGAGCGCCCGGCACTCGGAAGCCGCACGGACGGTAAGTAGACTTCTCCCCTGCCTCCCCACTACACTTTACCATGGCAGCCGGGACTTTAGCGTCCTGGCTGCCATGGTAACTCATTCACAAAAGCTAAGCGTTGGATCGACATTTAGCTTAATGCCGGATCCGAGTAATGCACTTTAATGGGCATTAATTCCGGATCCAGCGTTACGGCATGTCTTCCGGATTTTTGGACGGAGACAAATCTGCAGCATGCTACGGTTTTGTCAACGTCCAAAAAAACGTTCACATACTGAACAGAAGACATCCTGATGCATCCTGAACGGATTTCTCTCCATTCAGGATACATTGGGATAATCCTGATCAGTATCTTTCCGTCCTAGAGACCCCAGGACGGAACTCTAGGACGGAAAAGAAAAACGCTAGTGTGAAAGAGACCTTAGTCATTTAGCAGGGCTACACCCCATCCACCCTCTCTATGTAGGTGTCTGTGGTTACTGATCAGTCAGCCATAGCTGTCCGTTACGTTCCCACACCCCCACTCGCCTCGGCTGAGTGCACTTACAGCTAAATCATTGCCTTACATCTGTCCAGACCTACTTGCAGTTTGTGACAGTGTATCAGTGCAGGCTTCGGGCCCACCATGGGGCTTCTACTACAGTACATCCCTGTGCAGCCCCCTGGGCATCGGCCCACCGGGAAATTTCCCTGTAAGGTCTATAGCCAATCCGCTCCTGGGGACAGTAGATGATACTCCTGTACAGTGTTCCTCCACATACATGTTTTTGTGGGACTCGTTGTACTTGTTATCCCCTCTCCAAGATCCTCCATAAAAGTACAGCACCTCCTGCAACCCGCCGTACATGTTCAGCGCAGACCCAGGAGCTAACAATCACCTGCAACGGGCAGGATCGGAGGTAACTCAGATTTCTATAGATCAGCAGAACATGGATACCGGCCACGTGTGTTCTGCATTTTGCTGGAACAGACGGCCAGCCGTCTGATAGAAATCCCTATTCTTGTCTGCAAAACGGACAAGAAAAAACATGTTCTATCTTTTGTGTGTGGCGGCCCACGGTGTGCTGTCTGCATCTTTTGCAGCCCCATTGAAATGAATAGTTCTGCATCCATTCCGTAAAATTGCAAAAGAGATGCGGACACAAATATATGGTCGTCTTAATGGACACTCATCAGCTTCATCATCGCTTCTATTCAATGACTTCACAATCAGTGTGAATTGTTGCCACTGGCCTCGGCGTTCTCTGCGGGAGGCCCGGGACAATGTGCCGTTCCTGTGGAAACTGTACACACAACCCTGTCATACTATTGGCCCGTGCCCCTTTAGCCCTTGAAATTCCACTGAAGGACTGAAATGCATCTAATCCGGTTATCCCTCTGTCAATAGCGGAGCTGAGCTACAGATTATCTGCCTTATGATCAATAGGCGAGGGTTGTGTGCGGCTCCATGACAGTATGAGTCTGAGGGAGACGTCACAGAGAGGATCCCCAGGAGCCCTCTATAGGACGGACCGTCACAGAGAGGATTCCCCGAGAGCCCCTCTATACAACCGATCGTCACAGAGAGGAGCCCCTCTATAGGACTGACTGTCACAGAAAGGATCCCCAGGAGCTCCCTCTATAGGACCGACTGTCACAGAAAGGATCCCCCAGGAGCCCTCTATAGGACCGACCGTCACAGAGAGGATCCCCCGGAAGCCCCTCTATAGGACCGACCGTCACAGAAAGGATCCCCCGGAGCCCTCTATAGGACCGACCGTCACGAGAGGATCCCCAGGAGCCCCTCTATAGGACCGACTGTCATGAGAGGATCCCCCGGAAGCCCTCTATAGGACCGACCGTCACAGAGGATCCCCCAGGAGCCCCTCTATAGGACCGACCGTCACAGAGAGGATCCTCCCGGAAGCCCCTCTATAGGACCGACTGTCACAGGAGGATCCCCCAGGAGCCCTCTATAGGACCGACCGTCACAGAGAGGATCCCCCTGAAGCCCTCTATAGGACCGACCGTCACAGAAAGGATCCCCAGGAGCCCTCTATGAGACCGACCGTCACAGAGAGGATCCCCAGGAGCCCTCTATAGGACCGACCGTCAGAGAGGATCCCCCGAAGCTCCCTCTATAGGACCGACCAGAGATCTCCTGCATCTGAATGGCTGCTATGTGATTGTACAGCCGCTGCAGGGAAGACATCTGGCCAGAAGCCAGGACAGCTGAGGACTGTGGGGGCTGCATTCTGGCAGGATCTCTGCTTGCTGTTGAATGGAAACAGTCACATTTGTATTCAGAGCCTGTGTGTCGCTCGCCGAGCACGGCCCACCCTGATACGTCGGAAGGCTTTATTCACACACTGCGGTAAATATGGGGGGTTTTCCTGAATACTGCAGCATAAAGACATGATGGTACCAGCTCTCAGCCGAGTATAGGTATTCAGCCTCTGCACGTAAACAAGAATGCACTCGTTCAATGACAGCAAGCAGAGATTTTAAAAACGATCAGAAATTGAAAAGCTATGGCCGCATTTACTAACGTCAGCGCACTTCGATGCTATTGTAAATCCGTGGCAAAGTTTGGCTCGATTTGGCACATTTAGATTCAGAAACTAGCGGCACAGAGTAATGAAAAGGGGCGTGCCTGAGTGGGAAATGGGGCGTGGCCTAAGATGCCAAATTTTGCGCCACAGTTCTGGCGTAAATTTATGTCACACAGTGATATAAGGTTGGGGAGATGTTCCTATGTAATGTTTTGTGCTGCTGTGGTGGCGGGAGCTACAGTATAGCGGCCGCCATGTTTGTAGGGGCAGCCATGGCTCTGGCTCACCAGAATGGGCGTCGTGGAGGTTCTCACCGAGCGAGGTCAAAGGTTGCACAGGTGATGCACGGAGAGATGCGTAGCGGCTGACCGCAAACGCCACCGCGACTCCACCGCTTGCTATGGCTGACAACAGTAGTGGCAATTTTGCTGTTGCTGCGGTTGTCAGTAACAGAACTGTTCCCCGGTGTGTCAGGGGTCTTCACGTCATTGACCTGACCTTGACTGTGCATCTATTCAGTGCAGGGAGCGGCTGCGCTGTGTGGACCTGCTCCATCAATCAGCGCCTGAGCAAACATCGCCGCGTTGCTTTATGCGGCTCCATCACAATGCGTAATCGGCTGCGGTTCTACCCGTTAACCCACAAACTGCCGGATGGCGCGCCAATGTAATTAGGGCAGAGCAGTACGACTACATTCATTAGTAAAGGCGCACTCATGGGTTAATTTGCACCCCGCTCTTATATCAGTCAGAAGCGCTAGTGAACAGCGCTCACCTCATCTCCTGCAAATGCATCTGCCTAGGGCCTCATGCACACGACCGTTGTTTGATTCTGTGTCCGTTGCTCCGTTTTCGTGATTTTCTGCGGACTCATTGGTTTTCAATGGGTCCGTGGAAAACTCGGCAAATGCACCGTTTGTCCTCCGCGTCCGTGATTCCAGTCCATCAAAAAAATATAACCTGTCCTATTCTTGTCCGCGAAAAACGGATCGCGGACCCATTCAAGTCAATGGGACCATGAAAAAATGCGGATGGCCATCCGTGTGTCCTCCGCGTTCGTATCCGCCTTTTTTGGATCCCTTGGCAGGCACTTGGCAAAATTGTCAGCCTGTCTTTGGTAATATCTTTTGGGTCATGTCCGCTAAAAAACGGAAGACACACGGAAACACAACGGAAGCAAAAACGGACACGGATCACGGAACAACGGAATCCCGTTTTGCGGACCGCAAAAAAATACTGTCGTGTGCATGAGGCCTAAGGGTTGTCTCCTACTGACAGATTGCTTTGAGTGCCAGTACCCCACCATTTTCCATATCTCTGCTTGCTGTTTACATCTTGAGGCTGAAAGGGTTTGAGGAGAGTTTACAAAAGCTGCCTCAGCACTAATCATCAAATCCAGATCTAGTCCTGCTCTCACAGCTGACGTGCTGTTACCATGTATCAGTGTAGCAGTACAAGCCTGGTCATAGTCTATTCAGCTGCAGTCACCTTGATCTGGGTGACAACCACTAAAGCAGCCATTGCAGTGCCCGCGGGTCGTCGCCCAGCTTTCCGCATTGTTATGCAGTTACGTTCCAACAGCTTTATCTTGCCTAATCGAATAATGCTGTGTCATTCTTCACTGACATACTGGAATTATATTCTTGAACCAGGAAAATCCGGAAGAACGGTATTAATATAGATCCCTGTGGCACAGGTGTAAAATAAAAATCGGAACGGGCTGCCCCACAGACATTAGGCCAGCGAACAGCAACCTGCATCACTCCCAGCATGCTCCATGGGAGTTCCTAGACGTGTGCATGCTGGGAGTTGTAGTTTTACAGCAGCTGGAGTGCCAGAGGTTGTATTAGACTGATGTAGGACCCTATTGAAGTCGGAGATTTGTAAAAAGGGCGATCAGGAGGGGCTGTGACCCCATGCCCATAATACTCCATTCATCCCTGGCACTGTCATTCAATAGCAGCGCTCTGTACTAACCCAGCGACCCGTTCACCCCTTGTACCGGCAGGTGACACATAAAAGCCACCAGAAATCCACCGTGAGATTGACGGCGGCGGGTAACCGGAGACGACTTTTATTATTGTTGGCGTTCCCATCTAATCCTTTAATGTGGGGTCCGGTATAAGGCGGCGGGGGGTGCGGGGGCTTCTGGTGGGGACGTCGTGTAATAGGAGTCATCCGAACCTGCATTATTCATCTGGACAGAATAGGCGCAGCCTGGCTCTCAGCCACCAGTCATCGAGCGAGTAAAAACCTGACCGGAGAGGAGGTCGGACAATGGGTCAGCGATCCGGATCAACGGCGGCGGGAAAGAGGGTCACGACGTCCACCATTTACAGCAATGGGAGCGTGACTCCAGAAAACAACTGCTACTCCCGCTGACTGAGGCAGAAAGTACCGACTCCAGAGATGGCGCCATGACTAACATACCTGAGCCCTTCATCAAGGGGTCGGAGGGAAACAGAAAAGTCCACCTCCCTGATCGCAGCCTCCATAGCGACCCTGTGTGCGGAACCGCTGGGATGGCGAGAACGCAGCACTGCCGCTCTATTCTTCTCTATAGACACAGCCCGGCGCAGTGGATAGCTTCTACTTGAAGACCCTTTAAGGCCTCACTTATTCTGGGCCATTAGAAACAATTATTATTATTATTTTTATTTTTAGTGCTGCATTTAAAGAGCCATAGCGGTAACATTTTATTTTGATCAGTCTTCAAAATGCTTTCAGTGTTACTATGGCAGCCAGGACGCTACTAAAGTCATAGTAGTAGTGGGGAGCCAGGGAGCGGTATACTTTCAGTCCGTGCGGCTCCGGGCGCTCCACAATGATGTCAGAGCGCCCCACACGCATGGATCATGTGATCCATGCGATCACGTGATCCATGCTCATGGGGCGCTCTGACGTCATTGTGGAGCGCCCCGGCACTCGGAAGCCGCACGGACGGTAAGTAGACTTCTCCCCTGCCTCCCCACTACACTTTACCATGGCAGCCGGGACTTTAGCGTCCTGGCTGCCATGGTAACCATTCACAAAAGCTAAACGTTGGATCGACATTTAGCTTAATGCCGGATCCGGAGTAATGCACTTTAATGGGCATTAATTCCGGATCCAGCGTTACGGCATGTCTTCCGGATTTTTGGACGGAGACAAATCTGCAGCATGCTACGGTTTTGTCAACGTCCAAAAAAACGTTCACATACTGAACAGAAGACATCCTGATGCATCCTGAACGGATTTCTCTCCATTCAGGATACATTGGTATAATCCTGATCAGTATCTTTCCGTCCTAGAGACCCCAGGACGGAACTCTAGGACGAGAAAAGAAAACGCTAGTGTGAAAGAGACCTTAGTCATTTAGCAGGGCTACACCCCATCCACCCTCTCTATGTAGGTGTCTGTGGTTACTGATCAGTCAGCCATAGCTGTCCGTTACGTTCCCACACCCCACTCGCCTCGGCTGAGTGCACTTACAGCTAAATCATTGCCTTACATCTGTCCAGACCTACTTGCAGTTTGTGACAGTGTATCAGTGCAGGCTTCGGGCCCACCATGGGGCTTCTACTACAGTACATCCCTGTGCAGCCCCCTGGGCATCGGCCCACCGGGAAATTTCCCTGTAAGGTCTATAGCCAATCCGCTCCTGGGGACAGTAGATGATACTCCTGTACAGTGTTCCTCCACGTAGATGTTTTTGTGGGACTCGTTGTACTTGTTATCCCCTCTCCAAGATCCTCCATAAAAGTACAGCACCTCCTGCAACCCGCCGTACATGTTCAGCGCAGACCCAGGAGCTAACAATCACCTGCAACGGGCAGGATCGGAGGTAACTCAGATTTCTATAGATCAGCAGAACATGGATACCGGCCACGTGTGTTCTGCATTTTGCGGAACGGAACGGCCAGCCGTCTGATAGAAATCCCTATTCTTGTCTGCAAAAACGGACAAGAAAAAAACATGTTCTATCTTTTGTGTGTGGCGGCCCACGGTGTGCTGTCTGCATCTTTTGCAGCCCCATTGAAATGAATAGTTCTGCATCCATTCCGTAAAATTGCAAAAGAGATGCGGACACAAATATATGGTCGTCTGAAAGTGTTGCTGGAAATCTCGGGGTAAAAAGGCCAAGATCTGAGCAATCTCTGAGTGTCAGCTCTAGGTCACAACTGACACCTCCTGCTGATGGTGCAGGCTCAGCTCCTGAGTCTGCGCCATTGCCACGCTGCACATGCAGTGTCCGTCAGGCTCTACAGCAAAGTTTGTGGCACAAAACGCTTTTATGGTTCATATTTGTGTTTAACAGATCTGGTAGGCTGTGAACCTACCCTTGGGGCATGTCCTCGTGGGATTGAAACTCTGCAGATTTGCCAGAAAACTGGAGGAGATTTTTAAGAATCTCAAAAAAAATCTGTGTAAACTGACCTGTGGTGCAGATTTTACATCCTCAGCATGTCCATTTATGCTGCAAATTTCCCCCTTTGCAATTTAGGCTACTTTCACACTGGCATCTGGTACGGATCCGTCATGTATCTGCACAGACGGATCCGCACTTATAATACAACCGCTTGCATCCGTTCACAACGGATCCGCTTGTATTATCAAGAACATAGGCAAAACGGATCCGTCTTGAAAACCATTGAGAGTCAATGGGGGCAGATCCGTTTATATTGTGACATATTGCGTCATTGACAACGGATCCGTCCCCATTGACTTACATTGTGTGCCAGGATCCGTTTGGCTCAGTTCCGTCAGACGGACACCAAAACGCTGCGGAATGGAGGCGGAACGGAGCCAAACTGATGCATTCTGAACGGATCCTTATCCATTCAAAATGCATTGGGGCAAAACTGATCCGTTTTGGACCGTTTGTGAGAGCCCTGAAACGGATCTCACACACGGAAACCAAATCGCCAGTGTGAAAGTAGACTAAGTCTGCAGATTTATGAAAGGAACAGGGTGAAATCCGCAGATCCACAGCAAAATCCGTATGTAAGGGCTCATGCACAAGACCGTATTTTCTTTCAGTGTCCGTTCTGTTTTTTTTTTGCAGACCGTATGCAGAACCGTTCATTTCAATGGGCCCGCAAAAAAAGTGGAAGTTACTCCGTGTGCATTCCATTTCCATATCTCCGTATTTCTGTTCAGTAAAAGAGTAGAACATGACCTTTTATGGTCCGCATTACGGACAAATATAGGACTGTTCTATTAGGGGGCAGCTGTTCCGTTCCGCAAAATACGGAATGCACACGGATGTCATCTGTCACTAAAAACTCAAAAAACTGCTAAAAACAGTTTTTTTCTACTTCCCCACTGACTTCAACACAAAATCCAGTAAAAATCCACATCTAAGGAGTAACAAGACACTTCAGAAGCAGATCTCAATGTAGCGGTGAAAAATAAAATACCCCCATGCGCTCTTGGTGACTTTTTCTACTAAAGTCAATGAAAAGCTTTGGATGACATTTTGATGGCGGATTTCATGGAGGAAAATTGCCTTTTTCCGCGATAAAATCTGCACTGGATTCCATTCGTGTGAACATACCCTGAAGATTAAAAAATTCCATCCTGATCAACTGACATGGGTGCATCGCCTGTTACACACAATCAGAATGATATACCAGATTCACAGCATTTCCATTCACTGACAGGAAGCAGAGATTTTAACACCAGTAAGAAAACAGAAGAACTTTTCATCATACTGTCGTGCGCAGAGACGCCACATCACATGACCCTCGTGTGATCACATGATTATGGACCAAGTATCGATCTACCCGGCGGCGGTGGGGGTCATGCTGTGATTTGCGCCTTCGTTTTCGCTCGTTAAATATAAAATAATAACAATGCGACGGCACTGTGTGAATAGAGCCTGAGGGTCTCAATATGGTCACATTCCTAATAATGGGGTGTCAGGGACCCAGGGTCAGCGGAGGGCATAGCACTAGGTTTCTATCGGGGGCGGCTTAGTAATTCCGATCCCTCCTCTCAGCGTATTCACATCCACACGATATCGCTTACCTCTTCCACCAACGCGGAGAAGTGATCCAGGGGCGCGTAGGACAGATCCCCGTAGATTAAACTGCTCTTCATGGAATCGGGGCTGAGGAAGGCGTTGGTCCTCTTCAGGAAATACACGCCTTTATTCTTCATGGAGTTGGGGAACTCTAGCAGGGGGACCAGCAGCCCGGCCGGGTTGAGGGCCACCACCAGCACCATCTGATCCGCCTTCTCCAAGAACTTCTGGAAGATGGCCTTGTTCTCCTCGGTGGACAGACATTTCTGCCAGCGGTCCGCCTTCAGTTTCAGGGTTTTCAGGACATATTCTTCTACGAAACGCAGCCTCTTGTCTGCGGCGGGGGCCACCGGGTCGTCCATGTTTGCTTGTAGGTGGCAGAGATTTGCTCAGATCATGTGTGCAGGAGCCGGAGGCAGAGAGGACTGAGTCTGGCGGCTCGGATGCCTCCTTCTTCTGCCTTGGCTGCTATGGTAACTCTGTTTGTATTCAACACGTTGCAGAGAGTTGTGGTTGCTGCAGTTGGGACAATGGTCGATCTCTCCCCGGGAGGCTGTGAGGAGACACACAGGTGGTTAGGTTACCATTGTGCCCCAAACTGCGTAGCTACAGAGACTCTGATTAACCTGTCAGACCAGGCGGAGAGGGCAGGAAATGAGGGACCACGGGACAATGGGCTCTATACTGCTGATAGGGCAGGGTTCACAGGGTGCCTTCACATGCATCCAACAAAAAGGGGTACGATTGTGTAAAACCGCCACCAGACATGGAGGTCATGTCGCCCTTTACTGCATGAGCTGCAACAAAACTGTGGCAAAATAAAGCTGTTTTTACAACCATTTAGGGGAAAAAAAGTAATTTCGGCAAAAAAGCGTCATGACTGCTGTGTCTGAATACAAGTCATTTTTTGTGGTGTTTTTGTGTTATAATCGTTGCGGTTTTACAATAATAGCGCAGTGTTGCCGCAAAAATATTAACAACTTACACAGATACAGAAAACAACACAATACGGACGTCAGTCAGATGTATATATGGAAGTGCCGGACACACCTCCGAAATATTGTCCCTATACAGTAGCTATACAGTGCCATACGTCGCCCATAGCCCCTCATGTAAGAACATTGAACGCGCGTGGTAGCCGTTTTTTTGGGGGGAGGACGCTCCATATAGAGTTGCACAACGGACTATGATTTTGTATAGTTCACACGTGATCAGTCGCCATTCAGGATTGCGGGAAGCCGCGGTAGGGGACGTACGGTTACTTTCCCAGACTTCTGAACGCTCAGACCGCTCATAGGGGCATCACAGAAGTTCTGGACTCTTAGGAAAGCTGGGTGACGATCTCTGGGGGAAGTGGAGGCCATTTTGGTTGTAATAAGCAGCCTAGGAAAGCTGGGTGACACGGTTGCCATATTGGTCCTGACTAGATGGCTGTAGGAGAAGACGGGACAGTTGAGAAGGTTTGCCATTCAGGACTCGGGAAGGTTGGGTGACAATATTTGTGTGAACCATTATAGCCGCCATATTGGTTGTCACACAGCTTTTCTGAGACTCCTGAAAGACAAATGTAGCCTGCCATACGAGAATATGGGACTATCAAAGCACAACCGGGCAGATTTGTCATTCAGAACTCAGGAAAGCTGGGTGACATGCTCTATAGGAACTGTGAAGGGTGCCATATTGTCTCTAACCTGGTATTCAACCCACCGAATGGTAAAAGTTCCCAGCGGCATGGACCAAGAGAAAAGACCAGACTCCTGAGCCGTTCTGTGTCTACAGCTCCTCTGCAGACCCTATATGTCTCCATGGTAACAGACTGTCCTGATCCATCCTGCACTCACACTCCTGCCATCAGTTCCCCACTTCTTCCTCATATAAATCTGGAATATTAGCAGAAGGCAGGGGACAAACAGAAGGGAGTGTGAGTGCAGGATTTGTCTGTAAAGCCTCAATAATACGTTAGTGTTTCATGGACGTGTGCTGTACGTGTTCTCAACGGACAGCACGCGTCCCCATTTATTTTAGGGTCCATTCAGACATCCGTAGAACGGGTCTGCATCCGTTCCGCAATTCTGCTGAACGGGTGCGGACCCATTCATTCTCAATGGGGACTAAAAGGATGCGGACAGCGCACATTGTGCTGTCCGCATCCGCATTTCCGGTCCGCGGCTCTGTACTTCCGATCCGCGGCTCCCGAAAAAAATAGAATATGTCCTAATAGGCATTTCTATAGGAGTGCCGGATCCGCAATACATTACTGATGTGTGAATACACACATTAAAATGAATGGGAACGTGTGAATGAGGCATTAGTAAACCTTTTTGTGGGTGACTACACTGACCTCAGCGAAAACATGGAGATCCGGTGTAGTCACCCGCTGACTTCGGCACCCACTACTAAGGTAATGGACATGTAAGGTGCCTAAGGGAGGTGACTGCGACCCATGTTCGACAGGGGCTAAAATAGGTGGAGGATATAGTTTAGATGTAGAGAGCTATGGCGGAGCTAGCGTGGCCACTGGCTTCACCCCAAAAACCGGCCAAGCCCATCGCCTCCGTGAAAAAAAACAGGCCGGAGAAAAACACGGGGGGAGGAGAGGGAAGAACTTCTTGAATGGGAGGTGAGCTGGGGGCAGCCTGGGGCGCTTATCTCGCCCTCAGTCAGCCACAGGGAGCCATGTCTGCGGCTCTAGTGACTGGGGGTGAGAGAAGCCTCAGTCAGTTGTTGCAGCTCACGTTCAGACAGCGCAGTGCTGCTGTCTGAGTGCGAGCTACTAAAAGGGAGGACATCCCTGTGTCCATCCAGGCACTGCGCCGGACGGAGGACAGGGAGCCAGAAAACCGGACGTCTGGCCACCCTAGGCGGAGCACAGATGGCTCAGGGGGCTGGAGAGGAAAGAACAGAAGACGGAGGAGCTGATGTTTGAGAGGGAAAACAGGATTAGGCAGGTGTGTAAAGTGGGCGGGGTTACAGGTATAAAGGCAGGCAGGAGAGGCAGGAACAGTAAGGTTTGTAGCCATCCAATGGAGAGAGATGGCGGTCGTAGACCACCATGGATTGTGTAAGGTGGAAATGGACACTCTGGAGGGTATGGGATCTGCTTTGCAGCAGGGAAACGGTCAGTGGGGAGGATACGACTGGCCAGTAGCCGGTCCTTATGTTCCAGCCTATGGCGGCCATTGGGTGAGCGAGCTGCAGGCAGGGCCTGAATGCTATACGGACTTGTAGAACAGGTGGTCAGAGGACAAGGCTTGATGCTACCATAGGGCGATATGTTTTTATGCTGATTTTTTTTTCCTCACGATAATTTTTATTGAAAATTTGCAATAAAGATGTATCGGATGTGGACGCAGCCACTAATGAAGAGAGATCAACTTAACATCGAGATAAAAAAAGAAGTGCTCGCAGCCACTAAGCAGTAACATAGACAAGTTTTCCATACAGAGTATGTTTTTATGCTGATTTTTGAGCCTTTCTGCCTCAAATTCGGCTCCAAAAAACACCTGAAAACAGCCTCCCGTTCATTTTAAGCAGCACACCCTTATCTTGGAGCAGAATTGGCGCTGAATCTCCCATTGAAATGAATAGAAAAGCAGAAAAAACAGCTCCATGTAAGTCCATGCGTTTTCTGCATGTTTTTTTTTGCCGCAGATCTGCTTCAAAAACCTCAAGCTGAAAATTCAGCGGGCGCTGCCTGGCTTCACATCACGCTTTTCCCATACCATAAAACGTATATGTTACACGGATGTCTTAGACTGATGTCATACCGAGGCATCTGTTCACCATAGAGTTTCTTTGTAAAAAGAAGAAACACTTTTTACTGGACTGGATCGGTCGTGTGAACTGGCCCTTATCCTGGGTTCAGACCTGAGCGTTCTTGAAACGCGCGTATTTCAGCGCGTTTTTGCAAATAGGAGACGCGCGTCCTTGTGATTGACTACTGTGGTGTCAATCACAAAACGCGCGACAAACGCCCCAAAAAAAGCTCAAGTACTTGTTTAGGCGTATGGCGTTTTACAGCGCGTTCGTACGCGCTGTAAAACGCTCAGGTGTGAACTTAGGGTTATAGTTTTATGCTGGATTACCCTGGAGTGCGTCCATCAGTCCAGTGGTTCGGGTACTGCTAATCCAGAAAATCTGATTATTCTCGATTAGGTCGGATTCACATCACTGTTTCATTTTCTGTTCTTCTAGTCCGTCAGAAGAAAAAAAAGAAAAACGGATCCTATATTTTAAGCATCCGTTATGCACATTTTGCATCCATTTCCACCTGAGATCCGTTTTTCAGATGGAAATAATAGTCCCACATGCAGTACTTTTTTTTTTTTTTTCTGTCTAAAAAAGACCGATCTCAGACAGAAATGGCTAAAACAGATGCAAAATGTGCATGACAGATGCTTAAAATACAGGATCCGTTTTTTTTCCAGGATTCTTTTTTTTCTGTTCTTCTGATGGAAAATGAACTTCCTATATCTTGCACCATGTAAGAGCGCCCCGACAGCGTGCTGCCCACCACACCCTAACCTCAGACGCTGAATCTGAACAGATCGTACACGGCTCCCTGCCACATAACCGTACACAGGAGGGCGGCACTCTGCATGTGGCGGTTTATCATATCATCCGTATCCGGTGAATTTACTGTAAAAGGAGAAAAAAAAAAGATTTAGTCGTTTACGCTTTTCACAAGCAGCCGTACCTTCTGTAATTGGGCTCCGTGCCCTAAGGCTAGGTTCACACGATGACATTTTGTCGCAGTATTGTCGCGGAACAATTTTTATAATGGGAGTCTATGGTGTCGCATGCAACATGCTGCCACTGCGACAGTCGCAAAAAATCCATTCAAGATGGGTTTTTCTGCGACTGTCGCGTCGCAGTCATCTAAATGCGACACCATAGACTCCCATTATAAAAATTGTCGCACGACAATAGTGTGACAAAATGTCGCGCGACAAATGTTGCAGTGAAGTTGTGCCCTATTTGTCGCGCGACAAATGTCATCGTGTAAACCTAGCCTAAGGGTACGTTCACACGACGACAATTGTCGCGCGACAAAAAGTCGCACTATTGTCGCGCGACAATTTTTATAATGGGAGTCTATGGTGTCGCAGTGCGACATGCGACATGCTGCGACTGCGACACGAAAGTCGGAGAAAATCCATTCAAGATGGGTTTTTCTGCGACTGTCGCGTCGCAGTCGCAGCATGTCGCATGTCGCAATGCGACACCATAGACTCCCATTATAAAAATTGTCGCGCGACAATAGTGTGAACGTACCCTAATGGGGAGCTTTGTGGTCACACAGGGATGGGGTCTCGGGACCACCAGCAATTACTAATTATAATGGGCACCATGAAACGCGTACCCGCTGATCACGGGAAGGGCAGGACCCGACCAATAAGACAGGAGAGTTGGGGTATGTTCACACGGCGGTACTAATCCGATTTCCATTACAGAATTCAGAGAATGACCCTCGGATTTCTACTGTGAAGATGGCGGTGACCCGCACTAGGATCACACCTGCCGTCATCCATTATGTCCCATATCTGCCACAGATTGAAATCCACGCGACAAATTTCCATGCGTGTGACGGAATCTGCGACGCTCCATTGACTTGTGCTGGGAACGCGGTTGCGATGCAGCCAGGTACCACATGGCGGTACAACCTGCACCAGGCTCTGATTAACCACGGTAATTAGGAACACATTGTTTAGCGGGTCTGCATTGTTAGGCCTCCTGCATACGAACTTTTTTTTTTTCGTTTACGTTCCGTTTTTTGCATTCTGTATACAGAACCATTCAATGGATCCGCAAAAAAGGAAGGTACTCCGTATGCCTTCCGTGTCCGTATTTCCATTCCGTTCAAACATAAAACATGTCCTATTATTGCCTGCAAATAACGATCCGTGGCTCCATTCAAGTCCGCAAAAAAAATGAATGCATACGGAATGCATCCGTATGTCTTCTGTATCCGTTCCGTTTTTGCGGAACCATCTATTGAAAATTTTATTCCCAGCACAATTTTTTTGATGTACTTACTGTTTAAACATTATTGCATGCTTCCGTTTCCGATCCGCAAAAAACGGATCACGAACAGAAACCAAAAGGAAAATTGGAACTGCAAAACAAAACGAAAGCGGAAACACTACTGAAACAAAAAAGCGGAAAAACGGACCGCAAAATACAGAAAAGCCATACGGTCATGTGCAAGAGGCCTTATTGGCAGTACGGTATTGTGGGAGCTGCACGGCAATTTACAGTGCAGTCCGACTAAACCGCGTGGTTTATATAATTAGTTATTCGGAGTTTGTATGGCCGCCTGGTACTTGACCACAGCGCGACCATTCTGTGTGTTCGTATCTCTCGGATCCCTTCGCAGCCTTCTCTACACACGACATACACACACGTGTAAATTCTACAATCATGGGACAGGCCGAGACAACGGTGCGATGGGACACAACGTGGCGCTAAATCCCACTAAGTTGTTGCAGTGGACCGATGGAGATTAAAAACTTGCCTCAGAAAGAAGGAAAATGCCACCCAATATTATGTAAAAAAAATTAAAATAAAAAATCATTTAAATTCATGACAAATTTATAAAAGTTTATTTTATGGGAAGATGTGTCGTTCAGTGCTAATGAACGAAAATATGGCGGCAGTGAGGGGCATTGGTGAACGGTGTCCTAAAAAAAAGATCTTGGTCACTTACCAACCGTTTTACATCTCTTTTAGGGCGCAAAATTGTCGCACCGCCCCTTTAAGTGACTTTTTACGCCGCGTTTGACGCAAAAGTCGTGGTGGTGTGCCCGGAATCCAGACCCGGTAAATTTACCAGGAAAAGGCGTAAAAGTTGCCAAAAGATGCACCTAATTTATGCACGCCCCGTCATAAATTAGGTGCATTTTCCTCATAAAAGGTACTAAATAGACGGTCACAAAAATTGACAGTCTTAGCAAATGACCCCCTTTCCCACTAACACCACATTATTTCTGTTTTTATTTTAACTACACACTAAAAAACGAAAGATCCCGAACAGTCCGGTCTTGACTAAAAGCATTCCAAAAGGCGCCATTTTCAAGGTCCCTGGGGCCACAGCACTGTGGTAAAAATCAAGCCTAAGCGATTGCCGCCATTGATGGCCACATACATGAGAAAGTAATTAGTCAGACACCCCTCTCCCCTCACATAACATAATTCCTGTCACGCAGTGCACCTTGTACAGGAGGAGACAGGCGCAATGTACTTTCCCGCCGTTTTCAGCCGCGGTCTTTAGATCTGGAGGCAGCAGCGTGGAGCCTGCTATACAGAAGCTCTCCGCTAGAGGGCGCCCGACACCACAGAGCAAAAGGGCGGGAACTGACAGGACGATGTCTACAGGAGAGATCCGCGGCAGACGTGAGGGAGCAATGGAGGATGTGAGAAGGTGTGAGCTGCCTTAGCTAGAGAATGACATCCCCCAGTACAGAGAGCTCATACTGAAGGGGAAGATGGAGAGAGTACCGATGGTTCCTCACAACTTATGGTACGGCCCCTAGATCAGCTGTGGTTGGGGGCCTGTAGCATGGCTGAGGGGAGTGTAGTCCTTATTGAATAATTTCTATAGCACAGGGCGGATGACACTCGTGTCAGTCTGCGATAACGCTCCTGCAGACAGTCATGACGCTGTAACATGCAAAAGTTTGACAAAACAGCAATTGCTTTCAGTGTTTTACAGAAATTACGCCTAATCGCTACAGTTCTGTAATTTTTAACAACGTTTGTGTCACTTCAAGATCTTGGCTTGCTGTCAGAGCAAATGAGAACCTGTATGGGCACGTAGCCATTCTATAGGCCGCCGTCTGTGAACGAAATGTCCCCGAATCCGCAGGACACAAATTCACTAATTTGTTGTAGGTTGAAAGCCGTGTGGAAAATTTCAAGTGTGTGTGAAGGAACCCCCAATTGCATAGGAAATGGAAAGTTATTGGACTTGGTGCAAATTTCAGCACAAACCACATTTGGGTCAGTTCTGGCCTGTGTGAACATAGCCTTAGGCTGCATTTACATGACCGTGTCCACATCGTGGTGTAAACCCATTGACCTCGGAGGGTAAGTGATCCACAAGATGCGGCCAAAGATAGGAAATGTCTTTTGCGGACCTGGAAGCACGTGGAATGGCTTCCTAAGCGAGTATTCACACAGGTTGTGTATCACCATGCAATGTTTTACCTGTACAAGCCGTGTGGGAGAAAACCCTGCAGTAAAACATGGATTTGTCATGGGTTTTTGAGACTACTCTTCCGTGCCTCGAGCTCGCAGAGCACCGTCTACACGAGGAGCCATGTTAGACCAGCGTCTTGTGTCCTGAGGTTTGGGGTCTGCACAGGACATCAGGAGAACTGTAAAGCTATGGTCTCATCCACGGCAGAGAATGCTAGGAATTGGCCAGATACAATCAGCAGCGTGCAGAGTTTTTTGTCCAGCTGATTGTCAGCATGTTTGCCAAGTAGCGGTCGGATCTCTGCTGGACTCCATTATAGTGGATAGGCGGCTGGATCTGGAGCACTCTCGGCAGGTTGTTCCTAACTGGAGCTTCTGCAGCAGATGTGAGACCAGGTCTGTACAGCTGGGTTTGCAGCCTCTGGGTGTAAATAAGAAACCTTTCATTCACTGACAGCAAGCAGACATGTTAAAAGAAAAGTTTATTAGAAAGTCATGATACAATGATTGAGCTTTTCACTGGACGTCCTCTTCAGGGTACAGCTACACAGGATGTAAATTAAGGACCTGCATGTGGATTTTGCAGCAGGTTGCACCCTCTGGATTGCAATGGTTGATATCCACGGCCTAAACCATCATGCTAATTCGAAATATCGCGCATGTGCCACTTCCCCCGTATTTACCGCACCTGCACATTGTTCTCTGCCGATAGTTTTCATCGGCTCAATACACATGCTCGTGGGCGTGGCACTAAAAATTAGCAAATGGTTAATGGCTCACGCACACGAGCCTGCGTATTGATCCGCTGAAAACTAGCTCACGGAGGCAGAGAACAATGCGTGGGAAAGAGGGGGAAGCGGCGCACGCGCCAGATTTAGATTTGGCATCCGACATAATAGGAATTAGAACTTCTATCAGTCAAACACTAAGGGGGCGTGGCAAGCTAAACTTCAAGAGCCTAATTTACATAATGGGGGGGATAAGTCTTGTTTTTCTGGCCTTAGGGTACTTTCACATTTGCGGCATAGCTATCCAGCAGGCTGGTCCGGCGGGTGAACAGCCTGCCGGATCCGCCATGCCGCAAGTACCCGTGCACTGCAGGTCCCACTTTTTAGTCCTGCGATCTCCGGCCGTGCTGCGTCGTAGCTCCGCCCCATTATAGTCGAAGGGGACGGAGCGGCAGTGCACGGGTACTTGCAGCATGGCAGATCTGTCAGGCTGTTCACCCGCCAGATCAGCCTGCCGAATAGCTATGCCGCAAATGTGAAAGTACCGTTAGGCGCATCTAACACCAAGGACAAAAAACTTTGGAATCAAGATACAGACTTCTTCAAGGTGATGCTGGCGGTTTAATATGCATTTTCTAGGTAATAGGTTCCCTTTACACACTGAGGGTCAGTTTATGCTGCAGATTAAATTTTTCGCAGCCACTTTGCTGTGACTGGAAAAGGCTTCAGGTATTCCGCATGCAAATCCATGAGCGTTTGCGCCACGTATGAACTTACCGGACACATAACTTAGGAGACAGGCACTGGGTTACTATATGAGTCAGAGTTGCGAGCAGGCCCTTGGTCCAAGGGGCTTTTCAAGGACTGTCGCACAGGTCCTCGTGCCATCAAGGTCTTGTGTGTTGTGTTATATACAGTGTGAAAGGGCCTAAAAGCGCACTGAAAATGGCCGTTGAAGTTCGTCATGTGGCTCGTTTTCACTTTAATGTGACTGTTTCCTAATGAGTGAGCCACAGGAGCAACTGTTATTAATGGGGGAGCTATTCTCTGACTAAAAACATTTTTCACATCAATAATGAATTTGCCAGTATAATGCACTGGTATCTATGCCTGTTGTTGTTTTGTTTTTGTTTTTTTTGTAATTGCTAAAAGTTTAATGGCACAAAATAAAGGACAATAAACACAGGTTTGTACTACTCTTTTTGCCTAAATAATTGTCACAAAATCCTCCATTATAGGAGCAGAAAAATAATGAAAGTGAACGCCATGTGATGGACCACACTGCCTGTAAAATGGACGTCTTCAGGCGAACTTCACAGCTTGTACATTGGACGCCTTCTGGCTGACCGCATTACTTGTACATTGGATGCCTCCTGGTGGACACCCTGCCTGTAAAATGGACGCTTCCTGGCGGACCGCACTGCCTGTAGAATGGACGCTTCCTGGCGGACCGCACTGCCTGTAAAATGGACGCTTCCTGGCGGACCGCACTGCCTGTGCATTGGACCACACTGCCTGTAAAATGGACGCTTCCTGGCGGACCGCACTGCCTGTAAAATGGACGCTTCCTGGCGGACTGCCCTGCCTGTAAAATGGACGCTGCCTGGCGGACCGCACTGCCTGTAAAATGGACGCTTCCTGGCTGACCGCACTGCCTGTACATTGGACCACACTGCCTGTAAAATGGACGCTTAGTGGCGGACCGCACTGCCTGTAAAATGGACGCTTCCTGGCGGACCGCACTGCCTGTACATTGTACACCTCCTGGTGGACCACACTGCCTGTAAAATGGATGCTTTCTGGTAGACCACACTGCCTGTACATTGTACACCCCCTGGTGGACCACACTGCCTGTAAAATTGACGCTTTCTGGCGGACATCACTGCCTGTATAATGGATGCCTCCTGGCAGACCGCACTGCCTGTACATTGGACGCCACCTGGCGCACTGCACAGTCTGTACTTTGGACCGCACTGCCTGTAAAATGGAGGCTTCCTGGCAGACTGCACTGCCTGTACATTGGACGCCACCTGGCGCACTGCACTGTCTGTACTTTGGACCGCACTGCCTCGAAAATGGAGGCTTCCTGGCGGACCTCACTGTCTGTACATTGGACGCCACCTGGCGGACCTCACTGCCTGTACATTGGACGCCTCCTGGCGCACTGCACAGTCTGTACTTTGGACCGCACTGCCTGTAAAATGGAGGCTTCCTGGCAGACTGCACTGCCTGTACATTGGACGCCACCTGGCGCACTGCACCGTCTGTACTTTGGACCGCACTGTCTGTAAAATAGATGCTTCCTGGCGGACCTCCCTGCCTGTACATTGGACGCCACCAGGCAGACCGTACTGTCTGTAAAATGGAGGCTTCCTGGCAGACTGCACTGTCTGTACATTGGACGCCACCTGGCGGACCTCACTGCCTGTACATTGGACGCCTCCTGGCGGACTGCACCGTCTGTACTTTGGACCGCACTGTTTGTAAAATGGAGGCTTCCTGGCGGACCTCCCTGCCTGTACATTGGACGCCACCAGGCAGACCGTACTATCTGTAAAATGGATGCTTCCTAGCAGACCGCACTGCCTGAGATTTCCATTAGAAAACCCTGCATTTTACTGGAGAAGAAAGCGCGGCACGCTGCTCTAGTCTGTGCTGTATTTTTATTACAGGATCTGCAACTGAAGGCCAGAGTTATTAAGGGATAATAAATTAGACGCACATTAAAGACAGGCGCTACCAATAGATGTTTTTTTTTTTTTCACTCCAAAAAAAGCAAGCTTGATAAACGTGCCCCATTGCCCCACTGTTTGTCACCATAAGGCCTTGTTCACATTTCCGTGTCAGTTTCCCGTCCGTGGGAAAAAAAGTGTACATGTTTCGTCCATGAAGGATGCTGCAGATCTCTCCAGTGGATTTCATCCACAATATTACTAACATTTACGCCGGTTTCTAAGAGTAAATGTTGGCAAACGATGCTAGGGCCTGGAGTTGTTTTTTTCGCCATTAGTGTGCAATAACACCCCATGTTAAGGGTTTCTCTGGGATTTGCATATTGATGACCTATCATTATTATGAGATTGTCAGAGGTCCAACTCCCCGGACCCCCACCGATCAGCTGTATGAAGAGGCTGCTATGCTCCGTGAGCGCTTAGGCCTCTTCCTAGGCCACGTGAGACGTCACTTTAATTGGTCAGGTGGCCTAGGCACAACTCGGTAAGCTTCGAGGAGACTGTGGCGCTCATGGGAGCGCTGTGGCCTCCTCAAACAGCCGAGCTGTGGTGGTGTCGGGAGGCGGACCCCGCTGATCCACTATTAATGTGCTATCTTATGGATAGGTCATCAATATGTTAATCCCGGAGAACCCTTTTTAAACCATGCCCCTGGCTGTGGGGGAGGCTATGAGCCCCCTCTAATCATGCTAATTCCTAATTTTACCTGTAATTTTGCTGAGTCTGAAGGCAGCACATATATCCCATCTCTACAATACTTTCCTGTGTCTGTGCTGAGTGTACACGGCAGTGTGAGTACACACTAACTGCTACGCAGTGACAGATCCGGGGGCAGGCGTTCCTGTGTACACATCAGATGTGGGAGGCGTTAGTCTCCTGTTACTTTCTTTTTCTTCCTCTATTTGACTTCTTGTCTGCACTGAACAGAAGGCCATCCACGTCTGGGTCTTAAAGAAACAGACACAGGTATTTGGGGTTGGGAGGCTTAGACTTGATGTGACCCTCTATCATTCCTTTCTCTACCTTGAGATCTTTTCTATTCAGATACTGTCCACAACCACTAATAGAAGCCATGACAGTGACCATATGGGATTTCCACATGTAAACAATACAGAATTCACACTGCCTCTCTTCTGTAGTACTGTCCTGCCTGTGTGTCAGTCCTTATTGCAACTCTGGCATTCTATTCTTTAATTAAAAGGCATCAGATGAACTCTGTGCACACTCCTTCTGCAGTGAAGCTCTAATTTTTGAAGAGTGGTTCTATTGAATAAATGGAAATTAAAAAGCAGTGACAATTTTAAGCCCTTCCTGACATATGACGTAATAGTACGTCATGGCGGCAAGTGACTTGCCGCATTTTGACGTACTATTATGTCATGGTGATCACTGCAGTGGCCCGGCACTCCCTGACAGCCGGGCCCCTGTTGTATTCTCCGGCATCGCTGTAAAAGCCTGACCGTGACATAGAAGGGGTTTGCGGCGGGTGAGGGAGCCCATTGGGTTCCCGCTCTGCTGTGGCGGGGACCCCATGTGTGACAAGGCAGCCCGATGCCTTGCACGGCATCGAGACCTGCCTTCTACCGGAGACCAGGAGATCCAGCCTCTGGCAATGCATTACAATACAGATGTATTGTAATGCATTGCAGGGGGATCAGACCCTCAAAAGTTGAAATATCCAGAGTGAGACAAAAATAAAGTTTAAAAAGAAAAAAAAAGTATTAAAAAAAAGAAAAAAAAACACTCCTTTCCCCTGATTTTATAATAAAAAAAAAGGAAAAACACACATATTAGGTATCACATGATCCACTCTGTCTGATAAACACCATAAAAAAAGTGCAACACCAAGTGATCAAAAAGGTGCACGCCCTGCAAAATGGTACCAATAAAACCCTTACCTTATCCCGCAACGATCTGCTCTATAAAAATGTCATATGACCTAACCCCTCAGGTGAACGCTGTAAAAATAAATAAATAAAAACCGTGCCAAAATGACCAATTATTTGGTCACCTTGCCCCATAAAGTGTAATAATGAATGATCAAAAAATTCATATGTCCTCAAAATAGTACCAGTAGAAATGTCAACTCTTCCGGCAAAAAACGCCCCTGCACAAGACTATCGGCAGAAGAAAGAAAAAATAAGGCGTTCCGAAAATGCTTTATTATGTAAAACTGAAAAAAAGACAGTAGACATATTTGATAGCAATGCGTCCGTAATAACCTGCTCTATAAAAATAGCACATGATCTACCCTGTCAGATGAATGTGGTAAAAAATAAAAACTGTGCCAAAACTGCCTTTTTTGGTTACCTTGCCTCACAAAAAACATTATATAGAGCAATTAAAAATCATATGTACCCCAAATTAGTACCAATAAAACTGGTACCTTATCCCCTATTTTCCAAAATGGGGTCACTTTTTGGGAGTTTCTACTGTAGGGGTGCATCAGGGGGGCTTCTGTCACTGCCCTGTGAGAGGCCTGAAAAGATCTGATAGACTTGCTGCACGTGAGTCTATCTGACAGATCTTTCTCTTTTCACTTGCTGTTTGTTGTTGTGGGCAGGATCCCACCTCTCCACAGGTTCTGCTCATTAGCTGTTTAGTGGCTCTATTTATACCCGCCTCTTACTGCAGCCCATGCAGTTTATATTTCCTCCTGGAGTCTCAGCTAGTGTTTGGTGGATCTTCTGCTCCCCATCTGTCTAAAGCTAAGTCCTCCTTCCTTCTCTTTTGTTGTTTGTTCTGACTAGGCCTCAGGGAGACGCTGATTCCTTCATGGTGGAAGGAACCGGTTGTCTTTCTCCTGCTCCCTAGCTGAGGGTTTGTTTCAGTTTTAGCAGGACTTAGGTTCCAGTGCATGAGTACTTTCACCTTTTAGGATTTGCTCATGCTGTCAGCAGTCAGGGAAAGGCTCAGGGATTGTCAGGTGGTGACGTTTCCCTCTTCCCCAGCTTTGGGGCCTAGACTGGTGTTTTGTTACTGTTGTTGTACTTGGCTTTCTTCCCTTCCCTCACCTACTGTGACAGCTTTAAATGGGACATGGCATCTAAAAAGCAGTCCAGCAAAATCTGCCTTCCAAAATCCATATGGCACTCCTTTTCTTCTGCGCCCTGCCGTGTGCCCATACATAAGTTTACGACCACATGTGGGGTGTTTATGTAAACTGCAGAATCAGGGTAATAAATATTGAGTTTTATTTGTTACCCTCAATGGCTACAAAAAAAAATGGATTGAAATGAGAAATCCGCCAAAAAAGTGAAATTTAGAAATTTAATCTCCATCTTCCCTTCATTCTTGTGGAACACTTAAAGGGCTAACAAAGTTTGTAAACTTGAGAGGTGTAGTTTCTACAATGGGGTAATTTATGGGGGGGTTAGACTATGTAAGGGTCCATTAATACGTCCGTAGTGTATTGCGGATCCGCAATACACCCGGCCGGCAACCCCTTAGAACTGCCTAATCTTATCTGCAATTGCGGACAAGAATAGGACATGTTCTATTTTTTTATTTTTTTTTCCGGAGCCGCGAACCGGAACTTCGGGGGCGTGCTACGGAAATGCGAATGCAGAGAGCACATAGTGTGCTCTCCGCATCCATTCTGTCCCCATAGAAAATGAATGGGTCTGAACGTTCTTGAAACGCGCGTTTTAGTCGCGCGTATTTAAGCGCGTTTTTGCAAATAGGAAACGCGCGTTCTTGTGATTGACTACTGTGGTGTCAATCACAAAACGCGCGACAAACACCCCAAAAAAAGTTCAAGTACTTGTTTATGCGTCGGGCGTTTTACAGCGCGTTCAAACGCGCTGTAAAACGCTCATGTGAGAACCAGGGCCATAGGAAAGCATTGGTTTTCATGTGTTGAGCTTTTTACAGCGCGTTTGAACGCGATGTAAAACGCTCAGGTGTGAACCCAGGGTCACAAAGTGACTTCAGGCCTGAACTGGTCCTTAAAAAGTGGGTTTTGGAAATTTTCTTAATTTTAATAATTGCTTCTAAACTTCTAAGCCTTCTAACGTCCTAAAAAAATAAAATGACATTTACAAAATGATGCCAACATAAAGTGGACATATGGGGGAATTTTAAGTAATAAATAGTTTAGGAGGTATCACTTTCTGTTTTAAAAGCAGAGAAATAGAAACTTTGAAAATTGCTAATTTTTTCATTTTTTTTTTTTTGTAAATTTTGGGTTTTTTCATAAATAAAGGTGAAATATAGTGACTCAAATTTATGACTATCATGAAGTACAATGTGTCACGAGAAAACAATCTCAGAATGGCTTAGATAAATAAGTGTTCCAAAGATATTACCACATAAAGTGACTTATGTCAGATTTGCAAAAAATGGCCTGGGCAGAAGGGTGAAAACTGGACCGTTGTAGAAGAGGTTAAAAAATTTTTTTTTTTATGTTTTTATCTACCAAGTTCCGAGAATTTGTTTTGTTTGGGGAAACGAAAGTCCTGCAGTGCAGTAATCAGCAGTTCCTCATACCAGAGGAGTTAGTCTGCGGGGGAGGTGGAGGCACATGTGCAGCTTCTAAATACTGAATCAGCCGGATCCACATGTTTTATATCTACAGAGAACTATACATCAGGTTCTTTGTGTACACTTTGATAAAACTTTCTTTATGGCAACCTCTTGAAGGTAGGTTACTGCACAGTGACTGCTGCAGCACAACCCTTACAAGCAGCTGGGCAGTTCAGAAGCAGGACCTCCATGTTTTATTATTTGCATATTCTGCCCTTTTTTTTTCTTTTGCTTTGATCATCCCATTTATAATAATCTTTACTTATATAGCGCCACTATATGCCATAGCACTTTACATTCATTCATGTTGCGGAATAGATGCGGACATTTTTGCGGACGTGTGAATGGGGCCTTACTTTGCAAGCACTCCTATGTCCTTTCCCCTGTTTTTTTTGCACATTTTTTGGCAGAGGTTTTTTCATCCACATTGATCGATGCCAATGAAGAAATCTGTGCCGTTCATTTTTTTTTTTTCAGCCCATAGGCTGAACGGAAAAAAAATATCTAATTACCTGTATGCTCAATATAAGGAGAATAGCAGAAACTCCTTAATGCTGGCCATACATGTAATGATTGCGGAGACCCTCAAATGCCAGGGCAGTATAAATACCCCACAAGTGACCCCATTTTAGAAAGAAGACACCCCAAGGTATTCGCTGAGGGGCATATTGAGTCCATGAAAAATTGAACTTTTTGTCACAAGTTAGCGGAAAGGGAGACTTTGTGAGAAAAAAAAAAGTCAATTTCCGCTAACTTGTGCCAAAAAAGAAATCTTCTATGAACTCGCCATGCACCTTACGGAATACCTTGGGGTGTCTTCTTTCCAAAATGGGGTCACATGTGGGGTATTTATACTGCCCTGGCATTTTAGGGGTCTCTAAAGCGTGAGATGAAGTCTGGAATCCAAATGCGTAAAAATGCCCTCCTAAAAGGTACTCATTGGAATTTGGGCCCCTTTGCGCACCTAGGCTGCAAAAAAGTGTCACACATGTGGTATCGCCATACTCGGGAGAGGTAGGGCAATGAGTTTTGGGGTGTATTTTTACATATACCCATGCTGAGTGTGAGAAATATCTCTGTAAATGACAACTTTTTAATTTTATTTATACAAGTTTGTCAATTTACAGAGATATTTCTCTCACCCAGCATATATGTAAAAATACACCCTAAAACACATTTCCCTACTTCTCCTGAGTACGGCGATACCACATGTGTGCCAGTTTTTTGCAGCCTAGGGGCGTAAAGTCCAACGAGTACATTTAGGCTTTACAGGGTTGCTCACAATTTAGCCCCGCCCAAAATGCCAGAACAGTAAACACACCCCACAAATCACCCCATTTCGGAAAGTAGACACCCCAAGGTATTCACTGAGGGGCATTTTTTTTATTTATTTTTAGCAGAAATGGAAACTTTATTATTTTTTTTCCCTCAAAGTGTCATTTTCCGCTAACTTGTGAAAAAAAATTAAATGATCCATGAACTCACCATGCCCCTCGGCGAATACTTTGGGGTGTCTTCTTTTTAAAATGTTGTCATTTGGGGGGTATTTATACTTTCCTGACATTCTAGCCCCTGAAGAAACATGACAGGTGCTCAGAAAGTCAGAGCTGCTTCAAAATGCAGAAATTCACTTTTTTGCACCATAGTTTGTAAACGCTATAACTTTTATCCAAACCAATAAATATACACTTATTGCATTTTTTTTTTATCAAGGACACGTGTAACAATAAATTTAGAGAAAAATTTATATAGAAATGTAGTTTTTTTTTTTTTTAAATTTACAACAGAAAGCGAAAAATGTCATTTTTTTGCAAAAATTTCGGTAATGTTTTATTAATATAAAAAAAAGTAAAAATGTCAGCAGCAATGAAATACCACCAAATGAAAGCTCTATTAGTGAGAAGCAAAGGAGATAAAATTCATTTGGGTGGTAAGTTGCATGACGGAGCAATAAACGGTGAAAGTAGTGTAGTGCAGAATTGTAAAAAGTGGCCTGGTCATTAAGGGTGTTTAAGCTGGGGGGGCTGAGGTGGTTAAATTGCCTCAAAATTAAGATCCCTTAAAGGGGTTGTCTCACTTCAGTAATTGGCATTTATCATGTAGAGAAAGTTAATACGAACCACTTACTAATGTATTGGTATTATCCATATTGCTTCCTTTGCTGGCTGGATTCATTTTTCTATCACATCATACACTGCTAGTTTCCATGGTTACAGACCACCCTGCAATCCATCAGTGGTGGTCGTGCTTGCACACTAAAGGAAAAAGTGTCAGCCTCTCTGGTGGCCGGGATCATGGGAGCGCACATAGGCTGGTGCTTTTTCCTATATTGTGCAAGCAAGACCACCACTTATGGATTGCAGAGTGGTCTGTAACCATGGAAACGAGCAGTGTATAATGTGATGGAAAAAAGAATCCAGCCAGCAAAGGAAGCAATATGGATAACTTGTGGTTCGTATTAACTTTCTCTACATGATAAATGCCACTTACTGAAGTGAGACAACCCCTTTTAATAAAAATTGTATTTGGTTTAAAGAGGACCTTTCATGACTTTTAAATATATAAACTGAGTATGCTCACATGGAGAGCGGCGCCCAGGGATCTCCCTGCACTTACGATTATCCCTGGGCGCCGCTCCGTTCTCCAGGTATAGGCTCCGGTCTCTTTCCTCACAAAGTTTTAGTAGGCGGGGACTTGGTTATAGTAGGCGGCGCCTGCCCTTCATCTCCTTCTCCCCGGCTGTATCGCTGGCCAGTCGCAGCACAGAGCTCATAGCCTGGGAGTTTTTTTCTCCCAGGCTATGAGCTCTGCGCTGCGATTGGCCAGTGCTGCAGCCTGGGAGAAGGAGATGAAGGGCAGGCTCCGCCCACTATAACTTAGTGAGCACAGATACCGGAGCCTATACCGGGAGAACGGAGCGGCGCCCAGGGATAATAGTAAGTGCAGGGAGATCCCTGGGCGCCGCTCTCCATGTGAGCATACTTGGTTTATATATTTAGAAGTCATGAAAGGTCCTCTTTAAGTCTGGCCTCTAGTGGTTGTTTTCTTATAAGACAGGTTCATATTCATTAAGACTTGTCTCTGTAAAATATCGTTTTAAATATGATATTTTATGTATCAAAAATATAATAACTTGAGTGGTAATCCTCTCCAAATGTAGTGTATGCTTATTTGGAGTAAGGAACACCCGGAGGACTCATTCACCAGGATTCAACAGGAGTTATATAAAAAATGAATAATGCGATTTATTTTCGGTCTTCATAAAAGTTGATTACTTACAAACATAGTTTCAGGAAAGTCTTAGTCTAATTGTCCGTGTGTGAATGTGAAAGTCCTTGAAGTATCATTGTTGAAGGGTACATCCTCCTCCTTCAAGATCCATGTGTGTTCTCCATCTCCTTCAGTAGCAAACACCCCCACCAGAGTGTAAGAAGAAGAAGACGACCTTGTCTGTCTCTGTCAATTTTTTATACCATAGAAAACAGGCGTGTATGCACTTTACACTGTCATATATGGTAGACTTCAAATATAGGTTTTGACGTTCTCATACAGACCTCCCATTTCAAGTACAATACTATACATGGTGTCAATGTGTAGTGTAATACATACTTCATATTAAATATCAATTAATTTAGATCAAATATTATTTAACAGTCTCACAAATTTCCGTGCAGATTTATGTGTTTCTGCAGCATATCTATACCAAAATCCACAATTTCTAACAGACTTTTTTGTGTGGATTTGATGTGGTTTTTTCCACAGGTCTCACCCTTCATTGGAAAAGGGTGAAATCTGCACCTAAAACCGCAAACATAATTGACATGCTGGAGACGTGGAAATCCGTACGACAGGTCAATTTCCGGACAAATGAGACCTGTTTAGTCTCATACATTTTGCTGGTACCGTGCTACGCTGAGGGTTTTCCGCATAGGAATTCGCACGGAAAAACCACACATATTCTGCAACGTGTGCAGGCTTATGTTTGTGGCCCTAAGCCAATGGGACTCTGCAGGGGTACTGTTGGAGCGCTTCTTTCAGATGCGGTGTTGTAGCAGCAAGGGGCCATCTGTGCATTGCTGGTGATGCCTGCTCAGCCAGTCCCTTGCAGAGGTAGGTCACTGCTACAGTAAGGTAAGTAGATATCTCCTGTCATTTCATGTATGTCGAGCGGAAACCAGTGGGGACCTTTAAAGTTTCAGAGTAAAAGCTGGAGGCAAGACATCCCTGTGACTTCTCCACATTTTCCTGCTCACGTTGAACTCTTTTAACTGAAACACTCCTGCGTTTCAAAGTAAAAAACCAATGTTCGTAACCCGGGAGCCTGATGAAATTTCACGCTGCCCAAAACTCCTGACACATTGCCTTTTTTTTCTCCCCCAGACATGACCTCTGCTTATCTGTTGGAAGAATTAAACTGCTCCATCTGCCTGGGCATTTATACAGATCCTGTCACCCTGAGATGTGGCCACAACTTCTGCCGGGGGTGTATCAATCAGGTGCTGGATACCCAGGAGCGGTCTGGAGATTACTCTTGTCCTGATTGCCGAGATGATTTCGAAGAACGTCCAACTCTGAGGAAAAACACAACTTTAAGTAACATAGCTCAGTGCTTCTTGTCTACTCAACCTAAAGAGGAGCAAGCACCAATACTCTGCACCTACTGTATCCAGTCTTCAGTGCCAGCCATTAAAACCTGCCTGTTGTGTGAAGCGTCACTGTGCGTGAGTCACCTGCACGTCCACAACAAGTCATCAGAACATATTTTAGCTGAACCCACCACTAACATGGGTAGCAGAAAATGTTCCATCCACAAGAAGATCCTGGAGTATTACTGCACAAAAGACGCGACTCTTATTTGTGTGGCCTGCAGGTTAGATGGTGACCACAAGGGTCACAAAATTAAAACTATGAAAGAGGTCTCGGATGAGAAAAAAGAGAGATCAAGAAAGATTTTGAGTAATCTGACCACAAAATGTAAAGAAAATGAGAAAAACATTCAGAGACTTCAAGAGCACAAGAGAAAAGTACAACAAAAGGTCAATGATGAAATCGATAAAGCAGCCGCAATATTTAAAGATATTAGAAGACGACTTGAGGACGAGGAGAAAAAAGTATTTAGCGAGATCTACAGGCAAGGAGAGCAAGTGTCGGTCTCAGTCAATCAGTTCGTCAAGAAGCTTGAGAAGGAGAAGGAAATGCTGACCTATAGGATGGATCACATCACAAAACTGTGTAACATGTCCGATCCATTTAGTGTCCTACACGAGCAGGAACCCAACAGAGATACATCTGACACAAGTCATGGTGACATTGGTGATCTTGGTAATCTGGATGTAGGTCTTATATCAAAGACGTTAAACACAGGTTTATCCAATTATGTAGCTGGTGTGAAAACACAAACCCATGGGCAATATGCTTTGGCTATATCTTTAGATGTAAACACAGCTAGTGAAGACATTGATATATCAGGTGACTTATCAACTATATCGAGGTCAGAAATGAAACAGTATCATCCCAAGAGATTCGAGTACTATCCTCAAGTACTCAGCCTCAAGAGCTTCTCCTCAGGACTACACTCCTGGGAAGTGGAAACCAGTGAATCAGGGACCTGGAGGATCGGAGTCAGCTACGACAGTGTAGAAAGAAAAGGAGATCACTCGTATTTTGGAGAAAACGCCAAGTCCTGGTGCTTGCGAAGATACAATAATAATCTGTATTCAGTGCTACATGACAGTAAGGAGATGCAACTAAGTCATAAGGTCTCCTGTCACCGATTGAGAATATGTCTGGATTACGAGGGTGGGCAGCTGTCCTTTTTTGAGTTGACCAACCCTGTGACACATCTGCATACGTTCACTGCCACCTTCACCGAGCCTTTACATGCTGCATTTTGTGTATGGGATGACTGGGTTAGAATACTAAAGTAGAAGGGTCACATTTATAACACTAACCCGAGATAAGATAAGCTTTAAAGAAAAAAACTTTATTGTGCTGGCCATTCATTTTGCAGAGTTTTTATCTGGTGCTTGTCGTCCCCTTTTATGAGTAATGCACTTTGCATGAGCTGCAATGCCTGGAGGGGGGAGAGTGACAACAGCCCTATGTGCACACTTGTAGCCAGGTCAAATAGTTGTCACCTTTCCATAACTACTCAACTAGCGTCCCACTGGACCAAGCCGAATATAGTCGTCATGTCAGTAGTAATAAATATACTACCTTCAGTACATGGACATTTGGATGTGTATTGGGTGATACAAACCCCATGGTGGTGACCCTACACTGAAATCTAAAATCTAGGCCAGGTGGCTGGAAAGATGACAGTTATTTCCCAGCTTTATCCAATTCACTAAAAAAGGAACTAAATTCACCTAGACTTAGGGGAATTGTTTAAATGAGGCACCAGCTACACAGCCTCATGGTCAGAAACCATGATCGCAACCATGCTTTGGAGGTACATCATGTGATTTACACTTAATATATGCTAAGCTACCAGAAAAAGGAAACCACACTCCATCCATAGTTGTTATTCTATGTACAAGCTTCATCTGCTTTAGACTTTAGGGTTTTGTCCAAAAATGTCATTACAAAAGCCACACCAATGGGCCACGCAGACAGAATTAGCTATGGAGCACTCAAAGACCCTTCAGACGCATAGGGAGTCCGTGTTCAGCCATGTAGTACTTACCACAACTTCCATGTACCCACGTAAAAAATATGAGCTACAGAGATATAGTATAGGACCACAGCAGGCTACAGCTGCCATAATAGACCTATGTGCAACACACATCTCTAATATGGGGTTGTTCATGAGGCCAGGATGATGTTAAAGCATGTCCGAGCTATAAAACCGAATTTATGAAAAAATATAAAAAACAAAATAAAGATTAAATGGATAATTTGGTCTTGTCGTACTATCGCTATGCTAGGTTACACTTGTTAGCCTTATCGAAGGTAATGGAGTAATAGACCGATATGCATAGTACTGCTCATTCTCATGATCTGGACCATTCGCAATGAGACAAGCTTGGACTGTGTGGCTGCACAGAGGGGTTGCTTCAGAGGACTCTTCCAGACACGAATGCAGCTAGAGTCACATACAGGGCTCTAGCTGCAATCTAGTGTGAGCTAGAGGAGGATGAGAGCTGCAGTAAAAACACAGTATATACATTAGTGCCACCATAGAGAAGTAGATAAAGTTGCCCAGACACCTTTCATTCATTCACTTCTACTTCTAAATGCATAGAAATATGCAGAATCTATATCTCTTGATAGCAGAGAATGAAATTGTGGGGGGTATCATATACTATGTGTATCTCTGGGGCTATACAGTGTATGTGAAGGACTATTTTTTTGTGCAGGGGAGGAAGAGGTTAACAAGCTAATTGCAGTGCATTGTGGAAGATACAGGTGTTTGATAAGCTGCCTCCCATCCACAGGCATGAAATAAAGTTGTCAAGATAAGTAAAAAACTGTTTAAATTTGTGGGAAAACCCTATTAAGACTATGGGCGCTCCCACTGTATCAGCCACCCTAGAGGCCAGTGTCTTTTCCTATAGTGTGCAACTATGACCACGGCTGTTGGGCCTGGGCCCCTGAGGTCTTGTCCCAGGCCCCGAATGTCCTGCCTGCCTGCTAGATACAACTGTTTTGCCCTCCCCAGGATGGCAATACAATTGAATCTAATGCAGTGCATTGGAAGTGCTGAAGGTCCTGTGGTGACATCACAGGTCATGTAACCAGCAAAACAGGCAGTGGTTGGGAAGGACCTGCGATGATGTCACCATCATGTGACCAGTGCAGGAGAGGACGGCAGTGAAGAGGAGAAGTCCTGGGGAAGAAGCTGTGGTGATGTCTGCTACATGAGGAGAGGTAAGTGAAGGGAGAGGCAGAGCAATGCTGGGAGTTGTAGTTATTTAACTGGGACTGTATGTTAGGGCTGAAGGGAGGGATGTTATTTATATGGGACTGAATGTTGAGTGGGTGATGTTATTTACATGAGGCTACATGTTGTGGGTGGGGCAGGGTGATGTTATTTACATGGGACTGTATGTTGATGGTGGCTGTGGGAGGGAGTAATGATTTTTGCATGGGACTGTATGTTGATTGTGGCTGTGGGAGGGAGTGATGTTATTTACATTGGACTGTATGCTGATGGTAGCTGTGGGAGGGAGTGATGCTGTTTACATGGGACTGTATGTTGATGGCAGCTGTGGGAGGGAGTAATGTTATTTACATGGGACTGAATGTTGGAGGGGGTGATGTTATTTGTGTTGGAGGTGGCTGGCGGGGGGTGATGTTATTTACAGGGGACTGTATTTTAGAGGGGGCTGTAGATAGAGAGGGATGTTATTTACATAGGACTGTGTATTGGAGGGGGCTGAAGAGATGGTGTGATGTTATTTACATGGGACTATATAGGGGAGGGAGGGAAATAGTGTTATTTACATGGGACTATATATTGGAGGGGTGGAAGGGAAGGGAGTGATGTTATTTACATGGGACGGTATTTTGGAGGGGATAGGATAGATGGTGTGATGCTATTTACATGGGACTGTATGGTGGAGGGAGGAATAAAACTACAGGGGGTATTATAAATACTAGGGGCACTTAAGGGTAAGCATTATAACAGTAGGGGGCATTATAAATCCTGGGGGCACTGTAGGAGCATTTTAAATCCTGGGGGCATTATAGGCGTTCTTATTACCACTGGGGGAACAATAGGAGGGCCTTATTTTTACTGGGGGCTCTGTGAGGGTATTATTAATACTGGAGGGCTCTTTGTGACAGCATGGAGGTTGTTTGCCGTGACACGTTCGCCGTGCGTGCTGGTTGCCAGTGGCAATGTGTTTGTTAAGCATGCGTGTGCACTTTCCCTTCCCATTCTGGTGTGTTAGGGGTTAAGGTGTGAGCTAGGTGGAGCTGGGTGTGGCTCTTATAGTAGTTGTGCTTGGAGCCTGAGGTCATTAGGACTTCAGCTTCTTTGGATGCTGGAGCTATGCTGCCATCCTGGACCTTTCCATCTGTCCAGCTTGAGGGCCACCTTGTTGGACATAATGTCACGGTAGGAAGTGGGGGAAACTCCCCACCGTACAATGTGGAGCAGGTGGGGTAACAACTAGGCCTGGATGCTGGGAAAAGGGAGCTGATCACCTCCTACTGCAACCCTCATCCTAGCCCTTACCTCCTAACCACGAGCGAACCCAGAAGGTAGGAGGGCTCATGCACCGGAACCTTGGGCCCTAACTAGCCTTGATGATCCCTGGGATAAAGGTCAGGAAAAGGAGACGACCAGTTCATCCACAACATGGATAAACCGGAGTCTCCTGCAGGCCTAGAAACAACAGACATAAGAAGACAACAGAACTTACTGTCACGTACAAGATCGGGTCCACTTGATCCCAAGTACATGAAACAACAACAGTAAGACATAACATCAAATAAGAAAGGGCAGTGAGTAACAAGCAGGAATGGCAGGTAAGAACCCAGAGACAGGAATCCCACCTGGATACTGAACTCTGAGAAATAAGGCACTTACCTGCCACTGCAACGGGATGAAAGACGCTTACTGCCTAGACTTGTGGTTCACCCCTCCGGGAAACCATGGAGCCCACTTCCGCAGGCAGGTGGTCAATGCTGTTCCCCCTCCGAGGAACACAGAAGCCCCCTCAGTGGAGGCACAACATACAGGGTAACACCTTGCATACATGCTTGGACAAGCACCACCAACAGACCAGACATGTAACAACAAACAAAACGAACACCACACCCTGAACATAAAGGAGTCACATAAAGGGTATTATTACTGTGAAGGGGCACAGAGGGCATTACTACTGTGAAGGGAGCACAAAGAGGGCATTAGTACTGTGAAAGGGGCACAGAGAGAGCATAATTACTGTGAAGGGGGCACAATGAAAACTTTAGAATATTTTTCGTGACGGTGTGTCCTCTGCGACTACTGCCAATTCAGAGAACAAAGGGCCAGGGAAAGAAAAAAACATGATCACAATCAACGTGATTGTGTTAGCATTACCTCCACCATGGCATGCTGAAGCCAGGGTCTTTTGGGCTATTAAAGGGGTTATCCAACCCCTATACTGCCCCTTAAAATGCCCAGGCCCATCACACGGATTGCACTTATCTCGCTCCCCGGCACCTGTGTCGCTTCTGATGCCGGCACAGCCGCCGCTGCATCTCCCTGTGGCACGAGGGGGGGAGTGTTTATGTGCTGCCAATAGCAGTCTGCAACGGGAACAAGCCTCCCATTGTGGGTGATGCTAAGGAGGCAGTGGTGGCTGTGTGGGCATCAGAAGTGCCAGGGAGCGAGGCAAGTATACCCTGGGTGAGGGGCCTGGGAATTTTGGGGGGGGGGGCATTATAGGGGTTGGATAACCCCTTTAAAAACATTTTTTGTTACTCTGTACATAGCACTGGATTCCCAGAGTGCCCATTTAAGTTAGTGACCAACTACAGGCTCTTAAATCTAAGCCTTTACATCAAACTTCGACTGATGGCCAACAATTGGGAAAAATCTGTTTCAGATAGGGTGGCCAGACGTCCGGCTTTTAGACTCCTGGTCCTCCGTCCAGCCAGAAGATCTTCTTTTTTGTTGTTAGACTGCAGGTCCACTCACTCATGTTTGGCTCTGTGCGCTTACGCAACGTCAAATTACCATGTGCGCTGCAGCTGCACCGGCCAATTGTTCAGCCGGGAACTGTCGGGAACAGAGGAGCGCCGTGAATGGGAGAGCAGCAGAGGTGGGCACATAGCTCCTTCAGGAGCCAATACCTGGGGATGGAGATCGGGCGCAGCAGGGACTGAGAAGTTTTCATGGGCAGACGTTTTGGAGAGAGGTCGGCAGTCTCTACAGTGGGAGGATCAGCTAAGCGTGTAGTGTCTACACTTACTGATGGGGGGTCATCCAGGGGAAAGCAGTGACCAGGAGCCCAATTGGATGCATGGGCTTGAGTATATAAAACAGACAAACTGAAGGATCACAGGCACAAGATGGAGTGATCCGAATAGTATGGGGAATATTGGAGAGATAGAAGAGCTGGATTGGCCAGGTTCACACACAGCATTTGTCTGGTGGAGTATTTTACATGTGAAAGAACAGAAAATTCCATATTTACATGGGGCGGTGGTATACTATATGTTTTTCCCTGCCTGGGGCGTGGCTTATATATTTGGGGGCGTGGCCGGTGAGGTCTGGCTTTCTGGGATGAAGCCAGTGGCCACCCTAGTTTCGGATGATGTTTATCCTGTGTCTGCAGCCGCCTTCTCTCACAAGGTGTAATACCCCTTTAAAAGCAACAGGGCTGCAGATGCAAGTTAGCAGGAAGTTCACTTTCATTTCCTGCTGCCTACGATGGCGTCTGCTGATCTGAGGGACGAGCTGATCTGCTCTATCTGCCTGAACATCTACACAGATCCCGTCACCCTGAGCTGCGGACACAACTTCTGCCGGGGATGCATCAATCGTGTGCTGGATACACAAGGGAGGCCTGAAGGATACAGCTGTCCTGACTGCAGAGCAAGATTCACGGAACGCCCTGTCCTGCAGAGGAACGTTACTCTGCGTAACATAGCAGAGAGATTCCAGTTTTCGGAGACAGAAGGGAACAGTGGAGTCCTCTGTCGGTACTGCATTTTTATTCCAGTACATGCTGTTAAGTGCTGTCTGCATTGTGAAGCTCCTCTGTGTCCTGACCACCTCAAAGTCCACAGCAAGTCTCCAGAACACGTCCTATGTGAGCCCGGCATAGCACTGAACACCAGGAAATGTGTCGTCCACAAGAAGATCCTGGAATATTATTGCTCCGAGGACTCGACTCTTATATGTGTGTCCTGCAGACTGGAAAGGGGGCATGGAGGACACCAGGTGGAGTCACTTGATAAAGCCGCCGAAAAGAAGAGGAGTCAACTGTTCAAAATTTTGCAACAACTGGATTCGAAGAGATCCGTGATGGAGAAAAGATTACAGAGTTTGGAGGAACGCAAGAGAAACATCCACGATAAAGCAACTCGCACAACAAAGGACATATCCGCCATGTTTGGTGACATCAGGAGACAGCTGGTAGATCTGGAGAAGAGAGTCCTGATGGAGGTCTCCAGGCAGGAAGAGAAAGCATTGCTGACTGCCTCTGATCTGATCCGACAGTTGGAGATAAAGAAAGACAGGATATCCGCGTCGATACGGCATACTGAAGCGCTGTGTCACATGACCGATCCAGTAGCTGTCCTACAAGACCACGGTCCCAAGGTTCGATCCAACGTGACATCTGAGAAAGGTCCGACCGTGAAAAGGATGAGGGAAGATGGAAATGTGGCAGATAATCTGTGTATGGAACCAATCTCGAATGCATTACACGCCCTAAATGATATTGTGAGAGGCGTGCGGAAGGGCATTTATATGCTGCCTCCAACAGACATCATCCTGGACGTGGATACGGCCGGCGATTATATAAATATATCAGACGACCTGAAAGCGGCAGCCTACTCCGAACGCAAAAATGATCTCCCCAAAACTCCCGGGAGGTTCAAATGTAATCAGATCTTGAGCAGGCAGAGTTTTTCTTCGGGGGTACATTACTGGGATGTAGAGGGTAGCCGATCAGGGATGTGGAGGGTCGGTGTATGTTACCCCAGCATAGACCGGGCTCACACCAACTCAGTCGTTGGCAGTAACAACCAGTCCTGGGCTCTGGAATATTTCATTAGCGAATATTTAGCCATACATGATAGTAAAGAAGTCAGCGTCTCCCAAGACACATCATGCCTACGGGTGAGGATATGGCTGGATTATGAGGCAGGGCAGTTATCCTTTTACGAGCTCAGTGACCCCATCAAACACCTCCACACCTTCTCCGCCATCTTTACCAAGCCCCTCCATGCTGCATTCTGGGTGGGGTGCGACGCGTTCCATAAAGACAGCTGGGTGAAGATCGAGGATTGTGGGAAGTAATACCCGTGGAAGATTAAAGGAGCTGTCTTGTGGTTCCTTTCTACAAGCCTGATGAAGGGTGCAGAGGTCCTGAGTGAGTTACCCTATTGCAAAATGACCAGAGTAGACAACCCCTTTAAGTTTCTTCAAATCGTTCCATCTCACTCCCTACTACGTCCACCAGGGGGCGATCTCTATACTGCTCCTAATCAGCTCAATTTGAGATGTATTGAGACTGCCATCTTGTGGCAGAACAGACAAGGTTTTACAATTATTGGGGTGTGGGGGTAACACGTAAAAATGTTAGGAAAAAAATTCCAGATCAGTGATGCCCCCTTATAATTCGCACATGCATAGTGCACTTTTAGGGACGATGGGTGACCCCTATATTTTCGACAAGACTGACTTGCTTTAAAGGGATTGCATAGGGGGCTATTTACGGGCACCACCCAATAAAATCATCCCATGCAAGTAGGGAAAAGTTAGGGGGTGCGAACCCATTCTTTACAATAGATTAAATTACTATATACCCTTATGCAGAAAATGCTGCATGGACCAAATACTTTACCTTCACCTGTGTGGGAGGCAGATTCCATAGGTGTATGCCCCCTTAAGAGCAACTACCACCCCAATTCTTCCTTAGTATATGGCTCCTATATTCTAGCCCAGGGATGGGCAACCTGCGGTTCTCCAGCTGCTGCAGAACTATAGCTCCCAGCATGCACAGGGTGCCTATAGCAGGGCATGGTGGGAATTGTAGTTTTACAACAGCTGGAGACCAGCAGGTTCGCCATATAGAAGTCGCCCCCTAGTGGCAGCTATAGGGAGCCTGGGGGGGGCTCCTCTGAGACGCCATGTATGTACATGAGGTGAACAATCACGCTGCTTATTTGCACCTTTCAAAAATTAACCACCTACATAACCGGACAAAGTCTACTGCTTTCAATGTGATTACTGCTTCTGAGCTAGGCCACGTCTTCTACTCCAGTCACAGTCAAAGCTGCATTCACAGTGTTGCTGGTTCCTCATTAGATCAGGTTACAGGATTTCGCTCCTCTCTGCCGCCCTCTACTGGTCTGTCCAGCCCAGCGCTGATGGAGACCTGGAGGATAGAAGACTTGCACTTGCAGCTCTAACTGGAGTATGAAACCTATAAATGTATTAAATATACAGCGGATTAGGATTAATGTTACTGTGTATTTTGTGATATTTTCATTATAAAGCTCCTTTTACTCATGGGGTCGAGTATTTTTGTGATGGTTGGAGACAGGGAGAGGTCAAATAGAACCACAACAGTCTGTCAGGACCAGAATGTGGCGTATATATCGCTAAAGCACCAGGATCCCGCAGGGGCCACTTCTGCAAGGAGCTTGTAGGTTCTCTGGGGTCCTGTGTGGTGTGTACATGATCCAAATGTCCCAAATATTCAGTGTGTACAGTGCCCTTCTTCTCATTATCCACTGGACAGGCGATAATTGGTAGACTGGTGGAACCCCGCCAGTGGTGAGAACAGGGATCCTGCGTCCCTCCGTATGTACGGAGCGGAGATGGAACAAGTGCACCGTCACTTCATTTAAAGGGCTTCTCCGGAAATTAAGTCATATTTAAGTATTTTCATAAGTATAAATATATTCCCAAAAACATTTCATTAGCTATAATGGTTCATTTTGTCTGGGGAGTTATCATTAGGAGAAATAAAATGGCCGCCGTCCTATTAGTACACACAAAACCTGTCCTAATCGCACAGTAGGAAAAGTTACTTCACAACACTGAGGTAAAGAGCTGCCTCATCCTCCTCTCTGCTCGTCAGGGATTATGATCCTAAATACAGATGATAAGATGTTCAGGCGAATCTCTGTAGAAATAGAGTTCATGAGGAGACGAAGTACAGAGAGGACAGACTGTGGTAATGGAGACTGCACACAAGTGCTGCTGCTCATTATCTACATCCCCGCTATCCTCTCTGTACTTCATGTCTCCTCTTGAACTCCATTCCTACAGATTCATCTGAAGATAACATTAAACTGTATTCAGGATCCTAATCCCTGACAAGTAAGAGAGGAAGATGGCGCAGCTCTTTAACTTGTCCTCCTGTATAATTAGGACGGGTTTTGTGTGTACTAATAGGACAGTGACCATTTTGTTTCTCTTAATGATTGCTCCCCGGACAAAACGAGCCATCATAACTAATGAAAGGTATTTGGTAATATATTTATAATGAAATAATATTTAAGTATTTTCATTTTCTTAATTCCCAGAAAACCCCTTTAAGCTCTATAGGGATGGCGAAGTACTGTACTCACACGGCAATCAATGGATCAGCAGGGACACAGGACTCCCATTCCCATTGCGGGTCCCATCGATCTAACAGTTCTCCCCTAGCCAATGGATAGGTGATAACTCATTACTGGAACACCCCTTTAATCATGTAGTATTGCATCAGAATGGTGAGACGTGGAGGGCGGGCTGGTTCCTGGTGTTAGCCAACTCCTGCTTTGTGGCTACAAAGAAGATACGGAAAGGGATAAGCTTCCACTCCGAGCAAGGAAACCCTTCCATGTCCTCGAGGGCTTCAGTCAGAGTATAGCCTGTCACAGAGCGGATAAGGTGACACAGTAAGGCTACTTTCTGCAGATCCGTCATGGTTGTATTATGTCTTCTATAGCCATGATGGATCCATCTTGAACACCATTGAAAGTCAATGGGGGACACATCCGTTTTTTTATTGTGCCAGAAAAAAGGGATCCGTCCTCACACACAATGTAAGTCAATGGGGCAGCATTTGGTGTCCGCCTCCAGAGCGGAACGGTGACCTAACAGAGGCAAACTGTTGCATTCTGAGATCCTTTTCCATTCAGAATGCATTAGGGCAAAAACTGATCCGTTTTGGACCGCTTGTGAGAGCCCTGAACGGATCTCAGAAACGGAAAGCCAAAACGCTAGTGTGAAAGTAGCCTAAGCCTTGGACCAAAAACTGGACACATCAAAATCACCAATTACTGGTGGGTAGTCGATTGGTTTGGGTACCAGGTACCACCTCAGTTCGCGCTTCAGTTATTTGGTCATTTATTAGGAGCCAAAACCAGGTGCAGAACAGGAGGCCATTTTTCCATTACACCTTATATCTCTGCGTAGGCTGCACTACTGGTTTTGGCTCCCAATAACTGACCAAATAACTGAAGTGTGAACTCAGCCTAACACACCACTATGGGAGCTTTAGATGTGGATTCCTGGATCGGTAAAAAATGTGAGAATTGGGCACAATCACAACCCAAACAAGCCCTTTATTGTATTTGCATCTGGGCACAATAACTCATAGGGGCACATTCACATATGTTTAGATTTAAAAAAAAAAAAAGTCGTCTTTTTGACATTGATCTTTTCAGCAGCAGAAATAAAAAGGTTTTTTTGCGGTAAATTCACGTCACCTCTGCAAGCTCTCTTGGAATATCAAAAGAGACCCCCCGATCTCTTGTGCAGACAGCGCCCCTTCAGTCTCACTCAGGAAACACACTACGGCAGCCCCTTAGTCCCAGCGATGGATGGAGGTCTCTACCCCTAACAGATTCCCCACCTTTCAAGCAGACCTGTCAGCAGACAATCGCCATAAGGGCTCATTCAGACAGCCATGTTACTTTCCTCATCTGATCCACAGATTTGCGGATAAGATGCGGACCTGTTCGCTTCTATGGCTCTGCAAAACAAATTAAACATCCTATACTTGTCAGTGCAAATCAGGACGTGGCCACATTGAAGTCTACAGGTCGCAAAAATGCTGAATGCAATGTCCTTTTTTGTGGACATGCTGAACTGTCAAAAAAAAAAAAGAAAAAATACGCATTTTTGCGGAAAGCAAAAAACATACGGCCGTCTGAATGAGCCCTAACTCAGATGGATTAAGCAATTCCGTTCTTGCTGCTCACTGCATCTGATTATTGTAAGGTGTTCTCCAGTATTCTCAGGATAGGTCCTCAATATCATATCAGCAGGGGTCCGACACCCCTCCTGATCAGCTGTTAGAAGAGGCCTGCATGCCGCAGCCTCTTTCTAGGCCGTGGGATGTCACCATACTTCGGTCACATGGCCTAGTTGCAGCTCAGCCCCAATAAAGTGAATATGGCTGAGCTGCAATACCAAGCACTGCCACTACACGATGTATGGCACTGTGCTTCAAAAGCGTCTGAGTCCCAGTGAGTGCAGCGGCTCGCAGGAGTCGTTCCCCCACCGATCTGATAATGACGACCTATCCTGAGGGTAGGCCATCATTATATTTAGCAGGATAACCCCTTTAGCGCCTTAACAGTTTTGTGTCTACAGCTCCTATGCAGAACTGTGTGTCTCCATGGTTACACATCACAAACCAGACCTAACGTAGTCAGATTTTAGTGTCATGTGCCATTCCACCCTCAGGCAGGTACAGGATCCGACTACACAGGGAGCATAGTCTGTAGTCATGGAGACACAGATCTGTATTAGGAGCTGTGTACGCAAAACCACTGCAGACTTTAACGAGGCACTAGAATAACTTCTATGGCGCTGTCAACAGGATCCAGCGGACCCGCCGATTATGTCTCCATTCAGAGCTTTGGTGGTGGAGGTAGAAGCCCCCTACACAAGTCTATGGTTAGGCCATAATGACCCCTTTAATGGGGGTTATTGCATTTGAGGAGGGGAGGGGTTTAGTTGTTGAATATGGATTTTTTGTTGAGACTTTATTAAAATAAATTCTAAGAATGAAATATATAACCCTATGATAAATACTTCTCGGCCTCGTACATATGGACCCTCAGGTGTCCCGAGCTGGTCACACTGGCATCCTCAGAACCATCCCCAGCAACCTTAGGATTTCAGGCGTGTGTATGAGCTCTCCGTCTCACCCTATGTGGGGCCCTTGACTGACACCTACCTGCCTGCAAACTTGGAAAAAAAAAAAAAAAAAGAAAAGAAGTGAAAAGCGCGAATGTTCCCGTACATGCGAGGTGGGCTATGACCTCTTCTCTGCCGATCCCTTGGCCCTGGGCTCACATGACCTGTGATGCGCCTCTCCGATATTTCACCGCTCGCTTATGCGTGACACTCAGTTGGCTTTTAACCTCTTGACATTGGCCGGCACGTTGGCGTCATCCAGGTCCCGTTTCACGGTGGGGACAGGTTTTGAGTCGCTGGACTCTGTCTCTGGCTCCAGTTGTCGCAGTTCTCTCTTCTGCTTCCGCTCCTCCAGTTCCTCCAGATCTTCAGCGAACAGAGCCTTGAGAGGGCCCATCAGCTTGGGGAGCGTTCTCAAGTCGCTTAGTCGGATCTGAAACACAGCGATCAATGTGATTATGACGATCAATACTTAAATGACGTCATGTCTTATACTCCAGTCACCTCCGGAGCTGCACTCACAGCCTCAGGAAAGATGTGCAATCCCAATTTAAAGAATTAGTACTTTTCAAAATATGCTCTAGCTACACCCAGAGCTGCATTCACAACGCTGCTGATTTCCTGTAGGTCCTCTTGACCAGTGTCAAGGATGTGTACGGATAACGCTGCATTGTGGGAGATAAAGGGTGTGTCTAGATGTGCCTGAAAACGCAGAGGAAAATTCTGCTGCAGACCTGCACAAAAAACTGAATATATGGCTTGTTTTTTCCTGCAGAAATTTCATCCTCTACTGCAGGGATGGCCAACCTGCGGCTCTCCAGCTGTTGTAAAACTCCCACCATGCCCTGCTGTAGGCTGATAGCTGTAGGCAGTCTTTGCATGCTGGGAGTTGTAGTTTTGCAACAGCTGGAGAGCCGCAGGTTCACCAGCCCTGCTCTACTGCAACTAATCTGTGTTGGAGATCCGCAACATCTCAGTCAGGTGTGGACATACCCTTTAAAAGGGGTTGGCTCATCTCAGACCTTGATGACATACTGCAAGGATATGCCATCAATGTCAGAAGCAGGTCCAAGAAGTGGGACCCTAACCTATTTCCAGAATTAGGCCCCCCCGAAGTGAAGGAAAGCGCATGCTCAGCATGCTCTCCATTCACTTCTATGGGAGTTCTGAAAGTAGCCAAGCGAGTACACTTGGTTATTTTCAAAATTTCATAGAAGTGAATGGATAGTGCACTGCGCATGCGCAGCCATCCTCCGTTCACCGCTATAGGACTTCTGAAAATAGCCAAGCGCCAGCCCAGCTATTTCTGGCAGTCCCTTAGCGGTGAACGGAGGGTGGGTTCGCACGCGCGCAGTGCATTCTCCGTTCACTTCTGAGGAACTTTTAAAAAATAGCTGTGTGCGCTCGTTGCCTATTTTCGGAAGCCCCATAGAAATGAATGAAGGTGGTCGTGCGTGAGCGGTGTGCTCTCCTTCACTTTGGGGACCCGCACCTATTTGACGCCGATGGCAGATCCTAGCAATATGCCATCAATGTCCCAACCCCGTTTTGCCGTCCCCCACAGCTCCTAAGTAAGATGTGTGCCTGAGCAATGAATGCAGACAGCTGCCAAGTACATGCAGCTCTGGGTGTGAATGGAGTATAAGACCCGACGTAAACAGGGTACAGGCCTCCCTGCACTGAGAAACTCTAAACGGGAAACCCCGATTCTGGAAATCTCAACCAATCACACCAGGCCGTAAAGTCTCAAGACGCGACTCACCCGCATGTGATCGAAGGATATTCCGACCTTGCTGCTGAAGCCGTCGCTCATGAGGGGGAGCTTGGCGTACCGCTGACTGAAGTGATTGAGCATCATGAATTCTGCGTTCATGTCCATTCCTACGCTGATGGCTTGGGAAGTTGTGCTGTAATCAGAGGAGGACGTGTTAGATAAGCGCTGTATAAGCATCACCGGCCCAGCTCTGCTACACCCCCACTGTACCTGTGCGCCTTCTCAGTGGCGTCCTGCTCCAGGCCATCCTCTAGCGTGGCCTCGTGGATCACCAGACTGGCGTCCTTTCCTGATAAAACAAGATTTCCCTGATCACCTTAGGGAACTGCTATGAAGCGATTTTCTAACACACTGTGCTTGGACGGTGGGCACCAGCGCTTACACTGCCACCTTACCCATCTTGATAAGGGCATCGCAGGGCATGGTGTCCCCAGAAAACACCAGCTTCCAGCCTGACTGATGGACAATCGCACAGCCAAAGGCGTTCTTACAGTGACGGACAAAGCAGGTCTGAAACTGGAAGGACGAGGTTAACGTTACATCAGGTCTTATACTCCAATCACATCCAGAGCTGCGTTTACAATTCTACTGGCACCCATAATGCATTGCGCTATATAAGATGGTGCCTGAACCAGCGAAGGACTGAGCAGAGAGAGACAGGTGTGGCCAAGGGAACTGCCAATGCAGATCTGGATGTGACTGGAGTACACAACTTACACAAAGCTGCTGTACAATCAACATACTTTGTCTAACTGGTAGGTCTTTAGAAGCGACTCAATCAATCCTCGAGTCTTGGGACAATCCACTTCCGAGGTTTCGGTCAGGTTCCTTGATGGTATGAATCTGTAGAGGAAGAAGAAGATGACTGTACAGTATACACACCTCATTCATTAAAGGGGTCTTCAGCTTTGGGCTGGTTAGAAGGGTCCCCTGATAATAAAGCGTACCCCGGCAATCAACGGTAATCTGAGTGATTAATTTCCCTGCAGCGCCACCACAGGGGAAAGGAAGCATTACACGATGCCCATTTACATCTATAGGCACTGCATAAAGCACGACAGGACGGGTCCTCCAGGGTGGGGGTCGCTCTCCACGAGCATCCTCTGACTGCAGCATGTCCCCCGACAGACAGAGGAGAGAGTGACTGCTACGTAAATCTACACAGGCATGGAAAACATGGGCAGGCTGGGCCCGAGAGCTGCTCCCTCTACTTAACGGCTGAGGCGACAGTGTAGGACCCCCATCTGACTGCGATGCGCCCCCCCACCTGATGTTGTGCAGAATCTCCTGGCAGTGGTCGTTGTACTGGTTTAACCAGGTCATGACTACGGTGGGTCCTATGACCAGCACGGGGCTGAACAGCTTCCCAAGAGACGCCTGCAACAGAATACAATACATGCAAACATTATACAGTGCCCCTATACCAGGCATGTCCAAACTGCTGCCCTCCAGCTGTTGCAAAACTACATCTCCCAGCATGCCCTAATAGCTGTAGGCTATCCAGGGAGTTGTAGTTTTACAACAGCTGGAGGGCCGCAGTTTGGACATGCCTGCCCTATACAGACTCAAGAGTAGAGGGGCCCAACGTGTGGCCCCTGCAGGACGGTAGGGTCCTGTACCCTGAAGCAGTGCACTTCACTTTATCAGCTTTACAGATGCAGGAAGTGAACGCTGTGCAATGCTCTGCAGCAAGCACATTACTGGGGCCAGGACAAACAAAAATAACTGCTGCCACCCACCCCCAACATCTGCACGCATCCCTTGCTCTAGTGCAGGGGGTGGGCTCCAGCTGTTGTGAAACCACAATTCCCAGCATGCTCCATTTATTTCTATGAGACATTCTGAGAAGAGGAAGTATGCACGTTGGGAGTTGTAGTTTCACAACAGCTACAGTGCCACAGGTTGCTCAACCCTGCTCTAGTGTCTTGTGACCAGTTTACGTTTTAGGAAATTAGAAAAAATAAAATAAAAAAACAGGGTTTGCATTTTTCTCCCTCAAACAGCGCCACTTGTCCAAAGGTGGCGACTGGTATTGCATTGCAGTTTGCTCACTTAAAGGGGTTATCCAGGAAATGATAATGATGACCTATCCTCAGGATTGGCCGCACCCCCTGAGGCTCCAACAGCTTTCCAAGCACAGCGCCGTACATCGTACAGAGGCTGTGCTCGGTATTGCGGCTCAGCTCCATTGGCTCTAATAGGGCTGAGTTGCGTAACCTACACATGGCCTAAGAGGCTGCAGCACTCACCGAGTGCCCGACCTCTCCTAACAGCTGATCGGTGGGGGTCCCAGTTACCGGACCCCTGTGGATCTGATATTAATGACCGATCCTGTGGATAGGTCATCAATACTAATTACTGGATTACCCCTTTAAGTGAATGTGGCTGAGCTGCAATACCATACACAGTCGATGGTTAAGGGTGGCGCTGTTGCTCTCTTTCCTCCCTAATCACCGGTGGTGTAATCCTATTATGACCGTACACTTACCAGCGCCCGCTCTCGTTCCAGCACCACGCGGAGAAGACCCTGAGAGGAGAAATGGAGGCGGTTACTACGCGGGCATTAATCACTACACCCCGAGGACGAGCAGCCAGAGTGCGAGCTTACAGTGTGGTGGTCGGCGTGAATATGGGATATGAAGACTGCAGAGAGCCGGCTCAGCACCTCGTCCACCCGCTCTCCGTAGTGTCGGTGCAGCTGGCCAAAGGTTCCTTCTCCACAGTCCAAGAGCATGGCAGCGGAGGGACTGCAAGAGTTAAAATAAAGATGGAGGCTGCAATGACGGACAGGAAGAGAACAGCGGCACCAAATACATAGACCAACGTGGGGAGGCTCCGCATACAAACAGGACAGGCAGGAAGAGACCCCCCCCCACAGGGAAGACCGTTAAGTACCTGACATGTACCAGGGTGCCGCTGACGTTGCGAGTCTTCATGGGGACGGCGGAGCCGGTTCCTAGAAACACGACCTCCGGATACTGCACATTAACCCCTGCAGAACACCAAGAACCGGATCAGAAGCTGGACGTCTATTGCAGCATGTGGGAAGATAAGCGGCTAACATCATTGACACCCCTGATCTCAAGGTGAAACACAAAAGGATCACACAGGCAAAAACTGAACATGACCCAACAGGAGACGTTAGGCCCAGGAGACACGGGAAAAGGGAGCAACGAGGGGATCTCCACCAATCAGTCACCTATAGCGGTCTGGGAGGTGTCCCCCTTTACTGACCCTCCTCTGCCGGTGTGCCATCTGTCTGCAGGAGCCGCTGACATTCCTCCAGTGCCCTCCCAAAACCGGGCAGCTCCATAGCCTCCTTCACAAACTCAGAAGTCTGGTTCTGCACGACTTGATCTCTGCGACAGTAAAAAAAACAATCAGCGCACAAAGAGTGTAATAACTCCCCCCTCCCCCTTAAAGGAAAAGACCACTACGATGGCTGGAGGAGAAACGACGGGTGACACTCTAGATTAGGGTGAGGAGGCCTCTCCTTACACTCCCTAGAGGCAGAGCAGCGGTAGGCAGAGGAAGGGATGCGGCTGATTGGCTGGCACTTCACGGAGTCCCGCCTCTGAGGAGCCGGGTCTACATATTCTCGTCCGCTCACCTCTGCCAATCCAACTTGGGCCTCAGCTGGTATTTCAGGAGACACTCGGCCCTCACCCCGGGCACATGAGAAGCTTCATCCTGCACAGAAACAGGAAAACCAATGAGTATCGAACACATTCGACTGGAAAGAGAGCAAGCTAGCGGAGCCCAGTGACGTCACCTTGGGGCGGATCTCCGGGAGCTGGGGGAAGATGTCTGGATGGATCAGGTGCAGCTGACTCTGGACCTTGTAGCTACTCAGGTTATGTACGGTGGAGCTGTGCTCGTTCAGGAGAAGGTGCTGGGTGCTAGGGCCAAACCTGAGGGACACAGACAATATTATATTCCTCACAGTGCAAGTTCACCTTAAGGCGAATAGCCGCCTTCAAACGCCATTTATTATAAAACGCAAATAGATCACCCAGGGGTGTGGAAATTTAAAAAAAAAAAAATACTTGTCGAAGGACTAAAGCGAGGGCTCGATCTACCTGTCCCCCATGACAATCAACTTGTCCTGATAAAAAAAAATTTTTTGAATCAAAACCGTATTTAAAGGGGTTATCCGAGATATATTAAGTTAATCCAAACGTCTTTATCGATAGATATAAAACATTTTTGTAATTGACTTACTTTAAAAATAATGCACCGTTTACAGTCTGCAGAATGTTGACATTTGTGCACCGACGTCACCCTGCTTGATTCACCGTCTTCATTCAGCACGGCTCTGGTAAGGATTGCGCATGCGCGATGCTTACCAGAGCCGTGCTGAATGAAGACAGAGAGGCAGAAGGGGCGGGCTTCCAAAGCCTGAACGCTGTGGAATCGGTCAGCACGGCTCTGGTAAGGATTGCGCATGCGCGATGCTTACCAGAGCCGTGCTGAATGAAGACAGAGAGGCAGAAGGGGCGGGCTTCCAAAGCAGCGGCCGGTGCAGTGTTACTCTGCGGTAATACACCGGCCCCGCAGCTCTGATCCAGTATTTATGTAGTTAATCTCTATAGAAGTAGCCGGACCTTAATAACTATTGTTGCGCAGGCTCCCCGGGCAGCTCTCTGCTCCGCCCACTTTATGAATTAAGGGGCAGACGGCGCATGGAGAAACAGATGATAAACTCAAGCTGCCCGGGGAGCCTGCGCAGCAATAGTTATTAAGGTCGGGCTACGTCTAAAGAGATTAACTACATAAATACTGGATAAGAGCTGCGGGGCCGGTGCTAAATTCCGGTATCCCGGCAGAGCCCGCTACTTGCCCGCAGCAGGGCTAAGTTGCTTAAACTACCTGCCCGGCACTACATGTCCCGGGCGTCGGGCGATAGGAATTCCACACCCCTGTCACTGCTTCCTGTCAGTGAATGAGGACATTTACCTTTACATCTAGCGGCTGAAAATCTGCCCCGATTTAGTCCTGCCCACAAAGCTGATGGGTGATGTGATCTGAAGCTATACAACTAGGCTTCGAAGTGGGTAAGTTGCTGCTGCACTGATACATTGTAACAAACCATCAGGACAGGGGAGAGATTTGTGCTGCTGCTGGGTTTAGGTTACGGACTGTCTCACCTTCCACAGCTGCTAGGTCTGTGCAGGGTTTTCAGCCTCTGGATATAAACAAGTTTGCTCCCGTTCACAGAAAGCAGGGATCTTGAAAATTGAGACATGTCTTAGCAATGCAGAGTGAGCCATAGATGTCAGTACTCAGGACTCTGCTGCCCTCTGGTGGTGTATCTGCAGTATTACACACATCACGCCCATGTCCTCACCTCTCCATCCACTGCCGGTAGATCCTGTGGTTAAGAACATGTTCGGGGGTCATGTGTATTACTAAAGCCGCCGCAGTTTCTGCTTTGCCTTCCTGATACCTGAAAAAATACCAAATAAGTTCTGCATCTCCAAAAATGACTGGTACCCTAAACCCACATGTTCCTGTCCCCCCCCCGGTGAACTGGCCGCCATCACACCTCTTCCATGCCACGTTCTCAGTGACAGGAGTTATGAAATCTTCGCTCGGACATTCCACCACGATGAAGGCCGGTCCGGGGACATCAGGGCTCAGGACGTCTGCAGGGGAGACCTGGGACCGACAAAACACCCGTCAAGACAGAGGACAACGCCCCATAACAGCTCTGATCCAGCCCGCCTCACTACCTCCCCCTGCCCCACCTTCCTCGTTACCGCAATGCCCCACCTTCCTCGTTACCGCAATGCCCCACCTTCCTCGTTACCTCCCTGCCCCACCTTCCTCGTTACCTCCCTGCCCCACCTTCCTCGTTACCTCCCTGCCCCACCTTCCTCGTAACCGCAATGCCCTGCCGTCCTCATTACCTCCTTGCCCAACTCATTTCCACCATGCCCCGTCTTCCTCATTACCTCCATGTCCGCCTCGTAACCCCCAATACCCCGCCTTCATTACCTCCTTGCCCAACTTGTTACCACCATGCTCCACCTTCCTCGTTACCTCCCCGCCACGCCTTCGTTACCTCCTTGCCCAACTCACTACCACCATGACCCACCTCCATTGTTACCTCCCCACCCCACCTACCTCGTTACCTCCCCGCCACACCTTCCTCGTTACCTCCCTGCCTGCCTCGTAACTGCCATGCCCTGCCTTCGTTACCTCCTTGCCCAACTCGCTACCACCATGACCCACCTTCCTTGTTACCTCTCAGCCCTGCCTTCCTCATTACCTCCTTGCCCTCATAGGTGACACTTCTTCCAGCCTTCAGTTCTGCTATGAATGGTCCGATCTCTCGTTTCCCCCTATGTGAGAGAAAATACTGGCGTTACCTCAGGGGGTGGGAGGTGCAAATCACTAGGGCAAGCTCGGGAGATTTCAGCTCTGCAGCCGGAGACTTAAGTACAGAGCTCTGGGGAGATACGTACACGGGAAGTCCTATTTCTTTCGCTTTCAGCACCAGGAAGTGTCCCTTTCTGTCGTGAAGCTGAAAGAGAGATGGGAACACTTAATGGGGAGCCATAGCTTGCCTCATCAGCCGCTGTCCTTCGCAGCGCTCCCGATGGTCGCCAATGCGGCTTAGAATTTGCAGATGGCGACAACACTTTTTAGTCTTGTCGCCATCTGCGACTGGACCACCTGCACAGCTGAATACTGTGGTGGGGCAGGGAAGCGCATAGTTCCCATCACCACCATAGGCTTCAGGCCTAAGGGGTTGTAAAATCCCGGCACAGGCGGATGTGATGACATCATTGCGCGCGTGTGCCGGGACGCCGCACAGTGACGTGTACCCGCCTGCCCCACTATCCCGGTCTGCACCATCTGCGATCGAGCGCTGGGACACCGGCGAGAGGGTATTAACTTTTTTTTTTTTGTGCCAACTGAGGGACAGTGGGGGCAAGCTACTACGTTGGGGTAGTGTGGGGGCTGTTGCTATGGGGGGGGGGGGGCACTGTAGGGGCATTTTTATGACATGGACATATTGGGGGACATTATTTTTGGAGACACTATACAGGCATTATTAAATGGAGCACAATATAGGCTGTTATTATTACTGGGGGCACTGTAGGGGACATTATAGCTGCTGTAGACACTATGGGGACATTTGGGGTCATTTATCAAACGGGTGTAAAGTAGAACTGGCTGAGTTGCCCATAGCAGCCAATCAGATTCCTGCTTTCATTTTCCAAAGGAGCTGACAAAAATGAAAGGTGGAATCTGACTGGTTGCTATGGGCAGCTAAGCCAGTTCTACTACTTTACACCAGTTTGATAAATGACCCCAATTATGTCTGCTGGGGTCACTATTTTCCAGCAGTATAGAACCTGGGACACTGGGGGGCACCACGGGCACAGTATTGCGGTCATGGCGGTCTGGGTCAGAGGAGAAGAGAAGCTCTCGATGACAGGAGAGGCCACTGGATGTAGAGGTGGCTCGCTGCCGGGACCTGCGTCTCCTCTACTCCTCCAAGGCTCCCTTTTTATTGTAATTATATGTATTTTAAATTTGGCTCCTACATTTTTCAGTTTTTTATATTTTTTTAGTCTGGGGCACTGCGTCGGGACATCCAGCAGCTGCAGATTTGGAGAGTTACAGATGCGATCTCGCGGGGACCTCTCACCTTGCAGACGTAGGAGATGACACAGTGAGGGGATCTGCTCGAGGGTCTCGTCCTGAAATCTGGAAGAAATTCTAACGATTAATCCTATTCAGCTCATGTCCTGGAAAAGCTGGGTGACGACCAGTATGAGCCTCACAGCCCCAGGATGGTGGCCGCGCCGCTTTCCTGGAGGGCACATCTGCGTACTATACGCCCACTGGATTCGTATCGGACGTGGCAGCCATACTGGTTCCCCGACCACTACCACCCAGATTTATCATAATACCGGGGGACGTCAGTCCTTGTCTGGCGTCTGAGTGACTCTCATCAGCTTCAGGAGACGGGGACCTCCGGGGGCTCGCGCTTCCTGCAACTACACATAAAAAATAATTGCAATTCTCATAATGTCCACTAGATGCCAGCAAAACACCACAGAATGCCAAAACAGGAGCTGCTCACTTTACAGCTGCTGCAAAGACTCATCGGGACACACAAAATCAGGCGGGGGGAGGGCACGACTTACTGAAGATGGGCACTTGTGTGACGGACATGGTCTCATCGTTGTAGAGGGGATCGGTGTAAGGACGCACATCTGCGGAACAGCACAGCGATTAATGATGTAGTACCTGAACCCTCTGCTTCCCTCTCGCCCCCATCTCTGTGGTCTTACCTACGGTCAGGCCATCCATGGCACCGCAGTATGTTTTAATCGCTTGGAGATATTTTTTCTGTGGGGGGGAAAAAAATTCAAAGTGTCAGAACCTCTGCCATGCTTTACACTGCACCTCTGCTCTATATTAGGTCACAGCTCTAGTCAGCGAGTCCAGCTTAGGAGTTTATGATCATTTGATATTCCCCTGCCATCTCATCAAAGGCCTAGGTCTCTGCTCTGGCCCCTATGCTTTACACTGCAGCTCTGCTCTCATTAGAACACAACTGTGACCCGTGACTCCTGCTTAGCTTCACCATCTACTGACCCTGAAATGTACGCCCTCGCTCATCAGAGGCTCAGGCTGCTGCTCTCTTGTTTGCCCATGCTTTACACTGCAGCACTTCTTGTTTAGACTGGGCACTGGGATCCCCGGAGGTGGGGATCGGGGCAGGAGAACTTACCAGCTGTGGGGGCCCAGAGATCACACAATCAGGGAGGCCCACGTCCCTTAGGGTCAGAAGTACACCTACGGAGGAACCAGAGAGCATTCATCAGGGGGGGGAGCGACGGCATTAGGGGCGGAGGCCCCACAACTAATGAATATTCATAAAGCAATAGCCTTCTGCCCCGCCCACTTCCAATCCCATCCATCATCCTTCGCTCTGTCCCCTGGGAGGGGGGCGTGCACCCACCTGACAGTCCCCCGACATTCGCCCAGTTCATTCTGGTGATGAACACGTTATCGAGGCGCGAGAGCTTCACCCTGAAAAGCGAGAACATAGGACGATCAGCGGCGGCGGGTCACATGACCGAAACCCCACGGACTCGTAACCGGCCTCTTACTTGTTCTCGTGCATCAGTCTCTGCACCCCCTCCCCGCAATTGAAGAGATACCTGGAGAAAGGAGACATTAAAGGGTTAAATAGAGGAAGGGGCTGGGAGCGTCCCCTGAGTGACCACGACCAGACACCCCCCCCCGAGCTGTGCCAAGACCACGACCAGACACCCCCCACCGAGCTGTGCCAAGACCAGATCCCCCCCACCGAGCTGTGCCAAGACCACGACCAGACACCCCCCCCGAGCTGTGCCAAGACCAGACCCCCCCGAGCTGTGCCAAGACCAGACCCCCGAGCTGTGCCAAGACCAGACCCCGAGCTGTGCCAAGACCAGACCCCCGAGCTGTGCCAAGACCAGACCCCCCGAGGCTGTGCCAAGACCAGACCCCCGAGCTGTGCCAAGACCAGACCCCCGAGCTGTGCCAAGACCAGACCCCCGAGCTGTGCCAAGACCAGACCCCCGAGGCTGTGCCAAGACCAGACCCCCTCCCGAGCTGTGCCAAGACCAGACCCTCCCGAGCTGTGCCAAGACCAGACCCCCCGAGCTGTGCCAAGACCAGACCCCCGAGCTGTGCCAAGACCAGACCCCCCCGAGCTGTGCCAAGACCAGACCCCCCCGAGCTGTGCCAAGACCAGACCCCCCGAGCTGTGCCAAGACCAGACCCCCTCCGAGCTGTGCCAAGACCAGACCCCGAGCCATGCCAAGACCAGACCCCCGAGCTGTGCCAAGACCAGACCCCCTGAGCTGTGCCAAGACCAGATCCCCCTGAGCTGTGCCAAGACCAGACCCCCCGAGCTGTGCCAAGACCAGACCCCCCTGAGCTGTGCCAAGACCAGACCCCCGAGCTGTGCCAAGACCAGACCCCCTGAGCTGTGCCAAGACCAGATCCCCCGAGCTGTGCCAAGACCAGACCCCCGAGCTGTGCCAAGACCAGACCCCCCGAGCTGTGCCAAGACCACGACCCCCCAGAGCTAAGCGACCCCCGCCCTCCTCACACGGACCCCTCCAGGCCGCCCGCCCAGTCCGGACTTCACCTGCGGTGGTCGGAGAAGACATAGACGGAGGAGCCGGCATCTCTGCTCCCCGCCGCCACCACCTGCACATAGACCACGGCCGGGGCATGGCGCTCCGCCGCCTCCTGCCTCGCCCTGTTCTTAATGTGCCGCAGAGGCTCCTTTGGTGCCTTATTCTTCCTGGCGCTGAAGGCCCGAGCCTCGGGCTGGGACATGACAAGGACCCGGGAAAGGCGCCTCCACAGCAGGCCTGAAAACCCCATACACACGCTGCAGCCTGCACAGGTCACCGATCCATGTGCTTCACTGACAGCCAATCAGCGTTAGCTACTCAGCTGTCACATTCCCACCATCCAATCATCGAGCACTACCTGAGAGAACATCATCCAATCATCGCACAGTATTATGGTTGCTTGGCAGCAAGTAGCCAATAGCTGTCAAGACTGTCAGGCCGGAGAAGCAATCAGCTGTGCGCTTCACTTCCTGGTCATGCTAAGTCCCCGCCCATTCTGAAAAAGCTTTATTGACAATAATAAAATTAACATTTACAAAGCGATATGTTACGGTATTATCTAAACTCCATGCGTCGTAAGGACCGGCTGACGTCACATGGTCACGTGACATCCAAAGCCTTGATTTTTAGGATCTGTGCTTGCTGTGAGTGAATGGAAACGTATTATTTATAGACCTTCCCTTACCTAGACTTGCTGGCACAGCTGAGGTTTTGTTACAGTAGCCTAGACTATCCAACAGTGAGCCAAACACAGGGAACTACACCTGTGTGTACAGGACTGAGTCATCTAATGATTTCTGCCTCTCAGTAAAAGCAAGCAGAGACTTTGAAAGTGGTATCAATTGGCTAAAAATGGTGTATGTTGTGGGGGAGGGCACTGACATACGCCTTTGAAAGGGTTTTGATAGGTGCCGACATTTTTGGTGTCAAGAATAACTCTGCAGCCATGAAGAATACCACAGAGTACGAGAAAACCCTGAAGAAGCCACAGTGTGAACAGAGACCAGCCAGCCTCCAGCAGAATAGAAACACGACATCCCCCACAATGCACTGCGGCAGGGGGTAGTACAGACACTGAACCAGCAGCGGGTGGAAGCACGGACATAATACTGTCATAAGCGAATGCAGCTTTGGATGTGACTGGAGTACAAGACGAAGTGAAGAATTAGATGAAGGCTGAAGGGGTTCTCCAACCCCTATAATGACCCCCCTAGTGCCCAGGCCCCTCATATAGGTTATACTTACCCTGCTCCCCGCACGGGGGTGACGGGGGCAGCCAATAGCAGGCTGCGACTAGAATGAGCCTCTCTAGCATCGCAGCGGCCGTACGGGCATCAGGAGCGACACGGGTGCCAGGGAGCGCGGTACGTATAACCTATCTGAGGGGCCTGGGCATTGGGGGGACATTATAGGGGTTGGATTACCCCTTAAATCCCTGCCCACACGCCACAGACCGTGTAATGGAGTGCACTGGTCTCCACTTTCCAGCAATGTTGTCATTTGATAAAGTCCAGGAGTCTTAAAGGGAGTCTTTCACCCCCAAACCCCATTTTTTCAGCACTCACATCTTCCTGTGCTAAATTGCCCCCCTATTAAAAAGCCTCTTACCCCATTGCTGTACCGCTTACCTATCTTCATAAAATCACTTTTATTGCAGCTGTCAATCACAGATGAAGGTGCCCCGGGGCGGCGTCATAACGGCCGGTGCCCAGGCCGCGCGCTCATCTTCCTAACTGTCCACACCCCTTTCACCCAGACGGCCCGCCCAGTGTCTTCTGCTTGTCCTCCTCCTCAAGTGGCCAAATCCCGCGCCCGCGCCGAGGATCCGGCAGTCTGCTCTGAACAGCGCTAGCAGGAGTATCGCTGTACGGGCCGGCGCCTGCGCACAGGATACCCCGATGCTTGTGCCAGTAATCGGGAAACCAGTGCCCAGGCGCGGACTGCCGGATCCTCGGCGCAGGCGCGGGATTTGGCCACTTGAGGAGGAGGACAAGCAGAAGACACTGGGTGGGCCGTCTGGGTGAAAGGGGGAGTGGACAGTTAGGAAGATGAGCTCGCGGCCTGGGCACCGGCCGTTGTGACGCCGCCCGGGGGCACCTTCACCTGTGATTGACAGCTGCAATAAAAGTGATTTTATGAAGATAGGTAAGCGGAACAGCAATGGGGTAAGAGGCTTTTTAATGGGGGGGCAATTTAGCACAGGAAGATGTGAGTGCTGAAAAAATGGGGTTTGGGGGTGAAAGACTCCCTTTAAACCTCGGGGAAGATTCCGGATACTTCTGGATCAGCGCTTCTCTGAATGTAGGTCCATTTTTGGCAGCCATGTTTCGATCCATGGATATGAGATTTGACCAATGGGATCCTTCCCCTAACACCAGCCGCCATATCAGGTAGATCCGTCTTCAGTGTTTCCGGGATCTGACCTGTATCCAGATAGATTTGGCCTCTGTTGGAAAGAACCTTTGTAGTTTCAGAAACAAGATCTTCTCCCAATTCCTGGAGCACATTTGTTGGGTCTTTCATGATCGCCGCCTCCTCCACATGAATTCTTTTGTTGGACAGTTCTGCCTTCCTGCCTCCAGACGGGAAATTAGGATAACACGACGAGCTAGATAGGAGATGATGCAGTGACTCAGCGATTCACTGCTAAAGCGGGTTAATGTGATTTTATTATGCACGTTCTAATCCTTAATGGCTATATATGGAAGGGGTTAACTCCCAGCCCTAGGTTCAGTTGCTTGGTGTGGGCTGGTCCCACCCTATCTGTCTGTAGGCTGTGTATGTGTGAGACGTGAGTGGAAAAGCAACAGCCAGGGTCACCCCAGCCCCGAGGACCTAGAACAGCCAGGCGAAAAGGACTGTAATAAGTGCCAACCTCTGAAGGAGAGAACAATTGACTCTAACAAAAGGTAGATCGGCCATTACAAAGGAACAGTGCATGGGCAAGAAACCAGTGAAGGTAATGCACGGGTCAGGCGGTGGACTTCACTGCATTTGGTTGGGTTAGTAACTTCAGGCACCCCACCATACTAATACCACATAAGAGACTATACCCCACATCTGGGCATTGTAGTGCTGTGGATACAGAAAGAGAGAGCTGGATTGGGAAGATTTTTTTGCTATGAGAAAAGGGACTCATCAGTTGCACCCAGACTGGCTCCATCAGTGCACTGTACTGCCAGGGACCTCACAATGCACCAAGGGGAGCCCAAACCATCACCCGGTAGGAGACCGACACCAGGGTGTGCCCCAAGGGGACGCAAGGGTGCGCCTCTCCCTCCACTGCATGCACGGCCCAGGGAGAGCTGGAGTAGCATTGCCGCTGTGAGTACTACGACCCTTATCCTCTCCATCACTCCCATCCTCTCCACCTTCACACCTCCTCTGCAGGCTGGCACATCACAGCTAGATATGAGATAGATTGATATTAAATAGATATATATGAGGTAGACAGATGATAGATAGAAGCGCTGCGTGCGCGAAACGTTGCAGGAGGCAGGGGTGCACCTAGCCTTTCTACTGCTGAAACGGCCCCCCCAATGCCATTTCTTAACCTAACCCTTTTGCCACAATAGAAGCGCTCATTGCCCATGGCCCTTCCGCTGCCCCCCTCTTGCGTCTACCTGGTGATGCCTATTCTCAACCCAAATTCCAGGGAGAGATCCGTGCCGCCTGCAAATCAGCCAGGACACTTTTTATTATTGTTGGACTCTGGGCGAGCCGCGCAACCTCCTTTCTTTTGTATATGCTACCCTCGGATAGGTCCTCGAGCATCCACACTACATATTATCCAGCAGTAATAATAGCATTGGCCAGTAGATGGCAGCATAAGCACAGTGCTGTTCATTACACAGTGAGGGTCATTTATCAAAAATTAGCGTTATACGTAGGCTTTTGCGTTGCCGGAGGATGCTCTTAAAGGGGTTGTCCCATGACTAATGTAAAAAATGAAAATCAGACATCACACAGACATGAAAACCTCTTTCTAACAAAGCCAGAACCAGCCCTGTACCTCACATGGATCCAGAGATCTCCCCAGTCATTGCTCTGCTAGATTTATAACAAGATGGCAGCTCAGGGGAGTGTCTTTTCTGCTGCAGCCCAGGGGGCGTGGCCATGCTCTCCCTATCACAGCTCAGGGGAGTGTCTTTTCCACTGCAGCTACAGGGGGCGTGGCCGTGCTCTACCTATCACAGCTCAGGGGAGTGTCTTTTCCACTGCAGCTACAGGGGGCGTGTCTATGCTCTACCTATCACAACTCAGGAGACAGTTGAAGGATGAAACTGAGCATGTGCGACCTCCTCAGTGAGCAGGACAATGAAATAAGAAATTAAGTGACGCTATACAGATACATTTTTATGAATAACTCAGCGGCTATAGAAAATTTTTAATTACATGCAATTACAAAAGTATTCAGATCCAGGTGCTAGTTTGAAAACTGTAGAATATTTTTCATGGGACAACCCCTTTAATTTATGATGAGGGGCATCCTCGGCCAGTCTGTGCGCCAACTATGAAATCTATGACTGGAGTAGATTTCAGTTATCATTCATGCCAGTTTCCTGGCGTAAATGATAGTAAATTTGGCCCTACCCTGCCACCCCCGCTGCCACTCCCCAGTGTGAAAACACCACGTGTGACAATATTTGGTCGCAAGGACAATAAAAAAGTCTTGCAAAAACTGGCGAAAGCAGTCTTAGTAAATGACCCCCAGTGTTTTTCTCATCCACAAGGCTGGCGATACGCCGTAGCAAGCTCCCAGCGACATTTCCCAGCAGCTTTGTCCAGGCCCCGTGCACTGCTTACACGCAGCTTCAGATCCTCAGCATAGACATAGAGTTACATGATAGCGGAGCCACCACTAGAGGGAGCTGAAGAGCTTGCTGCATACAGGGTTATTGATGTCAATGTATTGAAGCCTTCTGGTGGTGGCCCCTCAGTATCTTGTGGCGCCCCAGCTGGTGGTGTAAGACCCACCCGCCACATGTGACCAACAATACTATACAAGTCGCATGGCGCCCTTATTGAATTTTCCTGTGTCACCCTCCATTTTGTCCTGGATTGTGCCCTCAGAAAGGTGAACATTCGGCTACCATCAGGAATCGGCACTGGTGTTATCATTCCCAGTGGTAGAGGTACTGAATGCCACGAGCCTCTTTTACGAGGCTGACATAGAGGTCGTGCGTCATATCCCGCTATGTACATAAAACAGGTGGGGCTCTTTAAGAGCGCGCCGTACGCTACCTCCGGCAGATGCATGGACAGTTTCCTCGGGATTAAATATTTACATTGCCAGCCCCCTGCCCGTGCAGCAGCCGTGCCCTGTGTATACAAACCCCCTCAGGCATGGCAGCGTCCCAGCGCCCTGACAGAACGCAGGGCCGGCGCGGTCGTTAGCTACTGCGCGGGCAGGATTCCTGGGGACAGGTTTATGTCACCGTCCGGGTTGATTATAAATACTCCACTATTAATTGTCACCCAGGAATCTTACTGCAAACAACATATAAAACCCCCGCCAGATGTTTTCTTCTCACTTGGCCAAGTCTTCATCATGGCGGCTCCTTGTGAAGCAGATTTAACCCCTCAATGACGAGTGACACACATGTACCCGCGGGCATGGAGTGTATGGGGCAGGTCAGGAGCTGCGCTGGGGGTGGGCTGTCTGACACATTTGCCACCCACCCCCAGCGATCGGATTCTAAGATGACTCCGACTGCGGACGTTTAACTCCTCGAATGCCGCAGTCAATAGCGACCGTGGCAGATAAGGGGTTTCCCTCTGTACCGAATGGTAGTCATGGCAGTTGGGGGGTCTTGTGCAGGGAGTAGTAGTATAATGCTAAAAAAAATCAGATGAATAAAGTTTAAAATAAATATACAAAATAGAATAAAAATATTAAAATGACGAACTCCCCCCCCCCATTTATCATATATAAACTGGTATCCGAAAAATGTCTCAAATATTCCAGTATGACATTATTTATCTCACAAGTTGAAAAAAATGGACAAAAAAGTCTTTTTTTTTTTTTAAATTATTTCCAGGGCTGAGAGGGAAAAACAAAAAACATCTCCACCAAACTTGGCTTAGTCCTTAAAGGGTTAAAAAGCATCTCCATATTAGATACCCCCCTACCCCGCCCTCCTCATCATTGGGGGTTCTAAACCAACAAGGCTCCCAAAAGCAAAGTGGGAAAAGTATGTTTAACCCCTTAAGGACCGGAGTTTTTTTTATTTTTTCCGGGGGGTTTTTTTGCGCTCCCTGCCTTCCCAGAGCCATAGCTTTTTTATTTTTCGGTTCACATAGCCATACGAGGGCTTGTTCTTTGCGGGACAAGTTGTACTTTCCAACGCCACCATTTAATATTGCATATGATGTAGTGGGAAATTCCAAATGGGGTAAAATTGCAAAAAATAAGCAATTCCACCACAGTTTTGCGGGTTTTTAAATTCCGACGTTAGATGTGGAATAAAACTGACCAGTTACTTTTATTCTACAGGTCAGTACGAATCCGGCGATACCCTATATCTATAGGTTTTCTTGCATTTTGATAGTGAAAAAAAAATTCAAAAGTGGGAAAAAATCTGTTTTACTTGTTTTTTCCCCATTTTTTGACCCCTATAACTTTTTTGTAATGATATGTACAGAGCTGTATGGGGGCTCATTTTTTGCATCATACTCTTATCTTTTTATTGATACCATTCTGGGGTGTGTTTGACTTTTTGATCACCTTTCATTTAATTTTTTTTCCGTTTTGCAGGAGCGGGCGCCATCTTTAAAGATGGCGCCCTGCGTCCTTAAGAGGTTAAACCGAGATCTCAAATTTCTTCTACTAGAGAATCCAAATTGCAAAATTATTCACAACCAATTGTTTCGTGAATTGGTCGGGCCTTCCAGCGCACAAACCCCGACCTCTGAACTGGAGAATCAGGGGTGTAGTTATAGAGGGCGGGGGCAGAAGTAGTAGATATAAAAAGGACCCTGCTGCCTAAGGAGACCCAAAGGCACCTGGTAGGTCGGGAGCCCTGTTACAGATTATGCATTGGACCCAGGAGCTTACACTTTTTCAGTGAATCAACAACCATGAAACCCAGTATGCTTTTTGAAACAAACGCGTTTCATGGAGTTTTTGTAGTTGTTCAATGTAGTCAGACTGCATTCTGAAACCGAGTGATGGGGCAAGGTCTTCCTTACGTTTCAGTTGGACACTGCTTTTGATACAGACCGCCAGATGCCTCAGCATAGACATAGCGTTATATGTTAAAATTCTGCCTGCCTGGAGCCACCACTAGAGGGAGCTGAGGAGCTTGCTGTATACATGATTATTGACTTCAATGTATTGACGCCTTCCAGTGGTGGTTGCAGGTAATCAGAATGACTCGGAACACAAGGTTGACATCTTTAGGGTAGGTGGACATTCCGTTTAAGGAAACCAATCCAGGTCATGATAAATAGGTTATAAATTACAGGCGGATTCTGTTATTTATATGTTGTGTGTGTCGAAGCTGCCAAGTCCTGGGTACTGGTATGGGCCATAGGCTTGCCACCAACCGCCCCATCCAAGGCTAGGCTCTGTTCATCATCTTTGCGTGATCTGGACAAGTGCGATAGATGAAAAGTATAGAGACATCCTGTACTGCAGCGATTATAATGCCCCCATGCTAATATAATGTACTGATTAAAATAACTTAAAAGGAACAATAAAGCAGAGACGGGCGCGCTGTGCTCATCTATTCTGGAATGTATTCATTGACTTATACCACCCAAATAATTCCTCAGAAGATCTACAGGACTCGTTAGACTGATATTCCACAAAACTATTCATTTATTAACCCCACTCGAGAGCCTACATTTAATTATAGGTTGTATGAAGGTTCTACCACAGTTTGTCTGAGAGCAGAATGGGGTGGATAATAGGTAAAAATGATAAAGTTGTTAGACGTTAAGCTATATGACACATTTCGAGCTGTGAGCAAGGTCGGGCCAGTCAAAGAGCCAGGTTACCAAGTCTAAGAAATGAACTCCTAGTTACCTAGGGCTATCACATCACCAGTGACTACCTAGTCTACGTAGGTCATCCTGGCCCCAGGTAGTCTTCTGCCCCAACAAAAATATATGGTATGCGGCATTTAAAGGATCCAGTTAAACCACATGGTTAAATTAAGTTGCCAACCCTTAATTTCTACAAGGTGGAATGGACCTTTCCCCAGGTAAGTCCAGGTTCAAGTCTCCACTGTAGTCTCCTATCAGTGATGAGTCCTAAAATATGTATCATAGATAGGAGACAAGAGGTGTCCCAGAACTGGTTCCGTCACCACAGCCATAGCGGAGAACCTAGCAGTGGTTTGTAACTTCAAGAACCAACCCCAAGACCATATGGATGTAGTCCTGTTCAATATGGCCACCAAATGTCAACACTACAGAGTTGGATTGACTCTCTCTAAATATAGTCCTGTCTGTAATGTTTGCTTCCAACTTCAAGATGATCTAAATTAGTTTCTCGGTTTGTACCAGGGGGTCTACATAACTCTTCAATGTGCTAAATGTCCTCGAAATTCAATTCTTTATGGCATTGAGGTTGTCCCGGCACCCTATAAATGAAGGCTCCATTAACTGGCTACGGTATGGAAAGTGACTGGGAATAAATAGTACCGTCGTGGAGAGCTGATCTACGGGGGTCACATTTACTGAGTCTTTCAGTTAAATTGGCTCATAATTTTCCAATAAACGTTCTTTCTTTCGGCACTTGAGACTATGCTAATTGGTTGCACATGGTCTCGGAGTTCCAAGATTTACAGTATTGCAGAAGACATTGAAGTGGGAGAGCGTCCTAGCCAGTGAGCGTCAACCTGCAAGGTATATTTTTCTTGGAAGATAAGAAAATTGTGAAATTAAGTTCTTGCTTTTTCTTGTAGTTTTACTGAGGCGATGGGTTAAGGAGAGGTCAACGCGGAGTCTTGTAGAAAAGAAGACTGGAATAAACTGTGATTTGCATCTCAATGTTTTGTAGACACGTTCGAATCACCCCGTTTATGGGTGTGGGTGATGGATGGCGCTCTAGTCAGAGAGGAATGTACTTAGTGAGAATGTCGTAAAGGCTCAGCACCTAAAAAACCACCTGGAGCAAATTAACCTAGATGCCCAAATTACAGGGATTTGTGTGTGTCATCTGTCCTTTCGGGCATTGCCTGAAAAATTGGTCTACCCTAGGTATGATGTGCCATGCTGTATGCAGAAATCAATCTCTGATCTAGGAAGTTCATTATTTCTTGGATTGGAGGTGTCTTGGCAGTGTCAAACGGGATTACTGGGGCCCACCCACAAATAGAAACACATCAGTATGATAGGTAGTTTGTGAACCAACTTGAGGGCAGTAGACCCTACTGGTAGATTGGCTCTAAACTTGGCTTCAAATAAAGCCATCTTCTTCTCGACCTTTAGGGACCTTTACTGTATAAAGCTGACCCATATGCATTAGATGTCAGCTAAACTCTTTGATTTTGGTTGGACCATCGGATCATCTAATGGCTGGACCATCTGGCAGTAGATGTCTTGGGAGAGATGGATTTTGCTGTTGGAATTCAATTCCTTTGTTCTTGGCAGATAAGCTGTCGCCAGAGGAGTATGGCAGCAGCTTAGTCAACTCTTCCAAGTGAGAACACGTGGGTCGGGAAAGAGCTGTTGGCAGAATAAGCGTTCAGCTGACAGATATCCAATGTATATGGCTGGCCTTCACACTCCCAAGTTTGGTGGGAGTGTCTGATCCTTAGCCTTCGTTGGGTTGACTATGATGGGACTTCAGAAAGATGATCTTGAAACTTTGTCTTGTGGGTATTGGTGGAAGACCCAACACATGACTAATGGCATTGATGGAGGTCTTGGAGATTGACCCACCCACATGTCTTGAACGAAGGAATCTAGCAAAGGCCTATAATCCTTATGCTCTAAATAATGTTTCACTTGGGCATTTTTACCCATATGGCCTTGAAATTATTTATTTATGGCCTTGGCTAGTCCAACCTCTGGTTTCAATCGTGGGATGGAGCTGAAGAGGGTCCAGCCATGAATCTAGTGCTGGGACCTTGGCATAAACATCAGTATGGGCCTCAGCACCCAGAAAAGGGAATTATGCAATATGAACATAGAGGCTTAAGTATTGACTATTGGTGACCCCACGTTAGCAGCTGAGTCAAAGCAGTAGTCTTCATTCATGCATTAGGAAACTGTATATAACAGGGTGTCCAACAGCAGAAAACAAATGCTGTGCTGTACTGGTATGGGCCTTTTATACTCTTTTATAGGTCATCAGTTGAACTGAAGACCCCTTTCCCTTCTCTCCTCCTTCACATGGAAGGTCTGTTGAAATGGTAGAAAACTAGGACCAATATCCTCCACACAAGTGTAGATTTCAAATATTGAGAACAGTGATGGAGAGGCAAGGTTTGGTATTGGGGCCACCATCTTCCCTAAGCTGCATGCCTCTATGAGTGGCGAGATATCTGCCCAGTCCAAGGTCCCATTTTCTGCTGGACCATATAAGATACTCCTAGAGTTAGAGGTAGGCTTTCCGTCACTTGGGGGCAAAAGTTTAATTTGTTGTCGTATCCCTGTATCTAAATTTTATGACAAAGGTTGTCTGTCCCACTCCAGTCGCCCACCACGAATACACCTCTGGCTATCCTAGCCTCATTTTCTAGCAGAAATGAGAATGATAAGATATCCATTAGGGCAAAAAATACCAAAAAACAAACAAAAAAACTTAAATCTAACATGTGGTGTGTATGAGCAACAGTCGTCTTCACGAGCGTCTTGAGAAGATGAATCTAAGAAGCGGTCACCAGAGGGCAGTAGAGACCTCTCTATGGAGTGACACCCATTAAATCCAGCCACCATTCCGAAATAGTTTTCTAAATGTCAGAGCCGCACGTGCCATAAAAAAAGCATTTCAGGGAAAATAAATCCTGGTGGACAGAGACGTTGTCCAGGTCCTTTATAAGGTGTCATCTTTCCAAGGAGAAGTGAAGGAAAATACCGAAGAAAAGGCCTATTACTCCAGGCAGAGGAAAAATCTGGAGAAAGTAGTTAAGTAAAAAACCATTATCACTTGAATTAATTACAAATTTCATTAGTTACAGAAAGAGTATGGTCACATGTTCACGCTTTCTGATGCCGTTTTTGAAGTCAAAACAATTCACTCTTGATTTTGTCATAAAAAATGCATTAAAAAAAACCTGTGGCAGCACCTTAAATGAGATATACACACACACATAGTCCTGCCCTCAGACTGAAAAGTCGTATTGCTGCAAAACTCATCCCTGCAGTTACGTCTCAGGCAGATATGTAAATCATTACAGGTGTGTTCTGATTACACACTGGGTCTTGCCACAAGAGGGCGTAAAAGTGCTTTCCTGCTGCCCTATAAAAAGGCTCTCAGAGCTCACTTTTGGGTAGTGTACCTCTTGGTGAGAGATCGCTGAATGTTAGACATGCCTCCACTGATGCACTCGAAGACATCTTGACCAGTTGACAGACTTTTAGAGGAGGTGCATCACTGGACAAAGAGAAGCAGGATGGTCATTTTGCTGAATTGCTCACCATCTAGGCCTGTGATGGCTAACCTCCGGCACAATGAATGGTGCATGCTGGGAATCGTAGTTTCGCCACAGCTGGAGTGCCGGAGGTTAGCCATCACTGATCTAGGCTGTTCTGATCTTGCTGTTAGGATGTGTTGGGGGCAGTGGTTATATGAGGGCATGCACACATGGGGAACAGGCTCCAGCCACGACAGACACCAGTAGAGAGGAACGTTTGATCTACCGACAAGCACAAGCAGTTCCTACAGTTTTATTATCCACCATCCAGAAACACGTGGCCCCTTTATTACACCCCTGTTTCTGCCTGGACCATTTCCAGGCACTTAGCAGAGGGAAATTTGGTATCACGGCCCCCATTATGTGTCCTGCCATCGACATCCAGCCACCGTTGCCTTATTTTTCAGTGGTGTCATCAATAGGAAACCTGGACTGCTCTGGACTGGAGATGTATCGTCTTTAGTGATAATTTAAGGTTCTGTTTGGGATGTGATAAAGGTTGGGTTGGAGTATGGAGGCCTCATGGTGAGCTCTTCAATCATGTCTTTGCTGCGGAGCGACCTACTGCACCAACTCCTGGTGTGATGATCTGCGGAGCCATTGCATACAACCCATAGTAGTGATAGGAGGGGCACTAACAGCTCAGCAATATGTGCAGGACATCCTGCCCCAACATGTGTTCCTCTCATGTGGCAGGGCTTTCGACTGGCATTTTTCAAAAGGGTAATGCTCGCCTGATCACAGCAAGGGTTTCGCAGGACTGTCTCCTCCAGATTATAACACTTTCTTGGCCGCCCGCTCAACACATTTATCACCAATCCCGCATCTTTGAGATCAGCTGGGACACCAGCTTCATCAACCTATGAGTATGCAGGATGTACAGGCCCATCTGCAACATTTGTGGGCAAATGTGCCACAATATACCATATGGAAAGTGTATGCCTCCATACCCAGCTGTATCCCATGTTGTATTCATGCTAGAGGCCGTATCTCATCGTGTATCCAGGCTAGAGGCCATATCTCATCTTGTGTCCATGCTAGAGGCAGTATCTCATCTTGTATCTGTGCTAGAGGCCATATCTCATCTTGTGTCCAGGCTAGAGGCAGTATCTCATCTTGTATCCAGGTTAGAGGCCATATCTCATCTTGTATCCAGGTTAGAGGCCATATCTCATCTTGTATCCAGGTTAGAGGCAGTATCTCATCTTGTATCCAGGTTAGAGGCCATATCTCATCTTGTATCCAGGCTAGAGGCCATATCTCATCTTGTGTCCAGGCTAGAGGCAGTATCTCATCTTGTATCCAGGCTAGAGGCCGTATATCATCTAGTATCAAAGCTAGAGGCCGTATCTCATTGTGTATCCGAACTAGAGGCTGTATCTCATCGTGTATCCGAACTAGAGGCTGTATCTCATCTTGTATCCAGGCTAGATGCTGTATACTATCTCTTATACAGACTAGAGGCCGTATCTCATTGTGTATCCAGACTAGAGGCCATATCTCATCTTGTGTCCAGGCTAGAGGCAGTATCTCATCTTGTATCCAGGCTAGAGGCCGTATCTCATCTAGTATCGAAGCTAGAGGCCGTATCTCATCATGTATCCGAACTAGAGGCTGTATCTCATCTTGTATCCAGGCTAGAGGCTGTATCCCATCTCTTATACAGACTAGAGGCCGTATTTCATCTTGTATCCAGGCTAGAGGCTGTATCCCACCTCTTATACAGACTAGAGGCCGTATCTCATCTTGTATCCAGGCTAGAAGCTGTATCTTATCTTGTACTAAATCTCTTTTTATTGAAAAAAAGATATAACAAAAATCACATGAACGCAACAATATTTAGTATTATTACTTTGTAAAAATATAAGGCCGCCTTAGGCGAAGCCCAACAGGCCAAACATCACAGATTTTTTTAAATGGTGCACTACAATGGTAAATGCAAATGACAATATATGGCTAAACGCTCACGTTGATATTAAAATGAGACAGTTCACCAATATATTCTTATATCAAGAACATACCGGAGCCCGCGCACCCCGTCAAGGTCTCTCAGAGTGACCAGGGACCTAACGCTAACCTACCTATGCAGCTCCCAGTTACCTCCAGCGTGAAATCACACATACAATAGAAGGAGGGAGGAAGCTGTGAGTCCCACCTATAACAGGCTCATGTGACGCAGGCTACCCAGGTGCACCTGAATGTTACCCATAGATCAAATCAAGGCACATTCAAACCTGAGGTTGCCCCAGCTCCAGGCATACATATACAGACAAAAATAATCACAGAATAAAACAGTCCAAATGGCAAGAAATGCTCAAAACCCCAAATGCTTTTGCTCATTTTCACCCGGGGGAGCAAATCCTGCACATGTGATCCATTGCTAACAGCAATATCCAGCAAAAAATGCATACAATGGAGGATGCCCGCAACGGACCACACGTAAGACAAATGTGCGGCTGGGGTTATAAAACAAAAATCACAGATTTTTTTAAATGGTGCACTACAATGGTAAATGCAATTGACAATATATGGCTAAACCCTCATGCTGATATTAAAATGAGAGAATTCGTCAATATATTCTTATACGAAGAACATACCGGAGCCCGCGCACACCGTCAAGGTCTCTCAGTGTGACGCAGGACCTAACTCTAACCTACCTATGCTAGGTGCATAGAGTCTGACACACAGCCAGCAGCTCCCAGTTACCTCCAGCATGAATATGGTTCTCACTGAAACCCAAAAAGTTTTAATTAAATCACAATCCCACCAGATATGAGTGTAAGAGCCAATCTGCCTCAAGCATCGCCAGTATGTAGAAGAGATCGAGGGATTGATAGTATTAAGAGAATTGGAATTTTTGCTAACTTGATGGAAGTCTTTTGCAATGTCACAGCACGAGGGGCTGTAAGAGAGTTTGTAAGCGAATGGAATTTTAGTAGTAGTATCACGATGCGGTTCGCCGTGATGTGGTTTGTGCCCCTCTCAGGCGGTATCATCTCCCTGTGGGTATTCAGGTCTGTTGCGCCCTTGCGTTCTGGCTAAGGCGTTCCGTGCTTTCTGGTTGCTAGGGGCAACTTACTCTATTGCAGCATTTTTCCTGTAGTTTCTTGTTTACCCCTGACTTGATTTGGTACCTCCCTGCTTGGTTCTGATGGGGTTAATCTCCCTCTTCGGTTCCTTGGTGTGTCCTTTCAGGTGCGCTCATTAGTCAGCTACTTCTGTCTTTGGACGTGGAGTTTCAGGGCTCAGTCTGCATAGCTTGTGGTCAGTTCTGTTAATTCAGGCTGTTGCTGTTCTTGTGTGCATTCTGGGGGTCAGTACTGTTAATTCAGGCTGTCCAGTACCCTGGTATGTTTCCGCTCTGCCTGTCCATGCCACGCCATGCCATGCACTGAGGGTGTCAGTACCCTACTATATATTTGTTCATGTCTGTCCTTGTCCACGCCCGGTGGGTGTCTTGCCCTTTTGGCTCTGTCATGTCTGTCTATGTTTTGCTTTGCCAGGTTTTGCCTTTGCCTTTGTCCTGCCATTTACGTCTCGGTATGGGCCGCCTGGTTCTGCATTGTTTTCTTCCATTCCGTTCCATGTCTGGTACCTCGCTACGCCTGTTCATGATACTTTGCTATGTTCACGTCATGATTGCTGCGCTCCTAGTTGGCTCCAGTTGTCTCTAGGTTCACCTTCGGAAGAGGGTTCCATGTGTTCCCCGGAGGGGAAATGCCCTTTTTTGCGATACCTTGTCCATGCCTTGCTCTCATTACGTCTCGGGGGTGCCTCCGGGACCCCCGGCACGTGACAGTCGGCTCCAGTTGGCTCCAGGTTCACCTTCGGAAGAGGGTTCCATGTGTTCCCCAGAGGGGGAATGCCCTTTTTTGCGATGCCTTGCTCGCAATGCGTCTGGGGGTGCCTACGGGACCTCCGGCACGTAACTAGTAGAAAGCGATATTTGCAGTTCTTTTTTACCATGCCTTAATATACATGAAAGCAGTATCTTCTTGAGGATTGAGTAGCATTTTATTGATTTTTTAAATGACTTTAGGTTTCGAAGCATGTTGGGCAACTTGTTCAGACCAGGAGGGGTCCCTTTGCTTAAAACCACTTGTAATTTTTTGACGTTTGTTGCCAGATGAAAGTATGTAAGAAATCAACTCCAGAAAATGTGATAAGGCAAGTCATGTAGCTAACTCAGGAAAGGTACCATCAACCAGAACATCTCCAAGTTTATGGTTATTGAGAATCCATTGAAGAGGAAGAAGGTTCACCAAGGCCCAGAAGGTCACTAAGACCCGTCAATGAGGAAGGGTGGGGACATATTGCAGTGGAAGTGCCTAAAGTTTCCATGTAGACAGAAAATTTTTAGTTGCATTGGCCAGAACAGGAGGATTCCTACCCATTCATAGAAGAACCAGTGCCTGAATAAGAAAATGCTTAGCTATCTCCTCCTTCACATGTAGGTGATAGCTTAGGGGCATGACTCTTGTGCCAATCAACAATTCTGCTGAGTTGGACAGAATGATATAAATAGCCAGAAAACCAACCTAGTTTTTTAGACCTTACTAAAGTCTATGCCCTAAACAGATTTCAGAAGTTGACTGTGAAGGCCCGCAAAAAAAAAACTATATAAAATAAATATATATAATATAAAAGCTTTGGAATGATCATCATTTTAAAAAGGTTCCTGTGGCCTAGCCAGGATTTTCCAGGATTTCAGTATACGATCAATCTGTTGGATTAAAGGTGTTCCATTTAAAGAATGCCAAGACTCAGGAGAGGATGAGATGTTTAGTCCCAGAAACTTTATAGAAGTAGTAGACCACAGGACTTGAAGGCGATCAAAAATCTTGGTCAGTATTGGAATAGAGGTATTGGGATTTGTAGTAAGTATAGAAAGGTCATCTGCGTACGCAGTGGAATGAACATGGCCTCGGACCTTTATACCTTTAATGTCAGGGTGTTGACGAATATGTTGAATAAGAGTCTCCGGGGAAAGGGGGCAACCCTGCCTGGTCCCATTGGATATTCGAAAACTATTAGAAAAAAACATTGATTCGAAATGAGGCAGAGGGGTTGGAGTATAGACCCGTAATGTAATTAATAAAAATGGCGGGTAGACCAAATTATTTTAAAGCCAAGGTCATGTACATCCAATCTCATCGGTCAAATGCTTTTTCTGCATCTGTGGACAATAGAGCTAATGGGATGTGCCTAGATTGGGCAAATTGAATTAAATTTAGGAATCATATGATATCTTTACCCTCACGCCCCCTAATGAAACTCAAGTTATAGAGTGCTGCATAAAAGGATTACAATTGTGCTGCTATATCCCTAGTCTCGGTGGCCTTCCTACCCCGCTGGAGATTTATTCTCTATGATGAATATTTGGTCCTGTCTGCGATTGGCCGTGAATTCCATGAATTAGATCCTTTGTTGCTCCGTAGATATATCTTGTCCTTGGAATAAAAAAAGGCTTTGGAAGCTTTATAAAATTTAACAGATGAGTAAGTTTCTCTCTCTAGATCTCCGGGCCAGCAAGAGTCCTCCGGGCCAGCGATTCTTTGTGTGATTTCTCCAATTTGGTGATATTAGCAAGGAGTTCTTCCATTTCCTTGTTCCTCTTAGATTTTACGAATGTGCCCAGAGAGATATGCTCTCCTCTGACAATTGTTTTATGTACCTTTCAGAGGATTGTAGGAGACAGTTGAGGAATGTTATTTTTGGAAAAATAGTTAGGCAAAGCTTTCTCTACCCTGTTTTTAAAGGACTCCGAAACATTTAGGTGCCACGTGTAGGGTCATAGAAGCAGGAGTATTATCTGATATACTATGTTACCCAAAGTCATTGTAGTGGTAAGGGAGAGAGGATGAGTAGATATAAACAGGTATTCTAGCCTCTGATAAGATTTGTGAGTAACAGGGTAATACGCAAATTTCTTTTGGGTAGGAAAATACGTACTCCAAAAATCTCTAATTCCAGCCAAAGCTAGCGTTCCCCTCAGAACCTTAGCCTTTCTGTGTGAGATATATAACATATTGTGGGGGAATCTAATAGGGGTTCCAAGGCAACATTCAAATCTCCGCCAACTATACATATACCTTCCTGGAAAGAGCAAAGCTTCTGTAAGGTGTTAACCTACAGACCTGCCAAAGTGACTGTGGTGTGTGCGATGGTACCTTTCAAAAACAAAAATCTACCCTCAAGATACATGAAGACAGAGTGAAGAGAACATTCTTCTTAATGGCAATGGTTACTCCTCTGGTTTTAGATTAAGAGTAGAGTTGAGCGAACTTCTGTTTTAAGTTCGGCGTCCAAAGTTCGGGTTCGGGTTATCCAAGCATCCCGTTATGGATTCCGCTACCACGGACCATAATGGCATTTGGAATCCGGGTTAAAGGACCTGGGGTGACATCACCGTCATGTGATCAGTGCAGGGGGCGTGGCTCAGTACTGGATTGGAAAAGAGGTCGTAGGCTACCACCTCTTATCTAATCCAGTACTGAGCCACGCCCCCTGCACTGATCATATGACGGGGACATCACCCCAGGTCCTCCGGGTTCATTGAAGAATCCCCTTATGGATTCCAAATGCCGTTATGGTCCGTGGTAGCGGAATCCATAACGGGATGCTTGGATGACCCGAACCCAAACTTTGGAAGCCGAACTTAAAACAGAAGTTCGCTCAACTCTAATTAGGAGTAGAAGGAGTGGAACCATTGTAAGAAATAGGTTTTAGGTAGAGTTAGGAGTCTTACCTAGCTTAGAATGAGTTTCTTGTAGGATCACTACATCAGCATGATGTGATCTTAGGAGCTGAAAGAATTGAGAAAATTTCAAGGGTGAATTCATTCCCCTGCATTCCAAGTAAAAACATTAATGGTAGACATAAGAAGAGGGCTATTAAACAAAAGAAAACAAAATAACTAGGTAAGTATCGTAACAAGCAAATGATCAAGGTGAACTGGCCCCTTATGTATACAACGAGCACAAAATAACTAATTGACCACACTTCTAAAGTATAGAAGAAAAGAGGCTGTGTGCCTCCACTAAAAGTAATATGACCTAAAGCACAAAAACGAAGAAGCGTAGAGAAAAAGAGTACTCCACTAGGCCTGTGACCAAAATGGGGCCTTCCAGCCTACAGGGAGTTCTTCCCCCACCAACGATATAACAAATCCACATTTCTTAAGGTTAACAAAGGTGAACTATAGTTACACACTTCGAAGGTAAACTTCAAAAGTGACGAGTAATGTTGAGAAGTTGTCCCAAAGTTGAAATATCTTCAGAGCATTCAATCAGCCAGAATGGCAAGATGCTTGCAGGATATATTGTGTCTGACGGTCTTCCATGGTCTTACAGCCGGACGTTTCAGAAGGTTTGATATGTCCGTGACATGGAGCTAGGACAGAATGTTAGATTGATCCAAGCTGATGTCATTACACAATAGTATTGTCTTCAGGTCTACGGATGATTTTGGTGGAGCCTTGGACAGAGAAGGCTAGACCAAAGGGAAAAATCCATCGGTATCTGAGCTATCTGAGCGTACCCGGTTTCAGTTGTTGGCGTTTGTTAAGGGTCACTTTTGAGAGGTCTTAAGAAATGGTAATACGGGAACCTTCATAGGTAATGTTCTTGGACTCTCTGGCCTTCCTCAAGATCTCATCTCTATGGGGCAAATTTAGAACTTTGCAAATGATATCTCCAGGTGAGTCACCTTCCTTTGGCTTTGGGCGTAGGCGCTCTCTCCAACACCAATTGGTCAGCATGTGCTGAAGACAGCAAAGGCTTCACAATATTGTAAGCCGCATCCTTACTTGATGGCAACTAGATAGATTCAGGAACCCCCTTGAGTCTCTTTCCCCTGTTATCCTAGTCTTCAATTTAAGACAACAGTCAATTAAGATTGGACTGGCAAGTATCCAGTGCGGTAGAGGTCGATTCACCAAATGTGATGAGAGAGGCCTAAATCTCTTCCAATTGTGCAACCCTTCCTCCAATAGCTCTGATATCTTGCTTCATTTTGGTCAGCTTTTTCAGTACAGGCTTCAATGCAGATTGCATAATTTTTGCAGTGCCTTATGAGCAGTGGATATAGTAGAGTCCAAGACTGGAACATCATCTCTGCTGGAACTTTCAGCGTCAGAGGTGTCTGGATTGTCAGCCTCAGTTGGGCTTTGCAATGTAGACACAGTGGCTTGTTTGGAGTTAGGAGTTTCCTTCTTCAAGAATTTGTCCAATTCTGATTGGACCTTCTCTTGTTTTGGAATACATGCCACTTCAGGTTTCCCCATCTTGTCCATAGTCACGTAGGAGAGAGATATGGCTGCTACGTGAACAGAGTTGTGCCAGGCCTAGTAAAGTGTCAGCAAAAATAAATCACACAGCTCTTCTCAATCCTCACAATAATGACATATGACCACTGTTTATAAGTAAGCTAAAAAATTGGGCCCCCAAGCAAATCCAATAGTTTGTCAGTGAGGGAAAGTTCTTGTGGTTCCTATCTGGCGTAAGACAGTCGCTGCCTTTGCAGTGGGGCAATGTGGCACTAGGGTTGGGGGAGGTCTCAGAGTCAGTGATGAAGGACCAATAACTGTTCAGTGTCAGTGCCAGGGCAGTACAAGATGGCTGGCGGGCAGTGACGCAGTAAGATATAACCAGCTCTGGAGGTCCCTCACCCTCCGGCTCTCTGTGGCAGATGATGGTAATTAAATATAAAGGTAGGTATCTATAAGTTGAGCTCACCCTAAGACCTTCATAGTCGAAGAGCAACCAACTCTGTCAGTGCTGGCAAGCGGGAAACTCAGAGGATTCAGGAAGTGCCACATGCCAAGTAAGCCTCGCAGTCTGGAAGCATCAAAAACAGGTTGACTTAGCAAGTCTTATGGTCCTGTAGGATCTAGAGGAGTTCTGCCGTCTTATGATGCTCCGAAAGATAAACACAGACACCTAAGGAAAGGTGTTTTCTAGGGCTGAAGGCAGAGCTTGAACAGCACGCGTCTATCACAGTCCAGCGCTAGGCCCTGCCATATCTTATCTTGTATGCAGGCTAGAGGCCGTATCTCATCTATTATCCAGGTTAGAGGCCGTATATCATCTTGTATCCAGGTTAGAGATCGTATCTCATCTTGTATTCAGGCTAGAGGCCGTATCTCATCTTGTATCCAGGTAAGAGGCCGTATCTCATCTTGTACCCAGGTTAGAGGCCGTATCTCATCTAATATCCAGGTTAGAGGCCGTATCTCATCTTGTATCCAGGTTAGAGATTGTATCTCATTTTTTATCCAGGTTAGAGATCGTATCTCATCTTGTATCCAGGCTAGAGGCCGTATCTCATCTTGTATCCAGGTAAGAGGCCGTATCTCATCTTGTACCCAGGTTAGAGACCGTATCTAATCTTGTATCCAGGTTAGAAATCGTATCTCATCTTGTATCCAGGCTACAGGCCGTATCTCATCTTGTATCCAGACTAGAGGCCATATCTCATCTTGTATCCAGACTAGAGGCCATATCTCATCTTGTATCTTGGCAAGAGGCTATATCTCATCTTATATACAGGCTAGAGGCCGTATATCATCTTGTATCCAGGCTGGAGGCCGTATCTCATTGTGTATCCAGGCTACATGCTGTATCTCATCTTGTATCCAGGGTAGAGGCCGTATCTCATCTTATATACAGGCTAGAGGCCGTATCTCATCTTGTATCCAGGCTGGAGGCCATATCTCATTGTGTATCCAGGCTACATGCTGTATCTCATCTTGTATCCAGGGTAGAGGCCATATCTTATCTTAAATCCTGGTTAGAGGCCATATCTCATCTTGTATCCAGGGTAGAGGCCGTATCTCATCTTGTATCCAGGGTAGAGGCCGTATCTCATTTAGGATCCAGGCTGGAGGCCGTATCTCATTGTGTATCCAGGCTACATGCTGTATCTCATCTTGTATCCAGGGTAGAGGCTGTATCTCATCTTATATACAGGCTAGAGGCCGTATCTCATCTTATATACAGGCTAGAGGCCGTATCTCATCTTGTATCCAGGCTGGAGGCCATATCTCATTGTGTATCCAGGCTACATGCTGTATATCATCTTGTATCCTGGTTAGAGGCCATATCTCATCTTAAATCCTGGTTAGAGGCCATATCTCATCTTGTATCCAGGGTAGAGGCCGAATCTCATCTTGTATCCAGGGTAGAGGCCGTATCTCATTTAGGATCCAGGCTGGAGGCCGTATCTCATTGTGTATCCAGGCTACATGCTGTATCTCATCTTGTATCCAGGGTAGAGGCCGAATCTCATCTTGTATCCAGGCTAGAGGCTGTATCTCATCTTGTATTCAGGGTAGAGGCCATACTGTATATAGTGCATACATGCACATATACATACATAGTACATATACACACATATAGTATATAAATGCATAGTATAGTATATACACATATAATACATACATGCATATCTACATACACACACATATATAGTACATACTTGCACGCCACAGTGCCTCATAACATGTTTCCACAACAGTGTCAGCCAGAGTGTCCCCATAAAGGAGCCATCCTATGAATTTCGTCAGTATCTCTGCCCCATATAATATAACCTCATTGCTGGGCGTGCCCATGATTGTAAGTTCTGTAGAGCAGCGTAGGGGCCCTAAACCCTTTCTGTGGCCCCCGTCATCCTGATATTACCTATTCTAGTTCTTTCTTGCTCCCTATTACATAGCACATTGCAATATCTCGGAACAAAGGACACATTATGCAGAGAATGAGACTCCGATCGTGAAACGCGGCGTGCATTTTACATTACAGACCCAAACCACAATTAGTGTTCTTAGAGACATTTAATTCAATTTGGGGAAATTTCAGTAAATAATCAGGTGAAAATAATTGGTAAAATCCTTCTAGCTGCGGGGCCGCCAAATAAGGAGATGAGGGGCGAGCGGCGATAATCAGGACGACAGACGAGCGCGCTAAAGAGTCAAATCGTAAACACGTTCTCAGCCAAGAACAAGTGACAGCACCATGACTCCTGCCTCACACACAAACCTAAGCGGCACTTAAAGGGTAACTCCATCCGAAAGTTTACCCATAAGTGATGGGCATTTACTCCGCAGAGCATATTACATGGCAATCTTTAAAGTACCTTCACTGCACCATTTTTCCTCATTTATGGTTGGCAAAAAATATATTATAAAAACGTTTCTATATTTTTTTTCGACAATGCGAAAATGAAATATATGCACTAAACAAAAATATAAACGCAACACTTTCGGTTTTGCTCCCATTTTTGCATGAGCTGAAACATTTTCTACATACACAAAAGACCCATTACTCTCAAATATTGTTCACAAATCTGTCTAAGGCCTCTTTCACACTAGCGTTTTAGCTTTCCGTCCTAGAGATCCGTCCTCGGGGCTCTAGGACGGAAAGATACTGATCAGGATTATCCCCATGCATCCTGAATGGAGAGAAATCCGTTCAGGATGCATCAGGATTTCTTCAGTTCAGTATGTGAACGTTTTTTGGACATTGACAAAACCGCAGCATGCTGCGGATTTGTCTCCGTCCAAAAATCCGGAAGACATGCCGTAACGCCGGATCCGGAATTAATGCCCATTGAAGGGCATTAGTCCGGATCCGGCCTTTAGCTAAACGTTGTTTCGGCGCATCGCCGGATCCGACGTTTAGCTTTTTGTCAATGGTTACTATGGCAGCCAGGACGCTAAAGTCCTGGTTGCCATAGTAAGAGTAGGGGAGCGGCATACTTACATTCCGTGCGGCTCCGGGACGCTCCAGGATGACGTCAGGGCGCCCCAGTGCATAGATCACGTGATCGCATGGATCACGTGATCCATGCGCGCGGCGCTCTGACGTCATTCAGGAGCGCCCCGGGAGCCGCACGGAATGTAAGTATGCCGCTCCCCACTGCTACTATGGCAACCAGGATGCTGGTAGCGTCCTGGCTGCCATAGTAACACTGAAAGCATTTTGAAGACTGATCAGTCTTCAAATGCTTTCAGTTCACTTGCGTTGTGCAGGATCCGGCGTGCATTCTGGCGACGGAAGTGCACGCCGGATCTTCACAACGCAAGTGTGAAAGAGGCCTAAGGCCTCATGCACACGACCGTTGTTTGATTCCGTGTCCGTTGCTCCGTTTTTCGTGATTTTCTGCGGACCCATTGGTTTTGAATGGGTCTGTGGAAAACTCGGATAATGCACCGTTTGTCCTCCGCGTCCGTGGTCCGTGATTCTAGTCCGTCAAAAAAAATATAACCTGTCCTATTCTTGTCCGTGAAAAGTCATTCAAGTCAATAGGACCGTGAAAAAATGCGGATGGCCATCCGTGTGTCAGCTGTGTTCCGCGTCCGTTTTTTTTGCGGATCCCTTGGCAGGCACTTGGCAAAACTTGTCAGCCTGTCTTTTGGTAAAATCTTTTGGGTCATGTCCGCTAAAAAAACGAAAGACACATGGAAACACAACGAAAGGCAAAAACGGACACGGATCCCTGAACAGCGGAACCCCTTTTTGCGGACAGCATAAAAAAAACGGTCGTGTGCATGAGGCCTAACTCTGTGTCAGTGAGCACTTCTCCCACCTCACAGGTGTGGCAGATCAAGGTGCTGATTAGACAAAATGAATGTTGCACATAAAATGAATAAAATAATAACATCATAAATTGCATCATCGTTATTTTATGTGTTATCAAAATTAATAGGACTATTAGTTTTTTTAGGTTTTCAGATAAAACTGTAAAGAAATAAATGAGTAGAAAAAATGTAAACGTATGACCCAATCATTAATGATCCAGAACATTGTCCAATCCTGGTGCATCTATAATTTCGATTCCGTTAAAAATAATAATATAAAAAATAAGTGAATAATAATATTAAAGAATTACTCCTACTACTAATAAAAATATTAAAATACTACCCCCCACCCAAAAAAAATTGACAGTTCTACATTTAAAAAAAAAAAAAAGACGTAATACTGTGTATAAACATATTCGTTGGCCCATCTGATCCTGGAGCACATATGACTTTCGAAACATTTGCTGTGATTATGTATTGTTACCCCAGTTCCATTTCCCACCCCCTAAAAAAATTGATTGCTCCTATTTTTGGTAACAAAAAAAATAAAAAAATTGTTCATGCAAAATTATCCAGGACTGATAGATCTGGTACATTTAAAGCTTTAAAAATGCTCTAAAATGTAAAATAAAAATAAATAAAAAAAAGTGTGTGTAAGCACAAATCTGATCACTGCGCACATATGGTTTACGTAACATGCGCTGTAAATACATAATGCTACGCCCCCAACAAAAAAATAAAATAAAAAGAGAAAAAAAAACAGCTCACCATTTTTCTTGGCAAAAACAAACCAAAAAAATGTAAAAAAAAATCCCTTGCTGTTCTAAATGACCTCTACCTTGAATGTTTATATCTCTCAGGTTTACAATAACAGGGATTTAAAATTAATAATGGCGCGGGACATGAATCCCCTTATCCGCAGCTCCTCATCTCGATGGCTGCGATATCGTAATCTTTTTGTAAACTTTCCCCGTGTTCTCTGATTAATCCCTTCATCCTCCCAACATTTGCTTCATGTTTGGAATTTATTAAAAATAACCCCGCCGTTTGTTTGTGATGACGCCACTCGATAAAGAACAGAAACGCATCAGGTGGATCCATTCTTACTATGCATTAAATGGATACGATGTAACCACAGCGATCTGACAGCAGCGGCGTGTGGGGTCGCTGAGGCGGCGGTGCTGCTGACACCAGTATGGAACCCTCCTTTGTAAGTTTTTAATTACAAATGTTGAAATTTTTGAAAATGTCTTTGTAAGGTTCCCCTGTTAGTTTGGGGCTCTTACATTTCTGGCGGCACCACACCAAACCCTGCTCTGAATGGGATAGTGACTTGATGGGTCCTGCTGACATTCAGGGCTGCGCAAACTTTTTTCCTACTTAAAAACAGCTTTTTCTGATAGTCCTCCTGCCAAAGTGCCATTCAGGGACTGGAAAAAGTGTGCTGCCATGTAACCTCCCCGTCTATAAGAGCTGAGAGATGTAACATACATAAGAATGATACTTGGGGCTTCCTCTTCCACCTGCACTGTTAGTGATGGCTATCCCTCAGGCTTAGGGTAACACTCATGGGGCTTCCTCTTCCACCTGCACTGTTAGTGGTGGCTATCCCTCAGGCTTAGGGTCACACTCATGGAGCTTCCTCTGCCACCTGCACTGTTAGTGGTGACTATCCCTCAGGCTTAGGGTAACACTCATGGGGCTTCCTCTTCCACCTGCACTGTTAGTGGTGGCTATCCCTCAGGCTTAGGGTAACACTCATGGGGCTTCCTCTTCCACCTGCACTGTTAATGGTGGCTATCCCTTGGGCCTAGGGTAAAACTAGTGGGGCTTCCTCTTCCACCTGCACCGTTAGTGGTGGCTATCCCTCAGGCTTAGGGTCACACTCATGGGGCTTCCTCTTCCACCTGCACTGTTAGTGATGGCTATCCCTCAGGCTTAGGGTCACACTCATGGGGCTTTCTCTTCCACCTGCACTGTTAGTGATGGCTATCCCTCAGGCTTAGGGTCACACTCATGGGGCTTTCTCTTCCACCTGCACTGTTAGTGGTGGCTATCCCTCAGGCTTAGGGTAGCACTCATGGGGCTTCCTCTTCCACCTGCACTGTTAGTGATGGCTATCCCTCAGGCTTAGGGTCACACTCATGGGGCTTTCTCTTCCACCTGCACTGTTAGTGGTGGCTATCCCTCAGGCTTAGGGTAACACTCATGGGGCTTCCTCTGCCACCTGCACTGTTAGTGGTGGCTATCCCTCAGGCTTAGGGTAACACTCATGGGGCTTCCTCTTCCACATGCACTGTTAGTGGTGGCTATCCCTCAGGCTTAGGGTAACACTCATGGGGCTTCCTCTTCCACCTGCACTGTTAGTGGTGGCTATCCCTCAGGCTTAGGGTCACACTCATGGGGCTTCCTCTTCCACCTGCACTGTTAGTGATGGCTATCCCTCAGGCTTAGGGTCACACTCATGGGGCTTCCTCTTCCACCTGCACTGTTAGTGGTGGCTATCCCTCAGGCTTAGGTAACACTCATGGGGCTTCCTCTTCCACCTGCACTGTTAGTGGTGGCTATCCCTCAGGCTTAGGGTCACACTCATGGGGCTTTCTCTTCCACCTGCACTGTTAGTGGTGGCTATCCCTCAGGCTTAGGGTAACACTCATGGGGCTTCCTCTTCCACCTGCACTGTTAGTGGTGGCTATCCCTCAGGCTTAGGGTAACACTCATGGGGCTTCCTCTTCCACCTGCACTGTTAGTGGTGGCTATCCCTCAGGCTTAGGGTAACACTCATGGGGCTTCCTCTTCCACCTGCACTGTTAGTGGTGGCTATCCCTCAGGCTTAGGGTAACACTCATGGGGCTTCCTCTTCCACCTGCACTGTTAGTGGTGGCTATCCCTCAGGCTTAGGGTAACACTCATGGGGCTTCTCTTCCACCTGCACTGTTAGTGGTGGCTATCCCTCAGGCTTAGGGTAACACTCATGGGGCTTCCTCTTCCACCTGTACTGTTAGTGGTGGCTATCCCTCAGGCTTAGGGTAACACTCATGGGGCTTTCTCTTCCACCTGCACTGTTAGTGGTGACTATCCCTCAGGCTTAGGGTAACACTCATGGGGCTTCCTCTTCCACCTGCACTGTTAGTGGTGGCTATCCCTCAGGCTTAGGGTAACACTCATGGGGCTTCCTCTTCCACCTGCACTGTTAGTGGTGGCTATCCCTCAGGCTTAGGGTCACACTCATGGGGCTTCCTCTTCCACCTGTACTGTTAGTGGTGACTATACCTCAGGCTTAGGGTAACACTCATGGGGCTTCCTCTTCCACCTGCACTGTTAGTGGTGGCTATCCGTCAGGCTTAGGGTCACACTCATGGGGCTTCCTCTTCCACCTGCACTGTTAGTGATGGCTATCCCTCAGGCTTAGGGTCACACTCATGGGGCTTTCTCTTCCACCTGCACTGTTAGTGGTGGCTATCCCTCAGGCTTAGGGTAACACTCATGGGGCTTCCTCTTCCACCTGCACTGTTAGTGGTGGCTATCCCTCAGGCTTAGGGTAACACTCATGGGGCTTCCTCTTCCACCTGCACTGTTAATGGTGGCTATCCCTCAGGCTTAGGGTAACACTCATGGGGCTTCCTCTTCCACCTGCACTGTTAGTGGTGGCTATCCCTCAGGCTTAGGGTAACACTCATGGGGCTTTCTCTTCCACCTGCACTGTTAGTGGTGACTATCCCTCAGGCTTAGGGTCACACTCATGGGGCTTTCTCTTCCACCTGCACTGTTAGTGGTGGCTATCCCTCAGGCTTAGGGTAACACTCATGGGGCTTCCTCTTCCACCTGCACTGTTAGTGGTGGCTATCCCTCAGGCTTAGGGTAACACTCATGGGGTTTCCTCTTCCATCTGCACTGTTAGTGGTGGCTATCCCTCAGGCTTAGGGTAACACTCATGGGGCTTTCTCTTCCACCTGCACTGTTAGTGGTGACTATCCCTCAGGCTTAGGGTAACACTCATGGGGCTTCCTCTTCCACCTGCACTGTTAGTGGTGACTATCCCTTGGGCCTAGGGTAAAACTAGTGGGGCTTCCTCTTCCACCTGCACTGTTAGTGGTGGCTATCCCTCAGGCTTAGGATAACACTCATGGGGCTTCCTCTTCCACCTGCACTGTTAGTGGTGGCTATCCCTCAGGCTTAGGGTAACACTCATGGGGCTTCCTCTTCCACCTGTACTGTTAGTAGTGGCTATCCCTCAGGCTTATGGTCACACTCATGGGGCTTCCTTTTCCACCTGTACTGTTAGTGGTGACTAAACATCAGGCTTAGGGTAACACTCATGGGGCTTCCTCTTCCACCTGCACTGTTAGTGGTGGCTATCCCTCAGGCTTAGGGTCACACTCATGGGGCTTCCTCTTCCACCTGCACTGTTAATGGTGGCTATCCCTCAGGCTTAGGGTAACACTCATGGGGCTTCCTCTTCCACATGCACTGTTAGTGGTGGCTATCCCTCAGGCTTAGGGTAACACTCATGGGGCTTCCTCTTCCACCTGCACTGTTAGTGGTGGCTATCCCTCAGGCTTAGGGTCACACTCATGGGGCTTCCTCTTCCACCTGCACTGTTAGTGATGGCTATCCCTCAGGCTTAGGGTCACACTCATGGGGCTTTCTCTTCCACCTGCACTGTTAGTGGTGGCTATCCCTCAGGCTTAGGGTAACACTCATGGGGCTTCCTCTTCCACCTGCACTGTTAGTGGTGGCTATCCCTCAGGCTTAGGGTAACACTCATGGGGCTTTCTCTTCCACCTGCACTGTTAGTGGTGACTATCCCTCAGGCTTAGGGTAACACTCATGGGGCTTCCTCTTCCACCTGCACTGTTAGTGGTGGCTATCCCTCAGGCTTAGGGTAACACTCATGGGGCTTTCTCTTCCACCTGCACTGTTAGTGGTGACTATCCCTCAGGCTTAGGGTCACACTCATGGGGCTTTCTCTTCCACCTGCACTGTTAGTGGTGGCTATCCCTCAGGCTTAGGGTAACACTCATGGGGCTTCCTCTTCCACCTGTACTGTTAGTGGTGGCTATCCCTCAGACTTATGGTCACACTCATGGGGCTTCCTTTTCCATCTGTACTGTTAGTGGTGACTAAACATCAGGCTTAGGGTAACACTCATGGGGCTTCCTCTTCCACCTGCACTGTTAGTGGTGGCTATCCGTCAGGCTTAGGGTCACACTCATGGGGCTTCCTCTTCCACCTGCACTGTTAGTGGTGGCTATCCCTCAGGCTTAGGGTAACACTCATGGGGCTTCCTCTTCCACCTGCACTGTTAGTGGTGGCTATCCCTCAGGCTTAGGGTAACACTCATGGGGCTTCCTCTTCCACCTGCACTGTTAGTGGTGGCTATCCCTCAGGCTTAGGGTAACACTCATGGGGCTTTCTCTTCCACCTGCACTGTTAGTGATGGCTATCCCTCAGGCTTAGGGTAACACTCATGGGGCTTTCTCTTCCACCTGCACTGTTAGTGGTGGCTATCCCTCAGGCTTAGGGTAACACTCATGGGGCTTCCTCTTCCACCTGCACTGTTAGTGGTGGCTATCCCTCAGGCTTAGGGTAACACTCATGGGGTTTCCTCTTCCATCTGCACTGTTAGTGGTGGCTATCCCTCAGGCTCAGGGTAACACTCATGGGGCTTTCTCTTCCACCTGCACTGTTAGTGGTGACTATCCCTTGGGCCTAGGGTAAAACTAGTGGGGCTTCCTCTTCCACCTGCACTGTTAGTGGTGGCTATCCCTCAGGCTTAGGATAACACTCATGGGGCTTCCTCTTCCACCTGCACTGTTAGTGGTGGCTATCCCTCAGGCTTAGGGTAACACTCATGGGGCTTCCTCTTCCACCTGCACTGTTAGTGGTGGCTATCCCTCAGGCTTAGGGTAACACTCATGGGGCTTCCTCTTCCACCTGTACTGTTAGTGGTGGCTATCCCTCAGGCTTATGGTCACACTCATGGGGCTTCCTTTTCCACCTGTACTGTTAGTGGTGACTAAACATCAGGCTTAGGGTAACACTCATGGGGCTTCCTCTTCCACCTGCACTGTTAGTGATGGCTATCCCTCAGGCTTAGGGTCACACTCATGGGGCTTTCTCTTCCACCTTCACTGTTAGTGGTGGCTATCCCTCAGGCTTAGGGTAACACTCATGGGGCTTCCTCTTCCACCTGCACTGTTAGTGGTGGCTATCCCTCAGGCTTAGGGTAACACTCATGGGGCTTCCTCTTCCACCTGCACTGTTAGTGGTGGCTATCCCTCAGGCTTAGGGTAACACTCATGGGGCTTCCTCTTCCACCTGCACTGTTAGTGGTGGCTATCCCTCAGGCTTAGGGTAACACTCATGGGGCTTTCTCTTCCACCTGCACTGTTAGTGGTGACTATCCCTCAGGCTTAGGGTCACACTCATGGGGCTTTCTCTTCCACCTGCACTGTTAGTGGTGGCTATCCCTCAGGCTTAGGGTAACACTCATGGGGCTTCCTCTTCCACATGCACTGTTAGTGGTGGCTATCCCTCAGGCTTAGGGTAACACTCATGGGGCTTCCTCTTCCACCTGCACTGTTAGTGGTGGCTATCCCTCAGGCTTAGGGTAACACTCATGGGGTTTCCTCTTCCACCTGCACTGTTAGTGGTGGCTATCCCTCAGGCTTAGGGTAACACTCATGGGGCTTTCTCTTCCACCTGCACTGTTAGTGGTGACTATCCCTCAGGCTTAGGGTAACACTCATGGGGCTTCCTCTTCCACCTGCACTGTTAGTGGTGGCTATCCCTCAGGCTTAGGGTAACACTCATGGGGCTTCCTCTTCCACCTGCACTGTTAGTGGTGGCTATCCCTCAGGCTTAGGGTAACACTCATGGGGCTTCCTCTTCCACCTGCACTGTTAGTGCCAGCTATTCCTCAGGCTGAGCCGTAACATTTGGAATCTCTTAGGCCCCTTTCACACGGGCGAGTTTTCCGCGCGGGTGCAATGCGTGAGGAGGACACATTGCACCCGCACTGAATCCGGACCCATTCATTTCTATGGGGCTGTGCACATGAGCGGTGATTTTCACGCATCACTTCTGCGTTGCGTGAAAATCGCAGCATACTCTATATTTTGCGTTTTTCACGCAATGCAGGCCCCGTAGAAGTGAATGGGGCTGCGGGAAAATTGCAAGCATCCGCAAGCAAGTGCGGATGCGGTGCGATTTTCCCGCATGGTTGCTAAGCAACGGGACCTGATCTCTATTATTTTCCCTTATAACATGGTTATAAGGGGAAATAATAGCATTCTTAATAAAGAATGCTTAGTAAAATGAAGATGAAGGGGTTAAAAATAATAAAAGTTAACTTAGCTTAGCCACTTGATTGCGTAGTTGCGATCTGTTCTCTCTTTCCCTGCAGCATCTAAGATCTACAGGACCTGTGATGACGTCACATCACATGGTCCAATCACATGGTCCATCTTACCATGGTGCTGGGAAAGAGAGGAGAGATCGCGACTACGCGATCAAGTGGCTAATGTAAGTTTACTTTTATTATTTTTAACCCCTTCCTCTTCATTTTACAATGCATTCTTTATTAAGAATGCTATTATTTCCCCTTATAACCATGTTATAAGGGAAAATAATCAATTCTCCAGAAGACCCGAAACCGGACTTCAGTGATGAAGTCCGGCTTCGGGTTGGGTATCAAACATGGCGTTTTTTCTCACGCACGTGCAAAACGCGTTACAAACGTTTGCACCTGCGCGGGAAAAACGCGCATATTCCCGCAACGCACCCGCCTCTTATTTGGGCGTCAAACATGACGCCCGTGTGAAAGAGGCCTTACACCTGCACTAGGTCATACAACCTGAACATTCAACTAGAGGTTGCTCTACACCAGGGGTGCACAACCTTTTCTGGTTGGGGGCCACATTGTCAACCTGAACCAATTCCAAGGGCCGAAAATAAACTTTAAAGGGGTATTACCAAATGAAATACTATATTTATGGCATATTGAAAATATAGTATATATTATAAATGTCTAGTTACACTTCTAGTACTCCCATCTAATGAGAGAATACATGAAAGATTCATGTGAGCAGCCACAAGATATAGACATATATATCTGTTACCAGATAGTTGGGGGCCGCATAGAATGGTATTAAGGGCCGCATGTGGCCACCGGGCCGCAGGTTGTGCACCCCTGCTCTACACGGTCTCTCTATTTGCCTGATTGTAGGCTCACTACTCGGCAAAAGCCCTACAAAGCCAACACTTACTTCCTTTTCTGTCTCGAACCATCCCAGCCTTGGAGCACCACATTAGAGTCTGTTATCACCTCTGCCCTTGGTCCCTAGTCCAACATGCTGCTCTATACTTCTCTGCTATGTCAGTCATCAGGGTTCCTGGCTGTAAAAAAGAGGGAAGGGCTAGCTGTATAAAACTTGTGGGTTCCTTAGCATATTTACAGCCATTGTGAGGGCACACATCCTACCAGTTTCACATCTGTAATACAGGGGAACAGTATGCATTTTGGTTCCCACATGGAGGAACACTCCATTAGCTATCAATAGTTGTTATGGCAGTGGGTGTGAAACCTCTGAATCAACTAACAGGTTTGACTTTGGGCAAATCCTAAGGGCAGTATCCGGGCAATCACCTGGTTTTCACTCTTTAACCTTTATACAGGGATCTGGACTTTGCTGCAAGGATATTACCAGACTGCTACTTCCTGGAGTAGTCCCAGTGTGGTTGACAGCTGACCCATGGGGGTAGGAGACACCAGTGTGGAGCACCGAAGAATAAGGCAAGACAGATTAAGGCCGACAGAGTACGTGCAAATCTGAAAAGCAGTCCAAAGTCAGGACATTTAACAAAGGGTCAATCAGTTCAGGTCATGCAGCATAGAATCAGAGTCAGAAATAGAGCAGAAGTCAGTACACGGGCAGACTAACAAACACATTTTTGCAGGAACTAAAATGCTAGATAAATCTATTGCTAAGGAATAGAGTTGAGCGAACTTGTGTTTTAAGTTCGGCATCCAAAGTTCGGGTTCGGGTTATCCAAGCATCCCGTTATGGATTCAGCTACCACGGACTATAACGGCATTTGGAATCCATAAGGGAATTCTTCAATGGACAACACGAAGGACCTGGGGTGACATCACCATCACGTGATCAGTGCAGGGGGCGTGGCTCAGTACTGGATTAGATAAGAAGTGGTAGCCTACGACCTCCTATCCAATCCAGTACTGAGCCACGCCCCCTGCACTGATCACATGACGGTGACGTCACCCCAGGTCCTTCACCCCGGATTCCAAATGCCGTTATGGTCCGTGGTAGCAGAATCCATAACGGGATGCTTGGATAACCTGAACCCGAACTTTGGATGCCGAACTTAAAACATAAGTTCGCTCAACTCTACTAAGAAACTCTCCCCCAGCGTCCCAAAGCTACAGCAGTCTTCCAATACAAAAAAGGGTTTTAGGTGTATTTCTTATATATTTGTGCATTTAATGTGTATTTTTACATTTTTGTGTAAAAGGTAGTTAACAGACCTAAGCAACCAGTTGCTAGGTGGGGCTATTTACACCATCCGCATAGAAAATGGTTAGATCAGAACAATTCAGTGTAGAGACAGTGGATGTCCAGGCAGTGAAGTGTGCTGAGGCAGCATAAAACAGCCCTGAAGAAAGAGTAACACCAGCCAAAATGGAGAAAAAAAACACAGAAAAGCATTCCAGTGTTTAGAGGAGGTGCGTGTAGAAACTCTGTGGAGGTAAACTGTTTAAAAGGGAAACTTATAGACTCCATAGCAGCCATCATCCAGAAAGTGAATGCCTTGTAGCCCTGACCTAAAAGGCAGAACCGAGATATGCCCACCATACTGCATACTGCAGTGAAAATCTGTAGTAACATAAACTGTGAGTATGGCCCTGTGTAAAAAAAAGTTGCAAAGCATAGTCTACTCTGTGGTTGCATAGAGAAGGTTACACCTATAATTCTGGATGCTTATGCTAAAGTCAGCTAGATAAGTGCAGTGTGAGGAAAATTCTGGGTGGAGCAGAACTTCTTCTAAGCCCCTGACTGGCATGTTTACATTGAGGGGCCAACTTGCCGTAAGTCTGACTTTAAGAAGATCATTCCCTTTAGATTGAAGACTTTCTAAGCTTCGGCCACGCAGGACTCATGTTAATGACCTGTTTCTGTGCGAGGCGATTGGCTTGTGGGCTCTGGAAGTCTTGGAAGACACAAGGGCTCTCAGTTATTTCCATACTTGGACTCCATTGTTTCATCGTTATTTCCAAATCCAATTGGAAATTGTTCTATAAGTATCGAGCGCGCGTTCAGTGCACCCGGATCGGTCACGCTCGTCATCCACCCAATGGTTAGGGAGGCCTGATGTCTCAGCCTTGGAGAAAGTGCTCACGAGGAACCACAATGACCTCCTAAGTAGAAGTAATCTGGCTTTGGTTCCAGGAGGAAGGAGGCCAAGAAAGCAGGACACGGTGAGGTAGCGATGTCGTCAAATATCACAGCTTGAATATCAGCCAGGACGCGGCGTGTTACTGCCGGTCTCCTGGAGGACATCGAACCCCAAATACCAGCTGCCACCCAGCCTTCCACAGCTCCTGAATGGCATGGCTATATAGATCACATATTAGCTCCTGTTTATGAATATTGGCAGCAGCACAGAGTATTTCAGGAGAGGAATTCTAGTCTTTGTTGTATGTATGTGTAAGGAGAACTAGCAGTTTGGGAAGGTTGGGGTCTGCTCTGCACCACTGCTCACTTTTCTAGGCCGTCCCGGTGTGATTATTGTGGCTCAGCTCCAGATATAATATGTATGTATCTCACACGCAGAACGTTATGCCAGAACCAGGCGGTGGGGGGGATGTAGTGTGTAAGGGGGTCGTATCACGGTATAAATGGTAACGTTCAGCTACTAAATGTTCAAAAATGCAATTATCTATTCTCTATTTATCGTCTATCTATCTATCTATCTATCTATCTATCTATCTATCTATCTATCTATTCTATTCTATCTATCTATCTATCTATCTATCTATCTATCTATTATTTATTCTCTATTTATCTTCTATCTATCTATCTATCTATCTATCTATCTATCTATCTATCATTTTATTCTCTATTTATCTTCTATCTATCTATCTATCTAAAGATTTTTTGGGGACTGGATTGCTCCAACATCCATTGGCACCCAACTTCTTTATCTGTTTTTGCAGTCCCTAGCAGCACAGGATAACAAGGTATCTCCCATCTATTATCTATCTATCTATCTATCTATCTAATATCTATATATCTATCTATTATCTATCTACCTATCTATCTATCTATCTATCTATCTATCTATCTATCTTATCTATCTCTCTACCTATTATCTATCTATCTGTCTATCTATCTATCTATCTATCTATCATCTATCTATCTATCTATCTCAAATCTATCTATCTATCGATCTATCTATCTACTTATCTATCTAGTTATCTATCTATCTATCTATCTATCTATCTCAAATCTATCTATCTATTTATCTATCTATCTATCTCAAATCTATCTATCTATCTATCTATCTATCTCAAATCTATCTATCTATCTATCTATCTCAAATCTATCTATCTATCTATCTATCTAACCTATCTATCTATATATCTATTTATCTCAAATCTATCTATCTATCTATCTATCTATCTATCTACTTATTATCTATCTATCTATCTATCTATCTATCTATCTATCTACTTATTATCTATCTATCTATCTATCTATCTATCTATCTATCTATTTCAAGTCTATCTATCTATATATCTCCTATCTATCTATCTATCTATCTATCTATCTATCTCATATCTATCTATCTATCATTCTATCTGTCCATCCACTTGATGCTCTATGTGGGGGCTCCTCCGGACAGTGGGGGGATTACACAGCAGACTGTTTGCTTTGCTGGTTATTCCTGGCAGGCGTCTGTAGAATAACACAGACTTGCATCTTTAGGACGTCCTGGTGACTCCGGCAGACATGACACCTGTTAGAAATGGCTGACACGACTGCTCAGCAGATCTGGTGTTTTTGTCTGCCGCTCAGCAATGATGTAATGTCCACTGGACGATCAGACATAGGGGAAGGTACAGATGTAGATTAAAGTGGTACCCCTCCTCATACAGTGAGAGATCCCCCACATATCTCCCAAGTAGGGCTACCCTCCACCACGTACACTGTGCTATTGGGTTTTACATCAACCCACCCATGCCCAGACACACCCAATTCCGCTCAGAATTGCCGCACTGCATTAGGGACCTCGACAGACATTGGAGCGGCTTCCCCCGCAGCGGAGGAAGCCTTGAGCAGTGGCAGCTGACCATAGCGTTACCTAATCATCACACCTGCTCGCTTTCAGAAGCCCTAAGATGGGCTAGGTTAGGGGGGACAGATCAGCCAGCTAGTCACATGGAGACACACCTATGTAGAATGCGGTGTACCGGACAGTGCTAAGTACAGATGCAGTGGCCCGGTGGTTAACTGCTAAAGGGGTTAAACTGTACTTTGTGTCCCACAGGCTGTATATAGAGGAGATAGGGTTAAACGCTCGGCCTTGGATACAGTTGCCGATTGTGGACTGGTCGCACCTCTCTGGTTAGAAGCTGCTGGGTAGTCTGTAGTCAGAAGTCAGTTTGAGAAGTTGGTGTTTGCATGTGGATAAGCAGCAGACAGGGATACACCACCCACGTGAAGCACGGCCAGTTAGAAAAGTGACTGTAGAGTGCAGCCTCTGAGGGAGCGAAGAATTGTGCCTAACAGAAGGTTTAGCCGCCACTTCAAGGGTCATTTAGTGGACAAAAAGTCAGTGAAGGTAACGCACGTATATTGGCTGTGGACTTTACTGCATTATGCAGCATCTTTCCACCTGATAAAGGGGAGTGAATCCCTGAAACGCGTTGTGTCGCTGCAATAAAGAAACTTCAACCATTCATCGCCTGAGCTGTGGTCGGTTCCTTGCGCCGTGGGATATTCTTTTGTACTGGAAACTTGCATCTTCCTGGGGATCTCTGACGTCTCCTTCAAGAAGATTATCCACCCGTGGCTGCAGACCCACCACTAACCGGATTTCCGGTACTCTTTCTGACGAGCATTCCCTAGAGTTGTGCCCAAGAATAGCACAACCTCCCAAGGTGAGCCTTGTACTGAAACCAATACCTACCTTATATTTGCGGTATTACCCTATGGGACGCCTCTTGTCTGAACAGCACAACTAAAGCCGGTACACGTGATACCGTACTAAAGAGACCGACCGCCATCTGTTGGAAGACTACGCCTCGAAGCTGGGTATTGTAGAGATACTGACTGAACCCAAGAATACAGAGAGATTCAGAGATAAATGGCTCCCGTTGACCAAATTTGGAACATTGCATAGATTAACTGGAAAGGGAACCACCTCATCGCCTGTTCTTTTCCATATGCAGCCTTGAAACCAGTACTGGTAGAGTAAAAATAGACCTGCTCCACCTAGTGAAAGGCGTGAGCAGTCTTACTAGACCGATACAGGCAGTGGGATCGGCGAGGGTGACCAGGGGAGAACATCCAAAGGACATCAGGTGTCAGCCGGATGGGAAGTCACAGTGTTGGTTGGCCTCTGTGTAGTAATGCAGTTCTGAGCCCTAGAAAACCCTATGAATGGGGAAGGGGGCTAGTTCCAATCTACCTATCTACACAGAGCACCCGCCCCGACAGGGGCGACCCCGTCCGGATACCTGTCCCTACTTCGGACCTGATCCCTCAGTCTAATAATGATGAACGTGGCCAGTCAATATACTTCCGATGACCTCTCGACGTGGCACGTTTCTGTCCATGTCGACTCTTCAGGGGAATGGGTACAAAGGGAGAAGCCGCAGGTGTCCAGCCTGCAGCAATAACTGGATCAAGTCATTAAACTTGTGTTTGTCACCCCGGGGTAATAGGGTGCAGTTCTGCAAAGGAGAGGTAATCCTATGCTGGTCGGTCAGGAGGATATGGTCATTCTCTATATGGTAGATCCCCTATGGTTGGGGGAAACAGAATCTACCAGCCGCAATGATGCACCTAACCAGTGGGATTTAATTATGCTTTGCCCGCGCTTCTTCTAAAGGGAACGCCCCCCACCTTTGACATCAGCATGTGATGCCAGATGCAGGCGCCGCGCGTGACGTCTAGTGGACATCCTCGCTGATCCCACTGCCTTTATTGGTCTGGTAAGACCGCTCACGCCTTTCACTAGGTGGTTACTCTACCAGTACTGGGGTACCAGGCTTGGACCCCTGTTGTGTGTTTTTGTATCACAGTGGTTGTTTTATTTTTAGAGCATATTAAAAGTTATGTTTTAGACACTCACCCTCTCCAGACCAGACCCCTAAATAATTACACTCCTCAGACCAGATCTCTAAATAAATACAGATCCCAGACCAGATTCTTAAATAAATACAGACCCCAGACCAGTCTGCTAAATAAATATAGTCCTCAGACCAGACTCCTGAATAAATACAGATCCCAGACCAGCCCCCTAAATAAATATAGACCTCAGACCAGACTCCTGAATAAATACAGATCCCAGACCAGTCTCCTAAATAAATATAGACCTCAGACCAGACTCCTGAATAAATACAGATCCCAGACCAGCCCCCTAAATAAATATAGACCTCAGACCAGACTCCTGAATACAGACACCAGACCAGTCTCCTAAATAAATATAGACCTCAGACCAGACTCCTAAATACATACAGACACCAGACCAGTCTCCTAAATAAATATAGACCTCAGACCAGACTCCTGAATAAATACAGACACCAGACCAGTCTCCTAAATAAATATAGACCTCAGACCAGACTCCTGAATAAATATAGACCTTAGACCAGACCCCTGAATAAATACAGACCCCAGACCAGACCCAGAAATAAATACAGGCCCCAGACTAGACTCCTAAATAAATACAGGGCCCAGACCAGACTCCTGAATAGATACAGACCCCTGTCCAGACTCCTAAATAAATACAGGCCCCAGACCAGACTCCTGAATAAATACAGATCCCAGACCAGCCCCCTAAATAAATATAGACCTCAGACCAGACTCCTGAATAAATACAGACCCCCGACCAGACTCCTGAATAAATACAGATCCCAGACCAGCCCCCTAAATAAATACAGACCCCAGACCAGTCTGCTAAATAAATATAGACCTCAGACCAGACTCCTGAATAAATACAGACCCCAGACTAGACTCCTAAATAAAAACAGGCCCCAGACCAGCCCCTACGAACCCAGGCCAACCCTCCAGATAAATACAGAGCACAGGACAGACCCCCTCAATAAATAGACACCCCAGACCATGCTCTCCCTAAACAAATTCAGATGTCCGTGGTGGCACCTGGAAAGAGAAGAGGAGACTGTACAGAGACTTGCCTGCACTTTTTGGAGTCTGAGAGATCTCCCCTTTTTGGGATAGTTGGCAAGTATGACATAAACATGGCCTTTATTCAGAGGCATAACTCGAAGCTCCTGAACCCAATGCAAAAACAATAACAGGGCCCCCATTTACCATGTCCAGTTTACAATACTGGTGTCCTCTTATGTGGTAGAGGGGCATCTGACCTCCCGAAACACCAGGGGGTGGAAATGAATGCTACCTCTGCACGACCCTTTGTCTATTGCAGAGTATTTTTCTGCAGTGATTAGACAACGATAAGACTCTCGCCTATTTATCACCCGTCTATTTACAGGCCGGTGTTATAGGAGACGTCAGCGCTCACCTTTACAATTTCACTACGGCAGATAATTCTTTTATTGTATGACAGACTAGGAGCCATTGTCATTTGGAAGCTGCTGCCCCTCAACCATTGTCCTTATTTAGGCTGAAACCTGCAGTTCACCTTCTACAATTTTTGGATCTCTTAAACAGATCATTTTGAAAAATTGCATTGTCAACTTTATGGGAAATGATGTCATTTATATCGAGCAGCAAAAAATCCAAAACATTGCATGGTGTGAGCCCTGGCCAGGAACATCATCCTCCCAGGAGTGATTGCCCATTAATGTCAATTAGTTGTTTTTATGGGAGATTTAGGAGTTTTTCCGCCTGTTAGGATGATAATTCGACTCTCGTAGAAGGGTTTTCTGTTCCTACAGGTGAGCCAGAAGCAAAAATATCAGTTTTATTTTTGGATGACTTACATCTTCAGGTATTTTCTATTAGATCTTGAAAAGTAGTAGGTGTGGACAACAGAACTGCCTCCCCCAAAAAACATGGAAAGGAAATTCCCACTTTAAAGAAGTCATTGCGTTATTGTCATATGGACCATAGATAAAAAAACTGGCCGTAGATATAATACATTTTAAAAAACTTTATTCCACAGACGCCTACTGAACCTTTGTAGGCCTCCGATTTCATCCATATGAATCCTACAAAAACGTTTTCAAAAATGTTGAATATTTCCAATAATTACCCCATGATAACTTAAATACATTTTCAAATTTTTTTTAAGTATTTTCAATTGGTTGAATCTGATTTTTATACTGTCAGAAGCAAACAGCATTAGTTTTTTTTTTAGGTCTTTGATATGTTTTTGATGTCATCGAGATTAAAGATGGTATTGATGGGACTCTATGAGCTGGAACCCATGTCAATGACTGGAGTAAAGGCCCCCTCAGTGTCCTGCTAAGTAGTACCGTATGTCCGTTTGGGTTTTGCCTCAAGGGCTGGTACAGGACTCTAAGAACATGGCAGAAACCTAATCCTGTCCATGTGTTGTGTCTGGTATTGCAGCTCTATACCACTGAAGATCCTCTGCATCCCCCTAGTTTGGCTCGGATACCGATTTTCCATTACCTGGGAAGCTTTTTCCTATGTGCCCAGTGTCGCCACCTGCAGAGTAGTGTAATGTACAAATTCAGCCAAAGGGATGGAGTGATGGGACGTGGAGTCTTAGAACGTTGATGTCTCAGAAAACATGATGTCACTTTTGAGGATTATTCAGCCATTGACTCTTGGGCTGGTGGGCTTTGGTAGTTGTTTATACACTCTAATTGCACTTGGTATTGATGTGTATCAACATTCGTATTTAGTCTTGCCAGCTCATTTAATCTGATATTGTAAGTGGAAAAGATGGAGAAAGTGGCGTACTCGGCAGGAGCTCAACCATGCCATTTGCTCAAAATTATGCAGCTCCAGTTTCCTTCTCCATGTTGAGAGATTTATGTCCTGCTTTTATTCTTTACAATAGACCCGATCCAAAAGTAGTCAATCTCCGATAATCCAGAAAACTCAGATTTCCTGCTCCATGCCAAGCTTTCCTGCTGCCCGCTGACTCTGAGCTGCCACTACTACTGACCCATAGTTCCAGATCTAAATCCAGGATATAGAATCCAGGGTTTGAAAAGGTTTTACTATAATTTACATGGTAGCCAGAGCATGAAAGTATCTACCCCTTGGACTGTTTCATAAACATCCATAGGGAGTGATTAGCCCAATATAATGAACATTTGTATCTGTTATCGTGTGGTTGGCTTTTCCAATGTGTTGTAAGGAATTATGGATGGTCTGAGTTTTCTGTAGTTCGTCTGTGTCCCTCTGCGTGGATTCTGGCACCTGACGATACCACAATGGGTTGGATCGGTTAGATACATTTTCTTCCTCCAGCATGGTGCTTAAGCTTTCCTTCGGCTGGGATTCATTATGGTGCATTATGAACCCAAGAGAACTTCAGTTGGCTGTAGTTGCTCAGTACTGGAATTCATCCCGTCTTTTCACGTTCTAGTCTGAGTTGATGCGGGAGAAAGAAGTTGCTATCATTGACATTATATGTCTGTCACTTGCATTTAATAGTGGTAACCTATTCCATAGCTCCGTGCAGATAATGTGTCACTGACGTATTGGCCGATGAACCAAAGTGTTCCTGGAGAACTTGGAAGAAACCTGGGGGCAAGCCGATGCACATGCTAGGAGGATAACTATATTCAAGCAAGATGTTGCCTTGGTTCCACCTGGAACCATGACACCAGTTCTACAAGGCTACAGGTGTAAATATTGGGTCACCCTTTTCATATCAAAATAGTAAACAGAGGACAGCTGGTGTCTGGTTCTGTCATATTCAGAGAGGGAGGGAAAAAACATTGCTCATGTCTTCCAAAATCAGAGTTACACTTGTCCCCAGTACTTCAAAAAGATAGCCTGCACCTCTTTTGGTTGGATAGGATCACTGAACAACCGTCTTGGAATACCCGTTTTCCTGAGAGGGTATCTCAGATAAGAACTATTAAAGAAACTACTCATATAAACAGAACCAACAAAGTGGTGGAGGCCCCTTGTGCTCACTCTACAGTAATCCAACTCTGGGGGTAAGAGAGATTCCAGACTATATCTCTTAGACAAGAAGAATTTTCCTCTCATGGGGACACATCCATCAACACTACCATATTGTTTGTTCTACCAACACTATTGAAATAAATTTATCGCTGTGCCGTCCACCTCATTCATTTTAATAGAAATGAGCTGCAATACCAGACACAACCCACGGACAGGCGTAGCACTGTTTCTAGAAAGCTGCCATGTATTCTAATCCTGGACAATCCATCTAAAGCTAATTCCACTCAAAACCTCCGATGACTGCAGTTACCCCAGTATCTCACTCTCCATCTTCTGTGTCACACTCGCTAGACTCCAAGAAGCTGAGATATGGGCTGCTGTCTTTACATTGGACATTTTCTTTCCTGGGTCAAAAACAGCAATGTAGGGTAAAAAAAAAACACTTTGGAAACTACTGGTGGCCAGTGGTGTAACTTCATGCTCATAGGCCCCAGTGCAGTCTATAACAGTCCCCACCTACCATGTGCCATATATGACTGCTTTCTTCTTAGGTGGTTGGTGGCCTTTGGGACTCCTCAGGCAACAAAACCAAGGTGCAGCTAATACCTATGGACCCCTATAGTTATGCACTTGTCAAAGTTTGTTTTCCTGTAGAAAACGACTCTGATCTTAGTAAAAATGAGGTGGAGCTGTTGACTAAATGCTTGGACCCAGTAATATATTACATTTTGAGAGCTGTCTACAAGGTCTAGGACACCCCATTGCTTCTCAACATCACAATGTTTAGATTCTTATTTATTTCCTAACACCTCACTTGAACCTGTAATATTAATCTCTGTTTTTTGACTAAAATCCAAGACAATGTCACCGTAAGGATAAATCAGTCTCTTACATGGATCCAGGTTCTTAGAGGCTTTCTCGAAGAAGAGTCATTCGACTGGCTGTGAAGTAGTAACTCTTCTCTTTACTCCACAGTAATTCACTGATTCCAAAAACTTCCTCCCCATCAGAATGTCTAGCTGCTTGGCACCAACAATGACCTCATGATGGGTAAATGACAATAGGTCTTACTCATTTAACCCTCAAAGAGTCAATTTCATGTGAAAGCAGACAGGACCATGACAAAATATCAAGAGCACAAAAATTGTGACTGGCTGCCACTGGGTGACTATTTTCTACAAGGGTGACCCTACTTGGCTGTAGTCAAGTTTGTGTCCCTCAGGTTTGCCCTGCTGCAAATGTGGTGTGACTCAAGGTAGACAACCACTGTGCGGGGTCCCATAGACTGGAAAGTCAGGGCTGCATGAGTTTGAGAAGTAAAGACCAGCTAGAAAGAAAGATAAAGTATTCAGGTACAATAATAACTGGAGATAGGAATAAACAAGTAGGGTTGATGAAGGCCAGAACATATGGTAGACCCCCCCATCTCATCTCTGGAAACTGGAACACCTGACACCATATAGAAGCTACATATAAGGCTAGTTTAACACTTGCGGTGTGAATTCTGGCAGGCTGTTCCGGCAAACAATGCCGGGAACCGGCCGGTCACAAACCGCAGTATCCTGCTGTTTGTGTGTGGCCAATTCTTCACATTGTCTGCCAGAATGCGGCCAGATCTGTGCCGGACCCCATTATACTTAATGGGGCCCGTGGACATACAGTTTGTAACTGGCAGTACTGGATCCAGAGAATTATGGTAGGCTGTTCTCTGCCAGAACAGCACTCCTGGAATTTACACCGCAGGTGTGAATTAAGAGAGGTGAGTGTGGCTCTATAATACTATGTATGTTATGCAGATTGTAAAGCCACTTTTGACAGATTAAGATCGAAAAAACTGCCATCTTGGAATCCCCGTTTTCCTGAGAGGGGATCACAGATGTGAACTGTTAAAACACTACTCATATAAATAGAACCAACCTTAAAGGGGTTATCCAATAGTACAATTACCCCCCCCCCCCCCCCACAATGCTTGGGTTCCTCCTATAGATAATACTTACCAGGTTCCCGGCACCCGCGTCCCTCTGGATCCCTGCACGCCCACCACTGCACCCGGCGATGGGAGAAGCAGCCAATAGCAGGTCGCAACGGTGACCGACCTCCCTAGTGTCACCCGCAATGAAAGGGAGGCTGGTCAACGTCATGACCTATTTGCAGCGGTAAGCGTGCAGGGATCCAGAGGTAAGCAGGTGTCGGGGACCGGGTAAGTATCGTCTATAGGGGGTCCCGAGCATTGTGGGAGGTATTTGTACTATTGGATAACCCCTTTAAGGTGGCGGCGGCCACCACAGTCCAGCTCATAACAGATTCCAGAAGATATCTTTCATGAGGACGCATCCATGAACACCAACATTTTTGTCCTTCTACCAAAAATTTGGTGGCAATTTAGTGGTCTCCAACAAAATGAGTGCTGTCCCTTGATTTATTTATTTTTTTTAAAACCTCGGCCCACTACAATAAGGGAACAAGTATGTGATGCATTATATACTTATCTAGTGCTCTAGACTTTGAAGCACCTTCCATGTGGCCTCCCGTGGTTATCTACTCACTCTCTTAGACTGTAATATTATATGGACATTATCCAAACATCAATGTTTTATATTGTTTTCCATTGTTTGAACAATTATTTAAAAAAAATCCCTATGTAAAAATTTATCTCCTGAACATGAATCCAATCAACACTGAGATTCCCAGATGTATTGGCTAATAAACAATAGACTTCCCGGGAAGTGGCAATTGCGCTCTATGTGCTCTAAGTCCTGCTGAGCTTGTGTGGATTCCTCGCTTAGGTTATCTACATGATAAATATCCTGTGAAGAACATCAACCTGTTTGAAGCAGATGAAGAGCTCCTGCCATGAGGAAAGAGACTGCAGGTCTTTCCCAGTAGATGGTTCGAATAGTTGGGCCTCTTCCAGAGTCTCGTTGGCACTCAGAAAGTGCTATATTTACTGGATCCTGATGGGGATACGTCAATGCAAGATACAAAATCCATAAAACCTTATGAGGGAAGGAACGTCCTCATCGAATGTCCCACCTATAACTTAATGATCTACACGAACGTCATATAACACTGTTGAACCAACACCAAGCACATCTCAAATGTCTGCTGCTTTATGTTAGGGCCTAATTGCATTTTTTTCCATCTCCTGTTTAGCCAAAAACATAAAAACTATAAAATATTACATTATAGTCTTAAAAAAATAATAAAACAAGTAAAACAAAAAGACAAAATAAATATAATACTTAGGTCTTTAAGTGGCATTCCAACTAGAGGACTCTCAGCTTACAGGAGAACAGGGGTCTGGTGATCCCCATCTGGCAATTCATACTGGTCACTCTGTCAGTAGAAAAGTGGTAGAAAGCCCCCCCCGTTTGAAGAAGCTCATCTTTGTCTGCAACTCCCATATGGCCTATGGCCTCTTTCACACTTGCGTTCTGAGGATCCGGCAGGCACTTCAGTCCCGCCAGACCTGTCAGAACGCAAGTCGCCTGAAAACATTAGAAATGCTTTGAGGTTACTATGGCAGCCAGGGCGCTATTAAAGTCCTGGTTGCCATAGTAGTAGTGGGGAGCGGGGGAGCGGTATACTTACAGCCTGTGCGGCTCCCGGGACCCTCCAGAATGACGTCAGAGCGCCCCATGTGCATGGACCACGTGATCCATGTGATCACGTGATCCATGCGCGTGGGGCGCCCTGACGTCACTCTGGAGCGCCCCGGGAGCCGCACGGATGGTAAGTATACTGCTCCCCCACTCCCCACTACACTTTACAATGGCAACCAGGACTTTAGCGTCCTGGCTGCCATGGTAACCAGTCAAGAAAAAGCTAAATGTTGGATCCGGCGATGCGCCGAAGCGACGTTTAGCTTAAGGCCGGATCCGGATTAATGCCTTTCAATGGGCATTAATTCCGGATCTGGCCTTGCGGCAAGTGTTCAGGATTTTTGGCCGTAGCAAAAAGCGCAGCATGCTGCGGTATTTTCTCCGGCCCAAAAACGTTCCGGTCCTGAACTGAAGACATCCTGATGCATCCTGAACGGATTTCTCTCCATTCAGAATGCATGGGGATGATCCTGATCAGGATTTTTCCGGCATAGAGCGCCGAGGACGGAACTCTATGCCGGAAAACAAAAACGCAAGTGTGAAAGAGCCCATAGTCTTCAGTCTGTAGAGTGACCCCTTTATCCACTGACTTGTTTGGGTAGACCAATGTGCCTAAATCGTTGATTGAGGGTCACAGGAACTTTTACATAATCCTTGGTCCAATTACCACACCTGTACACAGGATCTCGCCACCCAGTAGCAAAGTGTTTGGGATCAACCAGAGCTATGATGGCCTCGAATTAAGAACTTAAACCTTTTCTGCAGTGGTGCAAGTTTGCTGAAACTTGACGTCCCCATAACAATGTTTGTTAACTCATTAGATCTTTTAAAAAAAAAAGCTGAGCCAGGGGGTCTGAGTTGGTAAAATTTCTAAGACCTAGATCACACTTCAGTTATTTAATCATTTATTTCCATCAGTGATTGTCAACCAATACCAGTAGTGGAGCCTACACAAAGATAAGGTATATTGGAAAGATTTCCTTTGGTTCTGTGTTTTTGAACCTGGTTTGAGCTCACAATAACTGATGGAGATGAGTGACCAAATAACTGAAGTGTGAACTAGGCCTTACCAGTGCAAAAAGGAGCGTGCGTCGGCCACTTCTAGAGTTGAGCGAATTGAGCTTAAGATCTAAGATCCAAAGTTGATTCGTTCAAAAACTTTGTTTTAATGCTGTAAGGAGACCTGTTTCCCTACAGCATTAAAATGTATGTGCTTTGGCGAGGCTGAAGTCATGTGAGACTTCGGCGAATAAGGCCTCTTTCACACGGGTATCATCTTTGACGCCCGCATAAGAGGCGGGTGCTTTGCGGGAATATGCGCAATTTTTCCGCGCGGGTGCAAACGTTAGTAATGCGTTTTGCACGCGCGTGAGAAAAATCGCCATGTTTGGTACCCAGACCCGAAGCCGGACTTCATCAGTAAAATCTGGTTTCGGGTTGAGTATTCTGGAGAATTTATTATTTTCCCTTATAACATGGTTATAAGGGGAAATAGTAGCATTCTTAATAAAGAATGCATTGTAAAATGAAGATGAAGGGGTTAAAAATAATAACAGTTAACTCACCTTAGCCACTTGATCGCGTAGTTGCGATCTGTCTTCTCTTTTCCAGCATCAGCTAACAACTAAAGGACCTGTGATGACGTCACATCACCATGGTAAGATGGACCATGTGATTGGACCATGTGATGTGACGTCATCACAGGTCCTTTAGTTGTTAGCTGATGCAGGAAAGAGAGGACAGATCGCAACTACGCGATCAAGTGGCTAAGGTAAGTTAACTTTTATTATTTTTAACCCCTTCCTCTTCATTTTACTATGCATTCTTTATTAAGAATGCTATTATTTCCCCTTATCACCATGTTATACGGGAAAATAATAAAGATCTGGTCCCGTTGCTAAGCAACCATGCGGGAAAATCGCACTTGCTTGCGGATGCTTGCGATTTTCCCGCAGCCCCATTCACTTCTATGGGGCCTGCGTTGCGTGAAAAACGCACAATATAGAACATGCTGCGATTTTCACGCAAAGCAGAAGTGATGCGTGAAAATCACCGCTCATGTGCACAGCCCCATAGAAATGAATGGGTCCGGATTCAGTGCGGGTGCAATGCGTCCTCCTCACGCATTGCACCCGCGTGGAAAACTCGCCCGTGTGAAAGGGGCCTAACTTCGGCCTTCGTCTCTACGACTTTAAAAACAATTTCAAACAGGAATTCCCCCTAGCCACTTAATTTTAAGAATGTGTGAATATGCTGGTTTATAGACCCATACGAGCGGTGACCTAAAAATTCTCTGACCATGAACATTGACTCCAATCTCTGCCCTAATGGTAAAGGAGAGAACAGTATGGCAACATACTGTAAGGCCTGAGACTTTGAGGACACCTCTCCTCGTTATGCCACCAGCTTAGATATATAGGGGTGTAAAGGATATGGTGTTCTACGTAAATGTTTGGCATGGAGAATGGGTACCCCTAAAAGTTCCCCTGCAGGTGATAACCTCTCCATCTAGATGCGTCTTCTTGAAGCTCCTTCCCTGGCTTACATACATTCTCTGTAACCTGGACACCTCCTTCCCAATATTTTTTTCTTTTCAGTCCGAGCTGTTGCCAATCCAAAGGTCGTCATCACTATCTGGATTTTACAATTAAAATTCCAGCAACTCGTGTAGGACGATTGTTTTCCGTGATACAATTCTCCTTTGTTCGGGCGTTCAGCTGGAATATTACGCAAACCTGTTGTAAAAGGCATCTGTGTGTGTTCTAACGGGCAACAAACTGTTGGCCAAGAGCCTCATTGTATGAGCGATAACTCGATAGTACCCTTGGCACACGTAATAGAAACTCTACCACCATAAATCCTGAAAGTGGACCATTACAACGGCCATAGGTGAAAATTCTGAGCTGGTCACAAGTCACGCTCTTGTACAATTTTTTGACTCTCCAGGAACCCAAGGGTTAACAAGACAGACAAATTCTCGGTCACTTGGCTGCTCTGTTTTTACAGCAACTTAGCGGCTGGACCTTTGAAGTTCAGCAGATGTTGTTGGAGAGCATTCTTAGCACGGACGGACCTCGGCTTTGTTCTCACCATGAATGTGTTGGCAGCCACGCCTTGGGTTACAGCGTGCTAACTTTTTTTTATACAAATGTGTGATTAACCGTTTTGATGAGTCCAAAAATTCTATTGTTGAAGCTCGTATGTTCTAAGTTGGTTTGATGACTAGACTGAACATCCTGGTCCAGCAGTTACGTAGACTAACCTTGTACACTGAACTTAAAAACAGAAGTCCGCTCAACACTGGTGACCACCGATTCTCCAGTATGAGCAGGGCTGCGGTTAGCTGAAATCAGGAAGCATATGGTATTGGGAGACTTGGACATGGAATGAGGGTCCGTCTTCAAAGTGTCCCCACAAGACATGTTTTTATCAGAACCCATTTTTCGAAGGGATTAGAACAATACATAATTCCTGCAGAATATTCCTGCACTGGGTCCTACTCCGACTCCAAGTGTCCATGCCAGATCCTAAGTTAAATTTGTATATGTAAAATCTTATAAAAATCCCTTAAATAAAACAAAGGGCGAGATAAACAAAATCTCGTTACACGGTACGGAGACGAAAGAAGTGACGTAACAAATAATCCAGCGCGGTGGACTCATAAGGATCGGAATATTGTAACGGGAACTGCTAATTTTAGTGCAATGCTTGGCACTGATCACAGTATTTGTGTATTTGTCTTAATCTGAACCTGCTGCATTGAGTCTGAAATAGAGAAGCTGCCCGAAAATGCCAGGAAGAAGAAATACCGGCAGCCGGAGGTCACCGTGTAAACTGTCCGGCGAGGAAAGTGCCAAAGACGTCACCGATCATGTAATGAGGATCAGGGAATCCATCCAATATAATCACCAGTGTCAAGAACTCACATTCACTGTCCGGTACCCCAAGTGTCAGTGTCATTATCCTGTATCCCGAGTGTCAGCGTCACTATCCTGTACCCCAAGTATCAGTGTCATTATCCTGTACCCCAAGTGTCAGTGTCATTATCCTGTACCCCAGTGTCAGCGTCATTATCCTGTACCCCGAGTGTCAGCGTCATTATCCTGTACCCCAAGTGTCAGTGTCATTATCCTGTACCCCAAGTGTCATTATCCTGTACCCCAAGTGTCAGTGTCATTATCCTGTACCCCAAGTGTCAGTGTCATTATCCTGTACCCCGAGTGTCAGCGTCATTATCCTGTACCCCAAGTGTCAGTATCATTATCCTGTACCCCAAGTGTCAGTGTCATTATCCTGTACCCCGAGTGTCAGTGTCATTATCCTGTACCCCGAGTGTCAGTCTCATTATCCTGTACCCCGAGTGTCAGTCTCATTATCCTGTACCCCAAGTGTCAGTGTCATTATCCTGTACCCCGAGTGTCAGCGTCATTATCCTGTACCCCAAGCGTCAGTGTCATTATCCTGTACCCCAAGTGTCAGTGTCATTATCCTGTATCCCGAGTGTCAGCGTCACTATCCTGTACCCCAAGTATCAGTGTCATTATCCTGTACCCCAAGTGTCAGTGTCATTATCCTGTACCCCGAGTGTCAGCGTCATTATCCTGTACCCCAAGTGTCAGTGTCATTATCCTGTACCCCGAGTGTCAGTGTCATTACCCTGTACCCCAAGTGTCAGTGTCATTATCCTGTACCCCGAGTGTCAGTGTCATTATCCTGTACCCCAAGTGTCAGTGTCATTATCCTGTAACCCGAGTGTCAGCGTCATTACCCTATACCCCAAGTATCAGTGTCATTATCCTGTACCCCAAGTGTCAGTGTCATTATCCTGTACCCCAAGTGTCAACGTCATTATCCTGTACCCCAAGTGTCAGTGTCATTATCCTGTACTCCAAGTGTCAGTGTCATTATCCTGTACCCCGAGTGTCAGTGTCATTATCCTGTACCCCAAGTGTCAGTGTCATTATCCTGTACCCCCAGTGTCAGTGTCATTATCCTGTACCCCAAGTGTCAGTGTCATTATCCTGTACCCCAAGTGTCAGTGTCATTATCCTGTACCCCAAGTGTCAGCGTGTCATTATCCTGTACCCCGAGTATCAGCGTCATTATCCTGTACCCCGAGTGTCAGTGTCATTATCCTGTACCCCGAGTGTCAGTGTCATTATCCTGTGGCCCGAGTGTCAGCGTCAGTATCCTGTTCCCCAAGTGTCAGTGTCATTATCCTGTACCCCAAGTGTCAGTGTCATTATCCTGTACCCCAAGTGTCAGTGTCATTATCCTGTACCCCAAGTGTCAGTGTCATTATCCTGTACCCCGAGTGTCAGCGTCATTATCCTGTACCCCGAGTGTCAGCGTCACTATCCTGTACCCCGAGTGTCAGTGTCACTATCCTGTACCCCGAGTGTCAGTGTCATTATCCTGTACCCCAAGTGTCAGTGTCATTATCCTGTACCCCAAGTGTCAGTGTCATTATCCTGTACCCCGAGCGTCAGCGTCACTATCCTGTACCCCAAGTGTCAGTGTCACTATCCTGTACCCCGAGTGTCAGCGTCATTATCCTGTACCCCAAGTGTCAGCTGTCATTATCCTGTACCCCAAGTGTCAGTGTCATTATCCTGTACCCCAAGTGTCAGTGTCATTATCCTGTACCCCAAGTGTCAGTGTCATTATCCTGTACCCCAAGTGTCAGTGTCATTATCCTGTACCCCAAGTGTCAGTGTCATTATCCTGTATCCCGAGTGTCAGCGTCACTATCCTGTACCCCAAGTATCAGTGTCATTATCCTGTACCCCAAGTGTCAGTGTCATTATCCTGTACCCCGAGTGTCAGCGTCATTATCCTGTACCCCAAGTGTCAGTGTCATTATCCTGTACCCCGAGTGTCAGTGTCATTACCCTGTACCCCAAGAGTCAGTGTCATTATCCTGTACCCCGAGTGTCAGTGTCATTATCCTGTACCCCAAGTGTCAGTGTCATTATCCTGTATCCCGAGTGTCAGCGTCATTACCCTATACCCCAAGTATCAGTGTCATTATCCTGTACCCCAAGTGTCAACGTCATTATCCTGTACCCCAAGTGTCAGTGTCATTATCCTGTACCCCAAGTGTCAGTGTCATTATCCTGTACCCCGAGTGTCAGTGTCATTATCCTGTACTCCAAGTGTCAGTGTCATTATCCTGTACCCCAAGTGTCAGCGTGTCATTATCCTGTACCCCGAGTATCAGCGTCATTATCCTGTACCCCAAGTGTCAGTGTCATTATCCTGTACCCCGAGTGTCAGTGTCATTATCCTGTGGCCCGAGTGTCAGCGTCAGTATCCTGTTCCCCAAGTGTCAGTGTCATTATCCTGTACCCCAAGTGTCAGTGTCATTATCCTGTACCCCGAGTGTCAGTGTCATTATCCTGTACCCCGAGTGTCAGCGTCATTATCCTGTACCCCGAGTGTCAGCGTCACTATCCTGTACCCCGAGTGTCAGTGTCACTATCCTGTACCCCGAGTGTCAGCGTCACTATCCTGAACCCCGAGTGTCAGTGTCATTATCCTGTACCCCAAGTATCAGCGTCACTATCCTGTACCCCGAGTGTCAGTGTCACTATCCTGTACCCCGAGTGTCAGTGTCACTATCCTGTACCCCGAGTGTCAGCGTCACTATCCTGTACCCCGAGTGTCAGTGTCACTATCCTGTACCCCGAGTGTCAGCGTCACTATCCTGTACCCCGAGTGTCAGCGTCACTATCCTGAACCCCGAGTGTCAGTGTCATTATCCTGTACCCCGAGTGTCAGTGTCATTATCCTGTACCCCGAGTGTCAGCGTCACTATCCTGTACCCCGAGTGTCAGTGTCACTATCCTGTACCCCGAGTGTCAGCGTCATTATTCTGTACCCCAAGTGTCACTGTAATTATCCTGTACCCCAAGTGTCAGCGTCATTATCCTGTACCAAAATGTCAGTGTCATTATCGTGTACCCCGATTGTCAGTGTCATTATCCTGTACCCCGAGTGTCAGTGTCATTATCCTGTACCCCAAGTGTCAGCGTGTCATTATCCTGTACCCCGAGTGTCAGTGTCATTATCCTGTACCCCAAGTGTCAGCGTGTAATTATCCTGTACCCCGAGTGTCAGTGTCATTATCCTGTACCCCGAGTGTCAGTGTCATTATCCTGTACCCCAAGTGTCAGCGTCATTATCCTGTACCCCCAGTGTCAGCATCATTATCCTGTACTCCGAGTGTCAGTGTCATTATCCTGTACCCCAAGTGTCAGCGTCATTATCCTGTACCAAAATGTCAGTGTCCTTATCCTGTACCCCGATTGTTAGTGTCATTATCCTGTACCCCGAGTGTCAGTGTCATTATCCTATACCCCGATTGTCAGTGCCATTATCCTGTACCCCGAGTGTCAGTGTCATTATCCTGTACCCCAAGTGTCAGTGTCATTAACCTGTACCCCGAGTGTCAGTGTCATTATCCTGTACCCCAAGTGTCAGCGTGTCATTATCCTGTACCCCGAGTGTCAGTGTCATTATCCTGTACCCCTAGTGTCAGTGTCATTATCCTGTACCCCGAGTGTCAGTGTCATTATCCTGTACCCCGAGTGTCAGTCTCATTATCCTGTACCCCGAGTGTCAGTCTCATTATCCTGTACCCCAAGTGTCAGTGTCATTATCCTGTACCCCGAGTGTCAGTGTCATTATCCTGTACCCCGAGTGTCAGTGTCATTATTCTGTACCCCGAGTGTCAGTGTCATTATCCTGTACCCCAAGTGTCACCGTCATTATCCTGTACCCCAAGTGTCGGTGTCATTATCCTGTACCCCAAGTGTCAGTGTCATTATCTTGTTCCCCGAGTGTCAGTGTCATTATCCTGTACCCCAAGTGTCAGCGTCATTATCCTGTACCCCAAGTGTCGGTGTCATTATCCTGTACCCCAAGTGTCAGTGTCATTATCCTGTTCCCCGAGTGTCAGTGTCATTATCCTGTACCCCGAGTGTCAGCATCATTATCCTGTACCCCGAGTGTCAGTGTCATTATCCTGTACCCCGAGTGTCAGTGTCATTATCCTGTACCCCAAGTGTCAGCGTGTCATTATCCTGTACCCCGAGTGTCAGTGTCATTATCCTGTACCCCGAGTGTCAGCATCATTATCCTGTACCCCGAGTGTCAGTGTCATTATCCTGTACCCCAAGTGTCAGCGTGTCATTATCCTGTACCCCAAGTGTCAGTGTCATTATCCTGTACCCCAAGTGTCAGTGTCATTATCCTGTACCCCAAGTGTCAGTGTCATTATCCTGTACCCCAAGTGTCGGTGTCATTATCCTGTACCCCAAGTGTCAGTGTCATTATCCTGTACCCCAAGTGTCAGTGTCATTATCCTGTACCCCAGTGTCATTATCCTGTACCCCAAGTGTCAGTGTCAGTGTCATTATCCTGTACCCCAAGTGTCAGTGTGCAGAGTTAATTTTGGTCTTTCGATCGTTTCCATGTTCTGGATTCCTCTGGGTTTTGTCTTTTTTCTATTGAATTCTTTAGGTTTATTTATTATTTCTTCCACGGTTTTATCTACTGGATGCACAGGACAGTTACATTAAGTGACAGGAGCAGAGAATCTCTTTTCTTTTACCATATTAAGGCCCGGCAGAGATATTGACAATGAAGAACCTTCGGAGATGACAAGGCCGGTCCATTCCGTACTGCATTGATTAAATCCAAAATTTCTTACAAACATCTCTAACAGGGGCTCTGGCACAATCCTCCATTCCTCTGCAGCCTTGGTAATTGTTTTAATCAATGCTTCGAGGGGCTGGCGTAGCTCCACCAGAGCTTCGTCTCCACCATGCCGCCACCTACAATTACATCCTCAACGGGGTATGTGAAGAGCGTGCTCTATGATGGAGATTCTCTGGAGGCAATGATATGTGATATCTGCAAAGTTCTCAATAGGAATTTCCGAAGATCATCATATGACTTCATGAAGGGCATCTCCACATAATGGTGAGATATCATAAAGGGCATCTCCATATAATGGTGAGATATCATAAAGGGCATCTCCATATAATGGTGAGATATCATAAAGGGCATCTCCATAAATGGTGAGATATCATAAAGGGCATCTCCATATAATGGTGAGATATCATAAAGGGCATCTCCATAAATGGTGAGATATCATAAAGGGCATCTCCATAAATGGTGAGATATCATAAAGGGCATCTCCATATAATGGTGAGATATCATAAAGGGCATCTCCATAAATGGTGAGATATCATAAGGGGCATCTCCATAAATGGTGAGATATCATAAGGGGCATCTCCATATAATAGTGAGATATCATAAGGGGCATCTCCATAAATGGTGAGATATCATAAGGGGCATCTCCATATAATGGTGAGATATCATAAGGGGCATATCCATATAATGATGAGATGTCATGAAGGGCAACTCTGTATACTGATAAGAAATCATAAGGGGAATCTCTATATAGTAATGAGACATCTATACTGATAAGATATCATGAGGGCACCTCCATATGCTTATGAGACTTCATGAGAATGGGTTGAGCAAACCCGAACTGTATAGTTCGTGTCCATTCCGAAAATAACGGTTTTTCGCACCAGGACCCGAACCCGAACATTTCTGTAAAAGTTCTGGTTCGGGTTCGTTGTTCAGAGATTTCTTCCTGCTTTTTGAAAGGCTGCAGGGCAGCCAATCAACAAGCATTTCACTATTTTGCCCTAAGAATCCATCACAGCCATGCCTACTAATGGCATGGCTGTGATTGGCCAAGTGCAGCATGTGACCCAGCCTCTATTCAGGCTGGAGTCACGTAGCGCCGCACGTCACTCTGCTCTTCTCAGTGTAGGGAGAGGACGCAGCTTCTGTGAGGGACAGATTAGGGAAGAATTCTGTTGAACTTGGTGGTGTTCAATCTTCAAGCTACAGCAATTATTGAGGGTGCTATGCTACATTTTTGTACTCAGCCCTGAGCCCAGGGATACTGCCAAATATTTTTTTGTTAGTGAGGTGGGGGTCGGCGGCCATTTTAGCAACTGCAGTGTCCTTGGAACTGCATGTGACCTGCATGTGTGCCAACCTGCCAGGAACATCAGTCTAATTATTTTTTGGTAGCTCAGTGGAGGAAAAATTCCTTTTTTCTGGCAGGTCAAGTCCCCCTACATTACCTATTTTACAATTTAGGGGTGACATAGTGCATTTCTGTAGTTGGGGGCAATAACCTGTATTGTGGTGCTACAGAGCACTGTTGCATACACCGCTGAAAATCCTGTTTTTGAATTTAAGGGCGACATACTGCATTTGTGTATTTGGGGGAAATAAACCCGTATTGTTGTTCCACAGAGCAGTTTTGCATACAATGCACAAAAACGTATTTTCAAAATTAGCAGTGACATATTGCATTTTTTGTATTTGGGGGAAATAAACCCGTATTGTTGTTCCACAGAGCAGTTTTACATACAATGCACAAAAAACTATTTTAAAATTTAGCAGTGACGTACTGCATTTCTATAGTTTGTTGCAATAAACACTGGTTTTGTGCTACATCGCAGATCTGAGGCCTACCTTGTATTTCAGTCATTTTAAGTAACCTGTGGAACTCCGCATTTACATCGTTGGTTGCAGACACACCGGTTTTGTGGTAGATAGCACATTTGCGGTGTACGCTGCATTTCTGACAGTCAAATTAAACCGTTAACTTCTGCTTTACATTGTTGGTTTGAAAAATCAAATTTTTGGTGATAGTGAAGTAATTGTATTGAATTGCCCCGTTACACTGTTGTGCGACCTGAAGAAATGTATTCTGTTTATGACACGGGCACTGCCTTACTGTTAGTGAACTTAATTGTTGACTATTGGCAGTTAACACGACACCGGAGATAAACCATCTGTTAGTTTGGTGGGTGAACGTAAATCAAATAAGGGACGTGGGCACGGTCGTGGTGGTGATGGTGGAGCTCCTGTTGCTGGGAGAGGACGTGGCCGTTCAGTGCCAAGTACAGGTCCGAGTGAAACGCCTTCCTCAGGTGCGAGTAGGCGACAGAACCTGCAGCGTTATTTGGTAGGCCCGAATGCCACTCTACGAATGGTGAGGCCAGAACATGTACAGGCGATAGTAGATTGGGTGGCTGACAGTGGCTCCAGTTCCTTCACGTTGTCTCCCACCCCGTCCCCTGCTGAAAGCGCAGAGTTGGCACCTGCAGCCCATGCCCATCAGTCTTTCACCTCACCCCCTTGCAAAACAGCCAAGCAATCTGAGCCCCAAGTCATGCAGCAGTCTCTTATGCTTTTTGATGACTCTGCTGGCGGGGTTTCCCAGGGCCATAACCATAGCCCTGCCCCAGAAGTGGAAGAGATTGAGTGCACGGATGCCCAACCACTTAGGTTTGAGGATGGGGACAGGGGAAGACCACCGCAGCACGTCTCTGATGATGACGAAACACAGGTGCCAACTGCTGCTGCTTTTTGCGGTGTGCAGACCGACAAAGAGGACAGGGGTGAAGACTTCGTGGAAGATGATGTTGAGAACGATGAGGTCCTACACCCCAAAATATACCACTGAAATCCATGTTATTCATGGGTGGTGAAAAAATCATATTTTTTTAGGCCAGGAATTACCTTTGCAGCCTGTGCTGCATATGTGCCGGGGACAATAATATAGGTAATCCCTCTGGGAGTTCAGGGGTTGACATATTCCAATTATTTGCTGTCAAGTAACCCTGCACTGCATAGGTGACAGGGACCGAAAATACGGAAAATCTTCTTTTAAATTGTTGGGGGAAATATTACCATTTTTGCCGGGTACAAACCCCTGCTCTGCATAGGTGACAGGGACCGAAAATGCGGAAATATTCTTTTAAATTGTTGGGTGAAATATTACCATTTTTGCCGGGTACAAACCCTTGCTCTGCATAGGTGACAGGGACCGAAAATTTGAAAATCTTCTTTTAAATTGTTGGGTGCAATGTTACCATTTTTGTAATATATAATTGAATCAGGACAGGCACACCTCACACGGGCCCAATAGATATAATAATGAGTAATAATTTATTATGAATTATAGAAACATACTAAAATACATACTAAGAAGATGCAATTAAAGTAATAAAATACTCATTATTCATTATTCATACTCCAATCATACTCCAACTTTACTACAATCAAATATATTGCCTTTAAAGTATATATTGCATTCTATAGCTAATATTGTGACCAGCATTGTTATAAATATAAAATCGTGCAGGGAGATTATAGAAGAGTCATATACAAGAATGAACTATGAAGAAATGATGAGATTTGGCGATCCGTTGTTGAAGGTCCTAGCTTAATATGAGGAATGGGACCAAATTGATCCATCTCGGATTTTTTCCATCTCCATTTGATTGAAAGCCGCCCACATTGAGACTATAAATTTTCGCATGTATGCGGTGGGAGCTCTACCACTGAGGAAGGGACGCGCAAGTCCCGAAACGCGTTTGGTGCAGAGACCCCAGCACAGCAAGAGGATCCGCACATACAGGAGCGCTCCTATCACGAACAACCCATCGAAGGACGAACCGAGCAGCAATACCCCCGCTACAACAGAAGCCCGTGCAGCAGCGTCAGAGGAGGTAAGCCACTCCGTGTAAGTGTACCACGTGGGACGCCAGTGGACACAGCGGAGCGGACAGCCTCATATTCACACTACTAACTGCCGGGGGAGACTGAAAGAGGGTGCTGCAATACAAAGGTGTCCAAATATCCCTTTTATAAGGAATGGATGACATAGAGATAGTGGGATGAAGGCTATATAAAAAAGTCACCCCAGATCTAAATTACAGTGCACTGCATTAGAGAGACCAACATCATCACTGCAAGGGATCAACATTAGGGATCTCTCTACTGACCTTTCTGCCGGATTTTATTTGGAAAGACTACAGCTATACATTAATTTGCTTGTTGATAAAATGAAGTGATGAACTTTCGTTTTACGGTTGTCACTAATATTTTTATCTAACATTATTGCAATATAGGGGTTTATTATCATTATTTTATTACTTTAATTGCATCTTCTTAGTATGTATTTTAGTATGTTTTTATAATTCATAATAAATTATTACTCATTATTATATCTATTGGGCCCTTGTGAGGTGTGCCCGTCCTGATTCAATTATATATTACAGTACATTTTTGGGGATAAGGTGAGATACGACAGGACTTTGAGCACCAGTTCCAGACCTACCCCAGGTGAGCCACCCAATATCACTACCAGTGCGTATTAATATTACCATTTTTGCAGTGAATAAACCCTTTCGCTGCCTGGGTACCAGGGGCCTACATTTTTAAAATCACGTGTTCCATTGGTGGGTGACTTGAACCCCGTTTTGCCGTGAATTAACCCCTCCTCTGTCTGGGTGCCAGGGGCCTACATTTCTAAAAATCGCCTGTTCCATTGTTGGGTGACATGAACCCTGTTTTGCAGTGAATAAACCCCTGCTCTGCCTGGATGCCAGGGGCTTACATTTTTAAAAATCGCCTGTTCCATTGGTGGGTGACATGAACCCCGTTTTGCCGTGAATTAACCCCTCCTCTGTCTGGGTGCCAGGGGCCTACATTTCTAAAAATTGCCTGTTCCATTGGTGGGTGACATGAACCCCGTTTTGCCGTGAATTAACCCCTCCTCTGCCTGGGTGCCAGAGGCTTACATTTCTAAAAATTGCCTGTTCCATTGGTTGGTGACATTAAACCCGTTTTGCTGTGAATAAACCCCTCCTCTGCTTGGGTGCCGTGGCGTACCTTACTAAAAATCGCCTGTTCCATTGGTGGGTGACATGAACCCCGTTTTGCCGTGAATAAACCCCTGCACTGCCTGGTTGCCAGGCGCCTACGCTGAAGAGTTGTACTATCGAGTGAGCTTCAGGAATTGTTTATTGGTTGTTAATATTTTATTCAGGTTCTTATTTTTTTATCCTTTTTTACTTATTTTATGTTGGATTTAACCGAATTAAACTTGTCATGTCTTCATAGTGCCAATGTTGTGAGTGCTTACTCATTCTAGTTTAACTCTGACTACATATTACTGACTGGTGCTCTAAGTATTGTTGTGAACTTGTGACATCACAGCACTATGTCTGTAGCATGTATCTATGGTCAGCAGAACCTATCACACTACCTAACACCCTGCACTGGAACCTATCAGCTACACTATATCACAATCTAAGGCTAGTTTCACACTAGCGGCAGGGCAGATCCGACAGGCTGTTCAGCCTGTCGGATCCATCCTGCTGCTAGTTCAGGTGTGTCGCCGGACTGCCGCTTCGTCCCTATTGACTATAATGGGGGCGGGGGCAGAGTTCCGGCGCAGCACGGCAGTGCACGGAGAGAGGACGCTGGACTAAAACTACGACATGTCCGACATTTAGTCCGGCGGACTCTCTCCGTGCACTGCCGTGCTGCGAAGGATCTCGGCCCCGCCCCCATTATAGTCAATTGGGACGGAGCGGCAGTCCGGTGTCACGGCAAAATAGCGGAAGGACGGATCTGTCCTGACGCTAGTTTAAAACTAGCCTAACCTACATTGACTATCTCCCACTAACTATCTGTATTATATATATATAAACTAACTAACTAACTAACTAACTAACTATCTAATGTAAGGACACAGAAAAGCACAGAGCACAGCAATGACACTGCTGTCTCACAACTGTAAAAAAACTGCAGAAAATGGCTGCTGGGGAGGTTCTTATATAATAATGGGTAGGCAACTTTCCTATTGGTTGCTAGGGATGTTGCTAAGCTCAGACAAAGACATTGCATCCTTCTCATTGGCCCACAAGCAAGAAGCAGGAAGGGATCATGGGTTAAGAGGGGAAAAAAATCTAGAATATTTGCGAATACTAATATATAGCACTATATTCTAAATCTTTGCGAATACTCGAAGTGGCGATATTCGCGATTCGAATATTTGCGCCCAACACTATTGATGTACTGATAAGACTTCATGAGGGCACCCTCCATGTACTGATGAGACTTCATGAATGATACCTGCATATGCTTCTTAAGCGGCATCTCAATATACTGATGAGACGTCATGAAGATACTCCCATACACTGATGAGACATCATAAGGGCACCTCCATGTGCTTATGAGATTTAATGAGCAATCAACCATATAGTGATTACCGAGACATCATCAGGGCACCTCCATATGCCGATGAGTCGTTATGAGGCAGCACTCATATTGCAATTAGATGTTATATGGGCACCCTTCATATACTGATGAAGCTTCATGAGGGACACCTCTACATACTGATGAGAGTGAACACTCGAGGGTGCGAGGCTATGTAGTGCTATAGTTACCTACCCCCGCTCAACACTGCCCTCCGCTGCAGATATCTTTGCTTCAACCTCCATCTAGGTCCCTAGGAATTTGTGCGAATTTGTGAGTCACTTACTCCCACTTGCTAGCTAACCATGATACATTACAGCTGGTCCTCCCTATACAAGTAAATGCATTTTCACAGTAAATAGTCACATGACAGGCCAATATAGATGGCAATTGCTACTGTGACATTGGTGATGGTAATACATAGAAACAGAACGTTAGCTGAAAAAAAGTGTCAAAGGATACATCTTTCTGTAAAGTGGGGTGAGAGCATCCTTCGGTGGACTAGTCCAACCATGGCTTCAATGGGTATTAATTTCAGTCATTTATGACACTTACTGGATATTATTTTTTAGTTTTATCAGAATTTTGCAGACTTTCTCTCATTATTTCTTATTAACTATCCCATCATAACATGGGGCTTGTAGCCAGACAACGCTGCCAAGACTGTACCTCCTGTGCTTCACTTGTTTACTGTTACTCAGCTGCCTCTAGGTCTTTGTAATTGCTGATCTATTCTAACATCTACACGGTCAAGTACACCTCTATCGAGTCAAGTTTATGGATTTAATTTAATTTTTTGTAATTTTGGCAATTTTTTGAAAAACGTTTTGGAACACTTGTCCAGCGAAAGATGTTATCCTGCAAGGAGTACACACACAGTGTGGAGGCAGTGAGGTCTAGTACATGGATCATCCAGAACTTTATATTTGATAAACAGCTGTCCCCAAAGGACAACTGACGGGGCTAAAAGTCTCATCTCAGCCTGAGTAATTGTCTCTCTGCATACAATGGAAACAAAAGCCTAACTAAGGGATTAAGTAATATCAGCCATGGGTCCCAAAGACAGCCCCCTTACATAAGGCAGGAGATTTTCGAGCAAAGAGACACCTGTTTGGATGTCGAGACATCTTCAGTCAATAACAATTCCGAAGAGTGTTTATTGAAAAAGCACTTATGTGACCCAACATTAAGCAAAATGGTTCCTTCCTCTCTGTCTATTACATTAATAGATAGATCTAAGATTTACATTACAAAAATAAAAAGTTTTTTTTTGCTCCATTACAGATCCCGTAAGAAAAACAAACGCGTTTTAAGTGGTGGATTATTAGACGCAATGTATACGGAAAGTATTATATTACAGGTATAGGAATCTTAATGAATTTGCCCTACTTTAAATATAGCCATAAAAGGAAATTTGGCCAAAACTTTTTTTTTTCAAAAATTCTAATTCTATTGTTTCTTGAGAAAATAACAAAAACAATAGTTAAAATGTATGAAAATATGCATTTTATTAATTATGTTTTACTTTATACAATTTGTTAATAAGATTTATTATATTTTGCTTAGCTTTTTTAGGTGTTCATTATGAAAAAAATGACTAATTTTGATAACGTTATTTGTAAAATTAGATGATGTACTCTTTTGGTAGTTCAAAGAGGTAGTTCTCCCCTAGACTTCAAGGAAAGGGACCAGTCCAGACATGGCCTCATGGGGTATTCATATTTAGTTTACATCATTTGCCAAACTAGATTTCATCTTATTTGATATATTTTTGCAGAATTCTTTTTCTTCATGTTTCAGTGATGGAAAAATCACAAAAAGTAATCAACTCTTGAGATGGGCTGATAGAAAAAAAATTCTCTGGTGGACCAGTCCAACCATGGCTTCATTGAGAGTATAATCTCATTTCACATCATTTATAAAATTGGATTTCAATTCTTTTTTTTTTTTAATTGTTGCTTTTTTTTTTATTCATTTGTTCATATCTCAAATTTTTTTTAATTATTTTTTAACATTTCTGTTTTAAGATGATTCTGTTCTGAAAATATTTTATCCTTTCTGCATGATGTAATTAAAAAGAAAAAAAGGACCATTTAAAGGGTTACTCAATAAGTGCGGATCTTGGCCCGCTCTCGCTCTTGCTGCAAGGCACACGAGCAACAAAAGAAAATTAAATGTTCTGTGAATAAATAGTGTAGTACTTTGGGATTTCGCCAACCTTTCGAGATTTATGTGAATCAGATGTTTCACAATGTGCTTTCTCCAGCCCATTTCCCCCCAGCCCAACCTCATCTACTTTGGCAGAAAAAGTGAAAATCTAAAAAAAAAAAAATAATTCAAATTGCATTTGGATTTACAGTTATGAAGAGCCACAATAGGATTGGGATTGATAATTGCTACAAAATACTTGGAAATTGATTTTATTCTGGAATAGAGGCCAAGGCGTAACAGGGACATTTTTCAAAAATGTAAGATTTGGTTGCTGGTCGGGTCTCTCTGAGGCAAAATATGGTGACAAAATCTTTATAGGAAACAAACATTTGATAATAATTCTGATAATAATATGGATGATGATAGGTCTACTAGAACATCCTATTAAGGTGGAGTTGGGATGAAAAGCTGCTGGCCAAGAAATATTTGGCCCAACAGTTATTTCATGTGTGTGGCCAACTTTAGGTCTCAAAACCCTTGGTCATTTTTTTGACTGATAGGACTCTGTCGTGAGTTTAGGTCTCGTAGCAGTAAATGGGTTCTGTTGACCAATTTTTTTATATTAAGAAAATTTTGCAACCAAATCATCAGTGGTTGAGAATATCTCTTTAATACAGTGCCAGGTTGAGGCACCATAGTTAGCCGTGGAGACTCCGTGTGCTTCCATACAGGTATTTTTTTCCCTCTGAAGAGGGAAACCCTGCACATGTCCTTGAACCCAGTACAAAATGTGATGGGAGCTTACAGAGCTGAGACCCCTCTCATCCTGGGCCCCATTGCTAGTACATGGTCTACTTATATGGAATATATGCCCTTGCCATATCATCTTGCATATAGATGCTATAATTAGAAAGGATTCTTCCTTGTAGCAAACCACCTGAGCATCTTTTAAAGGTTCTATGGTAATTTTAATCCCGCCCCTCAATTGACTCTCTTTAAGTAACATTTAGGCTCCATGGTCCAAACCTTGCTTAAGGTTCCACCATATCCTACCGTAGCCTATACTGAGGCCCTAATTTGAGGAATTCTATTTAGGTGATAGACCTCATAAAGTGTCATATAGGATTTATTGTCATCTTGACCCCACCCCGCCTTAATTTCAGAACATCATCCTTAGACTACCATCTAGCGTATAAATACCTTCATTTATGGAGGTCCTTCATAGTAACTGCCCACCTCTATGTAACGTTTAAGGTTCATGGTCATTGTGCTTGAAGATCTTAGAGCATCATTATTACCTCATTCCAACCTCAGATATTTTAATTTGAAAAGGTCGGTTCTAGTGACAGACCCTGTAATATTTAATGTCATCTTGATCCCACCCCTGCTTAAAATGAAATGGAACATCAAGCCCACCATACCAGCTGGCATATATATAGCCTAATGTAAAATGTCCATCTTGGCAAGAGTCCCACTTTTAGATCAATTTTAGGATCTATAGTCATTTTAATCCCACCCTGATGAAGGTTCCTTAAACTATCACATCTTTCATACACAGATTTAGATACCTGAACTGAGGAAAATCTATCTTCTAGTGGTTTGCTAAAGAATTGGAATTGGGGTCAGTTAGGGGATAGACCCTAGGGATTGTGAATTCTTCATCCTGGAGCCTCGGTGAGGAGGTGTAGACTTTCCCATGTGGTATCCCCAAGTTTGTAACCCGTGAAGAAACCTCCATTAGAGACAGTGGATGTAAGATTGAACTGAAGACACCAATACATGGTTCGAAGGCAATGATCAGGAAACATAGGTGGACACAGATCGGAGCAGGTGCAGTAACTTCAAAATTGTAAAGTCATAGGTGGTGGAGTTCAGGCAGTAAGGTGGTTATCAGGTCAGACTGCAGTTGGGTATACAAGATCTGAAGAAGCTAGGTGGAAACCAAGGAATACAGATCAGAACACCTTCAGTCAACTGGTGCCAATAGGACCTTTTGCTCGGGTGCTCTATGAAGACAGTGACCACAGGGAGAAAAGGCACAATGGCACATGTTGGGCATTTAAGAACCTGAGCGTCAGAAGGTGTACATGTGGGAGACAGAAGAAGAGGACCCAGAATGTTAGGAACAGGGAGGGGAATGCCAGGGACAAAGACCTCGGTGAGTTGGATACTGGAATTGGACGTTCTGAGGCTATGCTACCAAGTGAGGGTAGAAGTGTGATATGTATGCTTGGGGAGTTTTTAAAAAAGCAACTAAGAGGCTGCCCCTGGCCCATCCTCAGACTTTGCTGAAAACACTTTATTTGTCCTTATTTTATGTTCAGAAAATTCTTCAAGAAACAAAAACAAAAATAACAATTTTACAATGTCCAAACAATATCCAAATCATATGTTTACATTATTAGAGTCTGGGTTATTATCCAGAGTTCAACAGGATTATAAGGAATCTAGAAAGTTATTTATTATGACGTGGAGCACTGTTAGTTGGTTGGGAATAAAGGGATCTCTCCACTGTACGCCCTTCTGGCATAATTATTATCTACAGGAGTTGGATGATCTAGCTAAAGATAAATATTGGCAAAAAAACAATATTCTGTATGTTGCACAAGTGGTGAATAACGGAGATATACTTCCTTTTTTGGAGTTGACACAAAGAGAGCATATAATTAATTTATCTTGGTTTAGATATTTACAGTTACGTTCAGCACTTTTTAGTGTAAGGCCTCTTGCACACGAACGTTCTGTGTCCGTGGCCGTATTGCGGCCCGCATACGGCAGGTCCGCAATACACGGGCACCTGCTCATGTGCACTCCGCATCACGTTTGTGGACCCTTTCATTTCAGTGGGTCTGCAATCACGGAGATACGGAATGGAAGCACGTATCGGAACCCCATGGAAGCACTACGGAGTGCTTCCGTGGTGTTTCTGTCAATGCCTCCGCAACTCAAAAAAATAGAACTTTTTCTATTTTTTGGCAGTGCGGACGGATCACAGACCCATTCAAATTGAATAGGTCTTCATCCGTCCCGGCCGACCGCACGAACGCTGCCCGTGCATTGGGGACCAAACGGAACGGATGCACAATGTTCGTGTGCAAGAGGCCTAAAGGGGAAATTTTTGTTACAGATAGACACTTTTACACCCTTGAATGATTCGATGGGAAATTTGGGGCAGAAGTAAAAAAATTCTCAACTTTAGAAATTGATTTTTGAAGCAGTATTTAATGGTATACATTCCCCCGGACAAAAGGCTTGGGGATCTGTTTTAGGGTTCCAACCAGAGGATTGGGGGAAAATAATGACTAATTTAAGATTAGTGTCACACAATTTTAATCACGTTTTGGTTCAATTTACTATTATACATAGAGTATATGCTCTTTTATTTTTGCCGGAAGTTACATATAATTTGCAACGTTTCGGGCCAATTTGTGTTGCCCTTCGTCAGGCTAGTTGCTGAGCTGCGGGGGCGCTGGGTCAGCGCCCCCGCAGCTCAGCAACTAGCCTGACAAAGGGCAACACAAATTGGCCCAAAACTTTGCAAATTATCTGTAACTTCCGGCAAAAATAAAAGAGCATTGAAAGAATTTTGGTGTGCTGTCATACGGATTCTGTATCTATATAGTATTCCTGAGGTGGAGACGGGAAGAAGCTCTTGACGTGCAACCTACAAAAACCCTGAAGCCACCTGAGTGCTGTGACCCCCTATACCGATACATAGAGTATATGCCACATCAGTATGGCTTAATAAATGTGGGTTGAGAAGTGCGTCTAATTGTCCACAGCGCGATTCACTTGGGGCTGATTATTTACACATGCTTTGGTCTTGTACACAACTAACAGAATATTGGGAGGCAATAGCTAAACTTATTACCCAAAAACTGAAAATAGTGATTCCATATACGGTTAAATGTTGGATCCTGGGTGATTTTTCCCAAATTAATTGTGCAAAGTATAAAAGAATCCTCCTGATTAAAATACTTTTCTTGGCGAGACTTTTAATCACGCGAGATTGGTTCTCCGAAATACTCCTAGTGTGTATATGTGGTTAACGCTGGTCAATAAGATCAAGAAGATCTTATATAAACAAAGAAATATCGAGGAGAAATGGAATAAGGTATGGGGGATTTGGAAGTCCTAAGTCTTCCTGCTTTCACCCCACCGTCATCTCTGCTCCGTCCTGGTTGACGGAGGGGATAGGAGACGCATCGCAAGGAAGAGGGAGGGTAGAGAGGAAAGTTTTGGGGTAAATATGAGAAATTTTATAATGTCGAAGATCAAGTTGTATGGAAAATAATTTTATATTTTTTCTGTTAATAAAAAAAAAAAAGATGGTGTGCATGGGGGAGACAGAGGCAGAGGACCCAGAATGGCAGCAACGGGGAGGGGAATGCCAGGGACAAAGGCCTAGGTGAGCTAAATACTGGAATTGGAAGTTCTGAGGCTATGAGGAATTTTTAAAAAGGCAACTAAGAGGCGGCCCCTGACCCATCCTCAGACTTTGCTGAAAACACTTTATTTGTCCTTATTTTATGTTCAGAAAATTCTTCAAGAAACAAAAACAACAATAACAATTTTACAATGTCCAAACTATCCTTTCAACTTTTTATGAGTTTTATTTGAAAATATGTCTGGACTTTCAAATAGTAAACACAAGATGCACAGAAGACTCAGTCGCCCGGTGGTCGGTTGGATACATGGACGAAGATGACATTTGATTAGGTCATCTGTAGGTCTGTCTCAAGTGTTCTCCTTCAAAATGGGCTTTGGTTGTATACAAATAAAAGGATTGGGACGGAATTGTAATCACAACCATTGGGTGGTCCGTGACAACAAAAAGAGTCATAATGACCATTAACACAAAGACAAAAAGATGGTGGAAGGAACAGACGCAAAGAGACGATGCCAAAATGTTCTACAACACAGGCATAATAAGAGGAAGCCAATACATACCAAATATATATATATATTGTAATGTAGTTATATTATCTATGTGGAGCACTATTATATCAGTTATATTGTGATACATAGGAGGCAATATTATGATACTTACTGTATATTCTTCTACATAGCAGCAGTATTATAGTAGCCATGTACATGTATTATTGTACATAGGAGCAGTATTATAGTGGTTATATTCTTGTACACGGGAGCAGTATTATAGTAGTTATATTCTTGTACATATGAGCAGTATTATAGTAGTTATATTCTTGTACATATGAGCCGTAATATAGTAGTTATATTCTTGTACATAGGAGGCAGTATTATAGTAGTTATATTCTTGTACATAGGAGGCAGTATTATAGTAGTTATATTCTTGTACATAGGAGCAGTATTATAGTAATTATATTCTTGTACATAGGAGCAGTATTATAGTAGTTATATTCTTGTACATAAGAGCATTATTATATTAGTTATATTCTTGTACATAGGAGGCAGTATTATAGTAGTTATATTCTTGTACATAGGAGCAGTATTATAGTAGTTATATTCTTGTACATAGGAGCAGTATTATAGTAGTTATATTCTTGTACATAGGAGCAGTATTATAGTAGTTATATTCTTGTACATAGGAGCAGTATTATAGTAATTATATTCTTGTACATAGGAGCAGTATTATAGTAATTATATTCTTGTACACGGGAGCAGTATTATAGTAGTTATATTCTTGTACATAGGAGCAGTATTATAGTAGTTATATTCCTGTACATAGGAGCAGTATTATAGTAGTTATATTCTTGTACATAGGAGCAGTATTATAGTAATTATATTCTTGTACATAGGAGCAGTATTATAGTAGTTATATTCTTGTACATAAGAGCAGTATTATAGTAATTATATTCTTGTACACGGGAGCAGTATTATAGTAGTTATATTCTTGTACATAGGAGCAGTATTATAGTAGTTATATTCCTGTACATAGGAGGCAGTATTATAGTAGTTATATTCTTGTACATAGGAGGCAGTATTATAGTAGTTATATTCTTGTACATAGAAGCAGTATTATAGTAGTTATATTCCTGTACATAGGAGGCAGTATTATAGTAGCTATATTCTTGTACATAGCAGCAGTATTATAGTAGTTATATTCTTGTACATAGGAGGCAGTATTATAGTAGTTATATTCTTGTACATAGGAGCAGTATTATAGTAGTTATATTCTTGTACATAGGAGCAGTATTATAGTAGTTATATTCTTGTACATAGGAGGCAGTATTATAGTAGTTATATTCTTGTACATAGGAGCAGTATTATAGTAGTTATATTCTTGTACATAGGAGCAGTATTATAGTAGTTATATTCTTGTACATAGGAGCAGTATTATAGTAGTTATATTCTTGTACATAGGAGCAGTATTATAGTAGTTATATTCTTGTACATAGGAGGCAGTATTATAGTAGTTATATTCTTGTACATAGGAGCAGTATTATAGTAGTTATATTCTTGTACGTAGGAGGCAGTATTATTGTAGTTATATTCTTGTACATAGGAGGCAGTATTATAGTAGTTATATTCTTGTACATAGGAGCAGTATTATAGTAGTTATATTCTTGTACATAGGAGCAGTATTATAGTAGTTATATTCTTGTACATAGGAGCAGTATTATAGTAGTTATATTCTTGTACATAGGAGCAGTATTATTAGTAGTTATATTCTTGTACATAGGAGGCAGTATTATAGTAGTTATATTCTTGTACATAGGAGCAGTATTATAGTAGTTATATTCTTGTACATAGGAGGCAGTATTATAGTAGTTATATTCTTGTACATAGGAGCAGTATTATAGTAGTTATATTCTTGTACATAGGAGGCAGTATTATAGTAGCTATATTCTTGTACATAGGAGCAGTATTATAGTAGTTATATTCTTGTACATAGGAGGCAGTATTATAGTAGTTATATTCTTGTACATAGGAGCAGTATTATAGTAGTTATATTCTTGTACATAGGAGCAGTATTATAGTAGTTATATTCTTGTACATAGGAGGTAGTATTATAGTAGTTATATTCTTGTACATAGGAGCAGTATTATAGTAGTTATATTCTTGTACATAGGAGCAGTATTATAGTAGTTATATTCTTGTACATAGGAGCAGTATTATAGTAGTTATATTCTTGTACATAGGAGGCAGTATTATAGTAGTTATATTCTTGTACATAGGAGCAGTATTATAGTAGTTATATTCTTGTACATAGGAGGCAGTATTATAGTAGTTATATTCTTGTACATAGGAGGCAGTATTATAGTAGTTATATTCTTGTACATAGGAGCAGTATTATAGTAGTTATATTCTTGTACATAGGAGCAGTATTATAGTAGTTATATTCTTGTACATAGGAGCAGTATTATAGTAGTTATATTCTTGTACATAGGAGCAGTATTATAGTAGTTATATTCTTGTACATAGGAGGCAGTATTATAGTAGTTATATTCTTGTACATAGGAGCAGTATTATAGTAGTTATATTCTTGTACTTAGGAGCAGTATTATAGTAGTTATATTATTGTACTTAGGAGCAGTATTATAGTAGTTATATTCTTGTATATAGGAGCAGTATTATAGTAGTTATTTTCTTGTACATAGGAGGTAGTATTATAGTAGTTATATTCTTGTACATGGGAGCAGTATTATAGTAGTTATATTCTTGTACGTAGGAGGCAGTATTATTGTAGTTATATTCTTGTACATAGGAGGCAGTATTATAGTAGTTATTTTCTTGTATATAGGAGGTAGTATTATAGTAGTTATATTCTTGTACATAGGAGCAGTATTATAGTAGTTATATTCTTGTACGTAGGAGGCAGTATTATTGTAGTTATATTCTTGTACATAGGAGGCAGTATTATAGTAGTTATATTCTTGTACATAGGTGCAGTATTATAGTAGTTATATTCTTGTACATAGGAGCAGTATTATAGTAGTTATATTCTTGTACATAGGAGCAGTATTATAGTAGTTAATATTATTGTACACAGGAGAAGTATTATAGTAGTTACATTCATGTATATAGAGGGCAATATTATAGTAGGTTTATTCTTGTACATAGGAGCAGTATGATAGTAGTTATATTCTTGTACATAGGAGCAGTATTATAGTAGTTATATTCTTGTACATAGGAGCAGTATTATAGTAGTTATATTCTTGTACATAGGAGCAGTAATATAGTAGTTATATTCTTGTACATAGGAGCAGTATTATAGTAGTTATATTCCTGTACATAGGAGGCAGTATTATAGTAGCTATATTCTTGTACATAGGAGCAGTATTATAGTAGTTAATATTATTGTACACAGGAGAAGTATTATAGTAGTTATATTCATGTATATAGAGGGCAATATTATAGTAGTTATATTCCTGTACATAGGAGGCAGTATTATAGTAGTTATATTCTTGTACATAGGAGAAATGTTATTGTAGTTATATTTTTGTACACAGGAGAAGTATTATAGTAGTTATATTCATGTACATAGGAGGCAGTATTATAGTAGTTATATTCTTGTACATAGGAGCAGTATTATAGTAGTTATATTCTTGTATGTAGGAGGCAGTATTATTGTAGTTATATTCTTGTTCATAGGAGGCAGTATTATAGTAATTATATTCTTGTACATAGGACGAAGTATTATAGTAGTTATATTCTTGTACATAGGAGCAGTATTATAGCAGTTATATTCTTGTACATAGGAGCAGTATTATAGTAGTTATATTCTTGTATGTAGGAGGCAGTATTATTGTAGTTATATTCTTGTTCATAGGAGGCAGTATTATAGTAATTATATTCTTGTACATAGGAGCAGTAGTATAGTAGTTATATTCTTGTACATAGGGGCAGTATTATAGTAGTTATATTCTTACACACAGGAGCAGTATTAAAGTAGTTATATTCTTATACATAGGTAGCAGTATTATACTGGTTATATTCTTGTACATAGGACGCAATATTATAGTAGTTATATTCTTTTATGTAGGAGCCGTATTATAGTAGTTATATAATTGTATGTAGGAGGCAATATTACAGCAGTTATTTTTTTGTACATAGGAGCAGTAGTATAGTAGTTTTATTCATGTATATAGAGGGCAGTATTATAGAAGTTATATTCTTGTACATTGGAGCAGTAATATAGTAGTTATATTTTAGTTTATAGGAATATTATAGTAGTTATGTTCTTGTTCATAGGGGTCAGTTTTATAATAGTTATATACTTTTACATGGAGGAGGGCAGTGTTATGGTATTTATGTTTTTGAACATACAATTTAATATTTTTTTTCTGCAGCTGTTCAGCAATCAAAACGAGTGCTGCAGTGTAAGTTACATCCAGACCCCTTGGTGAGAATAATATGGTGCACAGGCACGCGACCCTTCAGCTTGTATTAATTATTCCGGTTTGATGATTTTCTTCCCTCATGCAGGACAATTATGTCACTTTTTATGACATTGACTATATTTATCTGGTCGGCGGTTGCGGTCTTCCAGATCTTGATTTTTTGGATGACGTACAAGATTCTGTAAACTATAAAATATGAGGATAAATATAGAGAAATGTAGAGTTTCATACAGAATGACAGATTTCAGATTGGTGACATCATCTGGTTGGTTAAGAATTTTTTTTCATCCAATTATTTTTTTTTGTTTGTGTTATTTTTTTTATGAAATATCAGAAATCCTCGGCCACTTAGTACCGTAGCGTTTAAGAACTGGACTTCTTCCAAGGTTAAGATGGGAGCCGTGTGAAGTGTTGATAAGTGAGACGTCTCTGGGTTCTGTCATTCCTCAGGACTGATGACTCGAGCCCGGGCAGGTGCGAAACTTTTTGACACCATTTTATAAACATTGCTGTAAAATTTCATTATTTTCAAAGTTAGCATTTGGCTGCGCTCTCTATAACAATGGAAGTTAAAAGAAAGTTTCCCTGTTCAGATTTGCACTGGGATATCTGCATCTGGTAAAGCTGGGTAAGAGTGTGTAGGCATATCCTCCGCTGATATCAGGAAGGGTAACACCTTCTTTTCATGGATTATGAACTCATGAGATTTTATTATAGGGGAGCGCCATTGCATTGATGTTTATGAAAAGTGCTTACTAGAAGCAATGGTGTAAAGTGGTACTGCACATTTAAAGAGCAAATACTTGAAAAGGAACCATTCCTAGGATATAATTGACGCAATATAATGTATATTTTTTATTTTGCATGTGTAAGCGCTAGTGATGTCGCGAACAGAAAATTTTCCGTTCGCGAACGGCCATAGGCTTCGATAGGCAGGCGAATTTTAAAACCCACAGGGACTCTTTCTGGCCACAATAGTGATGGAAAAGTTGTTTCAAGGGGACTAACACCTGGACTGTGGCATGCCGGAGGGGGATCCATGGCAAAACTCCCATGGAAAATTACGTAGTGGACGCAGAGTCGGGTTTTAATCCATAAAGGGTATAAATCAACTAACATTCCTAAATTGTTTGGAATAACGTGCTTTAAAACATCCAGTGTGTGTATACGATCCGGTCTCATGTTGTATCGATCAGGTAGTGTAAGGGTTACGCCCGCTTCACAGATATTGACAGACCAAACTCCCCTTTTAATGCACCGCAAACAACCGCAAACAGTTCATTTGCACAACCGCAAACTCCCCATTTGCACAAGGTTGGATACCAAGCTAGCCACGTCCCGGTGATGTCATTGAAGGTTTCTTCCTCCACCCAGCCACGTACAACACCAAGGGTCCCCGAAAGGTGAATTGAATTGATTTTTCGAACGGGGAGATGGTTAAAAAAACGCTGGCTCCCTCCCCTTTGTTTTTATCCACGGTCACTGCGTCTGCGCCGTGTAATTTACTGTCACACCCGATATGAGTGGTATTTTCTGTAGTACTATTCTCATCAGTTTAATCCCTCTAACGTCCCCTATCAGGACGTGTATTGAATGAATTTTAGATAAGTGGTACTATGCGTGCTAGGTACTGTGCCACCCGGTATGAGTGTTGGGCACTAGCAGAGGGCACACTACAGTCTGTGGGCCTGACACACACTGGCAGGCAACTAACCTTAGATTAAAGGGTAAAAATGAAATGCCTTTTTTTATGCAAAGTCCTGTGCCCCCTGGTATGAGTGGTGGGCACTGGCAGTGGGCACACTACAGTCTGTAGAAGTCGGCCTGACACACACTGGCAGCAAGCAGACAACTGAAATTAGACTAAAGTGTAAAAATGAAATGCCTTATTAATCGGCAAGCTACTGTGCCACCCGGTATGAGTGTTGGGCACTAGCAGAGGGCACACCACAGTCTGTGAGCCTGCAGTTCCTCACACACGGGCAGGCAGGGCAACTGCAATATATATATGGAGAAAAAATAAATAAAAGCAGACTAATGTAGCAGCCCTAAAAAGCTTACAGCAGAGATCAGATGAGTCTTTCAGGACTGGAGTGGACACTGACTACACTAGCCTATCTATCGATTTCCCTATTAAATCAGCAGCAACTACACTCTCCCTCCTCTCACTAAGACTGCATTCACACGGACGTGATTTCCTCGCGGGTGCAATGCGTGATGTGAACGCATTGCACCCGCACTGAATCCTGACCCATTCATTACTATGGGGCTGTGTACATGAGCGTTTTTTTTCACGCATCACTTCTGCAACGCGTGTAAATCGCAGCATGCGTTAATAATGCATAGCATCCGCAAGCAAGTGCGGGTGCGTTGCGTTTTTCACTGATGGTTGCTAGGAGATGTTGTTTGTAAACCTTCAGTTTTTTATCACGCGCGTGAAAAACGCATCAAAGCGCATTGCACCCGCGCGGAAAAAACTGAACAACTGAACGCAATCGCAGTCAAAACTGAATGGCTTTGCCTGTGAAATCACACAGTTTTCACTGAACGAATCCACAACGCATCCGGACCTAATCCGGACACGCTCGTGTGAACCCAGCCTAAGACTGCAGCTTCCGAATGAATCTAAAATGGATGCTGTCCAGGAGATGGGAGGGTCTGGGAGGGAGGGTATGCTGCTCATTGGCTGGAATGTGTCTGCTGACTGTGAGGTACAGGGTCAAAGTTTGCTCAATGATGATGTATAGGGGGCGGACTGAACATCGCATATGTTCGCCCGCCGCGGCAACGCGAACAAGCTATGTTCGCCGGGAACTGTTCGGGCCATCTCTAGTAAGCGCAATTAGAAATACACCATTTGGTGGCTAGATTCTTCTCATGCACTGTACATCTTTTGTACCTCGTGGAGATATTCAATGGCATTTTTTGTGACTTTTTCCCCATTAGGGCTCATGCACGCGAACGTGTTATCTTTCCGTGTTCATTCTGTTTTTTTTGCGGACTGTATGCAGAACCATTCAATTCAATGGGTCTGCAAAAAAATGGAAGTTACTCCGTGTGCATTCCGTTTCCATATGTCCGTTCCGCCAAAAAAAAGAACATGTCCTATTATTTTCCGCATTACTGGCAAGGGTAGGACTGTTCTATTATGGGCCAGATGTTCCGTTACGCAAAATATGGAATGCACACGAATGTCATCCATATTGTTTGCAGATCCATTTTTTGTGGACCTGCAAAATACATGCGGTCATGTGCATGAGCCCTTACAGAGGGTCTCCTTTGTTATCTGGTGATTATGTGCCAAATAATTGTCAGGCAATGAGACAAGAGACATGTGATGCCGATGTTTTGGAGTCTGAATCATACTGTGCCCTATCAGTGAATGTATGTGATATAACCATGGATCTCAATGTTACACTAAACATGTCAGTACAGCATGAAAAGTTGTTCTCCTGCATACTCATTAATGTCCTGTGTATCTACAGTAGGGAGCAGTATTATAGTAGTTATATTCTTGTACATAGGAGCAGTATTATAGTAGTTATATTCTTGTACATAGGAGGCAGTATTATAGTAGTTTTATTCTTGTACATAGGAGGCAGTATTATAGTAGTTATATTCTTGTACATAGGAGGCAGTATTATAGTAGTTATATTCTTGTACATAGGAGGCAGTATTATAGTAGTTATATTCTTGTACATAGGAGGCAGTATTATAGTAGTTATATTCTTGTACATAGGAGCAGTATTATAGTAGTTATATTCTTGAACATAGGGGGCAGTATTATAGTAGTTATATTCTTATATATAGGAGGCAGTATTATGGTAGTTATATTCTTGTACATAGGAGGCAGTATTATAGTAGTTATATTCTTGTACATAGGAACAGTATTATAGTAGTTATATTCTTGTACATAGGAGCAGTATTATAGTAGTTATATTCTTGTACATAGGAAGCCGTATTATAGTAGTTATATTCTTGTACATAGGAGGCAGTATTATAGTATTTATATTTTTGTACATAGAAGCAGTATTATAGTAGTTATATTCTTGTACATAGGAGCAGTATTATAGTAGTTATATTCTTGTACACAGGAGACAGTATTATAGTAGTTATATTCTTGTACATAGGAGCAGTAATATAGTAGTTATATTCTTGTACATAGGAGGCAGTATTATCGTAGTTATATTCTTGTACATAGGAGCAGTATTATAGTAGTTATATTCCTGTACATAGGAGCAGTATTATAGTAGTTATATTCTTGTACATAGGAAGCAGTATTATAGTAGTTATATTCTTGTACATAGGAGGCAGTATTATAGTATTTATATTCTTGTACATAGGAGCAGTATTATAGTAGTTATATTCGTGTACATAGGAGGCAGTATTATAGTAGTTATATTCTTGTACATAGGAGCAGTATTATAGTAGTAATATTCTTGTACATAGGAGCAGTATTATAGTAGTTTTATTCTTGTACATAGGAGGCAGTATTATAGTAGTTATGTTATTGTACATAGGAGCAGTATTATAGTAGTTATATTCTTGTACATAGGAGCAGTATTATAGTAGTTATATTCTTGTACATAGAGCAGTATTATAGTAGTTATATTCGTGTACATAGGAGGCAGTATTATAGTAGTTATATTCTTGTACATAGGAGCAGTATTATAGTAGTAATATTCTTGTACATAGGAGCAGTATTATAGTAGTTTTATTCTTGTACATAGGAGGCAGTATTATAGTAGTTATGTTATTGTACATAGGAGCAGTATTATAGTAGTTATATTCTTGTACATAGGAGCAGTATTATAGTAGTAATATTCTTGTACATAGGAGCAGTATTACAGTAGTTACGTTCTTGTACATAGGGGCAGTATTATAGTAGTTATATTCTAGTTCATAGGAGCAGTATTATAGTAGTTATATTCTTGTACATAGGAGGCAGTATTATAGTAGTTATATTCAGACTGAATGCGAAGGATCCGTGATCGTATAAATTCAGCGACCTCCGAAGAGGCGACGAACACGGACGCAGAGGCCGCCGCCGCCGCTGTATAGCATCTCCTCAGAGTGCATTCAGCCTTGCAGTCCAGAGGATCCTGCAAGTTAGAGCCGTCATCGGACGGACTAGAGTCCGTTTTGATAATTTGGCAATGGCCATATCGACTTTCGGCGGCGGGAACCAGAGATCTGCTTCCGATTCCTGTAACGGGAACATCATCTTGAATCTTTTATTCAGGACCGGAGCCTTTTCCGGGTGCTTCCATTCAAACTGCATCATCCTCTTGAGGTTTTCGTCCACTTTAAAGCCTCTAAGCCCCCTAGAGGTGGACGGAGTAGCTTCCCCCTGCTCAACCTCACGGTCTCTTGACCGGATAGAGCGTAAAAGACGCTGGGTCTTATCCGCAGGAAAGCGACCTACAGAGTCTTCTTCAGACGAAGATGATTGGTCGTCGAGGGAGATGACTTCCTCCAACATCGGGACGGGTCCCGGAGAGTCCTCACGTGGCCGCTTGGATGCAAGGGCAGACTTAATCTCCAGGATGGAGTTGTCCATAAAGTCTTTCATCCAGCCGAACATGTCCGACATCGTGGGCTGGGTCTGAGGTGGGCGGCAGAGAGGACATCGGTTGTACTCATAAGAGTCCGGCATAGGTGTCTCACAAGAGGCACAAGTGAGATGCCTCTGTTTGTGGGAGGATTTCCCACGCTCATTAGGAGAGGCCATACTTCTGAGGGAAAAGAGGAAAAAAATTCTGGAAGTCTAGATCAAGCGACCAGACGCCAGCAGCTCTTCAGGAGAAAAAGGCCTGCTGAGGGTTTGGAGGGGGTTTAAATAGGTGGAGCTCCACCTCTACCCTGACTCCTCCTGGCTACTTCCTGAAGGTGACCTTTCCACCTTTTTTTTTCCCTGCTTATTTAAATATAAGCTTCAAAATAAGTCTCCTAAACAAAAATTAATAAGTCTTATTAATTAATTTTTGTGTTTCTGAGGCAGCAGTAGCTCTTCTGAGCTGTAGCTACCAGGCAGAGCAGGAGGAGAAGGAGCCCCGCCCCCTCCCTAACTCCGACGAGCGGGACGGAGCGGCGAGACTCCTGACCCACGCTGGGTGGAGGAGCGCAGACCGGAGGTGGGGGGAGCGTCCAGGGAGATGGCGGACACACTAGCCGAGGCCAGGAGTGCTCCAACGCGGCCTGCCACCATAAGGTAGGAGGGAGGGAGGGATAAAAGCCGGGACCCCGACAGGAGATGGGGGAGCCACCGGCAATAATCCTGCAAACGTCGGGAAACAACGCTATAAGGGACTAATAAGTCCCGCACATAAAACAATCGCCATGCTAGAGCAACGGCTCAGCAATCGCACGGCAACAGCTACAAAAAGAGAGGGGTAGGGGAAAATGATCCCCCTGCAAAATAATGCTACCGCTAAGAGAACACAGCAAAAGAGGACAAGGAGTCCTCTGGTCCTACTGTCCACAGGGACAGAGAAAAAAAGCACTGACTCTAGGGCGGGCTACCCTTTATAGGGGGGGGGGGTTTGATTAATTAAGTCAATTATTACTTGCTAGGAGATTTTTGTCCAGCAAAAATTACGCTGTCCTATTTATTCACAGGTGAGAAATCCCCACTTGTGCTGCTGTAGGACATAAGGGAACTACTATAATACTGCTCCTATGTACAAGAACATAACGACTATAATACCGCCCCTATGTACTAGAATATAACTGCTATAATACTGCTCCTATGTACTAGAATATAACTACTATAATACTGCTCCTATGTACAAGAATATAACTACTATAATACTGCTCCTCTGTACAAGAATATAACTTCCTTAATACTGCCCCCTACATACAAGAATATAACTACTATAATACTGCCTCCTATGTACAAGAATATAACTACTATAATACTGCTCCTATGAACTAGAATATAACTACTATAATACTGCCCCTATGTACAAGAACGTAACTACTGTAATACTGCTCCTATGTACAAGAATATTACTACTATAATACTGCTCTATGTACAAGAATATAACTACTATAATACTGCTCCTATGTACAAGAATATAACTACTATAATACTGCTCCTATGTACAAGAATAAAACTACTATAATACTGCTCCTATGTACAAGAATATTACTACTATAATACTGCTCCTATGTACAAGAATATAACTACTATAATACTGCCTCCTATGTACACAGAATATAACTACTATAATACTGCTCTATGTACAAGAATATAACTACTATAATACTGCTCCTATGTACAAGAATATAACTACTATAATACTGCTCCTATGTACAAGAATATAACTACTATAATACTGCCTCCTATGTACAAGAATAAAACTACTATAATACTGCTCCTATGTGCAAGAATATAACTACTATAATACTGCTCTATGTACAAGAATATAACTACTATAATACTGCTCCTATGTACAAGAATATTACTACTATAATACTGCTCTATGTACAAGAATATAACTACTATAATACTGCTCCTATGTACAAGAATATAACTACTATAATACTGCTCCTATGTACAATAACATAACTACTATAATACTGCCTCCTATGTACAAGAATAAAACGGAAGCAGATCTCTGGTTCCCGCAGCCGAAAGTCGATATGGCCATTGCCAAATTATCAAAACGGACTCTAGTCCGTCCGATGACGGCTCTAACTTGCAGGATCCTCTGGACTGCAAGGCTGAATGCACTCTGAGGAGATGCTATACAGCGGCGGCGGCGGCCTCTGCGTCCGTGTCCGTCGCCTCTTCGGAGGTCGCTGAATTTATACGATCACGGATCCTTCGCATTCAGTCTGATCTAGAATCCAGAGTTGCCAGAACCGAGGTCCTGGATCAGTTTAAAACCCTTTTACTAGGGTCGGATTTCCTCTGCGATGCCTCCACGCAGAATGTCTGCGAGCCGTCACCCCTTGTGGCTGCGTCCCTGGGTTGCGGACAATGACTCAAAGTTTAATTTGTGTGGCCTCCCTTACGAGCCTGGTAGGCTCTTCGGCTCTGAGCTTGATAAAATGATGGAGTGCCTGGCGGACAAAAAGGGGAAGCATCTCCCCCAACAGTCCTTTTGGAACCGCTCCCGGGCCAGGAAATCCAGAACATCGGGTCCGTCGAGATCCCAGAAGCGCCAGGATTACTCCAGGCGTGGAAAAGGTCGTGGCCGGGGGAAGGATCGCAAAGTGGATCTTTGACTCTCCCGCTGGTCCCCCCCCTTGTCCTCCCGTTTTGTGCGATGCACTAAATTTAGGTTCTCCTCCGGTCGGAGGTCGTCTTCGGTTTTTTTCTCAAACCTGGGCTCAGGAAATTCCAGACCCGTGGGTTCTCGACATAGTGTCTTCCGGCTACAAAATAGATTTTTTGTATCCCCCACAAGGGAAGTTCGTGTTGACCCATCTCCTGGCTCATCCCAAGCAGAAGATCCTGGAGGTCTCGGTTCTCCAGTACTTACAGAAACAAGCCCTGGAAGAAGTCCCCTCCCACGAGCAGGGACGGGGCGTTTATTCTCCCATTTTTCTAGTCCCATAGCCTTTCGGAGATTGGCGCATGATAATAGATCTGCGCTATCTAAATCGCTTCATAAGGAAAAGGCGTTTTCGTATGGAGACCATTCGCTCCTTAGTCGCTATTTTAAATCCCGGCGACCTTATAGTCACGATAGACTTGAAGGACGCTTATCTCCACGTCCCAATTCATCCAGCGCATCGGAAATTCCTAAGAGTTGCGGTCTCCATACAGGGTGTAATAAAGCACTATCAGTTTGCTGTTCTACCCTTCGGCATCTCCTCCGCACCCCACACTTTTACCAAGGTTGTGGCTCCGGTCGTTGCCAAGCTCAGGCTTCAAGGACTAGAAATCGTACCATACCTAGACGATTGGCTCCTAAAAGCCTCTTCTCTAGATGTTCTTCAGTCCCATCTTCAGCTGGCTCTTCAGACACTCCAGCAGTTAGGCTGGCTAATAAACTGGGAAAAGTCCCAAATCCTGCCTTCCACTACCAGAACCTTTCTAGGCTTCCTGGTCGACTCCCAGAAGATGTCTCGCTCTCTCTCTCCAGAGAGAAAGGACAGGGTCATAAGAGCCGCTCAGTTCCTCATGGCACCTCGCCGTGTGTCCATCAGAACTCTTATGAAGATGTTAGGACACATGTCAGCGTCCGTGGAGGCAGTTCCGTGGGCCCTTTGGCATCTTCGTCCAATTCAGGAGGAAGTGTTGACCGTCTGGAATCGCAACCCCAAGGGGTTAGACAAGACGCGCTCCCTGTCTGCTCAAGTCCGGTCCTCCCTCAAATGGTGGAGAGACCTATCAGATGGGAGGTCCTTGATTCATCTTCATTGGATCACGTTGACCACAGACGCCTCCCTTCTAGGTTGGGGAGCCCATCTGGAAGACAGTCCAGTACAAGGTATCTGGACTCCTCAGGAGAGACTTCTCTCATCCAACATGAGAGAATTGAGAGCAGTGTGTCTAGCGCTCTCTCATTTTGTTCCTCTCATCCGCGGGAAGGCAGTGAGAGTCCGTTCCGACAGTATGACAGTAGTCGCTTACATAAACAGACAGGGAGGCACACGATCTCAACCTCTTCTTCAAGAAGTAGGTCTAATTCTCGCTTGGGCAGAGCACTCTCTATCTCACCTTTCCGCAGTTCACATCAGAGGAGATCTCAATATAGTTGCAGATCGTCTGAGTCGCGGTCTGCCAGTTCCAGGCGAATGGTCCTTGAACAAGGACATCTTCACCCAGATCACTCTCCGTTGGGGCATGCCGAAGATCGACCTGATGGCTACCCGGATGAACACGAAGGTGGACATGTTCTGCTCCCTTTACTTAGAGGACAACCCTGTGGCGATAGACGCTCTGTCCATACATTGGAGGTTCAGGCTGGCTTACATCTTCCCTCCACTTTCCATGATACCACGGGTATTGACGAAAATCAAGCAAGACCAGACCCCGGTCATAGCAATAATACCTTTCTGGCCGAAGAGGTCTTGGTTTACCCAGCTCATGAGCATGAGTCAGGGCAATTATTGGAAGCTTCCCCCAGTGCAGGACCTGCTGTATCAGGACACAGGTCCATGCCTAGGTCTGAGGAGACTCAGTCTGACAGCCTGGAGATTGACAGGACCCTACTAGAAGCTAGTGGGCTCTCTGCGGCGGTCTTGAGAACCATCTCCCACTCCCGGGCGGAGACTGAAACCTAGAATCCTGAGGCCCATCCCAGAGTGGGATCTATCTGTTGTTCTTAAGGGGCTATCCTCTCCCCCCTTTGAACCTTTGGAATCGGTGCACCTTAGGTTCCTATCCCTGAAGGTCACGTTCCTTCTAGCCATAACATCGGCTAAAAGGATTGGAGAGTTACAGGCGCTAGCCGAACCCTATACCCTCTTTCTCCAGGACTGTGTCCTGTTGAGATTTCTACCGTCCTTTACTCCTTAGGTCCCAACGTTTACTAACCGTAACCAGACCATCTACTTGCCGGTACTGTGTCCCGTCCCATCATCTCCTGAAGAAGAAGCTCTTCACTCCCTGGACATTGCCAGATGCCTCAAGATCTATCTGGACAGGACTTCGGACTTCAGAAGAACTGAACACCTATTAATATCTTTTGCAGGACGGAACAAGGGCCTAAAGGCTTCCAAACCATCTTTGAGTAGATGGGTTAAGGAAGCGATCAGCGAAGCTTTTCTCGCTCAGAGGGTATCACCTCCATCCTTTGTTACTGCCCATTCTACAAGGGCAGTATCTACCTCCTTTGCTGAAAGGAGCCTAGTCCCTCTGGATCAAATCTGTGCGGCAGCCTCATGGAGCTCCCATAACACTTTTATTAAACATTGCCGTCTAGACTCTAGACGTTCTGATCGGACTGTGTTCGGGCGTACAGTGTTGTCGGCCGCCCTCCCGTAAAAAAAAAAAAAGGAAATTTTTTCGTTTATTTCTTGAAGGAATTTATCCTTCATACATAAGTGGGCTAGCGTTATATACTTTACCCTCCCAGAATTTGTTGGGCTACTCGCTAAGTCCCCACTTGTGCTGCTGTAGGACGTAAGGGAAGCGTCAATTTTGACGTAAATTTGTTTTCCCTTAATCCTATCAGCAGCACACAAATTTCCCCCCCTTTTTTTATGTTGTTATATTTTCTTGTTATAAAGCACTGACTCTAGGGCGGGCTGCCCTTTATAGGGGGGGTTTTGATTAATTAAGTCAATTATTACTTGCTAGGAGATCCTTCCCGGGTGCCTGCTCTCAGGGGGGTGCCATCAATACAAATGTAAGTGTTTATTGCTGGAGCGCTGGGAGCTGCAGTCCTGTCACTGCGCTCAGCTCCCCGCGCTCCTCCCCTCCTGCAGGCCTGCAGCGCTCTTAATGGTGAAGCAGGAAGACTTCTCCCCGCTCCACCATTCAGCCTGCAGGCACAGATCGCGCTGACGGCAGGTGTGGGTTGAGCCTGCAGAACGGGAATCTGCATAAGCTACGCCCATACAGTGCTGCAGAGCAATCTGTGCCTGCAGGGAAGAGAGGACTGTGAGCTTCAGGAACGGGACAAGGTGAGTAGGTACTGTGTTTTTTTTGTTTTGTTTTTTAACACAGAGCGGACACAATGGGCATTTCTACTCTGGAGGGGGCACAATGGGCATTGCTAATGTGAAGGGGGCACGGTGGCCACTTCTACTCTGGAGGGGGCACAATGGGCATTTCTTCTCTGGAGACGGCACATGGGGTATTGCTAATGTGAATGGGGCACAATGGGCATTTCTACTATGGAAGGGGCACAGTGGGCATTTCTACTCTGGAGGGGGCACATAGGGCATTGCTAATGTGAAGGGGGCACAATGGGCATTGCTAATGTGAAGGGGGCACAATGGGCATTGCTAATGTGAAGGGGGCACAATGGGCATTTCTTCTCTGGAGGGGGCACAATGGGCATTGCTAATTTGAAGGGGGCACAATGGGCATTTCTACTATGGAGGGGGCACAATGGGCATTTTTACTCTGGGAGGAGGGAGCACAGAGGGCATTGCTAATGTGAAGGGGACACAATGGGCATTTCTACTATGGAGGGGGCACAGTGCACACAGGGCATTACTACTGTGAGCTTCAGGAACGGGACAAGGTGAGTAGGTACTGTGTTTTTTTTGTTTTGTTTTTTAACACAGAGGGGACACAATGGTCATTGCTAATGGGAAGGGGGCACAATGGGCATTTCTACTCTGGAGGGGGCACAATGGGCATTGCTAATGTGAAGGGGGCACAATGGCCACTTCTACTCTGGAGGGGGCACAATGGGCATTTCTTCTCTGGAGGGGGCACATGGGGTATTGCTAATGTGAATGGGGCACAATGGGCATTTCTACTATGGAGGGGGCACAATGGGCATTTCTACTCTGTAGGGGGCACAGAGGGCATTGCTAATGTGAAGGGGGCACAATGGGAATTGCTAATGTGAAGGGGGCACAATGGGCATTTGTAATCTGGAGGGGGCACAATGGGCATTGCTAATGTGAAGAGGGCACAATGGGCATTTCTACTCTAGAGGGGGCACAATGGGCATTTCTTCTCTGGAGGGGGCACAATGGGCATTTCTACTATGGAGGGGGCACAATGGGCATTTTTACTCTGGGGGGGCACAGAGGGCATTGCTAATGTGAAGGGGACACAATGGGCATTTCTACTATGGAGGGGGCACAGCGCACACAGGGCATTACTACTCTGAAGGGGGCACAGAGGGCATTATTACTGTGAAGGGGGCACATTGGGCATTACTAACACAGTGGGCATTACTACTATTATGGGGCACAATGGGTATTTCTACTATGGGGGGAACACAGAGGGCATTATTACTGTGAAGGGGGCACAATGGGCATTATTACTATTAAGGGGGCACAATGGGCATTACTGGGAAGGGGGACAATGGGTATTACTACTATTAAGGGGCATTATTACTGTAAAGGAGGCACAATGGGGATTATTACTGTGAGGGGGGCAAAGAAAGGGCATTAATACTGTGAAAGGGGCACAGATAAGGCATTACTACTGTGAAAGGGGCACAGAGAGGGCATAACTACTGTTAGAGGGGCACAATGAGGGCATACCTACTACGAAGGGGGCACAATGAAGTGTTAAGTACGTTAAGGGTGCACAATGTGGGCATAACGACTGTTAAGGGGCACACATCTGTACAAAATACTGTGAAGGTTGTACAATGAGGGCAATACTACTGTGAGGGGGTATGATTTTTTTAAAGTATGGGGGGGCGGTGTCAGAGAAAGGACCCACCCCGGGTGCCAAACAAGCTAGGCACACCCAGGGGTGTATCTTGGTTTTGTGCTGCCCTAGGCGAGACTAAACTCGGGCACCCCCCTAATATAAATTTGACCCACCCCTTCCTGTCAAGACCAAACCCCTTCCTCTGTAAACCCCACCCTTCCTCTTTAGGCTCCACCCTTTCCTGTTAGAGCTTCACATCTTCCTTTCTGTATTTAAAAGTGAATAATGAAGGCCAATATTTTGTGCTTTCTGTGCCAAATGTTGCATCTATTATTTAAAGAGAATCTTTAGATATAATAATATAAAGCGTAAATTCAACCACTTTACAAAGATCAGTCATCCATGATCCACAGATCCCCCTCCCATAACAGTGCCATCCACAGATCCCTCTCTCCATAACAGTGCCATCCACAGATCCCTCTCTCCATAACGGTGCCATCCACAGATCCCCCCTAAACAGTGCCATCCACAGATCCCCCTCCCCATGACAGTGTCATCCACAGACCCCCCCATAACAGTGCCATCCACAGATCCCCCTCCCCATAACAGTGCCATCCACAGATCCCCCCTAAACAGTGCCATCCACAGATCCCCCTCCCCATGACAGTGTCATCCACAGATCCCCCCCATAACAGTGCCATCCACAGATCCCCCCCCATAACATTGCCATCCACAGATCCCCCACCCATGAAAGTGCCATCCACAGATCCCCCTCCCCGCCGCTCACAGGATTATACATTTATTAACTGTAATCTGTAACTTTACATGAGCGCTTAAATCTTTAGTAGGGTATCATACTCTCAGCTCCGGTAACAGGTAGCAGTGCGGGCGGCACTCACTCACTGACATCACGCTCCTGCGCTGCCTAGTGGGAGGAGCAGGCACGTGACATCAGTAAGTGAGCGCTGCCCACACTGCCTGTTTCCGGAGCTGAGACAGTAAGATACCCTAGTAAAGAGATAAGCGCTCATTTAAAGTTACAGATTACAGTTAATAAATGTATAATCCTGTAAGCGGCGGGGCCCTGTATGTCACCATGGGCACGCCTGGGGGTTAGAATATCCCATTGGACTTGAGTTTTCACAATCTCACTGAGATCGTGAAAACTGAGATCCGATGGTATATTCTAACCCCCAGCCAAGCGTCCCCGTCACTATGGGAACGCCTGGCAGGGGGTTATAATATACCATCGGATCTGAGCATACCAGCATTTTGCCGCCCCATTGGCAAGTGCCGCCGTAGGCAAATGCCTTGTTTGCCTTGTGATAGATACAGCCCTGGGCACACCACTGCCGCTGATCAGCTGATAAACAAGCGATCACTCGTTTGTCGGCTGATTTGCATGTTTTACAGTTATTGTCAGCATATCTCACCGTGTAATCAGTGTGCCGCCAATAATCAACAGAACTGAATGAGGGAACAGTGACTGTGGTAGCGATCATTTCTCCCCATTCATTTTTCATCAGCCTGTGTAATAGGCTGATGCAAACAAGTGCTGATTAACTTTTTTTTTTGCGGCCCCTTGAAATAGAGCAATGTGACAATGTGGCCCCGATACCAAAAAAGGTTGTGCACCCCTGATCTAAACCGATGACAACAAAAGTCAGTACACCGCTAAGTGAATCATTTGGGTACGAATACAGATTTTTCCTTAAAGGGGTATTCCAATCTTAATGATCACTGTTAAATCTGTTAATGATTTAACAGTGATAATTTTTTAAAAATATATTTAATAACTAATTCCCACCCTTTTGAAGAAAATGAAGATATACTTACCTGACTGTTGTCTTCCGTCTTCCCTGGTTACGGCCTCGCTCTTCTCCGGAATCGCGGTGGCCGCTCTTGTGCAGACGACTTGTACTTTCCCGGCCGGGAGGGCGTTCAGTTCCAAAAGCACACGCCGACACCGCGCATGCGCTATGGTGACTTCTTCCTGGCCAGTATAGTATACTTGCCAGGAAGAAGTCACCAGGGCGCATGCCGAAACCAGGAAGTGGACGGCGCACCCTTTCCAGGTAAGTATGAAAGAGAGTGATGGGAATACCCCTTTAACTCTACCCACAAATGTTGGATTGGGTTGAGGTCTGGGGACTGTGGGGGCTAACGCAGCACCTCTACTTCATTCTCACTGAACCATTTTTTCGCCAATCTCGATGTATGCTTCGGGTCGTTGTCCTGCTAGAACACTATGTCATCCTTTTTATACCCATAGTACTTGAGTGTATGAAGTAACTCGTCTTGAAGGATACTCACATAGAGCTCAGCAGTGAGACCACCATGGATCCTGGTCAAGTATCCAACACCCTTGGCTGTGAAACAATCCAATTTCATCAGGTTTCCTCCACTGAACTTGACAGTTCCTTCAATTTCTCAATCCATTAGCCCCTTTACCCATGTTTCTTCCAGACCCATTTGCCCCATCAGAGCCCAGTCTATTGACTTTCGTCTCATCGCTTCAAATCACCCGTTTCCGATCTTCTACTGTCCATACTTGTTTGCAAACTCGAGCAGAACCTTCTTATGGCAATAATGAATTTGAGGCTTCTTCACTTCTTTTCAGGCCACCATTCCAGACTTGTGTAATGTGCATTGCGCAGTGCTTGTATGGACATCTGTGATCTCACTATTACGAAGCATACGAGCCTCCTCCACTGCCGGGTTTGTCGCGACAGAACTGATGGACCTTGTGATGAGACGACTTGATATTTTTCCTGGACGTCCACCTCTTGGCTTTGGAATGGATGGACAGACTTCATTTTGTATTCTTCCGACTCTCATGGCCTCACATGATGCAGTTTGGCAATTTTCTTGGCCAAGATACCGTTATCGATGAGCTGGATGATGCTGTTTCTCTTTTCTTGGGAAATCTTCATGGCTGCTCCTGGATTGGGACCAGTGACCTTTCCTTTTAGAATCATCCTAATAACACACTGAGCTATTAGGGACTGTGAGGACAGGTTGTAATTCGTAGTATAGAAGAAGAAAAAGATTGTTCCCCCACCAGGAGCAAAACAGTCACAATGCAGTTACATGAGAAGAATCTGCGGAACTAATCATATGCTAAATAGCTGCAAGTCCAATGTATGTATGAGATAGCCAAGATGATTGTCTATAAAATGATGGGAGTCTCACATTCCAAGCAGTAGTAGATGGTGAGATATGGAGCCTGGAAGGCAAAAGGTCAAAACATTGTTACGCTTTTGCTTGTCGGTGTACATAGGAGGCAGAATCATAGTGTTTATATTGTTGTACCTACTTTTATAGTTGTTCTATTATTTTACATCCCCAGGGTTCTTTTCCTCTAATATTATTTACTGCCTTCATGTGATATTTGAGTGTATTTTGGTAGATATAGCCAGAGAGGATATTTTTAGACATTCCTAGCTGTGCGTCAGGTCTATGTCATCCTCATCCTTTTTCTGTACATCTTCCCGTAAATCTGACGTGTTGCTCCGGCTAGCTCTGATTCAACGCTCTCTCGGAATGAATCAGATCTGTTATAGCTTTCTCAATCCTTTGAAGAATACATTGTGCTCTCGATAGATTCCCAGACTGCAAAGTCATCACCGTCGACCGAGCTGCTTGTGACGCAGGGCGAGATTGATGGACGTATCAGAGTGGAGGTGCCATAAGCTTTCACTGATAACAAGAATCCATTTGAAACGCGAGAGCAAAACATTTCTTGAAATATTTACATCTAGGACCCTTGAATCGCTCCAAATATTCTTGATAAACAACCAAGGATTAGTTGAATCCATCTGAATTTGTATGTCTCGCTGTTCACTGGGATTAGAACATCTCAGATTTTCTTGCTTTTTGGCTCTGGATTGATGTCTGCATTACAACCGATTGTCTGGACCAGGATGACCTCGAAAGGGGACAAGATGTTAAGGTTCTACCTTCAGTGGTCAAAGCATTAAGACATCTCTTGTTATTATTGGGTAACTGGTCAACGAGAGGAAGACGTGGGTGTTTATTAAACTGCCATGTATTAAATCATCAACTCCCAGGAATAAGAAGCATGAAACACGTTTGCTCTATTTTTCATGGCTTCATTTTTCAAAAGTTATAACTTTTTACTGTCTCCATCGACATACGGTACCGTATCTGTATAAGGGCTTGTACTTGTGGGCTACCTGTACTATATTGTATACTGGTATTAAAGACACGTTATCTTTCTTCTAAGGGTCATTTGGGTTATGGAGATTCCACATTTTTATGTTTTTTGTTATGTTTTTCTACATTTAAAAAACATTAAAAAACAAACAAAAAAAGACTACCTTGTGACGCAGTTTTTTTTATTCATCTTCCAATGGAGCTATGTGAGGGCTCAAAATAAAAAAAACGGCGTCCTGGAGCAGGGGTGGCCCTGCTGCCCAAGAGACTCCCATTTCTTTTCAGGGCTGGACATCTCGCCTGCCTCTGTTAATCTGGTGCCTGAGCCTTTGGTTCGAGTAGTGCAAGTGCAGAGGCGATGCTGCTGCTAACTGAGCAGTAGTGAGGAGCGGGAGGTGCCATATTCGATTTCGCGATATTTCGCCAATATTCGATTGAATATTCGTCATATATTCGTCGAAATCGAATATTCGTCAATGTTCTATATATTGCAAATGTTACGCGAATTTATATTCGCATCGCGAATTAAACTTAGAGATGAGTTCCTAATGGTTGTAACTTGTATTGCTAGAATTGACGAAGATAACGAATATCACGAATATAGCGCTATATTCTCAATCTTCGTTATATTCTAGCAATACAACCAATGGGAACTCAGATCCAAGTTGTAATTGCAATGCGATTAATACAGGTTAAATTATTTGCATTGCGATTACAACTTAGATCTGAGTTCCTAATGGTTGTATTGCTAGAATATAACGAAGATGACGAATATCCCGAATTCACGAATATAGCGCTATATTCTCAATCTTCGTTATATTCTAGCAACAACCATTAGCAACTCAGCTCTAAGTTTCATTCGCGAAGCGAACATATAATCGCATTGCGAATTGAGCTTAGAGTCAATTCCTAATCGTTGTATTGCTACAATATAACGAAGATGACGAATATCACGAATGCGCTATATTCTCAATCTTCGTTATATTCTAGCAATACAGCCATTAGGAACTCAGCTCTAAGTTGATTTCGCAATGCGAGTATATGTTCGCATTGCAAATTCAACTTAAAGCTGGGTTCCTAATGGTTGTATTGCTAGAATATAACGAATATCGCAATGCGAATAATTCAGGTTATATTATTCGCATTGCGATTACAACGTAGTCAAATTTGTGATAACGTGATTCTCACATCCGACAGTACATTTTAGCATGGAGGCGTTCCCATGCACACAGGAAGTCGGCAGAAGCGGCAACGGGCATTAACTGGAGCGGGCAGGGAGCCAGGAATCCTCCGGACAGGTAAGAACAGCTTTTGGGAAGTGGGAAGACAACCACAGAGCAACAAGGATTAACAACTAAAAAAAAAACTAATATTCGAAATTGCGACTATGTAGCGCTATATTCGCAATATTCGCAAATTATCGAAGTAGCGATATTCGCAATAAAAATTCGCTATTCGAAGTTTTGTTGTCCACTGTCAGGATGTAGTGCACGCATTATTACTTAACACTGTACGCAGTCAGGTCACAATGCAGCATGGACTTGAAGACGACCAGGGAGCGATAAGTGCAGAAAGAGCAGCTGGATGTGCAGAGTGGCAGCGCCGTCCAGAGTATTAAGTAAGTACATTTATTTATTTTTTGGTCTGATCTCAGGTGTGATATGGGGGTCTGATCTCAGGTCTGATATGGGGGTCTGATCTGTTGTCTGACATAGGGGGTCTGATCTGAGGTTTGCTATGGGGATGTGATCTGAGGTCTGATATGGGGGTCTGATCTGAGCTGTGCTATAGGGATCTAAGGTCTGATATGGGAGTCTGATCTGAGGACTGATATGGGTTTCTGATCTGAGGTCTGATATGGAGGTCTGATCTTAGATCTGAAGGGGTCTGATCTGAGGGAGGTCTGATATGGGGATCTGATCTGAGGTCTGATATATGAAAAAAACGGAGAAAGAGAAATAGGTAGAATCGCACATCCACAAGCTCAGCTTCTGATTTGTAACCGCTTTTCAGCAAAATTAATATCGCCACTCGGTGCAATATTTACTGTACTGCCCCCTATACTATGAAAAAGGCATTAGTGTACATTTTGATCAAAAGGCATAAGCCCACTCACCGCGCCAAGGTTGCCTCTCAGAGTGGGTCCTACTCTAAATTTGGCGCAGCACCGCCTGACGACCGCCGCCGCCGCAGCACCGCACCAGCGGGCGGCGGGTTTCAGCCGCCAAATAGCACCCCTGCTGTCCGGCAATGCCACCATGGCACCGGGTTCCGCCAACTCCCCAGCACCGCGCCGCAGCAAAAAATGGCCACCACGCAGTACTGCACCATGTGAACAGTTGGCAAAGCTCACCTATCACATGCTCTCAGGAGCAAAGTCTGAGAGCTGGTAGAACCCTTTCACTCATATATACTTGCTCAGGCTAATTAAAGGTCTGAGGTCTGATATATGTAGCCTGATCTGAGGTTTGCTATGGGGATGTGATCTGAGGTCTGATATGGAGGTCTGATCTGAGGTGTGCTATAGGGATCTAAGGTCTGATATGGGGGTCTGATCTGAGCTCTGATATGGGAGTCTGATCTGAGGTCTGATATGGGGGTCTGATCTGAGGACTGAAATGGGTTTCTGATCTGAGGTCTGATATGGAGGTCAGATCTTAGATCTGAAGGGGTCTGATCTGAGGGAGGTCTGATATGGGGATCTGATCTGAGGTCTTATATATGTAGCCTGATCTGAGGTTTGCTATGGGAATCTGAGGTCTCATATGGGGGTCTGATCTGAGGTGTGCTATGGGGATCTAAGGTCTGATATGAGGGTTTGATCTGAGGTCTGATATGGGAGTCTGATCTGAGGTCTGATATGGGGGTCTGATCTGAGGACTGATATGGGTTTCTGATCTGAAGTCTGATATGGAGGTCTGATCTGAGATCTGAAGGGGTCTGATCTGAGGGAGGTCTGATATAAGGGTCTGAGCTGAGGTCTGATATGGGAGTCTGATATGGGGATCTGATCTGAGGTCTGATATATGGGCCTGATCTGAGGTTTGCTATGGGAATCTGAGGTCTGATATGAAGGTCAGATCTGTGGGTTGCTATGGGGATCTGATCAGAGGTCTGATATGTGGGCCTGATGTTGGGATTGGGGTCTGATATGGGGGTCTGATCTGAGATCTGATGAAGATAGGGGGCCAAATGAAATTTAGTAGTCTGATGATGATTGGAGGCCTGATCTGAGGTCTGATGAAAAATATAGTTTTTCAGATTTTTCTCCTCTAAAACCTGTGTGTCCTATAATCTGGTGCATCTTATAAAGTGAAAATACGGTATTTTGTACAGTGTAGTGTACAAAAGATCATAGGTTGAAGTCCCTTAACCCCTTCCTGACACCTGCATGTACGGTGGATGTCAGGTCTTTAAAGATGGCTCCTGCTCCATAGCCGTCGGGTACCTGCAGACATCAGTATGCGTCCATGGGGGGGGGGGGGGGGGGTAGAGAAATAATGTGACGCAAAGGGGGATGTAAAAAGGGGGGTTGGGGGGGGGGGGTTGGCCCTTATTTTTTTTTCACCCCAGGGCCCCATTTCACCTAGACCCGGCCCTGACTGAACTGTGATATAGTGATTTCGGTATGGAATAATGGAGCAAATTCCATTATTCTATACAAGTTGCAATCTAATAATTGCAAGTTGTGGTCTACTTAGGGACCTAGAAAAAAGTAAAAAAAAAACTGTTTTGAAAAATATGACAAAATATGAGAATTCAAATCACCCCCCTTTCCCCAAAAATCAAAATGAAAAAAAATGAACAATTAAAAACATAAAATCATGGGCATCACTGTGCAAAAATGCCCATACTATTAAAATATATAACTTGTGGTGAATGGCGGAACAGAAAAAAAAATGTCCCATTCACCCTTTTTTCATTACTTTACTAAACCCAAAAAAATGAATAAAAAGGGATCAAAAAGCCATGCACACTGCATCTCCTCAGAAATAACTATAATAAATACAGCAGGCACAGCTCCTGCTCTCGCACCATCATCATGGCGTACTATTATGGCACTGAGCGGGAAGGGGTTAAATTTCATTGCCTTTTCTGCTACTGTAAGGCCCCTTTCACACGGGCGAGTTTTCCGCGCGGGTGCAATGCGTGAGGAGGACGCATTGCACCCGCACTGAATCCGGACCCATTCATTTCTATGGGGCTGTGCACATGAGCGGTGATTTTCACGCATGACTTCTGCGTTGCGTGAAAATCGCAGCATGTTCTATATTGTGCGTTTTTCACGCAACGCAGGCCCCATAGAAGTGAATGGGGCTGCGGGAAAATCGCAAGCATCCGCAAGCAAGTGCGGATGCGTTGCAATTTTCCCGCATGGTTGCTTAGCAACAGGACCCGATCTTTATTATTTTGTTATAAGGGGAAATAATAGCAATTCTTAATAAAGAATGCATAGTAAAATGAAGAGGAAGGGGTTAAAAATAATAAAAGTTAACTTACCTTAGCCACTTGATCGCGTAGTTGCGATCTGTCTTCTTCTTTCCCAGCATCAGCTAAGAACTAAAGGACCTGTGATGACGTCACATCACATGGTCCAATCACATGGTCCTTCTTACCATGGTGATGGACCATGTGATTGGACCATGTGATGTGACGTCATCACAGGTCCTGTAGTTCTTAGCTGATGCAGGGAAAGAGAGGAGAGATCGCGACTACGCGATCAAGTGGCTAAGGTAAAATAACTTTTATTATTTTTAACCCCTTCCTCTTCATTTAACAATGCATTCTTTATTAAGAATGCTATTATTTCCCCTTATAGCCATGTTATAAGGGAAAATAATAAATTCTCCAGAAGACCCGAAACCGGACTTCAGTAATGAAGTCCAGCTTCGGGTTTGGGTACCAAACATGGCGATTTTTCTCACGCACGTGCAAAACGCATTACAAACGTTTGCACCCACGCGGGAAAATCCCGCATATTCCCGCAACGCGCCCGCCTCTTATCCTGATGTTTGACGCCCGTGTAAAAGAGGCCTAAGGCCTCTTTCACATGAGCGTGTCCGGATTAGGTCCGGATGCGTTGCGGATGCGTTCAGTGAAAACTGTGCGATTTCACAGGCAAAGACATTCAGTTTTGCCTGCGATTGCGTTCAGTTTTTTTCCGCGCGGGTGCAATGCGTTTTTATCCGTTTTTCACGCGCGTGATAAAAAACTGAAGGTTTACAAACAACATCTCCTAGCAACCATCAGTGAAAAACGCAACGCACCCGCACTTGCTTGCGGATGCAATGCGTTTTTAACGCAGCCCCATTCACTTCTATGGGGCCAGAGCTGCATGAAAAACGCAGAATATAGAACATGCTGCGATTTTCACGCAACGCACAAGTGATGCAGGAAAATCACCGCTCATGTACACAAACCCATTGAAATGAATGGGTCAGGATTTAGTGCAGGTGCAATGCGCGGAAAACTCGCCCGTGTGAATGCAGCCTAATACGCTGTGGATTTCTCCCTGTGTTTTCACCTCCCTTAATACATTCAGACCCAAGAGCCGACCTCCCCACCCAGAACCATCTAAATACAGACATCCAAACCAGACCCTCTAAGAACAGACCCAGGGCAGACTCCCTAAATAAAGTCAGACCCTGGAACCCCCAAAAACACACCAGACCAGGGCTCCAGACTAAAAAAATCACCTAGGAGCCAATCCTAAACTGAAAAATTTAGGAGCCAAATAAAATTTTCAGTCGCCAAATTTAAATAGATATATAATCATGATAGAAAAAATTGCCTCATTCACACGTCAGTGTTTGGTCAGTGATTTCCATCAGTGATTGTGAGCCAAAACCAGGATTGGAGCCTCCACAGACATACGGTATAAGGGCCCTTTCACACCTGCGTTCTTCTTTTCCGGCATAGAGTTCCGTCGTCGGGTCTCTATGCCGGAAAAATCCTGATCAGTTTTATCCCCATGCAATCTGAATGGAGAGAAATCCGTTCAGGATGCATCAGGATGACTTCAGTTCAGGACCGGAACGTTTTTTGGACGCAGCAAATACCGCAGCATGCTGCGCTTTTTGTTCCGTCCAAAAATCCGGAACACTTGCCGCAAGGCCGGATCCGGAATTAATGCCCATTGAAAGGCATTAATCCGGATCCGACCTTAAGCTAAACGTCGTTTCGGCGCATTGCCGGATCCGACATTTAGCTTTTTCTGACTGGTTACCATGGCAGCCAGGACGCTAAAGTCCTGGTTACCATGGTAAAATGTAGCAGGGAGCGGGGAGCGGCATACTTACATTCCGTGCGGCTCCCGGGACGCTCCAGGATGACGTCAGGGCGCCCCAGTGCAAGGATCACGTGATCGCATGGATCACGTGATCCATGCGCATGGGGCGCTCTGACGTCATTCAGAGCGCCCGGGAGCCGCACGGAATGTAAGTATGCCGCTCCCCCGCTCCCCGCTCCTACTATGGCAACCAGGACGCTAGTAGCGTCCTGGCTGCCATAGTAACCTGAAAGCAATTCGAAGACTGATCAGGATCCTGATCAGTCTTCTAATGCTTCAGGTGACTTGCGTTCTGACGGATCCGGCGGGACGGAAGTGCCTGCCGGATCCTCAGAACGCAAGTGTGAAAGGACCCTTAGGGAAAGATCTGCACCAGTTCTGTGTTTACAGCCGCAACTGGTTTTGGCTCAAAAATCACTGATGGAAATCACTGACCGATCACTGATGCCACAGTCACACACGGGTGTATTATGTATGTAGTGCAGTGTGTGATGTATACATGTGTATGATGTATGTAGTGCAGCGTGTGATGTATACATGTGTATGATGTATGTAGTGCAGTGTGTGATGTATGTAGTGCAGTGTGTGATGTATGTAGTGCAGTGTGTGATGTATATATGTGTATGATGTGTGTAGTGCAGTGTGTGATGTATGTAGTGCAGTGTGTGATGTATACATGTGTATGATGTATGTAGTGCAGTGTGTGATGTATACATGTGTATGATGTATGTAGTGCAGTGTGTGATGTATACATGTGTATGATGTATGTAGTGCAGTGTATGATGTATGTAGTGCAGTGTGTGATGTATGTAGTGCAGTGTGTGATGTATATATGTGTATGATGTGTGTAGTGCAGTGTGTGATGTATGTAGTGCAGTGTGTGATGTATACATGTGTATGATGTATGTAGTGCAGTGTGTGATGTATACATATGTATGATGTATGTAGTGCAGTGTGTGATGTATACATATGTATGATGTATGTAGTGCAGTGTGTGATGTATACATGTGTATGATGTATGTAGTGCAGTGTGTGATGTATACATGTGTATGATGTATGTAGTGCAGTGTGTGATGTATACATATGTATGATGTATGTAGTGCAGTGTGTGATGTATACATGTGTATGATGTATGTAGTGCAGTGTGTGATGCATACATGTGTATGATGTATGTAGTGCAGTGTATGATGTATGTAGTGCAGTGTGTGATGTATGTAGTGCAGTGTGTGATGTATACATGTGTATGATGTATGTAGTGCAGTATGTGATGATCACCTTGCGCTGTCTCCTTCTTCTGCGGCCCCATCTTGATGCTTCAGCTCCTCCGCGCTCGGCACTCCGTGCTTCAGCCACCCCCAGAGCCGGCCCCTCCTCCTTTCATCTCCCGCCGGCTTTCTCTGGTGCAGGGCGCTGTATGGCTCCGGCGCCCGCCCAAACTAACCAATAGCAAAGCTCCTTACTGTATGGAGCTTTGCTATTGGTTATTTCAGGCTGCGCTGCCTGTGCTGTGCCGCTCGCTGCGTCTGCTGAAGAAGTTTATTTTTTTTTCTTAAAGCTGCAGCGCGGCGGTGGGACAAGTTGTAAATGGCGATAAGACTTGAATTTCTTATCGCCATTTGCAAATTCCTAGTCGCATTGGCGACAATTTTGGTCGCCATCTGGAGCCCTGCAGACCCCTGCTCATTGCTGCACTTGTCTTTAGCTTGAGGACCTTCAGAGGTCTTGTGACGATTAGTGTTAATCAAGCACCGAACACTTTGCGATGCTCGACCGAGCACCCGAGCATCGATGGAAGTCAATGGGAGAACCCGAGCATTAAACCAGGCACCCTGTGCTCTGAAGAGGGGAGGGTGTCGGGACTCTAGTTCGGCTTAGGAGTCCCTGCTCTGACTCCATATATAGCTATGTCCATATATGGAGTCAGTGCTTGGGGACACCCCAGTGTATTTAAATCTAACTTAGCCTGTATTTCAGAAAAGTTTCTGCTGGGATTCGAACTCATGACCTTCTGCATTAAAAGCAAGACCCTTAACCACTCAGTTATAATAGCTGCCTAGGCAGTTACCTTAAATAATAACAAATGTAAAAACAAAAATGCAATGGCACTCTGCAACTAGCACTCTGCCACTAGCACTCTGCCCTGCCTCCATGCTGGATGTTGAATGAAGCATTAGTGTATATTTTGGCCAAATGTCGTAGTTTTATTCTGGCCGCCTCTTGGCATGTTTGGCCAAAATGTACACTAATGCCTCATTCAACATCCAGCATAGAGGCGGGGCAGAGTGCTGGTTGCAGAGTGCCATTGCACCTTTCTTTTTACGTTTGTATGTGTATTTCACCATAGCAATGTGCACCTGCATATAGGGTTGTGCTGACTGAACCCCCCACCTTACTTTAAATAATAAAAAAATAATAATTTGACTTCTACTGTAGAGGAATACCTACTATACAGTAGAAGTCTCATTTTTTTTTTTTTTTTTTAAGGGTCTGGCTATGCAGCTATATAGTGTAGTGGTTAAAGTTCTGGGCTGTGATGCAGAAGCTGTGAGTTCAAATCCAGTTGCAAACTTTTTCAGAAATAGAGGCTAAACTTAATTTAAACATATATATATATATATAAATAAGTTTTAGCCAACACTAGTGACCATCTGTAGTTCCTTCAGAAGGTCCTTCAAAAAGTTGCAATCTGCTTTAAGGCTAGTTTCACACTAGCGGCAGCCTACATGTCGTAGTTTTATTCCGGCCGCCTCTTGGCATGTTTGCCGTGCTGCGGCCGGACCTCCGACCCAGCCGCATTATAGTGAATGGGGCCGGAGCGGACTTCCGGCGCCACGGTGCACTAGCGGTTGCACGAATCCAGCAGGCTGTTCCCCCGCTGGAACAGTCTGCCGGTGAAGGCTGCCGGTAGTGTGAAAATAGCCTTAGTCTTGTGACCAAAGCAATTCTGTTTCATTTTTGGACGTAATTTGTCGGCAAAACTTGTTCTAAAACTGCACAGGCCCCGGGCAACCGTCCAAACCCCCGATATTAAAATCCGCCATTGGCCCATCTTTCATTGAATTCTGCTCTGGATCCTGGAGGGAGGATAGTCCTTAGTCTGGATCCTGAGTGAGGGATTGTGGGTTAGAGCATGGTATTCCTGAGGTCTCTGGGGGGACATCTTGTATGACCGCACCTGGACAAACTCGGTGAGATGTTTGGTCAGTGCTTCATAACATCTAAACTTCAAATTTTTCATTTACCTCAGTTCTTCAATATTTTCAAGAAATCAGCTTGCTCTCAGGAAATGGAAACATTCTTGTTCACACCCATACAGATCTAATACTTCTCGTGGCTGAGGTTTTGTTACAGTTGTACCCAGTCTGGACAATTGATCCATGATCAATTCAATCAATGATCCAGACTACAGACAGAAACACTGTAACAAACTATCAGTACAGGGGAGAGACTGGTGCTGCTGATGGGTTCGGCTCGCAGAGGATTGTCAAGACTGGATACAATTGTATCAAAAACACGAATGCATAAAACTGAGATTAGAACTTTTTATTGTTATGAATTTTGCCTGGACCTTTTCCACCCACGTCCCCCCAGGTCAGGTTTTTCTAGGTTCTCCGAACCACTAGAACGATGCCGGAATAATAGAATTTTTCTATATGCATTGTACGTATTGTTCTCTTTCGACTGGTCCATTACCTGGACTGTAGGGTTAGGGCCTTGCTGGACGCAACCGCGTCTTCCTGCCTCTCCGAAATATTTACTATTTCTAAACTGCGGTGGTTTTAATGCCACAACGAGATCTCGCAATGCAGGGCGGCTGCCAGAGCTGAAATGATGCCCTAAAAGTAATCCCTAGCCGAGGCGTGCGGCACAATCGGCCTCATTGTGTCCTCAGACCCTGAGGTTTCCATCTGATGCTGGCTTCCTGCGCTCGCACATGTTCTTCTCTTCCCTGGAATTAGGAGAGCTCTTCCTAATTGATAACACGACTCCTACTGCTTGGATCGGCCTGAAGGTTGATGTTAGTACATGTACGCCTGGGGCAGGGCCAGGGACAAAAAATTTAAAGGGACATTGTGCACGTTACTTGAGACTGACAATTAAGTCTTAAAGGGACGCTATATTTAGTGAACCGTTTTTTCATATTGAGGGGAAGGAATTTTGGGGGGATCTGCTCTGGTGTCTGTTTAGAGTGTGGTCTGCTCTGGGGTCTGTATACAGTGAGTTCTGGTCTGGAGTCTGTTTACAGGGGTGCTCTGTTCTGAGGTCTTTATACAGAGGGGTCTCCTCAGGGGTCTGTATACAGTGGGGTCTGGTGTCTGTAACAGTGGGGTCTGGTCTGGGGTCTGTATACAGTGGGGTCTGTATATAGTGGGGTGAGGTCTGGGGTCTGCATGCAGTGGGGTCTGGTCTGGAGTCTGTGTACAGTGGGGTCTGTATATAGTGAGGTGAGTTCTGGGGTCTTCTACAGTGGAGTCTGGTCTGGGGTCTGTTTACAGGAGTGGTCTGGTCTGAGGTCTTTATTCAGTGGGGTCTGTATACAGTGGAGTCTGGTCTGGGGACTTTTTACAGTGGTGGTCTGGTCTAGAGTACGTGTAAAGGCAGGTCTAGTTTGGGGTCTGTATCTGTAGTGGGTGTGGTCTTTGGTCTGTATACCTGCAGGGTCTGGTCTGGAGTCTGTATACAAGCAGGGTCTGGTTTGGGGCTGTATACAGGGGTGTTCTGGTCTGGGGTCTGTTTATAAGGGTTTTCTGGTTTGGGGTCTGTTTATAAAAGATTCTGGTGTATGTGTAAAGGTGGGTCTAGTTTAGGGTCTATATCTTTAGTGGGTCTGGTCTAGGGTCTGTATGCAAGCAGAGTCTGGTTTGGGGTCCGTATACAGGGTTCTTCTGGTCTGGGGTCTGTGTAAGGGGTGGTGGCTTCTAGTTTGGGGTCTATATCTTGATTTTAGGGGCTTTGGCATGTGGTTTGTATAGAGAAAGGTCTGATCTGGGGTTTGTACACAAGCAGGGTCTGGTTTGTGTACAGTGGGGTCTGATCTGGGGTCTGTATACAAGCAGCGTCTGTTGTGGGGTCTGTATAGAGAAGGGTCTGTTGTGGGGTCTGTATAGAGAAGGGTCTGATTAAGGCTGGGAACACACCTAGGCGTTTCTGAATCGCGCGTATGACGCGCGTTTTATGCGCGTTTTTGGATGTGCGTTTTTGTAACTAAGAAACGCTCGTCATATGCGCGATTCAGTGATTCTCCCCTATGGCATCATTGTCCATAGGCGCGTTAAAACGCCCCAAAGAAGCTCATGTACTTGTTTGGGCGTGGGGCGTTTTAAAGCGCGTTCAAACGTGCTGTAAAACGCTCAAATGTGAACCATGCCCATAGGGAAGCATGGCTTTTCACATGTTGTGCGTTTTACAGCGCGTTTGAACGCGCTGTAAAACGCTTAGGTGTGTACCTAGGGTTAGGGTCTGCAAAGAGTGGGGTCTCGTCTGGGGTATGTGTAAAGGTGGGTCTAGTTTGGGGTCTATTTCTTAAGGCGGACTGGTGGATGATCGGTATTAGTTGAGGGGGTCTGGTACGTGGTCTGTATGTCATAAGTTGGGGTGTGTCTTATATAAATTGGTGGCACATAAGGGAAAAAATGTGTTCACTTCATCACAAACTTCCTGATTTTCTCCTAATTCTAATACTACATTGAAGGGTCACTGAGTTTTCAGAAAACGTTTGATATGTGATAGACATATCAAAATTTTTGATCGGTGGTGAGGGTTGGGTACAGTTGCATCCAGACTAGGCAATCCTTTCAGGAGTGAATACATCACCAGCAGAAGTCTCTCTATTGTCCTGATTGCATCCTTGTATCCGTTCACTACATTGTATCAGAGCAAGTAAAATGTGTCAGCCTGGAGTTCAGACAAGTGGACCAAAACCTCAGCAGTGAGAAGTACACACTGAGCATGCTCATAGAGCGTGATATGAACACAGGCTTAGATCAGGAGGGGTTTGCCATTGGGATGTGATACCATCTTATCTAATGGACAAAACCATCCTCTGTCTTGGGGGGCACCGTAAAAAATCCCATCACCTCCCTTTCCACCTTTACCTCTCAGCGGACCACTGGCCGAGTAACATCACTTTCTGAGCACAGTGATGTCACAACGTGTCAGTATGGAGGACAATGAACATTACCCCCTTCCTTACAGGCTCACAGAAGCTCCATCTGCTGCTCACAGGAGGAGCACTGTGGATGTCACTGTTATGGGGGCGCTGTGGATGTCACTGTTATGGGGGCACTGTGGATGTCACAGTTATGGAGGCACTGTGGATGTCACAGTTATGGGGGCACTGTGGATGTCACTGTTATGGGGGCACTGTGGATGTCACAGTTATGGAGGCACTGTGGATGTTACAGTTATGGGGGCACTGTGGATGTTACAGTTATGGGGGGCACTGTGGATGACACTGTTATGGAGGCACTGTGGATGTCACTGTTATGGGGGCACTGTGGATGTCACTGTTATGGGGGCGCTGTGGATGTCACTGTTATAGGGGCACTGTGGATGTCACAGTTATGGAGGCACTGTGGATGTCACAGTTATGGGGGGCACTGTGGATGACACTGTTATGGGGGCACTGTGGATGTCACAGTTATGGGGGGCACTGTGGATGACACTGTTATGGGGGCACTGTGGATGTCACTGTTATGGGGGCACTGTGGATGTCACTGTTATGGGGGCACTGTGGATGTCACTATTATGGGAGCACTGTGGATGACGCTATTATGGGGGGCACTGTCAATGACAGTGTTATGGGGGCACTGTGGATGTCACTATTATGGGAGCACTGTGGATGTCACTGTTATGGGGGTACTGTGGATGTCACTGTTATGGGGGCACTGTGGATGTCACTGTTATGGGGGCACTGTGGGTGTCACTGTTATGGAGGCGCTGTGGATGTCACTGTTATGGGGGAGCTGTGGATGTCACTGTTATGGGGGCACTGTGGAGGTCACTGTTATGGGGGCGCTGTGGATGTCACTGTTATGCACTGTTATGGGGGCACTGTGGATGTCACTGTTATGGGGGTACTGTGGATGTCACTGTTATGGGGGTACTGTGGATGTCACTATTATGGGAGCACTGTGGATGTTACTGTTATGGGGGATCTGTGGATGTCACTGTTATGGGAGCACTGTGGATGTCACTGTTATGGGGGTACTGTGGATGTCACTGTTATGGGGGTACTGTGGATGTCACTGTTATGGGGGCACTGTGGATGTCACTGTTATGGGGGCACTGTGGATGTCACTATTATGGGAGCACTGTGGATGACACTATTATGGGGGGCACTGTCAATGACAGTGTTATGGGGGCACTGTGGATGTCACTATTATGGGAGCACTGTGGATGTCACTGTTATGGGGGCACTGTGGATGTCACTGTTATGGGGGCGCTGTGGATGTCACTGTTATGGAGGCACTGTGGATGTCACTGTTATGGGGGAGCTGTGTATGTCACTGTTATGGGGGAGCTGTGGATGTCACTGTTATGGGGGCGCTGTGGATGTCACTGTTATGGGGGAGCTGTGGATGTCACTGTTATGGGGGCACTGTGGATGTCACTGTTATGGGGGCACTGTGGATGTCACTATTATGGGAGCACTGTGGATGACACTATTAAGGGGGACACTGTGAATGACAGTGTTATGGGTGCACTGTGGATGTCACTGTTATGGGGGGCACTGTGGATGTCACTGTTATGGGGGCACTGTGGATGTCACTGTTATGGGGGTACTGTGGATGTCACTTTTATGGGGGCACTGTGGATGTCACTTTTATGGGGGCACTGTGGATGTCACTATTATGGGGGCACTGTGGATGTCACTGTTATGGGAACACTGTGGATGTCACTGTTGTAAGAGCACTGTAGATGTCATTGTTTGGGGGGCACTGTGGATGTCACTGTTATGGGGGCACTGTGTCTGCCAGTGTTATGGGGGCTCTGTGGATGTCACTGTTATGGGGGCGCTGTGGAGATCACTGTGATGAAAGCACTGTGGAGGTCACTGTTATGGGGGCACTGTGTCTGCCAGTGTTATGGGGGCACTGTGGATGTCACTGTTATGGGGGCACTGTGGATGTCACTGTTATGGGGGATCTGTGGATGTCACTGTTATGGGGGCATCTGTGGATGTCACTGTTATGGGGGCACTGTGGATGTCATTGTTATGGAGGCACTGTGGATGTCACTGTTATGGGGGCACTGTGGATGTCACTGTTATGGGAGCAGCAAAGCTGGCTGTATTATGGGGACACTGAAGCTTGTGTTTGTCCTTCATTCCCTTCCACCTCCTGGATATTGTTCACTGCCTCCAGCGATGGTTCAGCCACAGTCCCTCTATACCAAGCACAGGATAAATACAGTATATACTGGGTAGCCACCTAAGCAGTATATACAGCATACGTAACATGCAGTAAAGGATTGGACAGTAAGTCTTCATTTATAGGCCTGCAGTTCTCAGGTCTTCCTGTAGGTGGCATCATTCACATTCGCTCAGCGCTGACCTTCTGTATACCAGTCCGCAGTGAATTATAAGACACAATAATACATAAAACATGGCGATACAATGACGGGGAATTATCATTTCTCTGAAATATCCTGGAAAACTGAACCTCAAGCACTGCGTCTCCCGAGCTAAAAATGGCCCGTGCCCGACGTGTTGATAGAATGAATGAGTCGTCGTTGCCATAAGACAAAACAGAGAGCTGTAACCAAGCTGCGTCATGGGGGCGACGAGGCTCCTGAGCCAGGAACAGGCAAAAATAGTAAAAAATAGAGACAGTCCACTAAAAAATTCCCCAAATGTCCCCCATAAATAGAAGCCTTGTATCATCTTCTGTATCCTCTATGCTAGGAAAGCTGGGTGACAACCAATATGGCTGCTAAAGCTAAAGGTTCCTTTCAGTCCTCTGGCCAAACATCTAGGTATCCTGAGTGACTTGTTGGCACCTGGAGTCCTCACCCAGGAAACACTGATATGTTGTTGCTTTAGAGCAGATTGCTCTGTCGGTTGCCCCTGAGGGCATTAATGCAACATTTTGGACCAGGATGCCTTGGGTTGGAGTATGGAGTGACACAACTTCCCCTAACTGGAAGAGCCTTCTACTTTAGACCTTTTTACATTGTTACGGTATAACCCGGTATAGTGAGGGTTAATACCGTTCGGGCGATTCCCCTGGCGAAGAGCACAGCAACCCACAACCGCTGGAATCCACCGAACTGGAACCATACGAAGTCCTCCTTTCCTGGAACAGGCAAGAAAACGTTCTGACGTAGCAATTCCCCCCAAGTACGAGACGAGGCTCCGTATTAATGGTTAAACAGGAATTCTAACTTTATTGAGGGCTACCTGCCCGGTATTTATGCAGGTCTCCCACCTGGTGGACACTCCCCTAGGGGACCAGAAGGAAGACTGCGACACAGGGGATACAGCAGCCAATCACACACAATGGGACAATACCGACACCCCCAGCATATCCCTCCCCTCTGCCTGTGATACAATTACCCTACACAGGTTAATGTAATCATCACAGGCAGGAGAATACACAATGTCTTCTGTCCTGGAGACAATCGAGGACTCATTCAATTATCTCTCAGGACAAAGGGAGATCGCCAATACACACGTGGGGACAATAGGACAGACATCACTATTCAATATACCATGTCCCACCCTTTACAGTACACACAGACATTTAACATATCCCCAGATGGCTTGGATCTGAGCGCTCAATATATCCAAACAGCGCTCAGATGCCACAAACACAGTCAAATCGCCATGGGGTTTAAGTTTAGCGTGGGCTGATGAGAGGGCCCATAATCCTGGGGCAAGAGGCTGGCAATCTGTCCCCTCCAAAACCCAGTGGCGCGGTTGGTTTCGCCACACATCTCCCCTTTTCCACACAGACTAACAGGGTATCTGACCTTCTGCCGGTCAGTGCCCTTGTTAGTCCAGCAGCCCACCCACAAAACAGAAACAGCAGTACAGCCCACCCACAATAAATGGTTACTACACCTGAGCAAGGGATAAACCTGTCCATGTCCATGTGCCTCACTACGGCTTTGTGGGGGACTGGTAGACCGCCTGAGTGGGTTGCTGAGTGGGCAGAGACCAGCGGTACTCTGCCCTGGTGCCAGCGCTACCACAGAAGTAGCCTGGTTGGAGCCTGGTTGTTGTAGGGGGAGACCGACTGTCTCCCCTTTAGATACACAGCTCTGCTGTTGTAGGGAGAGACTGACTGTCTCCCCTTTAGATAGACCACCATGCTGCTGTGGGGGGAGACCGACTGTCTCCCCTTTGGCTAAATGGCCCTGTTGCTGGGGGACAGAACCGACTGTCCCTACCCCCTGTGCTGTGAGTGCAGAGACCACGGTCCCATCTGCACTGTTGTGGGGCTTACTGTCTCCCCCTGGTGCGTTAAACTGCCGCTGGGGGATGGAGACTGGGCTCCCAATTCCCTGTAAATCACACGGCCGATGGGGAATGGAGACGATGCTCTTCTCTCCCTGCAAAACATACTGCCGCTGGGGAGCAGGACCGACTGTCCCTACTCCCTCAAAATCCGGCTGCCGCTGGGGATCTGGGCCGACTACCCAGCATCCCTGTAGGGCCGGTGGAGAGCTCTCGGTACCATCTCCACTGTTGTGGGGCTTACTGTCTCCCCCTGGTATGTTAAGCTGCCGCTGGGGAGAGCAGGTAACAAGCTTCTCTCCCAGACATACTTCCAGCCGCTGGGGAATGGAGACTGGGCTCTCTATTTCCTGCTGGACACTCTGCTGATGGGGAATGGAGACTGGGCTTCCAATTCCCTGCACTTGACTCTACTGCTGGGGGTCAGGACCGACTGTCTCTGCCCTCTGTAACTCAGCCTGCCGCTGGGGAGAGGGGGTAACAAGCTCCTCTCCCATACATACTTCCAGCCTCTGGGGAGGGAGACCATCTGTCTCCGCTCCCAATACAGTGTCCTGCTGCTGGGGAAAGGAGACTGGGCTCTCTATTCCCTGCTGGACACTCTGCCGATGGGAAATGGAGCCTGGGCTCCCAATTCCCTGCACTTGACTCTGCCGCTGGGGGACAGGACCGACTGTCTCTGCCCCCTGTAACTCAGCCTGCCGCTGGGGAATGGAGACTGGGCTCCCAATTCCCTGCAGGACCGGTGGAGAGACCTCGGTCCCATCTCCACCGGCCACCTGGGGTTCTTCCCAGTAGACCTCCACAAAATCCTCCCAGCTGAAGGGCTCTGGACCTGGGTCTGACACTCTGCTCTCTCGCTAAGCCCTCTCACTGGAGTGGAACAGCTGCTGGTAGTCCTGTTCCAGCTCCATCTCCCGGGTCACCAGGTGGACCAGGTCTTGCTCAATTTTGTGAGTGTCGTCCCAGTCATACCTGCTCTCCCGCCACTCAAAGAGGTCCCTGAACCGGGCTTGTGTAGGGCTCCCAAACTCCAGCTCTGAAAAAGTCTCCCATAACAAGCCAGGACCATCAAACTCCTCTCCCTCTGGCATGTCATGCTCGGCTGTCCGGGGTAGGTACCGAGCTTCATACCACCAGAGTGCCTGGTAGGCATCTTCCAGCCACATCTCCCGCCTTACCAGGTGCTTCAGGTCTTCTACCCACTCTTCCAGGGGCTGCTCTCCTAGGAAGGGCATCCGCAGGGCTACTCGCTTCTGCTGTCGCTGCTCGTCCTGGGGAGCCTCTCGTCCCGCAGATACTCCACAATACCCAGTGCCTGGTACCAGATGCCTTTGCGGACTGCATCTCGGTCATCCATGACACCCTCATCATACTCCACTAGTGGTTCCATACCGGTGCTGTAATGGGACACGCTTTGCCCTCTAATTGTAAAATCCACGGTGCCTTCTGTTGCTGTCCTTCTGGCTGTAGGAACGATCCCGCTGCTTGCCACCAGTTGTTACGGTATAACCCGGTATAGTGAGGGTTAATACCGTTCGGGCGATTCCCCTGGCGAAGAGCACAGCATCCCACAACCGCTGGAATCCACCGAACTGGAACCATACGAAGTCCTCCTTTCCTGGAACAGGCAAGAGAACGTTCTGACGTAGCAATTCCCCCCAAGTACGAGACGAGGCTCCGTATTAATGGTTAAACAGGAATTCTAACTTTATTGAGGGCTACCTGCCCGGTATTTATGCAGGTCTCCCACCTGGTGGACCCTCCCCTAGGGGACCAGAAGGAAGACTGCGACACAGGGGATAAAGCAGCCAATCACACACAATGGGACAATACCGACACCCCCAGCATATCCCTCCCCTCTGCCTGTGATACAATTACCCTACACAGGTTAATGTAATCATCACAGGCAGGAGAATACACAATGTCTTCTGTCCTGGAGACAATCGAGGACTCATTCAATTATCTCTCAGGACAAAGGGAGATCGCCAATACACACGTGGGGACAATAGGACAGACATCACTATTCAATATAACATGTCCCACCCTTTACAGTACACACAGACATTTAACATATCCCCAGATGGCTTGGATCTGAGCGCTCAATATATCCAAACAGCGCTCAGATGCCACAAACACAGTCAAATCGCCATGGGGTTTAAGTTTAGCGTGGGCTGATGAGAGGGCCCATAATCCTGGGGTAAGAAGCTGGCAATCTGTCCCCTCCAAAACCCAGTGGCGCGGTTGGTTTCGCCACATACATGTTTTAGGATCTCTAACGCTAGTACGAACATTAGTTTGGATGATCATCAGCCAATCGTTCGTCCCCCATATAGTCCATCTTAAAGTCTCTTCAAGCTAGAAGGACTCCATTGCATCTCAGGACCTTGTGGGACAAAGGAAGTGACAGTCACTCTCAACATGGTTGACTACTTTTTTGGTATCTCTTTTAAGAAGAAGATCCAAGTGAGAGTCTTCCAGTAAGATGTTGAGAGTAAGATTTTTTTAGGAAAATTCCAGTCAGAAGATACAAAAACCTCTACAGGTCTACAAAAGCGGCCAGGTACCTCAAAACCACATCCAGATCCAGAGCTGAGACCTAGTTCTACTGTATGGCGAGTGACCTTACAAGAGCGGGTCACGAGCACGGAGATCTGTTTTTGTCACCGGCCAATCATGGTCACTGTTGGTAAGCAACCCAAACATGTCTACTCAATGCTCCTTTATCTATACCTTCACTCCTTGCTCCAGATTCATGACCTAGAAGATTCCCAGGCACACATTGTAATCACTCCCAGGTCCCTCAAAGCCACACCCAGACCGAGAGCTGAGTCTTTGTACTGGTTCTACTGTATGGCGAGTGACACTACAAGAACTAGTCACAAGCACGGAGATCTGTTGTCACCGGCCAACCATAGTTGCAGTTGCTAAGCGACCCAAACATATGATCCTCAATGCTCCTTCATCCATACCTTCCCTCCTTGCTCCAGACTCATGACTCAAGGTTCCCAGGCATAAAATGGAATGGCTGGTGGGAGATCGGTGGACACAGGGTTCACAGATGCACAGTCAGTGTGGAATATTTTGGGGGCATGAAGAAAGTTCCAAAAAAGCTGTGATATTCTGGGCACGTTGATTCCTATTGGTAGGGATTAATCGAAGGCAGATGGAAAAGAGAGTTAGATCATAGAACATTCCATCAGGTCCCACAAATAGTTCTAGTTATTTTCTGACGGAGTGATGTCTGTACGCCGGTATGAAGTGGAAGGGGTGTCAGTAGCTCTTCACTGTCCTTTTAAGGGGCAAATGACTAAACAAAATACCAACATGTACCATGATCTCCTCATCATCCTGGACCTTGTTCTGTCCTATTGTCACGGGTAATGGGGACAGGAAACACACCAGACTAGGCCCCAAAGCTAGGGAAGAGGGTAAGGTCACCACCTGACAATTCCTGAGCCTTTTTCTGACTGCTGACAGCATGAGCAAATCCTAAAGGTGGAAGTACTCATGCGCTGAAACCTAAGCCCTGCTGAAACAAACCCTTAGCTAGGGAGCAGGAGATAAGACAACCGGTTCCTTCCACCTTGACGGAACCAGCATCTCCCTGAGGCCTAGTCAGAACAAACAACAAAAGAGAAGGAAGGAGGACTTAGCTTTAGACGGATGGGGAGCAGAAGATCCACCAAACACTAGCTGAGATTCCAGGAGGAAATATAAACTGCAAGGGCTGCAGTGAGAGGCGGGTATGAATAGAGCTACTAAACAGCTAATGAGCAGAACATGTGGAGAAGTGGGATCCTGCCCACAACAACAAACAGCAAGTGAAAAGAGTAAGATCTGTCAGATAGACTCACGTGCAGCAAGTCTATCAGATCTTCTCAGGCCTCTCACAGGTAAGGCAGTGACAGTACCCCACCCCCCTTCTACAGGTGACCTCCGGGCATCCAGGACCAACCTTATCTGGGTGTGCCCTGTGAAAGGCCTTCTCAAGGCGACTAGCATTGACATCGGTCGCCGGAACCCACACTCTTTCTTCAGGACCGTATCCCTTCTAATATACAAGGTACTGAAGGGAGCCATGAAGAATACGCGAGTTGACTATTCTGGAGATCTGAAATTTCAGATTACCATCTACCAAGACAGGAGGAGGTGGCAAAAGAGATGGTTCAGCAGGTTCCACATAGTTCTTCAACAAAGACCTTTGAAACACATTATGGATCTTCAGGCCAGTGGAAGTTCCAGACAAAAAACAACTAGATTAATAATGGCCGAGATTTTGTAAGGGCCCAACTTCCAAGAGGGTACTTTTAACTTAATGTTCTTGGTGGACAACCACACCAAATCACCCACACACAGGTCCGGACCAGTCATACGTTTCTTGTCAGCCATCCGTTTATATCTTTTGCCCATTTTTTTCAATTTAATTTAAATCTCCTGCCAAATAGAAGACAACGAAGAAGAGAATCTCTCCTCTTCAGGTATACCAGAGGATTCAGTCCCAGAAAAAGTAGCAAACTGAGGATGAAACCCATATGCACCAAAAAATTGTGAATTATCAGTGGACTCCTGTCTACGGTTATTCAAGGCAAACTCAGCCAAGGACAAAAACAAAGACCACTCCTCCTGGTTCTCAGCGACAAAACACCTCAAATAAGTTTCCAGATTCTGGTTAGTGCGCCCAGTTTGTCCATTCGACTGAGGATGGAAAGCCGAAGAGAAAGACAACTGAACTCCCAGACGAGTACAGAACGCCTTCCAAAACCTGGAAACAAATTGCGTCTCCCTATCAGACACCACATCAGAGGGGATGCCATGTAATCTCACAATGTTATCAATAAACACTTGAGCGAGAGTTTTAGCATTGGGCAAACCATATAAGGGTATAAAGTGAGCCATCTTACTGAAGCGGTCCACCACCATCAAAATCACAGTCTTCCTGGAGGAACTGGGTAAATCAGTGAAGAAGTCCATGGACAAATGTGTGCAAGGACGAGAAGGGATGGACAAAGGAAGAAGAGATCCTTAAGGCCGAGTATGAGCCACTTTCGCACGTGCACAGGTCTCACAAGCTGCCACATAGCCCTCAACACATGTACGTAAACCTGGCCACCAGGATCTCCGGGAAATAAGATTCATCGATGATCTACTCCCAGGGTGTCCCGCAAGGACAGTATCATGATGTTCCTTCAACATCTTGTGTCGAAGTCCTGAAGAAACAAACAACTTTCCTGGAGGACAGGAATCAGCTGCCTCACCTTGAGCCCCCAACACTTCCGCCTCCAGTTCAGGATAAAGAGCGGATACCACCATTCCATCAGCCAAAATCGGAGCAGGATCCTCCAAATCTCCCCCCCAGGAAAGCTACGCAATAAAGCATCTGCTTTGACGTTTTTGGCCCCAGGGCGATAAGTAACCACAAAATTAAATCTGGCAAAAAACAATGACCATCTGGCCTGCCTAGGGTTCAGACGCTTCGCTGATTGCAGGTAAGCCAGATTCTTATGGTCAGTAATTACCATAATCGGATGAATCGCTCCTTCTAGCCAATGGTGCCATTCCTCAAAGGCCAAATTAATGGCCAGCAACTCTCTATTCCCAACATCATAATTTCTTTCAGCAGCAGAGAGTTTCTTTGAAAAAAAAGCACAAGGGCGCCATTTGCCAGGAAAGGGACCCTGCGACAAAACTGCTCTGTCTCCCACTTCTGACGTGTCAACCTCCACAATGAAGGGTTGAAACTTGAGACACATCTGGTTGTACCAGAATGGGAGCGGAAGCAAAACATTCCTTTATAGCAGAAAAAAACCTGTAATGCCGCTTCCGACCGGACTGAGAAGTCCACACCCTTCCCAGTCATATTAGTCAAAGACACACAGTGGCACTGTGAAGGGACTGTGTGTCCCGAAATGTGTCTGGTGTCATTACCGCGAGTACAAGCATAATAAACAATATTCCTGCTGTGACCTAAATTTGAGCGCTCAATACCCTGCATTTCATCTTAGCCGGCAATATCAAATACCACGTGGGACGCCGCGTGCAATGCCACCAGGACTCAGCGCTCATCTCAGAACAGGATGCATTGCTTCAGCACGGAGGAGAATACTTCACCCCAGCATCAGCAGCAAGGGGTTCACACGCAGCTTGTACTCCAGCCGCTGCGGTAAAGTAGCCAGTACGGCACCCTCTCCCTCCAGAGACCGGCGTATAGAGTGATTATAACTCCCGGACCCTCTACATATCTACCTGTTGTACCTTGAACCTTTGCCTTCCAAATACCTACATAAGATTATTGATTATGGAAGTCCATTTAACAAGGAACTCTTAACAATACAAATCGCCTAACCCAGGGATGGGCAAACTGCGGCTCTCCAGTTGTTGCAAAACTACAACTCCCAGCATGCAAAGACTGCTTACAGGTATCAGCCTACAGCAGGGCATGGTGGGAGTTGTAGTTTTACAACAGCTAGAGAGCCGCAGTTTGCCCATCCCTGGCCTAACCCTTTAATTAGGAGGCCACTTGCTTAATACAAGAGAAGCATTATCCTGTCCTTACAAGTAAAGTGACACCCTATATTCCATAATCTATGTGGAGAACACTTACTTGAACTTGTATGTAGGATAACTGCCTCTTTTCCTTTTATCGAAGCGGAGGACAATCACTAACTTTATAAGCCACAAACATCCACCTGGAACATTTTGACACCTTCTATAGTGTTCTATGAGTAATCAATGCACTGGGACTATTTAATATTACAATAACTTTGTTACAAACATATCTGCACAATTTCCATCTGATTTTATTCGTCAGTTAAGTTTCTCTCCTTGGAAGTAGATTACTTCTTGATAATTTTGGAGAAACAACCCCCCATACAGAAAGCCTACCACTGGAGAAAACTGTGAACCACTTATAAGCTCAAATTATTCTTTTTTTCTTCTTTTTTAATATACTTTTTAATATATTTTTAGCATATAGCTTGATCAATTTTTCAAAGAATAAATTTTTATATATTTTACTTTTGAGAATACAAGTGTTTCTATTGTCTGGTCCAGATACAGGAGTGCCCTCCCTCCATATTCATTTTTCACTGTTCATTTGGGCAAGGACGTAGCCCAACGGGAGTGAGCGCCCATACCGTGTACTCTGACGGGTGAGTCATTGAGTATATAACAGTTTCTAAATGATGAAAAATGTCATTGATAAAGTGCTGAAAGACCGCCGGGGCATTAGTCAAACCAAAGTGCATGACCAAGTTCTCGAAGTGGTTCTCAGGGGTATTGAAGGTCGTCTTCCATTCATCCCCTTCCCTGATTCTTATTAGATTATAAACTCCTCTTAAATCCAACTTGGAAAACACCTTGGCTCCGATAGTCGGATCAAATAAATCCGGAATCAAGAGAATTGGATAAGGATCACGGACAGTTCAGCATCAAGTAAGGATCAAGATTCAGTTCTCGGAAATCTAAACATGGTCTAAGGGTCCCATCTTTTTTTTAAACAAAAAAGAAGCCAGCAGCCACAGGTGACTTAGATGGTCTAATATGTCCTTTTGCCAAACTCTCGGTAATATACTCTCGCATAGCTACTCTTTTGGGTTGGGAAAGATGATATAACCGAGATTTTGGCAATTTAGCTCCGGGAATAAGATTGATCGAACAATCATAGTCTTGGTTTGTGTGTGTGGGGGGGGTAACTCCTAATCTCCACCCTCAGAGAATACGTCCGAAAAATCAGAAAGAAACAGAGGTAACACCTTAGTGGATACCACAGAAATAGATGCGCCGAGACAGTTGTCCATACAAAAATCACTCCAATTACTGATATGTCTAGTTTGCCAATCAATGGTAGGATTATGTTTGATCAACCATGGTAAACCTAGAACTAGAGGAGCAGGCAAACCCTTCAGTACAAAACAAGAAATGGACTCAACATGAGAATCACCCATCCTCAAATGAAACGTCCAGCACAATATGGTGTTAGAATCAATAGCAAACACCGATATCCCTTTGCTTAACGCGCTTGTCTTTAAAGGGAACTCGATTATTTTTTTCCTTTTCCACCTTGAGGTTCCGCCTTTCCCTGACTGCTGACAGCATGAGCAAATCCTAAAGGTGGAAGTACTCATGCATTGGAACCTAAGCCCTGCTGAAACTGAAACAAACCCTCAGCTAGGGAGCAGGAGATAAGACAATCGGTTTCTTCCACCGTGAAGGAACCAGCGTCTCCCTGAGGCCTAGTCAGAACAAACAACAAAAGGGAAGGAAGGAGTATTTAGCTTTAGACGGACAGGGAGCAGGAGATCCACCAAACACTAGCTGAGAACTCCCAGAGGAAATATAAACTGCATGGGCTGCAGTGAGAGGCGGGTATAAATAGAGCCACTAAACAGCATATGATGAGCAGAACCTGTGAAGAGGTGGGATCCTGCCCACAACAACAAACAGCAAGGAAAAAGAGAAAGATCTGTCAGATAGATTCATGTGCAGCAAGTCTATCAGATCTTCTCAGGCCTTTCACAGGGCAGGCAGTGACACCTATAGCATGATCTAAAGGATTACAAATTGTAACAGAGGTAACTTCTATATGTGTCCCTGGAGGCATCCATTTTGATTCCGCCTCCTTCCTTTCACTGTTAGTAGTACATGTGAGACAGGAAGGCTTATCCTGCTTCCCTGCAGTTAAGATCAGGGAAGTCCATGTCCTTGATCTGGCAGATATTTTTGCCCAATTTGCTCCAATTTACTTTCTCTTTAAAAGACATAAGATTGCCCTTGGCTGACCCATTATTTTTCACAGCTGGGATTTTCTCACATTTAGTCCAGTGTAGACAATCCTCTGCTCCTTAAACAGCCTGGAACCCAGAGTGATACATAGAAACAAGCTTCTAGGAGAAGAGAGAGATTTGTGCTGTTGATGTATTTAGCTCATAGAGGATGGTCATACTATTGTAACAAACTTCAGCTGTGAGAAGTACGAGGTGAGGACAGTTTTTTAGCTCGTGGTCTAAAATGTATGTTCTTATTCACTGACAGGAGGCAGAGACAGTCTCGACAAGCAACCAGAGCTAAAACATGAAGCTCCTCGGCTGCAAAGCAAAATCTAGGGCCTCTATATCGGTGTCTTCTTATATGGCAAAGAGGCCTTTGGGCACCCCAGACACCGGGACCTATTTGCGACTACTACCTCTGCATAGTTACAGGGGGGCAACTTTTTGAAAAACATTTCAAAATTAATCTCGCTGGTCAACTCTCCGAAGCCTAAGAGATGATGGAAAAACAATTAGGAGTGAAGTGATCAGCATGTCAAGGGGATTGAGTCACTCTCGTATTCCAGGACGTTCAGCCTTTTGCATCTTCTGCTCTGACACAGAGATTTAATGTAGAATAAGAAATGATAACATCGGGATAAAAGAACAAAGAAGAAACTATTTCATGTCAGGTAAAAGGAAATTTGCCAAAATAAACATTGTCGTCTTGTTCCTCCGCCGCTTCAGGTTTGATATGATAAAATCAGCCAAATCATTTACCTTCTCGTTCCCGTAACCTTCTCTGTTTTGTATCCGAGCAGACATCACTTAAGAATCCCATAAAGATTTAGGTGCTTGCAAGACGGGATAAGTAAGGACCAAGGAAATTTCTGGCAGAATTCAGGCTGTTTTAGTCACTAAGTGCTTGCCTGGAATCCAAGTCGATGGAGTTTGAAGACTTGAGGAGAACGCTCCATCATTACGAGGACCTAACAAATTAAGTGTTCCTTAATGTTTTCATGTCAGGACAGAGGTAATTCATGGCTTTTTGGGATTTCTGTTTCTTAAGACCAGATGAAGGTCTTAAGACAGTCTGCAAAAATCACTTGGAAGTCGTAAATCTTGGGTGCACCAGAGCATGGCACCATTGGGTATTAGGTGGTCTTCAAGGATGGAAACGTGTGGAGATCTAGATGGGATAAATCCAATCTTCTCTTTTTGCCAATGAGATGTCACCTGTTAATGGGTCGGAAAGTAGACGCATGACCCATGTCTCGAAACTGGCAAAGTCTCACAAGAGGTCATAAGAGGTCATGTGTGATGACATTGGGTATCTGGAAAACAAAGGCTTTTCCGGTCGTCTTCTCTTGGGTTTTCTCAGTTATCTTTGCTTTGACAATTTGCTCTTAGCCCTACTTAAATCCTTGCTCCAGCTGTTGATCCCTGCTCCAGTTGTTTCTACGCTCTTCAGGCATAAACTATGAGAAATGGGCCCCAATGCAAAATTTGGAGGACCCCTAACCTACCATGTGTCACCTATAAAACTTTTGCTCCTGCTAAGACCATACAGTAGGTAAGTGCCATTCTAGAGTACCAGCCTCATCAGCTCCAGAATATTGCTCAACACGAACTACTTCTTGGTTGGACTTCATGTGAAGGACATAATTACTCCACCACTGGTCTCCAGATCTTCACACCTCTCATGGTACATGACTGCATGAGCCTACATTAACCAACCAGCAGTTCTAAATTCCATCACCATACAGACTCAATAACCATGATGGAAGAGAAGTGACAATCTTTTAACCATATTTTCAAAAGTTCCAGGTCTGTGTCACTTGAATGTCAATATCTTATTAGGGTCTGGTCCTTTAAATCCCACCATTACTGAGACTGGAATGTCATGTTTCTCTGCTGGTATTTGTCTTAGCGCAGATGGTATTTATGCATCAGTGCCTAGAAACGGCAGCTGGTATTTATTGGCAGTAGCAGATAAAACGTAATCATGTAAGGAATATGTGTCTACATATCCAGAGGCGTCATTGGACTGTGTCATACTGAAGACTTCAAGATCCATCTGCAAATTGGCCTCCTAGGCCCTACCAGAGCAAATCTCAATCTAATCAACAGCCTTATGATTTGTGGAGTGTTTTGTTGGGCTATTCATGTTGTCCTCTCTTACATTTGAATCAGTGTTGGTGATTGTCCGCCTACCTTTTACACTTCCGATGAGTTGAGTCTTCTCATCTTATCTTTTGAATATAAAAGAAAGTTTTAGGTTGATCATTTATGAAAAATTTGTAAGGATACGGTGGTTTGCGCTCCAGCCTGGATCCATGCCCTGTGTAACCATGACAACGATCGCTGTTTGCCTCCCAGGCTGGAAGCAGTGGCCGCTGGGCCGTCTAAGGTGGCTCCGCCCATCCACACTTGGTCAATAAATAGGAGCCAGGTGCTGCACAGGGTGTTCCACTAATGGAGTGCGCACCCTGCCTGCTCCATTCACCACGAGGACGCAAGCTCCTAACTACCTGCAACTCTGAACCTCCAGGAGAAACCCTCACCTACCTTATCCGGCTCCACCACTGCAGGATCCCTGCATGACTTCTAACAGCAAGTATCAGCCTGTCATTTTGTTTCACTGACATTGCTCACTGAAAGGAAGGGACTCGCGCTGGTGGTTATTAGTACTGCAGGCCTGGGATTCCTGAACGTTGCCTAGAGCTGTTATTCATGAACTTTAATCTGAACTCTCATTCCTAAAACGAACTTTCCTCACTATTAGTTTTACACTCTATCTTTAGTACGCGGTACATGATTTTGTTACCCCATACTCTCCGCCTAAGACTGAGAGAGCTGCCTGGGGTACACACTGAGCAGCCGCAAAGACACCATCAACACTCAAGTAGTGTGACAGGAGTGGATGTCAAAGGACTCCGCAGTTGAGATCCTAACTGATCAATTTGGTGCGTTACATATTAGTGGAACCCTCATGGATCCAGCGGAGCTCGCGCGGCACATGGTCGCCCTCACTGAGAGGGTGGAAACCCTTAACGTGACCGTACAGAATCTCCAATTGGAAAATCAGAAGTTGCTAGATCTCGTCTCGTCGCGCACAGGACACCTCCACGATGGACCGGAACCCAAGGTCAGTCCACCTGAACTTTTCTCAGGAGACCGGAAGCAGTTCCGCGAATTCCTGAATGCGTGCAAGCTGATGTTTCAGTTACGCCCCCGGACCTATCCTACCGATAGAACCAAAGTACTCACCATGATCTCGTACCTCAGGGGGGAGCCCAGAGCATGGGCTAACACCTATTTAGAAAAGAAAGACCCGGTCTTGAATTCCTTTCCGCAATTTCTTGAAACAATGGCCCTCCTTTACGAGGACCACAACAAGCAGCTGACTGCGGAGACCGCCATTCGCACCCTAAAGCAAGGGAAACGACCCGTTGAGGACTTTATTGCGGAATACACTCGTTGGGCCCTTGAGACTGAATGGAATGATCTCACTCTTAGAAATCAGTTCCGTCTCGGTCTATCTGAGGCCCTGAAAGATGAGTTAGCCCGCGGAGAGCTGCCACATACACTCGACGCCTTGATGCAGAAGGTCACCACCATTGACAGACGCTTAAGGGAACGTAGGGCCGAGAGAGTCTCAGGGTTTACACCCACCCCGAGACAGACCAGCCCGGATCCTGTAGCACAGATGATGGAGATTGGGGCAATTCGTGGTTCTCTGACTGAGAGAGAGAAGACCCGGAGACGGAACCTCAACCTCTGCTTATACTGTGCGTCGGCTGACCATTCGGTTGATGGATGTCCTGCCATAAGAAAGAAACATGAAAGTAAAATGATGACGTTCTGTAACTTAGGCAGAAAAGATAACAACACAAGTGGTTACATTTATACGTCTCTTACCTTACAGTGGGACCAAAACCGAACTATCGTTGATGCAATGGTGGACACGGGAGCTTCAGGGAATTTTATCGATAAGCATCTAGTAGAGAGAAATAAAATTCCCCATACAAGGAAAGATGTATCGATATCCGTGAGTTTTATTGATGGTACAACCTCTAGACCTATCCATAGTGTGAGGCAGTGACAGGCCTCATGGCTGATAGGAGAGAGCGATGGCAGGTACGTGTCACCGAGGTTGCTGGCCTCGGTGGGGTGAGAGCCGGATTTTGTTGTCTGCAGCAGCTAGTGCTGTCAGACTCTGTTAGTTAGTTTGGCTGCAAAGCCAATCCGGGCCGGCTCTTACTGGGAGTAGGCAAAGAGCTGGGTGGGTGCCTACTCCCCACGGTCCAGTCCGGACTTTATCCGGCCCTTTAAAAAGGCAGCCTCCTTAGCAGCTGGGGGTGATTTTCCTGGAGCTGCTAATAGTGCTGGGAGCTGAGGGCTGTTGTTTGGGACCCACGGCTGGAGCCAAGCTGGAGGGCTCAGACCCCTGTGAAACCGAACAGGCTGCCTGGAAAAGCCGCACGGGTGCGGTGTGTGTGAACAGTGTTGTAGGTGAGTCAGGGACACACTGTGTTAAGTTAGAGCCCAGCCGGGCAGGTGTTTGTTTTGCATTTCATTTATTTATGTTGATGCTGAGACAATAAAGCGATGTTTGGCCCCTAAAGCTGCAGTGGACAACAGTCTGTATGTGAACGATCCTCGAGACCAGAGCTAAACCCCCACATTTGGTGTCGGATGCGGGCAAGTCGTCCCTGCTGGAAAAGGCAAAGTGTTGCTAGGGGCAACGACCTGACTGAGAAGAGCAGGTGCTGTGAAAGTTGCCAAGGAATTGCTGTTTTGCTATGCAGTGATTTAAAGGGCCGGAAGCCTGTTTGTCTAGTGAAGCAAGTGCCGCTCATGCGATTGTGGACTGTTTTTTTCCTGACACAATGGAGGCGGTTGTAAAAGCCCTTGTGGAGGCTAACTTGCAGCACCAGGAGACCAACCAGCTACTACTTCAGCACGTGTGGCGGAAGCTGCTTGTACCAATGGTGATACCAGAGGTGAGAAGTGGCCCGGTTTGGCGGAAAACCAAGGCCACTGAGGGTGTAATGGAGCAGCTGGTGCTGGAGACTGATCGGTTGGTGAGAAAGCCGAGTGCGGCACTTGGAGTGGCGGCTCTGAGTGCAGTGTTGGAGGAGAATATGCATGCCGTTGCCAAGGGCAACCGCCGGGAAGACAAAGAGCTGGAGAGTGGTGCGTTTCTCAGGAGTGCCTATTTTCCCTGCGACTGTGCACAGAATCTTAAAGGGTGCGGCTGGAATGTCCGTCCGGGAAAAGACAGGAGACAAGTCCAAGGCGTCTCCCATGGCTACTACTGCATTGAGGAGACGGGTGATGACCGTGCCGAGTCAGTGACGACAATCGGTAAGACTGTTCCGGTTGATTATTTTGTGGCAGACCCAGTGACAGTGAGCCGGCGGCAGTTGCTACCTGCCGGGCCGGTGAGTGATAAAGCGCTGCAGCGTAAAAATGTCTCAAAAAAGAGTGACTATAGGAAAATGCTGTGTCTGAACAGGCGGGAAGGCCTGTTGCGGTTGCTCCATCGCAGGAACCTGCAGAGGAGAAGCTCAGGGTGTTGTCTAAAGTGCCTGTGACCAAGGCTAGATTTGGGATGGCGAAAATCAGAGATCCCATGCTAGCCTGGGTACGAGGTAGAATGATAACTGTCCGGGACAATTATGTGAATACTGTGGACTATCCGGTGGTCCTCACGGAGGGTGAGACCACGGTGGGAACAGGGACTGATGGAGTTGATGTTGCAAATGTGCTCATGCATGATGTAATGTGGGGCAATGGAGACACTTCTGTGGGAAGTAATGAAGCTCCTACAGAACCTGTACCTGTCCCTTTAAGTGAAGGTGTAAGGCAAATGCAAATAGAAAGCAATGGTTTAAGTGAAATGACCGTTAGAAATAATGGTGCAGACACGGTGCCAAGGGAAGGTGCAAAGTTTGTTGAAATGTGTAATGATATGTGTGACGATGATATACCTGCTCCTTTAAAGGGTGTGATCAGGGAAGAAGCTCCCCTGTTGGTAAAAATGTGGATGGTATAAAAATGCTAATTGATGTTGAGAGCTCACCACTGAGGGAAACCACTGTGAAAAATGTGCAAGTACATGGGGCAGGCCTAGAGGGTGTACCACACGTACTAGAAGTGGATATGCAGTCTCCACAGATCTCCATGGTTAATAAAATGTCCCAGGTGGGGATTAGCTCATCGGTGCCCCTAGAGGACAGGATTGAGAATGACACGAGCGGTATATATAACGCACGTTCTGTGACCGATAGCAACTCAGAGAGAGAAACTGCCATGTCGAGGTCTCGCCAAACTAAAGTGGTTACTAGTAGCGACCAGGTGACAGTTATATCTGACGAGACGAGAGTTCAGTCGGGTGACGTCAGCCTAGTGTCTGAAGCTCATATCCAGACAGTCTTAGATGACCTGACAGGACAGTACAGCTGCAAACAGGAGGCTGACCTCCCTCTCGCCACATGGTCCCTAGATACGATAGAGAAGGGACTAGCTGTCGTCACAGAGTCACCGAAGAAGGCTGCAGAAGGGTCAAAAGAGGAGACCCCGAAAAGACGAGTGAACTGAAGGGTCTACCTCCTGGTGTCCTGGGGAAGGGAAAAGACTCCAGAAAGACACAAAAGTCTATAGTAGACCTCAACAATGGGTTTGAAGAGTCCCTGGGTGAAAATCCCACAGAGTGTCTAAAGAAGAATGGTGGTACTCCTACACCTGCTGTTACCCCAGAACAGAGTGAAGAGCAGCTGGAACAGAAGGCCCAAGAGGGGGGCGCTGCTAACAAGCTGGTGGGGAAAACTGAGAAGACGACCAAGGCCCTCTCCTTGGCTAGAGCCCTTGAAAAAGCGCCTAAGGAGCGAGATGAATTGGAGTGGCTGAACAAGCAACTCAGAGCAGAGATGGAAGATCTCAGGAGCTCAAAAGATGACGTCTATGAGTTGGAGAGGCCTAAGCTGTTCTCCTGCGCAGCAGGTGGAAGAAAATGAGATACCTGAAGAGGAAGCTCCTCTAAAAGATGCCAAGAAGTCAGAGCCTGTTAGGAATGGGTCTGGAGATGGTGGCGCCGTGGTGCCGGCCGAGGCAGAGAAGGTGAAAGATGTATCTGCTGAACCAGATGATGGTGCTGAGGTGGATGCAGAAGCCCAGAGACTCGTGGCAGTGTGTGGCCAGGACCTGGTCGTGAAAGACATTCCTCTGCTGTCAATGCCTTCCAGAAAGCCAGCAGTCTGCTGGGGAAGAAATACGGGGGACCGACGACCAGTATGAGGGTGCTGTCTACTCCGATGGGCTGACTCTCCTGAATCCTGCCCGAAAGGAGAACCATATCCTGGATAAACCTTGGCAGGGATTGCCAGAAGATGATGAGTCTGATACGGACTCTGATGTCCCAAGTACCTCCGTCCTTAAAGAGAAAGAGGAGGAGGCGGAGCTAAGAATGCAAGTATGTGATGCTGTGTCCGAGAAGGATGAAAAGCCTATCAAAGTGACTGAAGACTCCAAAAGAGACTCAAAGGCTGAAGAAGCTGATGCTGATGAGTTGGAGTGGGAGAAGTCCTCAGATGTTCCCAAGACCAAAGATAAGGCTAAAGAAGAGTCGGCCGAAGTGAGGGAACAGTTCAGTCGAGAGATGCAGCAGTCCAAGAAAGGATGTGAGGAACATGTGCTGATGCGAAATGTGGAGAGAAAAAGAAAACGAAAAGAGAGAGGCCACGGGTGCGAAAGCGCATCATCCTCATTCGTGAAAGAGAGTACCGGGTCATGAGATGGGCAAGAAAATCCCGTAGGTCTTATCTGCCCCGTACTAAACTCATGCGGGTGAGAAACCAAGCGCTATTAGCCTGGGTCTGGCGGAATAAGGGGAAGACTGTAGGCCAGGTCGATGCCCTCTCACGAGCGCCTTGGTTGGGTGCTAGTGTTCACCTCACGGGGTTGAACAAAGGGGGGATATGTGAGGCAGTGACAGGCCTCATGGCTGATAGGAGAGAGCGATGGCAGGTACGTGTCACCGAGGTTGCTGGCCTCGGTGGGGTGAGAGCCGGATTTTGTTGTCTGCAGCAGCTAGTGCTGTCAGACTCTGTTAGTTAGTTTGGCTGCAAAGCCAATCCGGGCCGGCTCTTACTGGGAGTAGGCAAAGAGCTGGGTGGGTGCCTACTCCCCACGGTCCAGTCCGGACTTTATCCGGCCCTTTAAAAAGGCAGCCTCCTTAGCAGCTGGGGGTGATTTTCCTGGAGCTGCTAATAGTGCTGGGAGCTGAGGGCTGTTGTTTGGGACCCACGGCTGGAGCCAAGCTGGAGGGCTCAGACCCCTGTGAAACCGAACAGGCTGCCTGGAAAAGCCCCACGGGTGCGGTGTGTGTGAACAGTGTTGTAGGTGAGTCAGGGACACACTGTGTTAAGTTAGAGCCCAGCCGGGCAGGTGTTTGTTTTGCATTTCATTTATTTATGTTGATGCTGAGACAATAAAGCGATGTTTGGCCCCTAAAGCTGCAGTGGACAACAGTCTGTATGTGAACGATCCTCGAGACCAGAGCTAAACCCCCACAATAGCCAGACTCAACCCCTTTTGGTGACAAGCGAAAATAACCACACAGAATTTCTATCCTTTGTCATACACTCCCCTTCGTTCCCCATCATTTTAGGCTTGCCATGGCTCCGGTTACATCAACCAGTTCTCCTATGGGAACAGGGGAGAATTGGGTTTACCTCACGTTATTGCAGGGAGACCTGCTTCCCTATTAAAACTCTCATGCATGTAGGGGTGAACCAGGTCCCTACCCAATACTCAGAGTTTTCGGAGGTATTTAGTGCAAAGATGGCGGAATCCCTACCGCCCCATAGACCCTACGATTGCCCCATAGACCTGCTGCCGGGCAGTGAAATACCCACAGGAAGAATCTACCCATTGGCACAACCAGAACTTGACCACCTCAAACAGTATCTCGAAGAGAACTTAAGGAAGGGATTCATTCGGCCTTCAACCTCCCCTGCAGCCGCAGGTATGTTCTTCGTAAGGAACAAAGACTTGAGCCTCAGACCCATCATTGATTACAGAGCATTAAATAAAATAACAATCAAAAACCGGTACCCCTGCCGCTAATATCCGAGCTTATTGAAAGACTTCAAACATCAACTATCTACACTAAACTGGACTTGAGAGGCGCATACAACTTGATTAGGATTAGAACCGGGATGAATGGAAAACTGCTTTCCGCACCCGGCACGGACTCTTTGAGTACATGGTAATGCCTTTCGGCTTGTGCAATGCCCCTGCCACATTCCAAAACTTTATCAACGACATATTTAGGGATCTACTAGATGTATGTGTTGTCATCTATCTAGATGACATATTGGTCTACTCCGATAACCTACAAGATCACAGGAAACACGTCCGTTGGGTACTTGCGCGATTAAGCGTCCATCACTTATATGTCAAACCAGAAAAGTGTATATTCGAGACTACTACCCTTCCGTTCCTTGGTTATATAATCTCACCCAAGGGAATTCAGATGGATCAGTCAAAGATCACTTGCATCCAAAACTGGCCGATTCCGGACTCTAGGAAAGCCCTCCAGCGATTCATAGGGTTCTCGAACTTCTACAGGAAATTCATCAAAGACTTCTCCGCTACCATCAAACCCCTAACCAGATTAACTAGTGTCAATACGAAATTTGTTTGGTCCATGGAGGCCCAATCAGCTTTTGAGTTACTTAAAGACAAATTCACTTCAGCACCAATTCTGACCATTCCGAATCCAAACTATCACTTTGTGCTGGAAGTAGATGCATCACAGGCAGCCATAGGAGCTGTTCTGTCCCAGCGGAGCTCCTTCTCATCCCCACTACATCCTGTTGGGTTTTACTCCCAGACTCTAAACACAGTTGAAATCAACTACCCCATAGGGGAAAAGGAACTTCTTGCCATAAAATGTTCCCTAGAGAACTGGAGGCACCTACTTGAAGGTTCAACACACCCCATCACAATATACACGGATCACCGTAATTTACAATACCTGAAAACCAGTAAAACACTGTCAGCACGTCAGGTACGGTGGAGTTTTTTTTTTTGACAGATTCGACTTTCAAATTACTTATCGACCAGGCTCAAAATGGGAAGGCTGACGCCTTATCACGTCTGGCTGAATGCCGCGCCGCAGTCACAGCCCCCACATGCATTATACCACCTAACAAAATTATCCTCGCCACCATCGAATTGGAAACCCAGCTTAAGGATGCTCTGAAAATTGACTGTGCTAACATCCCCCGGGACTTCTGAAAGACCAACGGGTTTCCTCTACAAAAACAACCTACTGTACATACCAACTCCTCTCACCACCCAGGTAATCAAACTCTGCCATGACACACCCTCGCGGGACACCCTGGCATTGCCAAAACCATAAACCTGATACGCAGGAACTTCTGGTGGCCAAAATGACCAAAGAAATTAAGCAATATGTTTCCACGTGCGAGACATGTGCCTCATGCAAAAGTGATAGAAATCGACCATATGGCCTTCTTATGAGTCTTCCTATCCCCAACAGACCCTGGGAATGGGTTTCAATGGACTTCATTGTAGAACTCCCCGCTCCAGAGGAAACAACACCATCATGGTTGTAGTAGACCTACTAACTAAGATGGCACACTTCATCGCCCTCAAAAATTACCTTCCTCCAGTGAAACTGCCGAGGCCTTTCTGTCCAATGTCATAAAACTACATGGAATCCTCTAGCCAAGTTATATCAGACAGGGGTTCACAATTTATATCCAAATTTTGGAGAGCACTTTGTCTTAGACTCCAAATCGACCATAGAATGTCTACCGCCTACCACCCCCAAACTAACGGGCAGACGGAAAGGGTGAACCAATGTCTGGAACAATTTCTCAGATGTCACTGCTCATTCCTTCAAGATGACTGGGAAAGCCTACTCCCTCTTGCCGACTCCGCTACAACAATTCTGTGAATTCCTCCACTCTACATAGTCCATTCTTTGCTAATTATGGATTCCACCCTAGGTCTCTCCCTGAAATCAGCCTTCCTACAAACGTTCCTGCCACAGATGATTATGTAACTACCTTGCAAACAACCCTCATGATGCTGAAAGACAACCTCCAACGGGCAAAGGAAAGGCAGAAGATCTACTACGACCGTCACAGAAGAGAAAATCCTCCTTATCAGGTTGGAGACTCGGTATGGCTGTCAACGAAACCTTCGGTTGGGGGTACCTGCTAAGAAACTGGGTAGGCAATTTTTGGGTCCTTTTCTGATAGAAAGAATTATCAACCCCAACACGGTGAGACTTACCCTTCCTCCTCGACTACAGGTACATCCCACATTCCATGTATCGTTGCTAAAACCGCTTAGACCTAGCCCGTTCCCTCACGGGTTCCTCAACCCTCCCCCGATAGATGTCCGTGGTGAGGAGGAATTTGAGGTTGAGCAGCTTCTCGACTCCAGAAGAAGACGGGGAGGATCCAGTGCCTCATTAGATGGAAGGGTTACGGGTCTCAGGATGACTCTTGGGAAGATGTGCGAGACGTCCATGCACCCAGACTCCAAAGGTTGTTCCACAGGAGATTTCCCGACCGACTCCTCCCTACTGGGGTACCCCGAGAGGGTCCCCTTAAGGGGGTACTGTAAGGATACGGTGGTTTGCGCTCCAGCCTGGATCCATGCCCTGTGTAACCATGACAACGATCGCTGTTTGCCTCCCAGGCTGGAAGCAGTGGCCGCTGGGCCGTCTAAGGTGGCTCCGCCCATCCACACTTGGTCAATAAATAGGAGCCAGGTGCTGCACAGGGTGTTCCACTAATGGAGTGCGCACCCTGCCTGCTCCATTCACCACGAGGACGCAAGCTCCTAACTACCTGCAACTCTGAACCTCCAGGAGAAACCCTCACCTACCTTATCCGGCTCCACCACTGCAGGATCCCTGCATGACTTCTAACAGCAAGTATCAGCCTGTCATTTTGTTTCACTGACATTGCTCACTGAAAGGAAGGGACTCGCGCTGGTGGTTATTAGTACTGCAGGCCTGGGATTCCTGAACGTTGCCTAGAGCTGTTATTCATGAACTTTAATCTGAACTCTCATTCCTAAAACGAACTTTCCTCACTATTAGTTTTACACTCTATCTTTAGTACGCGGTACATGATTTTGTTACCCCATACTCTCCGCTTAAGACTGAGAGAGCCGCCTGGGGTACACACTGAGCAGCCGCAAAAGACACCATCAACACTTAAGTAGTGTGACAGGAGTGGATGTCAAAGGACTCCGCAGTTGAGATCCTAACTGATCAATTTGGTGCGTTACAAAATTCCACTTGATCCAATCAAAGATTCACCTAATTATTCTCTTTGCCACCCTCAGTCATCTCAAAATGGTCAAAAGTGCCAATACTTTTTCCAAAGCGCCACAATAAAACTCAAGAATTCAAAACATCCAAAGTTTCATTCATTCTGTGCCAGTTTCATTCATACTGACAGAGTAGTGGGGTGAATGGTTGAGGAGTTATGCACACCAGTAGACTGAGTGGAGCTAGCATTGTAACACAGGCTTAATGTGAATTCTGTTTCAGGGCACCCCACCTACTATATTCCATTTCTAATACTGGTGTTTTCTTGTGAGGCCTTTGGGACTGCCAAAAATGCCCCTCTATTGCTATGCCAGTATATGAAATTTTGTATTGGAAGGTTAATATTTTTTCTCCTGAGGGGATGGGATTGACGACATTTGCATTTCAGGACAAAAATCCACTTTTCCCTAAAAGATTGGTAGGCTCAATCCAGTTGATGGTAGTCCACCATGGAGGGCATTCTGCTATGGAAACTGGTGGATGTGAAGAGGGTTAAAATGAATGAGATAATCCAACTTTTTAGAAGACTTGAACAATCATCCAGTACGTCATTGTTTTTGCAAAGGCCTCGCTAAATTCACTGATAATAACAGTCTGCAAATATTTAAGAACTTGGCTTCTATCTGAGCAAACATTCTGTGGAACTTCACAAAACCCAGAAATTCCAAAGTGGAGAAACACTTTAAATATTTGCCTGTAACGCATTTGAAAAATTTCTTCTTTTCTTAGAAAGTTTCTTAATGTATACACATAGTGATAAAGCCCTACGATAGCACTGGCGGCTGTCTATTTCCTGTGCACAATCGGACAGCCTGACTTGGAACCTATATTTAGGAAGCCCACCCATTTTTTAAATATGATTTGTTTAGTTGCGTTTCTGGTTGGCAACGCTCCGAATGTTAACACCGGACATCTTCCACTGAAGAAGATAACTTAATTCCTGGCCGTCAAAGGTGAGCATGCTAATTCTCCGTGCGCTGATCAGAACCAGGGTGGTCACCTGATATACTGGAGAAGTGCTAAGGTCCCAAAATCACTTTTAGTCCCCCAGGAAAAGAAGAATGTGACTACTAGTATCTTTTAAAGACAGATAGAGTATGAAGGAGTTAGTAGAAGAAGAAACTGTCAGGAGAGACAGTGTCCCCCCACCAGTTATTGGTTCCAAGTTTTTTGTAGGGCTTCACAGCAAATATTTTTACATGTCTTCCCATATAAATTTAGCTATGTTCTTTCACGTTGCATCCTCCATTGAAATTAATGGAATGAGAAGTTTCCATTCCGAGCTCCCTAGGTGCATGTGAACTACCATGAGGAAGTATTTAATTCAGTGGGGAGTGTGTACCACATGAGAAATCAAAGTCAGTAGAGCAAGCACATAAGGAGGACTATGGGAGACATAGACAAGATCAAGAGATGTAGTGCATGGACAGTGGTAGGAGAAAGTTTGCAACCACGTGATAAGACTCTTGGCTTCATCACTTCACAATGAATGATTATGGTTCAAACTTCTTGTCTTCTTGTCATTGATGACATGTGTTGTAAACAATGATGGGGACTGCTAAGTCTGTATTTTACCATGAGAGGGAGAAAGAAGGCTGAGGGATCAGCAGTAATCTGCCACCTATCACACCACTGGGATGCCAGCAACAAACAAGAAACGTGGCAACATGTGTGTGTAGGTCTCATTACTAAAATGTATGAAAGTTATGGAGATATCAAGGGCAGTGACTCCCTTAGTCTTCACAAATGGTCTCCTCACCACTTCCTCTTGGCTGAAGGTAATCACTAAGGGCCTTGATAGTAACATAGTATATAAGGCCAAAAAAAGACATTAGAAGATTTTCAGAAAATAAATATACATTTCTTAGCTCCTGCTCCTTGTTATAACCAACTCAGAGATCACGTGGAGACCCCTGGACCCTTCAAGTGATGTTAATCTTTGCAAACTTGTCACCAGCATGGTACCCTACCCATCCAGAGCAATGACCGTGCCAAGAAAAGCATTCCTCAGTGATGTCAGCTGTACAAATTACATTCCCAAACATTTTCACATGAGACTCAGATGTGGGTATGAAGCTATGACGGAAAGGGGTGTCTCTCGCACTTCTGGAAAGGGATTTTGGTTAAAGGTTCATTTGTTATTCTGTTAACCCATTCATACATACATCTTAATATTAATTTCTCACCTAAAAGAGTCCACCATGGTACTATAATAAAATCTACATACACTCATTACTGAAAGTGAAACACCATTAAGGAAAAGTCATGAAATTTTGGAAATCACAGGATCGATACACATGTTAATGATATGCAAATAAAACAGAAAATGGAAAAAAACTTCAGATTCATAACATCTCAATTTATTCAATTTATAACTGACATGTTGATGAACAGGAGGCAACCCGCAATCATGAGACAGAAGCTTTGAGGTTTCATGTGGCTAAAAAGTCTGTCATTTATGTCCCACATGCCAGAGATTGGAGCTAGGTGCTTGAAAATATCATATTTTGCAGACCTTAGAGACACTTGCTACCTCCCTGACTTGTAAATATTAAGGCTTGTCCTTCTTGGTGTTGCAATATTCAAAGGCACTCCGGTTCTGGTGGAAAACTTTTCGTGTTGATTTTTATTTAGTTTTTTTTAAATATGCGGCAACTGTCGGTGTTACAAGTGTAACGTTTCGGTCGACAAATGACCTTTATCAAACTCTGAAATATAAGAAAACGTAATGGTGCATCAGTGATCGTATATAGGGTACAACACTGGTACACAATTTCAATTAGAAAAAGCGTGTAGGAAAGTAGCAAAATATAATACAACAGAACTGAACTGGTCACATACAATAGATAATAGTTTATACATAATTTTGCGTTTATATGGCTCGGAGCGTCTGCGAAGACTTATAACCCATACTTACACCTCCTATTTTATACAAGGGATAGGTCCATATACTAAGACTACTACCTGTGTCTTTCCATATGACACTTGCAAGTTACTATGCTTATATATTTGTACTGTTTCTCAGTGAGCAATTTTCCTTAAAATGCATTTCACCAGTCGCCGCCAGACCCAAGCAGTCTTCGCAGATACTAAACGCAAAATTATGTATAAACTACTATCTATTGTATGTGACCAGTTCAGTTCTGTTGTATTATATTTTGCTATTTTTCTAATTGAAATTGTGTACCAGTGTTGTACCCTATATACGATCACTGATGTACCATTACGTTTTCTTATATTTCAGTGTTTGATAAAGGTCATTTGTCGACCGAAACGTCACACTTGTAACACCGACAGTTGCCGCATATTTAAAAAAAACTAAATAAAAATCAACACAAAGTTTTTCACCAGAACCGGAGTGCCTGTGTATATTTTACTTCACTGTACTACTAAATTTATCCACCAATGTAAAATAATTTAAGTTCTATAATACTGCTCCCTATATACAGAAGTATAACTATTATAATACTACCTCTTATGTACAAGAATATAACTACTATAATACTGCTTCTATGTATAGGAATATAAATACTATAATACTGCTCCTATGTACAAGAATTTATCTACTATAATACTGCTCCTGTGTACAAGAAAATAACTACTATAATACTGCTCCTATGTACAGGAATATAACTACTATAATACTGCTCCTATATACAAGAATACAACTACTATAATACTGCCTCCTATGTACAAGAATATAACTACTATAATACTGCTCCTATGTACAAGAATACAACTATTGCACTATGGGAGCTTGGCCGTGAAGCTGAATGGCAGCTGCACTCTGAGCTCCTCACCTAACCTGGTGTATTGCCCCTTATAATCCGCTTCCATCCCGCACACCAATGGGGAAAATAGGCAAGGATCGACCCAAAGATCACTCAGAATCGACTCCTGCTCGCTCTCAACAACCAGACATGGAGCAATACCTTAAAAAGCAGCCGAAATCGCGACCCGCAGAGGCCTCCAAGATGGCGCCGCGTGCGCCACAACCATCGGATGCCGAGGAACACACAGACGCTGGTAGCATCTCTGAAGCCTCGGAATACAGGAACCCGAGGAAACGCCCAAACCTATCCAAAGCGGTTCTTAGAGAACTACTTGAAACTGCCCTGGCCCCGCTGAAGAGGGATTTAGAGGACATTAAAGATGACCTGCGCAGCATGGGACACCGGGTCATGGCGCTGGAGACCTCGCAGGAATCCATCCTTCAGCATGAAGTGCAAACCTGCACAGCACTTCAGACACATCGTGATTTGCTTAACGATGCCCTTATACGTCTGGAAGACCAAGAGAACAGAAGCAGGCGACGCAACATCAGGATCCGAGGCCTACCTGAACATATCGCGGCAGAGGCCCTGCGAACAGTCGCGTATGAGATCTTCGCACAACTACTAGGCCCTGACAGGGCGGCCGCAGTGGTTATCGAACGGATTCATCGCGCACTGCGCCCGAAACCGAAACCCAATGACCCACCGCGTGACGTTATCTGCGGAATTCTGAGTTTTGTGGACACTGCCGATCTACTAAAGGCCAGCCGAGAAGCCGACAATTTGAGGTACGCTGACTCTCCTATCTTATTTTTCCAGGACTTGGCGCCAACCACGCTAGCTAAAAGGCGCGTCCTGAAACCTCTCCTGGATGCTCTGAGGGCGTCTTCCACACCGTTCCGGTGGCTGTTTCCCTTTGGCCTGGCCATAATTAAAAATGGCAGGCAACTCTCTGTCCGCACCCCTGCTGATCTAACGTCCATTTGGGGACCCCTTGGCCTCACTCCCATCGAGATACCTTCATGGATGCCAGCAGATCAAGGAGACCCTCTGCCCGCTCCCCCTAAGCTGGAGTGCTGGCAGGGCGTCCGTTCGGGGAAGCAGGAGAAAGCCAGGAAAGATCATAAGACCACCTGAGCAGCGATATTCCTGCACTTATATGTATCTCTACCTCTCGGGACCTGTGTGACTGTCCACAGAGTTTCGGCGACGCATCAGGCAATTAGATCGCCAGACCCTCTACTTCAAGCAGCACTTTGCCCTCATTGTGACTATTACACCATGGTGGTTGAACGATTGACTGTTCACCTATCGCAAGTTATGTTGCTGTTGTCGCTCCTAAGTTGTGGGAGCCATACCCTACGTTTCTAATACTACCGGTTGATTGATGTATTATATACACCGTTTCGTTAACACCCATTTGGTTTATTTGAAAAGGGGCCACACCGGCCCATCCGTATTCTGATGTTCCTCCCCTCATTGGAAGCCTTTTCTAGGCTCTCTATGGTCTTGCAGGGGCTCCCCCCTGATGGATCCCAGCTTTTAGTCGTGATGAAAAAGGATCCGTTATGCATCAGGCGTCCTGTGAGATCTCTCATGTTTGTTTGCATCTGCATTAAGTTCTTCTGCTTCACCCCCTACCTTGCTATCCCACATGTCTCACTCTATGCCCTATTCCGTACTCCTTTCCTCCTCCCTTCTACTCTGTCTTACTCTCTGAGTGCCATAATGTACCTACAAATTGCATTCTATGTCCTGCCATACACTGTAAGATATGTCTGTGTCTGAGATTGTGGTATCATCTATTAATGCTAGGGGTCTGAATGAGCCATGTAAGCGATCACAAGTAATCTCCCTCCTGCTGAAAAATTGGACTTCTATAGCTTACTTTCAGGAGACCCACTTTAAAACCTCTAAAATCCCAAATCTTCCTTCTGCTAAATTTAACCAATGGTATCATAGCACTCATACTTCAGCCAGCCGTGGGGTTAGCATTGCAGTGCATAAGGGGCTCCCCTTTAAGCTCCATGCGATCTCTTCTGACCCGGAAGGACGCTTCTTGTTTCTCAAGGGCCTTATTGTAGATACCCCAGTAACATTTGCTAATGTATATGCCCCTAACAGGGGTCAGGTCCAGTGGCTCATTCAGACCTTTAGCCAGCTGCTTACATTTAAAGAAGGTATGCTTATATTGGGAGGAGACTTTAATGTGGCTATAGAACCGTCCTTGGATTCTTCCTCAGGCAGGTCAGCCATTACGCATAGACTTCTTAGACGTCTTAAGGTCTCTTTGAAAAAGTTAGATGTGATAGATATGTGGCGTACTCTGAACCCATCTAGCAGAGATTACACGTTTTACTCTCCCGCAAAAGCCTCATACCATAGTCTTGATTATCTTCTCCTTTCCTCAACTAGGGCTCACCTGGTCACCCATGCTAGTATTGGGAACATAGTCCTCTCCGATCATGCCCCGATCTCTCTGACCATTTCCTTATCTGACCTCCCAAGGAAAGAGTGGCTCTGGCGACTTAATGAAACTCTCATCCAGTCCCCTGGTAATATTTCCAAACTATCAACGGCATTAACTGAATTTTTCAACATTAACACTTCAGGCTCTCCTCCACCATCCTCTTCCATCCTCTGGGAGTCACATAAGGCTGTGATACGAGGCGAACTGATTGCTCTTGGTTCCCATCTGAAGAAAATACGCACTCAGACCCAGAGCTCTTTGGTCGCCCGAATCACAGCGCTTGAGCTTTCCCATAAACAAAACCAAGCCTCTCACGTGGCCACTGACCTGTATAATGCTAGGAATGACCTTAGGAATCTTCTTAATGCTTCTTCGGCGAAATTATTATTTCGCTCCAAATTTAAAGCTTATGCGCATGGGGATCGTGGTAATAGACTGATGTCAGCCCTCAGCAAAAAACAACGCATAGACTCTTTTATCTCTGCAATAAAGGATCACTCGGGCACTATTCACAAAACCACGCCTGAGATTGCAAAGGCGTTCTGCTCTTATTACTCAAACTTATACAACTTACCCCTCCCCGAACGGTCCTCTTCAGAGGTAGTTGCCGCGGAAACTGAAAAATTCTTACACTCGCTTAACCTCCCATCCATATCATCCTCTCAGGCCTCCCAGCTCCTCGCTCCGGTCACCGACTCTGAAATTCTTAAAGTCCTGGCCTCTATCCCCTCGGGAAAAAGCCCTGGACCAGATGGTCTAAACATTTCATATTATAAGACCTTCAAAACCATCCTTGTCCCTCACTTCCGTTCCCTCTGCAATAGTCTACTTGCTGGTGGCACCCTTCCGCCCCAATCCCTGATGGCTCACGTCACTGTCCTCCCCAAGGAAAATAAGGATCCCCTAGAATGTGGCAGTTATCGCCCTATTTCTCTGCTAAACGCCGACGTTAAATGGTGGGCGAAGATTCTGGCACAGCATCTCCAATCGCTATTGCCGGATATTATACATGGGGAGCAGGTCGGGTTTGTCCCTGGCAGGCGGGGCTGTGAGAATACTGTACGTGTGTTGCATCTGATGTCCTGGCCTCGGAACAACTCTAAGCCACTTGCGCTGTTAAGCACAGATGCAGAGAAGGCCTTTGACAGGGTCAGTTGGCAATTTATGTCCAAGGCCCTGTCGAGGTTCGGACTGCCGGACCAATTCATAGATGCTGTGTTCACGCTCTATCGGGCTCCGTCTGCCAGGGTCAAAGTGAACGGTACCCTCTCTCCTGCATTTGTGATATCGAATGGCACTCGGCAAGGGTGCCCTCTCTCCCCTTCCCTCTTTGTGTTGGTCATGGAGACATTATTATGTAAAATTCGCCAATCACCTGGGGTCGAGGGTATCTCCATAGGGCCCCAGAGACACCTAACGGCAGCATTTGCTGATGACCTCTTGGTGATGACCTCGAACCCTAAAGAATCCTTCCCCAACCTGCTTTCTTGTTTTGAGGAATTCGGACGCATTTCCAATTTTAAAATAAATTACGCTAAGTCCATGGCCTTGAACGTGACCTGCTCTATGGGTACGGTTGCTTCTCTTAAACGTACTACCCCCTTTCAATGGGCCCCACGAGATATCCCCTATTTGGGCATTCGAGTAACGGCTGACCCCAAGGAACTGTTTTCTTCCAATTATCTACCGCTCCTCCATTCAATCGGTTCTCATTTACAATCCCTTAAACTGCCATTTGTCTCGTGGGTAGGGAGAAAAAACTACCAAAAAACCTATATTGTCCCTAAGTTTTTGTATCTTCTCCAGACCTTGCCGATCTGGTTGCCCCAATCTTATTTCACAGAAGTCCGCCGGAAGTTCTCACTCTTTCTTTGGAGAGGTCGTTCCCCTAGGATAGCATACTCCACCTTAACCAGGGAAAGGAGATTTGGAGGTTTCGGTATGCCTGACATACACCTCTATTATAGAGCCAACCTCATATGCAGGGGCATCACTCTCCTCACCGGTAAGCCAGAGAACATATGCACGCACATGGAACAAGTTTTGCTTACCAGTCAGGAGACTTCGATTTTATGGGGCATTCGCTCATGCCCCCGCTCGAGTACTAAGTTGCACCTATTATGGAAGGGAATACTTCTCATCTGGACCTCCCTTTACCAGACTAAGGTTCTCAGGTTCCCCAACCCAGCCCTGCCTCTACCCTCATTACAAGCCTTTATACATCCCACGACCCGAACCTCCTCGGGAATATGGGCGCGACTAACTAATTACAAGTTCGAAGATATACCAATCGAAGGAGGGAAACTAAATTGGGAAGGAATCCTAAAATTACCCCAGGTCCTTTCAGCACCCTTTCTATATGTGCATGGGTTTAAAAAAGATATTCAGCTATTGCAAATTGGTACCCACCGCCATGACTCCCCGACCTGGATGGAGCAGAGGTTGAGGTCTGGCCGACCACCCAGCAGACCTCTTTCCATAACGTACAAAGAACTTCTGTCCTCATCCACACAAGAACTTAACTTTCTCCATTCTTGGGAAAAAGAACTATCCCTACACTTCAGCGACCCAGAGCGGGCATTTATATTAGCACATTCACACGGCTTCAGTCAAAGCATTAGAATTCAGGAGAACTCCTTTAAACTTCTGACTCGCTGGTATAAAACCCCCCAATTTCTCCACAGCATTTACCCGGAGGTCCCTGAGGTCTGCTGGAGGTGTGGGTTGGAGGTCGGCTCGCTTTCACATATATGGTGGCAATGTAGGAAAATAGCCCCCTTTTGGAACTCGGTGGAAGCATTGATCAATAAGATATGTTCCACCACCATAGTGCTAGACCAGAAACTAATACTTCTATGGTGCCCAAATGCTTCCTTAACACCAGCTAAAAATAATCTCCCCACCATTCTTATTACAGCAGCCCGTCTACTAATTCCTTTCTTGTGGAAAAAAACGTCCCCTCCTTCTATCCAGCATTGGATGGAAAAGGTGGATCAGTTGGCTAGGTTTGAAGAATTAGCACACTGGGAAACCTATACACACTCCAGATACCTCAAAATATGGCACCCGTGGCGAGAATTCAGGAAGGCTCCTCAGTAGAGTGGACATTATGTTTCCCTCCCTCCCCCCCCCCCCTTCTCCCCCATTTTATCTAACCTCCTTGTCTTGATTGTCGTCTCTTACAAATCTGCCATCTATTGCGGCTACCATATCATACTTGAATTGTTGGACATATTGCTCCCTGATGCCTCTATATTGGTATTGTCTATACACTGACATTAAGGAAATTGTACCACTGTCATGACTCTGTACGTTGATGTTTGCTATTTTAAACCTTGTTGACTACTGCCTCATTTACCAATTTGCAAATGTTGTTCTTGCCTTGTAAACTTTTGCATAAAACCAATAAAAAGAGATTTGGTTAAGAATACAACTATTATAATACTGCTCCTATGTACAAGAATATAACTACTATAATACTGCTCCTATGTACAGGGATATAACTACTATAATACTGCCTCCTATGTACAGAATATAACTACCATAATACTGCCTCCTATGTACAGGAATATAACTACTATATTACTGCTCCTATATACAAGAATATAACTACTATAATACTGCTCCTATGTACAAGAATACAACTATTATAATACTGCTCCTATGTACAAGAATATAACTACTATAATACTGCTTCTATGTATAGGAATATAAATACTATAATACTGCTCCGATGTACAAGAATATATCTACTATAATACTGCTCCTGTGTACAAGAAAATAACTACTATAATACTACCTCCTATGTACAGGAATATAACTACTATAATACTGCTCCTATGTACAAGAATATAACTACTATAATACTGCTCCTGTGTACAAGAAAATAACTACTATAATACTGCTCCTATGTACAAGAATATAACTACTATAATACTGCTCCTGTGTACAAGAAAATAACTACTATAATACTGCTCCTATGTACAGGAATATAACTACTATAATACTGCTCCTATGTACAAGAATACAACTACTATAATACTGCCTCCTATGTACAAGAATATAACTACTATATTACTGCTCCTATGTACAAGAATACAACTATTATAATACTGCTCCTATGTACAAGAATATAACTACTATAATACTGCCTCCTATGTACAATAATATAGCTACTGTAATACTGCTCCTGTGTACAAGAATATAACTACTATAATACTGCTTCTATGTATAGGAATATAAATACTATAATACTGCTCCGATGTACAAGAATATATCTACTATAGTACTGCTCCTGTGTACAAGAAAATAACTACTATAATACTGCCTCCTATGTACAATAATATAACTACTATAATACTGCTCCTATGTACAAGAATACAACTACTATAATACTGCTCCTATGTACAATAATATAGCTACTGTAATACTGCTCCTATATACAAGAATATAATTACTGTAATACTGCTCCTATGTAAAAGAATATAACTACTATAGTACTGCCTCCTATGTACAATAATATAGCTACTATAATACTGCTTTTATGTACAAGAATATAACTACTATAATACTGCTCCTATGTACAAGAATATAACTACTATAATACTGCCTCCTATGTACAATAATATAACTACTAAAATGCTACCTCCTATGTACAAGAATATAACTACTATAATACTGCCTCCTATGTACAATAATATAACTACTATAATACTGCTCCTATGTACAAGAATATAACTACTGTAATACTGCTCCTGTGTACAAGAATATAACTACTATAATACTGCTCCTATATACAAGAATATAATTACTGTAATACTGCTCCAGTGTACAAGAATATAACTACTATAATACTGCTCCTATGTACAAGAATATATCTACTATAATACTGCCTCTTATGTACAAGAATATTACTACTATAATACTACCTCCTATCTACAAGAATATAACTACTATAATACTGCCTCCTATGTACAATATTATAGCTACTATAATACTGCTCCTATGTACAAGAATATAACTACTATAATAGTGCCTTCTATGTACAATAATATAGCTACTGTAATACTGCTCCTATGTACAAGAATATAACTACTGTAATACTGCTCCTGTGTACAAGAATATAACTACTATAATACTGCTCCTATGTACAAGAATATAACTACTATAATACTGCTCCTATGTACAAGAATTTAACTACTGTAATACTGCTCCTATGTACAAGAATATAACTACTGTAATACTGCTCCTATGTAAAATAATATATCTACTATAATACTGCCTCCTATGTACAATAATATAGCTACTATAATACTGCTCCTATGTACAAGAATATAACTACTATAATACTGCTCCTATATACAAGAATATAACTACTGTAATACTGCTCCAGTGTACAAGAATATAACTACTATAATACTGTCTGCTATATTCAAGAATATAACTACTATCATACTGCTCCTATATACAAGAATATAATTACTATAATACCGCTCCTGTGTACAAGAATGTAACTACTATAATACTGCTCCTATGTACAAGAATATAACTACTATAATACTGCCTCCTATGTACAATAATATAACTACTAAAATGCTACCTCCTATGTACAAGTATATAACTACTATTATACTTCCTCCTATGCACAAGAATATAACTACTATAATACTGCCTCTTATGTACAATAATATAGCTACTATAATACTGCCTCCTATGTACAATAATATAGCTACTGTAATACTGCTCCTATGTACAAGAATATAACTACTGTAATACTGCTCCTGTGTACAAGAATATAACTACTATAATACTGCTCCTATGTACAAGAATATAACTACTATAATACTGCTCCTATGTACAAGAATATAACTGCTATAATACTGCTCCTATGTACAAGAATATAACTACTATAATACTGCCTCCTATGTACAAGAATATAACTACTATAATACTGCTGATATGTACAACAATATAACTACTATAATATTTCTCCTATGTACAAGAATATAACTACTATAATAGTGCTCCTATGTACAAGCATATATCTACTATAATACTGTTTCCATGTACAAGAATATAACTACTATAATACTGTCTGCTATATTCAAGAATATAACTACTATAATACTGCCTCCTATGTACAAGAATATAACTACTATAATACTGCTCCTATGTACAAGAATATATCTACTATAATACTGCTCCTATGTACAAGAATATAACTGCTATAATACTGCTCCTATGTACAAGAATATAACTACTATAATACTGCTCCTATGTACAAGAATGTAACTACTATAATACTGCCTCCTATGTACAAGAATATAACTACTATAATACTGCTCCTATGTACAAGAATGTAGCTACTATAATACTGCCTCCTATGTACAGGAATATAATTACTATAATACTGCTCCTGTGTACAAGAATATAACTACTGTAATACTGCTCCTATATACAAGAATATAACTACTATCTATAATACTGCTCTTATGTACAAGAATATAACTACTATAATACTGCTCCTATGTAAAAGTATATAACTACTATAATACTGCTCCAATGTACAAGAATATAATTACTATAATACTGCCTCCTATGTACAAGAATATAACTACTATAATACTGCTCATATGTACAAGAATATAACTACTATAATACTTCTCCTATGTACAAGAATATAACTACTATAATACTGCCCCCTATGTACAAGAATATAACTACTATAATACTGCTCCTATGTACAAGAACATATCTACTATAATACTGCTCCTGTGTACAAGAATATAACTACTATAATACTGCCTCCTATGTACAAGAATATAACTACTATAATATTTCTCCTATATACAAGAATATAACTACTATAATACTGCTCCTATGTACAGGAATATAACTACTATAATACTGCTTCTATGTACAAGAATATAACTACTATAATAGTGCTCCTATGTACAAGCATATATCTACTATAATACTGCTTCCATGTACAATAATATAACTACTATAATACTGCCTCCTATGTACAAGAATATAACTACTATAATATTTCTCCTATATTCAAGAATATAACTACTATAATACTGCCTCATATGTACAAGAATATAACTACTATATTACTGCTCCTTTATACAAGAATATAACTACTATAATACTGCTCCTATGTACAAGAATATAACTACTATAATACTGCTCCTATGTACAAGAATATAACTACTATAATACAGCTCCCGTGTACAAGAATATAACTACTATAATACTGCTCCTGTGTACAAGAATATATCTACTATAATACTGCCTCCTATGTACAAGAATATAACTGCTATAATACTGCGTCCTATGTACAAGAATATAACTACTATAATACTGCTCCTATGTACAAGAATATAACTACTATAATACTGCCTCCTATGTACAAGAATATAACTACTATAATACTATCTCCTATGTACAGGAATATGACTACTATAATACTGCTCCAATATACAAGAATATAACTACTATAATACTGCCTCCTATGTACAAGAATATAACTACTATAATACTGCTCCTATGTACAAGAATATAACTACTATAATACTGCCTCCTATGTACAAGAATATAACTACTATAATACTGCTCCTATATACAAGAATATAACTACTATAATACTGCTCCTATGTACAAGAATATAACTACTATAATACTGCCTCCTATGTACAAGAATATAACTACTATAATACTGCTCCTATGTACAAGATAATAACTACTATAATACTGCTTAGGGCGTTGTCTAAGTGAACTCCTGGATCTTCACTGTAACCCTGATGGTAGGGATAGACTTTTCCGAGGGGAACCCCATGGTCGCTACCTCTTGAGGAGTATAGGCACACAAAGCAGCTGGTCCAGGTGAACCAGGAGGTACCTGAGAAAAGTACCAGAGGCTCAGGACCGAACGATGAGGCAGAGGCGAAGTCAGACAGGCAAAAGGTCAGGGCAGGCGGCACAGGTATAGGTCAGGCAATCTGGGTCAGCATCAGGACAGTGAAGGCAAGCAGATAGGGATCTAACAGGTAGCAGAGTCCAGGAATACAGATATGAGTCAGGAACACAGGAACACTAGCGGAAAACAGGAACCTTAGCAGGACACAAGGACCTTGACACTGAGGCATCTGGGAAGGGGGCTGAGTCACTAGTATATGCGCAGGAGGGCTAGTATAGGCCATCGAGGTCACATGACTTAACCCATAAAGCCCAGGAAGTGACCCTTAAGTAAGTGCTGCAGGAAACAAACAGCAAGCATGATGTGGCCGGGCTAAGAGCAAACTGTGGAGCGGATCCCAGAACAACAGCAACCAAACAGACAGAGCCCAGGACTGCAGCAGTGAATGGGAAGCACCGGCCAGAGATCACCGCAGAACACAGTGATTGTGTCTTTACTGTGGCAGTATATGATGCTTCTCTGATGTCCCCTGTCTGCTGCTATTTGGTTTTGTCTCTGTTGGCTATGACATTGTTCCTTGCTCCTCACATCTGTGTAAACATGGTTATTAGTTATTAGTGATGGTCCTTTGATCTCTGCTGTCAGGACATATCTTCTGTCCCATCATAGTTAGTCCTCCTTTCATATTTATCAGGCCCATTTCCCATGCTAATTAATCATGGCTGATGACAACCTTTGTGAACAACACGGCCAGTGATCCCATGACATAAGTTTTCTTTGTTATCATCAAAGCCGGGGTTCATACATGGTGTTTGCTCCAGAAGACGCTGAAATCACTGGGCACGAGGTGTCTGGTTCAGTACATTTGCCGAATCATTCCAACTCTAGGTGTTATCAGAACGCCTCGATATTTACTATGACTTTATGTGATGATTGTGGCCCACATGCAAGTTCTATAGTAGTAAGTTGAAGTGAGAACATTTGGAGCAGGTCTGCTAGCGGTACCCCTTAGCTGTAACATGTAAACCACAATCCAACTGGACACTAATTTGTGGACTTCTGAAAGGTTATCTCTTGCCACTTGGAAACATATAGTATCTGGGAGAAGTTTTTGTCTTTATGATGGTGTTCAGTGAAGGAGCAAAATGCCACCGCTCTGGCTCCAAACTATATAGTACCATACCTACTACCACTTACGTTGGGTACTTTTTAGTTGATACCTATTGTTACACTTTAGGTTTTTGCATAGCTATACACTTTCTTGTCTACGCCCAGTTGGTCGAAGATATTCTTTACAAAGGAAAGAATGGTCTTAAGATTGTGCCCTACAACACAAATGAAGATAATCCAGGTTGATCAAAAAGGCATAGCAGGTACTATATTCGACCTCGAATGGTGCAATATGATATCAAAGACACAGCTGGAGTGAAGACCTAAGGGTTTGGAATAGGAAGGTATAAAAAATAATTTTTAAGATTATCTACATGGCCCCACTGCCCTTGCTAACGTTGTGGGGTCTATGGAGAGTAAGTTCCCACCACCCATAGTGTGGAAACATCCTAATCTGACCATTCCCCCTCTCTGCAGGCCCTTCAGCCGCCATAAAGTCCTCACCTCCAATGAGGATATAATTGCTGGTGGGCAGAGCAACCCAAGGCAACCATGAAGAGATGGTCTTACCAGTAGCATGGAACATGGTGGAAAGAAGAGTGGTATACACAGTTCTGTTCTATCCCTATTCCTAAGAACTCTGACCTTCTCATATCTACAGACCTTCTATAGATCTACCAGGTTTGCCAAAGATTTCAAAAACTTGATCTCTTGAGAGTTGGCCCACCAAGAATGAGAAGTCAACACATGAAAGAAGATGTAAGGGCACTGGATGGTCAATCTGGTGGCTTCCGAAGATGCTCACAATAGAATATTATCAGGCAACCGAATTGAGCTGGAGTTTACTTTGAAATGCTGATCTTCTATAGAAATGTCTTCTAACTTTTGTTTTGACATCTACATCACTGCCTAGGACTCAATACTCCATTGCCTAAAAACCCACCTGAGATATGAAATACAACCTTTGCTGAAATCGGTGACACCACTGTAAACATCAATGTGGCCCTATCTACCAATCTTCTATAGAGCCACCAGTTTTGGATCTAAAGTTCAAAAATGTGGTCTCTTGAGAGTTGGCCACCAAGAATGAGAAGTCAATACATGAATGAAGATGTGAGGGTACTAGTTGGTCAATGTGGTAGCTCCCTGAGAGGCCCATAATACAACCTTATCAAGCTACTGAAATTAATGGGAGTTTACTTTGAGATACCGATTTTCTACGTGACCTTCTTCCAACTTTGTTTTGACATCTACGAAGAGTTACAACCTTCTTCATTACTGCCTAGGACCCAATATTCCATTGCTTAGTCAAAATACATATAAGATATGTAATACAACTTTTGTTGAAGTCAGTAATACAGCTATAAATATTGGGGTGACTGACCTTCTCATATCTACAGAATAATCTTCTATAGATCCATCAGTTTTGTCTAAGATTTCGAAGAAGACTTGATCTTTTGAGAGTTTGCCGCCAAGAACAAAAGGTCAACACACATGAATGACGGCATGAAGGAACTGTCTGGTCAATGTGGTAGCTCCATGAGAGGCCCATAATACAACCTTATCAAGCAACTGAAATTAACAGGAATTTACTTTGAGATACTGATCTTCTATGGAACCTTCTTCCAACTTTGTTTTGACATCTACGGAGAGTTACGACCTTCTACATCACCACTGACGACTTGATATTCCATTGTTTCATCAAAACCCACCTTAGATATGAAATACAACCTTCATTGAAGTCAATCACACCACTATAAATATCAGCGTGATTTATCCTCCCCCACCTCCACGTCCAATAAATAGACTTGTCCGTTTCGGAGGACATCCAAAACCCCTCATAAAAAGATTTCAATGAACGTATCCAGAATCTGATTGGGAGAGGCGACGAGCAGCTCCTGAGAAAGCGCAGGCTGGATATTTATGGTGTGTGTATATCAAGCCCGTGACATTTAGCTGCTGCCAGCCCCTCGTAGGACGGTTACAATTTGGCACAGGCGACGGAATTAGGTAAACGTTACGAGATATTTTATCCCACTGATAAAGATGGAGCTCGTAATTCCGCATTTAAAGATCGCCCTTGAAATAACATTTAAATTCGCCGTTACGCGTACCGAAAGTTTCTTCTAATATCATTGGTTACAGTGATAGGCATCTCTGGATGATCGGCTCAGTTGGGCATGACATAATTCCTATAAATGCCAGGTGATGTCATAGATAGATAGGAATCAGGTGGGTTAAACCATTTTTCACAGTAGAGGGAGTTATCAGTTTACTACTTACAAATGCTGTTAAAGTTGGAGTTGTGGTCACGGTAGGAACATCCTTGTCTATATATTTGCATATGGCGGTATTTGTGTTCATCTGATGGCTAATCCAGTACAGCATCCTTATTTCCGTTATAAACAAGGGTTTGTACAGGGCTTGGCGGGTAAATATTTTTTAAAAATTGGCTGGTATTTTACAAAAACATCGCCAGGCCTGTGCAGTGGTTGTATGTGGTATTACAGCTCAGTTCCGTTGAAGATAATGGGGTTAATCGGACAGGTGTGGCGCTATTTCAGGAAAAAAATAAAAACAAATTGGCTGTGTTTTTTCAAACCACTAAAAACTAGAAAAAGGTAAGAACAAAAACATGCCTGAAATCCTGCTGCATGCCCACATGGGATGTAAGAACGGCCGCAGGAGTGCGACATTAATAAGGAATTACTCCTGAGGTTTATACTTTACTGTTCCATCGAGTCAATGTTTTACTTATTGAACACCCAGAAAACACGTAGATGTTCCCGTAAACCAAAACCACCCCCCCCCCCCGCCCGCCACCGACGCGCTCAGAAAGGTCCTCACACATTTTAAACAATCGATTGTTTTTTTTCCAGACCTGCTCCATTAAGAGGCGAGGGGATTAGCTCCCCACATCTGCCACAAGATGAGTAAAAGCTAATTTGGCAAGTGTCACCAAACATCAGCGGACGGGGGTTTAAACACCTTGAAACGTGCAATGCTCTGCGCAGCGTTACCCGTCTCATGGGGGGATGTCACTCACAGCGGTCGCCTGTTAGCCGGCTACTGTGTGGCGATGTGACAAGACAGCTGCTCGTACAGGGAAACTTAAAGAACCGTCCAGTCGTAGGTAATTCTGCAAATTCCCGCTTGCTGTCAGTGAATAGAATCCAAATTCTTACTCTAATACTTCTCACAGCTGACAGGTAAAATGTATCAATCTGCAGTGATGACCGGAAACAATTGTCACAGACCCTCTACCGCTACTTCAGACCGGGGAGAGGATGACTGTAGGACAGGACAATACAATCTATTGCTCCCTGTTATCAGCCATTTCAGGGGAGAGAATGACTGTAGGACAGGAGAATACAGTCTACTGCTCCCTGTTATCAGCCATTTCAGGGGAGAGGATGACTGTAGGACAGGAGAATACAATCTATTGCTCCCTGTTATCAGCCATTTCAGGGGAGAGGATGACGGTAGGACAGGAGAATACAGTCTAATGCTCCCTGTTATCAGCCATTTCAGGGGAGAGGATGACTGTAGGACAGGAGAATACAGTCTATTGCTCCCTGTTATCAGCCATTTCAGGGGAGAGGATGACTGTAGGACAGGAGAATACAGTCTATTGCCTCCTGTTATCAGCCATTTCAGGGGAGAGGATGACTGTAGGACAGGAGAATACAGTCTAATGCTCCCTGTTATCAGCCATTTCAGGGGAGAGGATGACTGTAGGACAGGAGAATACAGTCTAATGCTCCCTGTTATCAGCCATTTCAGGGGAGAGGATGACTGTAGGACAGGAGCATACAGTCTATTGCCCCCTGTTATCAGCCATTTCAGGGGAGAGGATGACTGTAGGACAGGAGAATACAGTCTATTGCTCCCTGTTATCAGCCATTTCAGGGGAGAGGATGACTGTAGGACCGGAGAATACAGTCTATTGCCCCCTGTTATCAGCCATTTCAGGGGAGAGGATGACTGTAGGACAGGAGAATACAATCTATTGCTTCCTGTTATCAGCCATTTCAGGGGAAAGGATGACTGTAGGACAGGAGAATACAATATATTGCCCCCTGTTATCAGCCATTTCAGAGGAGAGGATGACTGTAGGACAGGAGAATACAGTCTATTGTCCCCTGTTATCAGCCATTTCAGGGGAGAGGATGACTGTAGGACAGGAGAATACAGTCTATTGCCCCCTGTTATCAGCCATTTCAGGGGAGAGGATGACTGTAGGACAGGAGAATACAGTCTATTGCCCCCTGTTATCAGCCATTTCAGGGGAGAGGATGACTGTAGGACAGGAGAATACAGTCTATTGCTCCCTGTTATCAGCCATTTCAGGGGAGAGGATTACTGTAGGACAGGAGAATACAGTCTATTGCCCCGTTATCAGCCATTTCAGGGGAGAGGATGACTGTAGGACAGGAGAATACAGTCTATTGCCCCCTGTTATCAGTCATCTCAGGGGAGAGGATGACTGTAGGACAGGAGAATACAATCTATTGCTCCCTGTTATCAGCCATTTCAGGGGAGAGGATGACTGTAGGACAGGAGAATACAGTCTATTGCTCCCTGTTATCAGCCATTTCAGGGTAGAGGATGACTGTAGGACAGGAGAATACAGTCTATTGCCCCCTGTTATCAGCCATTTCAGGGGAGAGGATGACTGTAGGACAGGAGAATACAGTCTATTGCCCCCTGTTATCAGCCATTTCAGAGGAGAGGATGACTGTAGGACAGGAGAATACAGTCTATTGCCCCTGTTATCAGCCATTTCAGGGGAGAGGATGACTGTAGGACAGGAGAGTACAGTCTATTGCCCCCTGTTATCAGCCATTTCAGGGGAGAGGATGACTGTAGGACAGGAGAATACAATCTATTGCACCCTGTTATCAGCCATTTCAGGGGAGAGGATGACTGTAGGACAGGAGAATACAATCTATTGCCTCCTGTTATCAGGCATTTCAGGGGAGAGGATGACTGTAGGACAGGAGAATACAGTCTATTGCCCCCTGTTATCAGCCACTTCAGGGGAGGGGATGACTGTAGAACAGGAGAATACAGTCTATTGCTCTCTGTTATCAGCCATTTCAGGGGAGAGGATGACTGCAGGACAGGAGAATACAGTCTATTGCTCCCTGTTATCAGCCATTTCAGGGGAGAGGATGACTGTAGGACAGGAGAATACAGTCTATTGCCCCCTGTTATCAGCCATTTCAGGGGGAGAGGATGACTGTAGGACAGGAGAATACAGTCTATTGCCCCCTGTTATCAGCCATTTCAGGGGAGAGGATGACTGTAGGACAGGAGAATACAGTCTATTGCCCCCTGTTATCAGCCATTTCAGGGGAGAGGATGACTGTAGGACAGGAGAATACAATCTATTTCCCCTGTTATCAGCCATTTCAGGGGAGAGGATGACTGTAGGACAGGAGAATACAATATATTGCCCCCTGTTATCAGCCATTTCAGGGGAGAGGATGACTGTAGGAAATGGAGAATACAGTCTATTGCTCCCTGTTATCAGCCATTTCAGGGGAGAGGATGACTGTAGGACAGGAGAATACAGTCTATTGCTCCCTGTTATCAGCCATTTCAGGGGAGAGGATGACTGTAGGACAGGAGAATACAGTCTATTGCTCCCTATTATCAGCCATTTCAGGGGAGAGGATGACTGTAGGACTGGAGAATACAGTCTATTGTCCCCTGTTATCAGCCATTTCAGGGGAGAGGATGACTGTAGGACAGGAGAATACAGTCTATTGCTCCCTGTTATCAGCCATTTCAGGGGAGAGGATGACTGTAGGACAGGAGAATACAGTCTATTGCCCCCTGTTATCAGCCATTTCAGGGGAGAGGATGACAGTAGGACAGGAGAATACAATCTATTGCCCCTGTTATCAGCCATTTCAGGGGAGAGGATGACTGTAGGACAGGAGAATACAGTCTATTGCCCTTTCTTATCAGCCATTTCAGGGGAGAGGATGACGGTAGGACAGGAGAATACAGTCTATTGCTCTCTGTTATCTGACAATTCAGGGAGAGGATGACTGTAGGACAGGAGAATACAGTCTATTGCCCCTGTTATCAGCCATTTCAGGGAGAGGATGACTGTAGGACAGGAGAATACACTCTATTGCTCCCTGTTATCAGCCATTTCAGGGGAGAGGATGACTGTAGGACAGGAGAATACAGTCTATTGCCACCTGTTATCAGCCATTTCAGGAGAGAGGATGACTGTAGGACAGGAGAATACACTCTATTGCTCCCTGTTATCAGCCATTTCAGGGGAGAGGATGACTGTAGGACAGGAGAATACAGTCTATTGTCCCCTGTTATCAGCCATTTCAGGGGAGAGGATGACTGTAGGACAGGAGAATACAGTCTATTGCCCCTGTTATCAGTCATTTCAGGGGAGAGGATGACTGTAGGACAGGAGAATACAATCTATTGCTCCCTGTTATCAGCCATTTCAGAGGAGAGGATGACTGTAGGACAGGAGAATACAATCTATTGCCCCCTGTTATCAGCCATTTCAGGGAGAGGATGACTGTAGGACAGGAGAATACAATCTATTGCCCCCTGTTATCAGCCATTTCAGGGGAGAGGATGACTGTAGGACAGGAGAATACAGTCTATTGCTCCCTGTTATCAGCCATTTCAGGGGAGAGGATGACTGTAGGACAGGAGAATACAGTCTATTGCTCCCTGTTATCAGCCATTTCAGGGGAGAGGATGACTGTAGGACAGGAGAATACAGTCTATTGCTCCCTATTATCAGCCATTTCAGGGGAGAGGATGACTGTAGGACTGGAGAATACAGTCTATTGTCCCCTGTTATCAGCCATTTCAGGGGAGAGGATGACTGTAGGACAGGAGAATACAGTCTATTGCCCTTTCTTATCAGCCATTTCAGGGGAGAGGATGACTGTAGGACAGGAGAATACAGTCTATTGCTCTCTGTTATCTGACAATTCAGGGGAGAGGATGACTGTAGGACAGGAGAATACAGTCTATTGCCCCCTGTTATCAGCCATTTCAGGGGAGAGGATGACTGTAGGACAGGAGAATACACTCTATTGCTCCCTGTTATCAGCCATTTCAGGGGAGAGGATGACTGTAGGACAGGAGAATACAGTCTATTGCCACCTGTTATCAGCCATTTCAGGAGAGAGGATGACTGTAGGACAGGAGAATACACTCTATTGCTCCCTGTTATCAGCCATTTCAGGGGAGAGGATGACTGTAGGACAGGAGAATACAGTCTATTGTCCCCTGTTATCAGCCATTTCAGGGGAGAGGATGACTGTAGGACAGGAGAATACAGTCTATTGCCCCTGTTATCAGTCATTTCAGGGGAGAGGATGACTGTAGGACAGGAGAATACAATCTATTGCTCCCTGTTATCAGCCATTTCAGAGGAGAGGATGACTGTAGGACAGGAGAATACAATCTATTGCCCCCTGTTATCAGCCATTTCAGGGGAGAGGATGACTGTAGGACAGGAGAATACAATCTATTGCCCCCTGTTATCAGCCATTTCAGGGGAGAGGATGACTGTAGGACAGGAGAATACAGTCTATTGCTCCCTGTTATCAGCCATTTCAGGGGAGAGGATGACTGTAGGACAGGAGAATACAGTCTATTGCTCCCTGTTATCAGCCATTTCAGGGGAGAGGATGACTGTAGGACAGGAGAATACAGTCTATTGCTCCCTATTATCAGCCATTTCAGGGGAGAGGATGACTGTAGGACTGGAGAATACAGTCTATTGTCCCCTGTTATCAGCCATTTCAGGGGAGAGGATGACTGTAGGACAGGAGAATACAGTCTATTGCTCCCTGTTATCAGCCATTTCAGGGAGAGGATGACTGTGGACAGGAGAATACAGTCTATTGCCCCCTGTTATCAGCCATTTCAGGGGAGAGGATGACAGTAGGACAGGAGAATACAATCTATTGCCCCTGTTATCAGCCATTTCAGGGGAGAGGATGACTGTAGGACAGGAGAATACAGTCTATTGCCCTTTCTTATCAGCCATTTCAGGGGAGAGGATGACTGTAGGACAGGAGAATACAGTCTATTGCTCTCTGTTATCTGACAATTCAGGGGAGAGGATGACTGTAGGACAGGAGAATACAGTCTATTGCCCCCTGTTATCAGCCATTTCAGGGGAGAGGATGACTGTAGGACAGGAGAATACACTCTATTGCTCCCTGTTATCAGCCATTTCAGGGGAGAGGATGACTGTAGGACAGGAGAATACAGTCTATTGCCACCTGTTATCAGCCATTTCAGGAGAGAGGATGACTGTAGGACAGGAGAATACACTCTATTGCTCCCTGTTATCAGCCATTTCAGGGGAGAGGATGACTGTAGGACAGGAGAATACAGTCTATTGTCCCCCTGTTATCAGCCATTTCAGGGGAGAGGATGACTGTAGGACAGGAGAATACAGTCTATTGCCCCCTGTTATCAGTCATTTCAGGGGAGAGGATGACTGTAGGACAGGAGAATACAATCTATTGCTCCCTGTTATCAGCCATTTCAGGGGAGAGGATGACTGTAGGACAGGAGAATACAATCTATTGCCCCCTGTTATCAGCCATTTCAGGGGAGAGGATGACTGTAGGACAGGAGAATACAATCTATTGCCCCCTGTTATCAGCCATTTCAGGGGAGAGGATGACTGTAGGACAGGAGAATACAGACTATTGCTTCCTGTTATCAGCCATTTCAGGGGAGAGGATGACTGTAGGACAGGAGAATACAGTCTATTGCTCCCTGTTATCAGCCATTTCAGGGGAGAGGATGACTGTAGGACAGGAGAATACAGTCTATTGCTCCCTGTTATCAGCCATTTCAGGGGAGAGGATGACTGTAGGACAGGAGAATACAGTCTATTGCTCCCTATTATCAGCCATTTCAGGGGAGAGGATGACTGTAGGACTGGAGAATACAGTCTATTGTCCCCTGTTATCAGCCATTTCAGTGGAGAGGATGACTGTAGGACAGGAGAATACAGTCTATTGCTCCCTGTTATCTGCCATTTCAGGGGAGAGGATGACTGTAGGACAGGAGAATACAGTCTATTGCCCCCTGTTATCAGCCATTTCAGGGGAGAGGATGACAGTAGGACAGGAGAATACAATCTATTGCCCCTGTTATCAGCCATTTCAGGGGAGAGGATGACTGTAGGACAGGAGAATACAGTCTATTGCCCTTTCTTATCAGCCATTTCAGGGGAGAGGATGACTGTAGGACAGGAGAATACAGTCTATTGCTCTCTGTTATCTGACAATTCAGGGGAGAGGATGACTGTAGGACAGGAGAATACAGTCTATTGCCCCCTGTTATCAGCCATTTCAGGGGAGAGGATGACTGTAGGACAGGAGAATACACTCTATTGCTCCCTGTTATCAGCCATTTCAGGGGAGAGGATGACTGTAGGACAGGAGAATACAGTCTATTGCCCCCTGTTATCAGTCATTTCAGGGGAGAGGATGACTGTAGGACAGGAGAATACAATCTATTGCTCCCTGTTATCAGCCATTTCAGAGGAGAGGATGACTGTAGGACAGGAGAATACAATCTATTGCCCCCTGTTATCAGCCATTTCAGGGGAGAGGATGACTGTAGGACAGGAGAATACAATCTATTGCCCCCTGTTATCAGCCATTTCAGGGGAGAGGATGACTGTAGGACAGGAGAATACAGTCTATTGCTCCCTGTTATCAGCCATTTCAGGGGAGAGGATGACTGTAGGACAGGAGAATACAGTCTATTGCTCCCTGTTATCAGCCATTTCAGGGGAGAGGATGACTGTAGGACAGGAGAATACAGTCTATTGCTCCCTATTATCAGCCATTTCAGGGGAGAGGATGACTGTAGGACTGGAGAATACAGTCTATTGTCCCCTGTTATCAGCCATTTCAGGGGAGAGGATGACTGTAGGACAGGAGAATACAGTCTATTGCTCCCTGTTATCAGCCATTTCAGGGGAGAGGATGACTGTGGACAGGAGAATACAGTCTATTGCCCCCTGTTATCAGCCATTTCAGGTGAGAGGATGACAGTAGGACAGGAGAATACAATCTATTGCCCCTGTTATCAGCCATTTCAGGGGAGAGGATGACTGTAGGACAGGAGAATACAGTCTATTGCCCTTTCTTATCAGCCATTTCAGGGGAGAGGATGACTGTAGGACAGGAGAATACAGTCTATTGCTCTCTGTTATCTGACAATTCAGGGGAGAGGATGACTGTAGGACAGGAGAATACAGTCTATTGCCCCCTGTTATCAGCCATTTCAGGGGAGAGGATGACTGTAGGACAGGAGAATACACTCTATTGCTCCCTGTTATCAGCCATTTCAGGGGAGAGGATGACTGTAGGACAGGAGAATACAGTCTATTGCCACCTGTTATCAGCCATTTCAGGAGAGAGGATGACTGTAGGACAGGAGAATACACTCTATCGCTCCCTGTTATCAGCCATTTCAGGGGAGAGGATGACTGTAGGACAGGAGAATACAGTCTATTGTCCCCTGTTATCAGCCATTTCAGGGGAGAGGATGACTGTAGGACAGGAGAATACAGTCTATTGCCCCTGTTATCAGTCATTTCAGGGGAGAGGATGACTGTAGGACAGGAGAATACAATCTATTGCTCCCTGTTATCAGCCATTTCAGAGGAGAGGATGACTGTAGGACAGGAGAATACAATCTATTGCCCCTGTTATCAGCCATTTCAGGGGAGAGGATGACTGTAGGACAGGAGAATACAATCTATTGCCCCCTGTTATCAGCCATTTCAGGGAGAGGATGACTGTAGGACAGGAGAATACAGACTATTGCTTCCTGTTATCAGCCATTTCAGGGGAGAGGATGACTGTAGGACAGGAGAATACAGTCTATTGCTCCCTGTTATCAGCCATTTCAGGGAGAGGATGACTGTAGGACAGGAGAATACAGTCTATTGCTCCCTGTTATCAGCCATTTCAGGGGAGAGGATGACTGTAGGACAGGAGAATACAGTCTATTGCTCCCTATTATCAGCCATTTCAGGGAGAGGATGACTGTAGGACTGGAGAATACAGTCTATTGTCCCCTGTTATCAGCCATTTCAGTGGAGAGGATGACTGTAGGACAGGAGAATACAGTCTATTGCTCCCTGTTATCAGCCATTTCAGGGGAGAGGATGACTGTAGGACAGGAGAATACAGTCTATTGCCCCCTGTTATCAGCCATTTCAGGGGAGAGGATGACAGTAGGACAGGAGAATACAATCTATTGCCCCTGTTATCAGCCATTTCAGGGGAGAGGATGACTGTAGGACAGGAGAATACAGTCTATTGCCCTTTCTTATCAGCCATTTCAGGGGAGAGGATGACTGTAGGACAGGAGAATACAGTCTATTGCTCTCTGTTATCTGACAATTCAGGGAGAGGATGACTGTAGGACAGGAGAATACAGTCTATTGCCCCTGTTATCAGCCATTTCAGGGGAGAGGATGACTGTAGGACAGGAGAATACACTCTATTGCTCCCTGTTATCAGCCATTTCAGGGGAGAGGATGACTGTAGGACAGGAGAATACAGTCTATTGCCACCTGTTATCAGCCATTTCAGGAGAGAGGATGACTGTAGGACAGGAGAATACACTCTATTGCTCCCTGTTATCAGCCATTTCAGGGGAGAGGATGACTGTAGGACAGGAGAATACAGTCTATTGTCCCCTGTTATCAGCCATTTCAGGGGAGAGGATGACTGTAGGACAGGAGAATACAGTCTATTGCCCCTGTTATCAGCCATTTCAGGGGAGAGGATGACTGTAGGACAGGAGAATACAATCTATTGCTCCCTGTTATCAGCCATTTCAGAGGAGAGGATGACTGTAGGACAGGAGAATACAGTCTATTGCCCCCTGTTATCAGCCATTTCAGGGAGAGGATGACTGTAGGACAGGAGAATACAATCTATTGCCCCCTGTTATCAGCCATTTCAGGGGAGAGGATGACTGTAGGACAGGAGAATACAGACTATTGCTTCCTGTTATCAGCCATTTCAGGGGAGAGGATGACTGTAGGACAGGAGAATACAGTCTATTGCTCCCTGTTATCAGCCATTTCAGGGGAGAGGATGACTGTAGGACAGGAGAATACAGTCTATTGCCCTTTCTTATCAGCCATTTCAGGGGAGAGGATGACTGTAGGACAGGAGAATACAGTCTATTGCCCCCTGTTATCAGCCATTTCAGGGGCGAGGATGACTGTAGGACAGGAGAATACAGTCTATTGCTCCCTGTTATCAGCCATTTCAGGGGAGAGGATGACTGTAGGACAGGAGAATACAGTCTATTGCCCCTGGTATCAGACATTTCAGGGGAGAGAATGACTGTAGGACAGGAGAATACAGTCTATTGCCCCCTTTTATCAGCCATTTCAGGGGAGAGGATGGCTGTAGGACAGGAGAATACAATCTATTGCTCCCTGTTATCAGCCATTTCAGGGGAGAGGATGACTCTAGGACAGGAGAATACAATCTATTGCTACCTGTTATCAGCCATTTCAGGGGAGAGGATGACTGTAGGACAGGAGAATACAGTCTATTGTTCCCTGTTATCAGCCATTTCAGGGGAGAGGATGACTGTAGGACTGGAGAATACAGTCTATTGCTCCCTGTTATCAGCCATTTCAGGGAGAGGATGACTGTAGGACAGGAGAATACAGTCTAATGCCCCTGTTATCAGCCATTTCAGGGGAGAGGATGACTGTAGGACAGGAGAATACAGTCTATTGCCCCCTGTTATCAGCCATTTCAGGGGAGAGGATGACTGTAGGACAGGAGAATACAGTCTATTGCTCCCTGTTATCAGCCATTTCAGGGGAGAGGATGACTGTAGGACAGGAGAATACAGTCTATTGCTCCCTGTTATCAGCCATTTCAGGGGAGAGGATGACTGTAGGACAGGAGAATACAGTCTATTGCTCCCTGTTATCAGCCATTTCAGGGGAGAGGATGACTGTAGGACAGGAGAATACAGTCTATTGCTCCCTGTTATCAGCCATTTCAGAGGAGAGGATGACTGTAGGACAGGAGAATACAATCTATTGCCCCTGTTATCAGCCATTTCAGGGGAGAGGATGACTGTAGGACAGGAGAATACAGTCTATTGCCCCTGTTATCAGCCATTTCAGGGAGAGGATGACTGTAGGACAGGAGAATACAGTCTATTGCTCCCTGTTATCAGCCATTTCAGGGGAGAGGATGACTGTAGGACAGGAGAATACAGTCTATTGCCCCTGTTATCAGCCATTTCAGGGGAGAGGATGACTGTAGGACAGGAGAATACAGTCTATTGCCCCTGTTATCAGCCATTTCAGGGGAGAGGATGACTGTAGGACAGGAGAATACAGTCTATTGCCCCCTGTTATCAGCCATTTCAGGGGAGAGGATGACTGTAGGACAGGAGAATACAGTCTATTGCTCCCTGTTATCAGCCATTTCAGGGGAGAGGATGACTGTAGGACAGGAGAATACAGTCTATTGCTCCCTGTTATCAGCCATTTCAGGGGAGAGGATGACTGTAGGACAGGAGAATACAGTCTATTGCTCCCTGTTATCAGCCATTTCAGGGGAGAGGATGACTGTAGGACAGGAGAATACAGCCTATTGCCCCTGTTATCAGCCATTTCAGGGAGAGGATGACTGTAGGACAGGAGAATACAGTCTATTGCCCCTGTTATCAGCCATTTCAGGGGAGAGGATGACTGTAGGACAGGAGAATACAGTCTATTGCTCCCTGTTATCAGCCATTTCAGGGGAGAGGATGACTGTAGGACAGGAGAATACAGTCTATTGCTCCCTGTTATCAGCCATTTCAGAGGAGAGGATGACTGTAGGACAGGAGAATACAATCTATTGCTCCCTGTTATCAGCCATTTCAGGGAGAGGATGACTGTAGGACAGGAGAATACAATCTATTGCCCCCTGTTATCAGCCATTTCAGGGGAGAGGATGACTGTAGGACAGGAGAATACAGTCTATTGCTCCCTGTTATCAGCCATTTCAGGGAAGAGGATGACTGTAGGACAGGAGAATACAGTCTATTGCCCCTGTTATCAGCCATTTCAGGGGAGAGGATGACTGTAGGACAGGAGAATACAGTCTATTGCCCTTGCTTATCAGCCATTTCAGGGGAGAGGATGACTGTAGGACAGGAGAATACAAGCTATTGCTCCCTGTTATCAGCCATTTCAGGGAGAGGATGACTGTAGGACAGGAGAATACAGTCTATTGCCCCTGTTATCAGCCATTTCAGGGGAGAGGATGACTGTAGGACAGGAGAATACAGTCTATTGCTCCCTGTTATCAGTCATTTCAGGGAGAGGATGACTGTAGGACAGGAGAATTACAGTCTATTGCTCCCTGTTATCAGCCATTACAGGGGAGAGGATGACTGTAGGACAAGAGAATACAATCTATTGCTTCCTGTTATCAGCCATTTCAGGAGAGAGGATGACTGTAGGACAGGAGAATGCAATCTATTGCTTCCTGTTATCAGCCATTTCAGGAGAGAGGATGACTGTAGGACAGGAGAATACAGTCTATTGCCCCCTGTTATCAGCCATTTCAGGGGAGAGGATGACTGTAGGACAGGAGAATACAATCTATTGCCCCCTGTTATCAGCCATTTCAGGGGAGAGGATGACTGTAGGACAGGAGAATACATTCTATTACCCCCTGTTATCAGCCATTTCAGGGGAGAGGATCACTGTAGGACAGGAGAATACAATCTATTGCCCCCTGTTATCAGCCATTTCAGGGGAGAGGATGATGACAGGAGAATTCAGTCTATTGCTCCCTGTTATCAGCCATTACAGGGGAGAGGATGACTGTAGGACAGGAGAATACAGTCTATTGCCCCCTGTTATCAGCCATTTCAGGGGAGAGGATGACTGTAGGACAGGAGAATACAATCTATTGCTTCCTGTTATCAGCCAATTCAGGGGAGATGATGACTGTAGGACAGGAGAATACAATCTATTGCCCCCTGTTATCAGCCATTTCAGGGGAAAGGATGAGTGTAGGACAGGAGAATACAATCTATTGCCCCCTGTTATCAGCCATTTCAGGGGAGAGGATGACTGTAGGACAGGAGAATACAGTCTATTGCCCCCTGTTATCAGCCATTTCAGGAGAGAGGATGACTGTAGGACAGGAGAATACAGTCTATTGCTCCCTGTTATCAGCCATTTCAGGGGAGAGGATGACTGTAGGACAGGAGAACACAAGCTATTGCTCCCTGTTATCAGCCATTTCAGGTGAGAGGATGACTGTAGGACAGGAGAATACAGTCTATTGCCCCCTGTTATCAGCCATTTCAGGGGAGAGGATGACTGTAGGACAGGAGAATACAGTCTATTGCCACCTGTTATCAGCCTTTTCAGTGGAGAGGATGACTGTAGGACAGGAGAATACAGTCTATTGCCCCCTGTTATCAGCCATTTCAGGGGAGAGGATGACTGTAGGACAGGAGAATACAGTCTATTGCTCCCTGTTATCAGCCATTTCAGGGGAGAGGATGACTGTAGGACAGGAGAATACAGTCTATTGTCCCCTGTTATCAGCCATTTCAGTGGAGAGGATGACTGTAGGACAGGAGAATACAGTCTATTGCCCCCTGTTATCAGCCATTTCAGGGGAGAGGATGACTGTAGGACAGGAGAATACAGTCTATTGTTCCCTGTTATCAGCCATTTCAGGGGAGAGGATGACTGTAGGACTGGAGAATACAGTCTTTTGCCCCTGTTGTCAGCCATTTCCGGGGAGGTGATGACTGTAGGACAGGAGAATACAGTCTATTGTCCCCTGTTATCAGCCATTTCAGTGGAGAGGATGACTGTAAGACTGGAGAATACAGACTTTTGCCCCCTGTTATCAGCCATTTCAGGGGAGAGGATGGCTGTAGGACAGGAGAATACAGTCTATTGCTCCCTGTTATCAGCCATTTCAGGGGAGAGGATGACTGTAGGACAGGAGAATACAGTCTGTTGCCCCCTGTTATCAGCCATTTCAGGAGAGAGGATGACTGTAGGACAGGAGAATACAGTCTATTGCTCCCTGTTATCAGTCATTTCAGGGGAGAGGATGACTGTAGGACAGGAGAATACAGTCTATTGCTCCCTGTTATCAGCCATTTCAGGGGAGAGGATGACTGTAGGACAGGAGAATACAATCTATTGCTCCCTGTTATCAGCCATTTCAGGGAGAGGATGACTGTAGGACAGGAGAATACAGTCTATTGCCCCTTGTTATCAGCCATTTCAGGGAGAGGATGACTGTAGGACAGGAGAATACAGTCTATTGCCCCCTGTTATCAGCCATTTCAGGGGAGAGGATGACTGTAGGACAGGAGAATACAGTCTATTGCTCCCTGTTATCAGCCATTTCAGGGGAGAGGATGACTGTAGGACAGGAGAATACAGTCTATTGCTCCCTGTTATCAGCCATTTCAGGGAGAGGATGACTGTAGGACAGGAGAATACAGTCTATTGCCCCCTGTTATCAGCCATTTCAGGGGAGAGGATGACTGTAGGACAGGAGAATACAGTCTATTGCTCCCTGTTATCAGCCATTTCAGGGAGAGGATGACTCTAGGACAGGAGAATACAATCTATTGCTCCCTGTTATCAGCCATTTCAGGGGAGAGGATGACTGTAGGACAGGAGAATACAGTCTATTGCTCCCTGTTATCAGCCATTTCAGGGGAGAGGATGACTGTAGGACAGGAGAATACAGTCTATTAGCTCCCTGTTATCAGCCATTTCAGGGAGAGTGATGACTGTAGGACAGGAGAATACAGTCTATTGTCCCTGTTATCAGCCATTTCAGTGGAGAGGATGACTGTAGGACTGGAGAATACAGATCTATTGCCCCTGTTATCAGCCATTTCAGGGGAGAGGATGACTGTAGGACAGGAGAATACAGTCTATTGCTCCCTGTTATCAGCCATTTCAGGGAGAGGATGACTGTAGGACAGGAGAATACAGTCTATTGCCCCCTGTTATCAGCCATTTCAGGGGAGAGGATGACTGTAGGACAGGAGAATACAGTCTATTGCTCCCTGTTATCAGCCATTTCAGGGGAGAGGATGACTGTAGGACAGGAGAATACAGTCTATTGCTCCCTGTTATCAGCCATTTCAGGGGAGAGGATGACTGTAGGACAGGAGAATACAGTCTATTGCTCCCTGTTATCAGCCATTTCAGAGGAGAGGATGACTGTAGGACAGGAGAATACAATCTATTGCCCCCTGTTATCAGCCATTTCAGGGGAGAGGATGACTGTAGGACAGGAGAATACAGTCTATTGCCCCCTGTTATCAGCCATTTCAGGGGAGAGGATGACTGTTGGACAGGAGAATACAGTCTATTGCTTCCTGTCATCAGCCATTTCAGGGGAGAGGATGACTGTAGGACAGGAGAATACAGTCTATTGCTCCCTGTTATCAGCCATTTCAGAGGAGAGGATGACTGTAGGACAGGAGAATACAATCTATTGCCCCCTGTTATCAGCCATTTCAGAGGAGAGGATGACTGTAGGACAGGAGAATACAATCTATTGCCCCCTTTTATCAGCCATTTCAGGTGAGAGGATGACTGTAGGACAGGAGAATACAGTCTATTGCTCCCTGTTATCAGCCATTTCAGGGAAGAGGATGACTGTAGGACAGGAGAATACAGTCTATTGCTCCCTGTTATCAGCCATTTCAGGGGAGAGGATGACTGTAGGACAGGAGAATACAGTCTATTGCCCTTGCTTATCAGCCATTTCAGGGGAGAGGATGACTGTAGGACAGGAGAATACAAGCTATTGCTCCCTGTTATCAGCCATTTCAGGGGAGAGGATGACTGTAGGACAGGAGAATACAGTCTATTGCTCCCTGTTATCAGCCATTTCAGGGGAGAGGATGACTGTAGGACAGGAGAATACAGTCTATTGCTCCCTGTTATCAGCCATTTCAGGGGAGAGGATGACTGTAGGACAGGAGAATTAAGTCTATTGCTCCCTGTTATCAGCCATTACAGGGGAGAGGATGACTGTAGGACAAGAGAATACAATCTATTGCTTCCTGTTATCAGCCATTTCAGGAGAGAGGATGACTGTAGGACAGGAGAATGCAATCTATTGCTTCCTGTTATCAGCCATTTCAGGAGAGAGGATGACTGTAGGACAGGAGAATACAGTCTATTGCTCCCTGTTATCAGCCATTTCAGGGAGAGGATGACTGTAGGACAGGAGAATACAATCTATTGCCCCTGTTATCAGCCATTTCAGGGGAGAGGATGACTGTAGGACAGGAGAATACATTCTATTACCCCCTGTTATCAGCCATTTCAGGGGAGAGGATCACTGTAGGACAGGAGAATACAATCTATTGCCCCCTGTTATCAGCCATTTCAGGGAGAGGATGACTGTAGGACAGGAGAATTCAGTCTATTGCTCCCTGTTATCAGCCATTACAGGGGAGAGGATGACTGTAGGACAGGAGAATACAGTCTATTGCCCCTGTTATCAGCCATTTCAGGGAGAGGATGACTGTAGGACAGGAGAATACAATCTATTGCTTCCTGTTATCAGCCAATTCAGGGAGATGATGACTGTAGGACAGGAGAATACAATCTATTGCCCCCTGTTATCAGCCATTTCAGGGAAAGGATGAGTGTAGGACAGGAGAATACAATCTATTGTCCCCTGTTATCAGCCATTTCAGGGGAGAGGATGACTGTAGGACAGGAGAATACAGTCTATTGCCCCCTGTTATCAGCCATTTCAGGGGAGAGGATGACTGTAGGACAGGAGAATACAGTCTATTGCCCTTTCTTATCAGCCATTTCAGGGGTGAGGATGACTGTAGGACAGGAGAATACAGTCTATTGCACTCTGTTATCAGCCATTTCAGGGGAGAGGATGACTGTAGGACAGGAGAATACAGTCTATTGCCCCCTGTTATCAGCCATTTCAGTGGAGAGGATGACTGTAGGACAGGAGAATACAGTCTATTGCCACCTGTTATCAGCCATTTCAGTGGAGAGGATGACTGTAGGACAGGAGAATACAGTCTATTGCCCCCTGTTATCAGCCATTTCAGGGGAGAGGATGACTGCAGGACAGGAGAATACAGTCTATTGCTCCCTGTTATCAGCCATTTCAGGGGAGAGGATGACTGTAGGACAGGAGAATACAGTCTATTGTCCCCTGTTATCAGCGATTTCAGTGGAGAGGATGACTGTAGGACAGGAGAATACAGTCTATTGCCCCCTGTTATCAGCCATTTCAGGGGAGAGGATGACTGTAGGACAGGAGAATACAGTCTATTGCCCCCTGTTATCAGCCATTTCAGGGGAGAGGATGACTGTAGGACTGGAGAATACAGTATTTTGCCCACTGTTGTCAGCCACTTCCGGGGAGGGGATGACTGTAGGACAGGAGAATACAGTCTATTGTCCCCTGTTATCAGCCATTTCAGTGGAGAGGATGACTGTAGGACTGGAGAATACAGTCTTTTGCCCTCTGTTATCAGCCATTTCAGGGGAGAGGATGACTGTAGGACAGGAGAATACAGTCTATTGCTCCCTGTTATCAGCCATTTCAGGGGAGAGGATGACCTTAGGACAGGAGAATACAGTCTGTTGCCCCCTGTTATCAGCCATTTCAGGAGGGAGGATGACTGTAGGACAGGAGAATACAGTCTATTGCTCCCTGTTATCAGACAATTCAGGGGAGAGGATGACTGTAGGACAGGAGAATACAGTCTATTGCTCCCTGTTATCAGACATTTCAGGGGAGAGGATGACTGTAGGACAGGAGAATACAATCTATTGCTCCCTGTTATCAGCCATTTTAGTGGAGAGGATGACTGTGGGACAGGAGAATACATTCTATTGCCTCCTGTTTTCAGCCATTTCAGGGAGAGGATGACTGTAGGACAGGAGAATACAGTCTATTGCTCCCTGTTATCAGCCATTTCCGGGAGAGGATGACTATAGGACGGGAGAATACAGTCTATTGCTCCCTGTTATCAGCCATTTCAGGGGGAGGATGACTGTAGTACAGGAGAATACAATCTATTGCTCCCTGTTATCAGCCATTTCAGGGGAGAGGATGACTGTAGGACAGGAGAATACAGTCTGTTGCCCCCTGTTATCAGCCATTTCAGGGGAGAGGATGACTGTAGGACAGGAGAATACAGTCTATTGTCCCCTGTTATCAGCCATTTCAGTGGAGAGGATGACTGTAGGACTGGAGAATACAGTCTATTGCCCCTGTTATCAGCCATTTCAGGGTAGAGGATGACTGTAGGACAGGAGAATACAGTCTATTGCCCCCTGTTATCAGCCATTTCAGGGGAGAGGATGACTGTAGGACAGGAGAATACAGTCTATTGCCCCCTGTTATCAGCCATTTCAGGGGAGAGGATGACTGTAGGACAGGAGAATACAGTTTATTGCTCCCTGTTATCAGCCATTTCAGGGGAGAGGATGACTGTAGAACAGGAGAATACAATCTATTGCACCCTGTTATCAGCCATTTCAGGGGAGAGGATGACTGTAGGACAGGAGAATACAGTCTATTGTTCCCTGTTATCAGCCATTTCAGGGGAGAGGATGACTGTAGGACTGGAGAATACAGTCTTTTGCCCCCTGTTGTCAGCCATTTCCGGGGAGGTGATGACTGTAGGACAGGAGAATACAGTCTATTGCCCCCTGTTATCAGCCATTTCAGGGGAGAGGATGGCTGTAGGACAGGAGAATACAGTCTATTGCTCCCTGTTATCAGCCATTTCAGGGGAGAGGATGACTGTAGGACAGGAGAATACAGTCTGTTGCCCCCTGTTATCAGCCATTTCAGGAGAGAGGATGACTGTAGGACAGGAGAATACAGTCTATTGCTCCCTGTTATCAGTCATTTCAGGGGAGAGGATGACTGTAGGACAGGAGAATACAGTCTATTGCTCCCTGTTATCAGCCATTTCAGGGGAGAGGATGACTGTAGGACAGGAGAATACAATCTATTGCTCCCTGTTATCAGCCATTTCAGGGGAGAGGATGACTGTGGGACAGGAGAATGCAGTCTATTGCCCCCTGTTATCAGCCATTTCAGGGGAGAGGATGACTGTAGGACAGGAGAATACAATCTATTGCTCCCTGTTATCAGCCATTTCAGGGGAGAGGATGACTGTAGGACAGGGGAAAACAGTCTATTGCCTCCTGTTATCAGCCATTTCAGGGGAGAGGATGACTGTAGGACAGGAGAATACAATCTATTGATTCCTGTTATCAGCCATTTCAGGGGAGAGGGTGACTGTAGGACAGGAGAATACAGTCTATTGCTCCCTGTTATCAGCCATTTCAGGGGAGAGGATGACTGTAGGACAGGAGAATACAGTCTATTGCTCCCTGTTATCAGCCATTTCAGGGGAGAGGATGACTGTAGGACAGGAGAATACAGTCTGTTGCCGCCTGTTATCAGCCATTTCAGGGGAGAGGATGACTGTAGGACAGGAGAATACAGTCTATTGCTCCCTGTTATCAGCCATTTCAGGGGAGAGGATGACTGTAGGACATGAGAATACAGTCTATTGTCCGCTGTTATCAGCCATTTCAGTGGAGAGGATGACTGTAGGACTGGAGAATGCAGTCTATTGCCCCCTGTTATCAGCCATTTCAGGGGAGAGGATGACTGTAGGACAGGAGAATACAGTCTATTGCTCTCTGTTATCAGCCATTTCAGGGGAGAGGATGACTGTAGGACAGGAGAATACAATATATTGCTCCCTGTTATCAGCCATTTCAGGGGAGAGGATGACTGTAGGACAGGAGAATACAATCTATTGCTCCCTGTTATCAGCCATTTCAGGGAAGAGGATGACTGTAGGACAGGAGAATACATTCTATTGCCCCCTGTTATCAGCCATTTCAGGGGAGAGGATGACTGTAGGACAGGAGAATACAATCTATTGCTCCCTGTTATCAGTCATCTCAGGGGAGAGGATGAGGACAGGAGAATTAAGTCTATTGCTCCCTGTTATCAGCCATTACAGCGGAGAGGATGACTGTAGGACAAGAGAATACAATCTATTGCTTCCTGTTATCAGCCATTTCAGGAGAGAGGATGATTGTAGGACAGGAGAATACAATCTATTGCTTCCTGTTATCAGCCATTTCAGGAGAGAGGATGACTGTAGGACAGGAGAATACAATCTATTGCTTCCTGTTATCAGCCATTTCAGGGGAGAGGAGGACTGTAGGACAGGAGAATACAGTCTATTGCCCCCTGTTATCAGCCATTTCAGGGGAAAGGATGACTGTAGGACAGGAGAATACAATATATTGCCCACTGTTATCAGCCATTTCAGGGGAAAGGATGACTGTAGGACAGGAGAATACAGTATATTGCCCACTGTTATCAGACATTTTAGGGGAGAGGATGACTGTAGGACAGGAGTATACAGTCTATTGCTCCCTGTTATCAGCCATTTCAGAGTAGAGGATGACTGTAGGACAGGAGAACACAGTCTATTGCTCCCTGTTATCAGCCATTTCAGAGGAGAGGATGACTGTAGGACAGGAGAATACAGTCTATTGCTCCCTGTTATCAGCCATTTCAGGGGAGAGGATGACTGTAGGACAGGAGAATACATTCTATTACCCCTTGTTATCAGCCATTTCAGGGGAGAGGATGAGGACAGGAGAATTCAGTCTATTGCCCCCTGTCATCAGCCATTACAGGGGAGAGGATGACTGTAGGACAGGAGAATACAGTCTTTTGCTCCCTGTTATCAGCCATTACAGGGGAGAGGATGACTGTAGGACAGGAGAATACAGTATATTGCTCCCTGTTATCAGCCATTTCAGGGGAGAGGATGACTGTAGGACAGGAGAATACAGTCTATTGCCTCCTGTTATCAGTCATTTCAGGGGAGAGGATGACTGTAGGACAGGAGAATACAATCTATTGCTTCCTGTTATCAGCCAATTCAGGGGAGATGATGACTGTAGGACAGGAGAATACAATCTATTGCCCCCTGTTATCAGCCATTTCAGGGGAAAGGATGAGTGTAGGACAGGAGAATACAATCTATTGTCCCCTGTTATTAGCCATTTCAGGGGAGAGGATGACTGTAGGACAAGATAATACAGTCTATTGCCCCCTGTTATCAGCCATTTCAGGGGAGAGGATGACTGTAGGACAGGAGAATACAGTCTATTGCCCTTTCTTATCATCCATTTCAGGGGTGAGGATGACTGTAGGACAGGAGAATACAGTCTATTGCACTTTCTTATCAGCCATTTCAGGGGAGAGGATGACTGTAGGACAGGAGATTACAATCTATTGCCCCCTGTTATCAGCCATTTCAGTGGAGAGGATGACTGTAGGACAGGAGAATACAGTATATTGCCCCCTGTTATCAGCCATTTCAGGGGAGAGGATGACTGTAGGACAGGAGAATACAGTCTATTGCCCCCTGTTATCAGCCATTTCAGGGGAGAGGATGACTGTAGGACAGGAGAATACAGTCTATTGCCCCCTGTTATCAGCCATTTCAGGGGAGAGGATGACTGCAGGACAGGAGAATACAGTCTATTGCTCCCTGTTATCAGCCATTTCAGGGGAGAGGATGACTGTAGGACAGGAGAATACAGTCTATTGTCCCCTGTTATCAGCGATTTCAGTGGAGAGGATGACTGTAGGACAGGAGAATACAGTCTATTGCCCCCTGTTATCAGCCATTTCAGGGGAGAGGATGACTGTAGGACAGGAGAATACAGTCTATTGCCCCCTGTTATCAGCCATTTCAGGGGAGAGGATGACTGTAGGACATGGAGAATACAGTATTTTGCCCACTGTTGTCAGCCACTTCAGGGAGAGGATGACTGTAGGACAGGAGAATACAGTCTATTGTCCCCTGTTATCAGCCATTTCAGGTGAGAGGATGACTGTAGGACAGGAGAATACAGTCTATTGCTCTCTGTTATCAGCCATTTCAGGGGAGAGGATGACTGTAGGACAGGAGAATACAATATATTGCTCCCTGTTATCAGCCATTTCAGGGGAGAGGATGACCTTAGGATAGGAGAATACAGTCTGTTGCCCCCTGTTATCAGCCATTTCAGGAGGGAGGATGACTGTAGGACAGGAGAATACAGTCTATTGCTCCCTGTTATCAGACAATTCAGGGGAGAGGATGACTGTAGGACAGGAGAATACAGTCTATTGCTCCCTGTTATCAGACATTTCAGGGGAGAGGATGACTGTAGGACAGGAGAATACAATCTATTGCTCCCTGTTATCAGCCATTTTAGTGGAGAGGATGACTGTGGGACAGGAGAATACATTCTATTGCCTCCTGTTTTCAGCCATTTCAGGGGAGAGGATGACTGTAGGACAGGAGAATACAGTCTATTGCTCCCTTTTATCAGCCATTTCCGGGGAGAGGATGACTATAGGACGGGAGAATACAGTCTATTGCTCCCTGTTATCAGCCATTTCAGGGGGGAGGATGACTGTATTACAGGAGAATACAATCTATTGCTCCCTGTTATCAGCCATTTCAGGGGAGAGGATGACTGTAGGACAGGAGAATACAGTCTGTTGCCCCCTGTTATCAGCCATTGCAGGGGAGAGGATGACTGTAGGACAGGAGAATACAGTCTATTGTCCCCTGTTATCAGCCATTTCAGTGGAGAGGATGACTGTAGGACTGGAGAATACAGTCTTTTGCCCCCTGTTGTCAGCCATTTCCGGGTAGAGGATGACTGTAGGACAGGAGAATACAATCTATTGTCCCCTGTTGTCAGCCATTTCCGGGGAGAGGATGACTGTAGGACAGGAGAATACAGTCTATTGCCCCCTGTTGTCAGCCATTTCCGGGGAGAGGATGACTGTAGGACAGGAGAATACAGTCTATTGCCCCCTGTTATCAGCCATTTCAGGGGAGAGGATGACTGTAGGACAGGAGAATACAGTTTATTGCTCCCTGTTATCAGCCATTTCAGGGGAGAGGATGACTGTAGAACAGGAGAATACAATCTATTGCACCCTGTTATCAGCCATTTCAGGGGAGAGGATGACTGTAGGACAGGAGAATACAATCTATTGCCTCCTGTTATCAGGCTTTTCAGGGGAGAGGATGACTGTAGGACAGGAGAATACAGTCTATTGTCCCCTGTTATCAGCCACTTCAGGGGAGGGGATGACTGTAGGACAGGAGAATACAGTCTATTGCTCTCTGTTATCAGCCATTTCAGGGGAGAGGATGACTGCAGGACAGGAGAATACAATCTATTGCCCCCTGTTATCATTCATTTCAGGGGAGAGGATGACTGTAGGACAGGAGAATACAATCTATTGCTCCCTGTTATCAGCCATTTCAGGGGAGAGGATGACTGTAGGACAGGAGAATACAGTCTGTTGCCCCCTGTTATCAGCCATTTCAGGGGAGAGGATGACTGTAGGACAGGAGAATACAGTCTATTGTCCCCTGTTATCAGCCATTTCAGTGGAGAGGATGACTGTAGGACTGGAGAATACGGTCTTTTGCCCCCTGTTGTCAGCCATTTCCGGGTAGAGGATGACTGTAGGACAGGAGAATACAATCTATTGTCCCCTGTTATCAGCCATTTCAGTGGAGAGTATGACTGTAGGACTGGAGAATACAGTCTTTTGCCCCTTGTTGTCATCCATTTCCGGGTAGAGGATGACTGTAGGACAGGAGAATACAGTCTATTGCCCCTGTTATCAGCCATTTCAGGGGAGAGGATGACTGTAGGACAGGAGAATACAGTCTATTGCCCTTTCTTATCAGCCATTTCAGGGGACAGGATGACTGTAGGACAGGAGAATACAGTCTATTGCTCTCTGTTATCTGACAATTCAGGGGAGAGGATGACTGTAGGACAGGAGAATACAAGCTATTGCTCCCTGTTATCAGCCATTTCAGGAGAGAGGATGACTGTAGGACAGGAGAATACACTCTATTGCTCCCTGTTATCAGCCATTTCAGGGGAGAGGATGACTGTAGGACAGGAGAATACAGTCTATTGCCACCTGTTATCAGCCATTTCAGGAGAGAGGATGACTGTAGGACAGGAGAATACACTCTATTGCTCCCTGTTATCAGCCATTTCAGGGGAGAGGATGACTGTAGGACAGGAGAATACAGTCTATTGCCCCCTGTTATCAGCCATTTCAGGGGAGAGGATGACTGTAGGACAGTAGAATACAGTCTATTGCCCCCTGTTATCAGCCATTTCAGGGGAGAGGATGACTGTAGGACAGGAGAATACAATCTATTTCCCCCTGTTATCAGCCATTTCAGGGGAGAGGATGACTGTAGGACAGGAGAATACAATATATTGCCCCCTGTTATCAGCCATTTCAGGGGAGAGGATGACTGAAGGACAGGAGAATACAGTCTATTGCTCCCTGTTATCAGCCATTTCAGGGGAGAGTATGACTGTAGGACAGGAGAATACAGACTATTTCTCCCTGTTATCAGCCATTTCAGGGGAGAGGATGACTGTAGGACAGGAGAATACAGTCTATTGCTCCCTGTTATCAGCCATTTCAGGGGAGAGGATGACTGTAGGACAGGAGAATACAGTCTATTGCCCCCTGTTATCAGCCATTTCAGGGGAGAGGATGACTGTAGGACTGGAGAATACAGTCTATTGTCCCCTGTTATCAGCCATTTCAGGGGAGAGGATGACTGTAGGACAGGAGAATACAATCTATTGCTCCCTGTTATCAGCCATTTCAGGGGAGAGGATGACTGTAGGACAGGAGAATACAGTCTATTGCTCCCTGTTATCAGCCATTTCAGGGGAGAGGATGACTGTAGGACAGGAGAATACAGTCTATTGCTCCCTGTTATCAGCCATTTCAGGGGAGAGGATGACAGTAGGACAGGAGAATACAATCTATTGCCCCTGTTATCAGCCATTTCAGGGGAGAGGATGACTGTAGGACAGGAGAATACGGTCTATTGCCCTTTCTTATCAGCCATTTCAGGGGAGAGGATAACTGTAGGACAGGAGAATACAAGCTATTGCTCCCTGTTATCAGCCATTTCAGGGGAGAGGATGACTGTAGGACAGGAGAATACAGTCTATTGCTCCCTGTTATCAGCCATTTCAGGGGAGAGGATGACTGTAGGACAGGAGAATACAGTCTATTGCCCCCAGTTATCAGCCATTTCAGGGGAGAGGATGACTGTAGGACTGGAGAATACAGTCTATTGTCCCCTGTTATCAGCCATTTCAGGGGAGAGGATGACTGTAGGACAGGAGAATACAATCTATTGCTCCCTGTTATCAGCCATTTCAGGGGAGAGGATGACTGTAGGACAGGAGAATACAGTCTATTGATCCCTGTTATCAGCCATTTCAGGGAGAGGATGACTGTAGGACAGGAGAATACAGTCTATTGCTCCCTGTTATCAGCCATTTCAGGGGAGAGGATGACTGTAGGACAGGAGAATACAATCTATTGCCCCCTGTTATCAGCCATTTCAGGGGAGAGGATGACAGTAGGACAGGAGAATACAATCTATTGCCCCTGTTATCAGCCATTTCAGGGGAGAGGATGACTGTAGGACAGGAGAATACGGTCTATTGCCCTTTCTTATCAGCCATTTCAGGGGAGAGGATAACTGTAGGACAGGAGAATACAAGCTATTGCTCCCTGTTATCAGCCATTTCAGGGGAGAGGATGTCTGTAGGACAGGAGAATACAGTCTATTGCCCTTTCTTATCAGCCATTTCAGGGGAGAGGATGACTGTAGGACAGGAGAATACAGTCTATTGCCCTTTCTTATCAGCCATTTCAGGGGAGAGGATGACTGTAGGACAGGAGAATACAGTCTATTGCCCCTGTTATCAGCCATTTCAGTGGAGAGGATGACTGTAGGACTGGAGAATACAGTCTATTGCCCCCTGTTATCAGCCATTTCAGGGGAGAGGATGACTGTAGGACAGGAGAATACAGTCTATTGCTCTCTGTTATCAGCCATTTCAGGGGAGAGGATGACTGTAGGACAGGAGAATACAATATATTGCTCCCTGTTATCAGCCATTTCAGGGGAGAGGATGACTGTAGGACAGGAGAATTCAATCTATTGCTCCCTGTTATCAGCCATTTCAGGGAAGAGGATGACTGTAGGACAGGAGAATACAGTCTATTGCCCCCTGTTATCAGCCATTTCAGGGGAGAGGATGACTGTAGGACAGGAGAATACAGTCTATTGCCCCCTGTTATCAGCCATTTCAGGGGAGAGGATGACTGTAGGACAGGAGAATACAGTCTATTGCTCCCTGTTATCAGCCATTTCAGGGGAGAGGATGACTGTAGGACAGGAGAATACAATCTATTGCTCCCTGTTATCAGTCATCTCAGGGGAGAGGATTAGGACAGGAGAATTAAGTCTATTGCTCCCTGTTATCAGCCATTACAGGGGAGAGGATGACTGTAGGACAAGAGAATACAATCTATTGCTTCCTGTTATCAGCCATTTCAGTAGAGAGGATGATTGTAGGACAGGAGAATACAATCTATTGCTTCCTGTTATCAGCCATTTCAGGAGAGAGGATGACTGTAGGACAGGAGAATACAATCTATTGCTTCCTGTTATCAGCCATTTCAGGGGAGAGGAGGACTGTAGGACAGGAGAATACAGTCTATTGCCCCCTGTTATCAGCCATTTCAGGGGAAAGGATGACTGTAGGACAGGAGAATACAATCTATTGCCCCCTGTTATCAGCCATTTCAGGGGAAAGGATGACTGTAGGACAGGAGAATACAGTCTATTGCCCCCTGTTATCAGACATTTTAGGGGAGAGGATGACTGTAGGACAGGAGTATACAGTCTATTGCTCCCTGTTATCAGCCATTTCAGGGTAGAGGATGACTGTAGGACAGGAGAACACAGTCTATTGCTCCCTGTTATCAGCCATTTCAGAGGTTAGGATGACTGTAGGACAGGAGAATACAGTCTATTGCTCCCTGTTATCAACCATTTCAGAAGAGAGGACAACTGTAGGACAGGAGAATACAATCTATTGCTCCCTGTTATCAGCCATTTCAGGGAGAGGATGACTGTAGGACAGGAGAATGCAGTCTATTGCCCCTGTTATCAGCCATTTCAGGGGAGAGGATGACTGTAGGACAGGAGAATACAATCTATTGCCCCTGTTATCAGCCATTTCAGAGGAGAGGATGACTGTAGGACAGGGGAATACAGTCTATTGTCCCTGTTATCAGCCATTTCAGGGGAGAGGATGACTGTAGGACAGGAGAATACATTCTATTTCCCCTGTTATCAGCCATTTCAGGGGAGAGGATGAGGACAGGAGAATTCAGTCTATTGCTCCCTGTTATCAGCCATTACAGCGGAGAGGATGACTGTAGGACAGGAGAATACAGTCTATTGTCCCCTGTTATCAGCCATTTCAGGGAGAGGATGACTGTAGGACAGGAGAATACAATCTATTGCTTCCTGTTATCAGCCAATTCAGGGAGATGATGACTGTAGGACAGGAGAATACAATCTATTGCCCCCTGTTATCAGCCATTTCAGGGAAAGGATGAGTGTAGGACAGGAGAATACAATCTATTGCCCCTGTTATCAGCCATTTCAGGGGAGAGGATGACTGTAGGACAGGAGAATACAGTCTATTGCCCCTGTTATCAGCCATTTCAGGGGAGAGGATGACTGTAGGACAGGAGAATACAGTCTATTGCCCTTTCTTATCATCCATTTCAGGGGTGAGGATGACTGTAGGACAGGAGAATACAGTCTATTGCCCTTTCTTATCAGTCATTTCAGGGGAGAGGATGACTGTAGGACAGGAGATTTCAATATATTGCCCCCTGTTATCAGCCATTTCAGTGGAGAGGATGACTGTAGGACAGGAGAATAAAAGCTATTGCTCCCTGTTATCAGCCATTTCAGGTGAGAGGATGACTGTAGGACATGAGAATACAATCTATTGCCCCTGTTATCAGCCATTTCAGGGAGAGGATGACTGTAGGACAGGAGAATACAGTCTATTGCCCCCTGTTATCAGCCATTTCAGAGGAGAGGATGACTGTAGGACAGGAGAATACAGCCTATTGCCCTCTGTTATCAGCCATTTCAGGCGGGGAGAGGATGACTGTAGGACAGGAGAATACAGTCTATTGCCCCCTGTTATCAGCCATTTCAGGGGAGAGGATGACTGTAGGACAGGAGAATACAGTCTATTGCCCCCTGTTATCAGCCATTTCAGGGGAGAGGATGACTGTAGGACAGGAGAATACAGTCTATTGCTCCCTGTTATCAGCTATTTCAGGGGAGAGGATGACTGTAGGACAGGAGAATACAGTCTATTGTCCCCTGTTATCAGCCATTTCAGTGGAGAGGATGACTGTAGGACAGGAGAATACAATCTATTGCCCCCTGTTATCAGCCATTTCAGGGGAGAGGATGACTGTAGGACAGGAGAATATAGTCTATTTCCCCCTGTTATCAGCCATTTCAGGGGAGAGGATGACTGTAGGACAGGAGAATACAATCTATTGCTCCCTGTTATCAGCCATTTCAGGGGAGAGGATGACTGTAGGACAGGAGAATACAATCTATTGCTCCCTGTTATCAGCCATTTTAGGGGAGAGGATGACTGTAGGACAGGAGAATACAGTCTATTGCCTCCTGTTATCAGCCATTTCAGGGGAGAGGATGACTGTAGGACAGGAGAATACAGTCTATTGCTCCCTTTTATCAGCCATTTCCGGGGAGAGGATGACTATAGGACGGGAGAATACAGTCTATTGCTCCCTGTTATCAGCCATTTCAGGGGAGAGGATGACTGTAGGACAGGAGAATACAATCTATTGCTCCCTGTTATCAGCCATTTCAAGGGAGAGGATGACTGTAGGACAGGAGAATACAGTCTATTGTCCCCTGTTATCAGCCATTTCAGGGGAGAGGATGACTGTAGGACTGGAGAATACAGTCTTTTGCCCACTGTTGTCAGCCATTTCCGGGGAGAGAATGACTGTAGGACAGGAGAATACAATCTATTGTCTCCTGTTATCAGCCATTTCAGTGGAGAGTATGACTGTAGGACAGGAGAATACAGTCTATTGCCCCCTGTTATCAGCCATTTCAGAAGAGAGGATTACTGTAGGACAGGAGAATACAGTCTATTGCTCCCGGTTATCAGCCATTTCATGGGAGGAGAGGATGACTGTAGGACAGGAGAATACAGTCTATTGCCTCCTTTTATCAGCCATTTCAGGGCAGACGATAACTGTAGGACAAGAGAATACAGTCTATTCCTCCCTGTTATCAGTCATTTCACCCCCTGGAGAGGATAACTATAGGACAGGAGAATACAATATTTTGCTTCCTGTTATCAGCCATTTCAGGGGAGAGGATGACTGTAGGACAGGAGAATACAATCTATTGCCCCCTGTTATCAGCCATTTCAGGGGAGAGGATGACTGTAGGACAGGAGAATACAGTTTATTGCCCCCTGTTATCAGCCATTTCAGGGGGAGGATGATTGTAGGACAGGAGAATACAGTCTATTGCTCCCTGTTGTCAGCCATTTCAGAGGAGAGGATGACTGTAAGACAGGAGAATACAGTCTATTGTCCCCTGTTATCAGCCTTTTCAGGGGAGAGGATGACTGTAGGACAGGAGAATACAATCTATTGCTCCCTGGTATCAGCCATTACAGGGGAGAGGATGACTGTAGGACAGGAGAATACAGTCTATACCCCCCTGTTATCAGCCATTTCAGTGGAGAGGATGACTGTAGGACAGGAGAATACAGTCTATTGCCCCCTGTTATCAGCCATTTCAGGGGAGAGGATGACTGTAGGACAGTAGAATACAGTCTATTGCCCCCTGTTATCAGCCATTTCAGGGGAGAGGATGACTGTAGGACAGGGGAATACAGTCTATTGCTCCCTGTTATCAGCCATTTCAGGGGAGAGGATGACTGTAGGACAGGAGAATACAGTCTATTGCCCCCTGTTATCAGCCATTTCAGGGGAGAGGATGACTGTAGGACAAGAGAATACAGTCTATTGCTCCCTTTTGTCAGCCATTTCAGAGGAGAGGATGATTGTAGGACAGGAGAATACAGTCTATTGCCCCCTGTTATCAGCCATTTCAGGGGAGAGGGTAACTGAAGGGACACACGGTGAAAGACTCTATGTTCATGACTCTGACCTTTTCTTATAGCTCTAATATTAGTGCTTTTTCTTGCGAATTGTGACTATTTAGGGTGGTTTATGAGTGGTAGTAAGGGACTGAGAAGACTTCTTACATTCTTTGGTTTCCACTGCAAGACATTAGCATCTTCTTTATTATGAATCAAGTCTTCAGTATCCAAGCAGAATATCATTCCAAGAATCATATAAGCCATTGGTGCTCATTTATCAAAGACCAATGTTTTATGGCGGTCTATGATATCCCCTGCGCTGCTGGAGAATGCTCCTTATGTATCACGATGTGCAGGTCTCCTCATAATTTAGGTGCATCCTCCTGCAGTCCTTGTGCCTAGGTTGAAATCTGCTCTGGCCTCTGACTGAATTAGATTTCAGTCGTTGTTAACTCTAGTTCCTTATGTAAATGTTGATAATTGTCCCAATGCCATATTTTGCCCAGTAACACTCCCCAGTGTCAAGGGTGGAGACTAAGTTTAGGGAATGGGCATTATTGAGAATGTCGTGCTCAACCAAACTTCTTGCCCCAGTATAATGTTGTTTTCAAGCAATGAGTCTTTCTAGGTAATGGCAATGTTGAACTGTAGAATCCTAATTAGACATTGACTGGAACTGTTCTTATCCCTTGGACTAGAATTTGTAATTGACAAAGCCCAAGCTGTATTGGGTGATATGGAGATGGTCACGTGCCCACCCAAAACTCTAACCACTCTTACCATGTTAGTTCCAACCAATAGTTCCATGTTGTAGAGTTTCAGTGCTATTGTTCTCTGGGCTGTAACTCATGACTAATGTAACCATGAGGCTTTTTGGGTCTTTGGACATTAACTGATTTTCCAAGCCATTGGCCTTTAATGTTTGGGGGTCACATCTTAGCGAATGACAAAAAGTTGGTTTCAGAATATGAAACACCCTAAATATAGTTCAACTTTTTAGTTTTAAAGTTTACACTTTACAAGATATCTAATGGCCCAGTAAGTTTACAGTGTCCATTCTTGACACAGGCCAATCATTATTCTATGTATCTTGGAAGAGACAGTGAAGCCACCAAGTTGGCCCAAGGCCACGTCCTAGGAGATGTTCCCATATTGAAATTAACAAGTTGGCTTTCTCCTCAGTCTCTATAACCTGGAGTAGTGAAAAGGGCGCCAGATAGTCCCGTTTAACTCCAGGGTCCTTACATGCTGTCTGACCACCCATAGCAACTCAGGAACTCTCCCCCCCCCCCACCCCTCCCCCACCACCAATTTTTCATTTTTTCATTTTTGATGAAATGTCATAATACCCATCATTGACAATGTAATCAACTAAAATGTGTGTAGAAATACAAAGAGAATATGAAACCTGACTAATACAGTGCAATCAATACCCGAGCCCTTAGTTCTACGTTGACGTGTGCCCATCTCTGACAGGGTCTTTCACATCACTGATTGGGACTGAGTACTTCTGATTGCCACATTTAATGGAAGTTTCATCATGATGACCTGTTCAGAAATCCTGACCTTGGCTGATGAAGAAGGGACCGAGTTCACAATAAAGAATAGGTCAACCTCAAATGTAATTCAAAACCTAAAGATGTGGCCGAGGCGGGTGATTGGAGATGACAAGTATGCAACAAACAAAGATGTATCAGTACACAGTGAACTGGATGACTTGGACTTTGTGGGCCCCTCATGGGTCACCAAGATCCAAAGCTTAGACTTTGTTTAAAAACACCAGTTATGGTCTTTGAGGATGAGGGATATGATTACTCACCAAGAATTGGACCTTGTGGAGCCATGGTGGCAAGTATGGTGGCAAGTTTAGAAGTTTTACATAGGTTCCTTACTCAAGTCAACCAATTATGGTCTAAAGAGAAGAAAGCTGTACAACCAAATCACTTAGATGCCTATATGCTGCAAAAAATACAGATTGTTAGTGCACGATGACCCTTACATTTTAAAAAATTGTTTCTGTCTAATGTTTTTGAAACATTTTCACACATTAAACAATTTTATTAAAAATTCAAATTTACAAAAACATTAGATTTTCAGATTATAAAGATGACATGATCATGAATCAACACAGTTATTATGTACCCTCATTGGATTTTGACTTTAACTCTGGAGGACCAAGACTCTAAATATTACAGTAAAGACCAATAAAAGAGCAAAACAGAAGTAAAAAAAAGGCAAAGTTTCTATAGATATGACTCATAGAAATGTTCTACATGGACAAACCATGTTGGGTACATTCAATACTCAGTTTAACCCAAAAAGCCGAATGGAGGACAGTTTGGATATTAGTCTTTGATCAAGATCCAGGAAGATCCCAAGGAATCTAACCAGACCCTGAATACAGCATGTAGGGGCTCAGTGAACATGGCAGTGAAAGTATGCAAGAGTCTTACCGGGTTACCCAGCTCATAAAAGGACAACTGGCCAGCCTTGTAATCCAAAAATATTGCTAATCTCTGGCAGGTCAACCCTGGAGATAAATGTAATTCCTTACAGTTGTGCATCACTGAGTATTCATTATTCCATTTGCACAGACCCCATGACTTATTACTACATCCAATATAAGAGTGTAACCCCTTCCGAGCAATACTAGGGTAACACATTCCTATTCTCCAGTTTCCTGACTTGCTAGTCTCCACCACCCAGTAATGTTGCCCAGAATGAAAACTGTTGATGCTTAAAACTTGAGGATCTTTAAACCTCTTTCTAGTTTTGGGGTAGCATTGATCTTCTACTGTCCAAAACGCAGATTTCAGGTCACTTTTGACAACTATGTTATTGCCGGCCGTGTTTACATTCAGACACAAAGCTGAACTTTGATACACTCCCGCATGTATGTGACTTAAAACATCATGCAAATGTCTGTCTCCAGCTTTTGAAATCAGTTCTTTATCCACATAACTTGTAGGATTGAGGTGTCCAATATACTGCCTCTTCTCCTTGTCCCATACCTGACATTCTTGTAAGACGCTAGCCGGAGCCACCATGGTACACCCTTTCTTGAAGTGATGCACCTTCCTGGATGAACTCTCCGATGTATCAGAAACGGGTAATGACTGGTGTGTTTCCTGCCTGGTGACCCCATTCAGATGTTGGTTCCTCAAATGTTTGGTAATTCCTCGAAAGAGGACGATGACTCTTTTAGTTCCAGTACTACTCTCTGGTGTTTTGTCTCTCATTTCATGTAGACAGGAGATGTCTTCTTTAATTACCTCTATCTCTGAGGTAGGTTTATCTAGAACTTTCCTCTGTATCATCTTTTTTTGAGATATTTGATCCATTTGATCGTCACAGTGGCTTCCTAGAGTTCCACATACGTTGCATGAGCTATATAAACAAAAGTCATATCCTCAGCACTCCTGTGTGTCTTGTAATAGAGCATCTTCTAGGCCCAAAAGGTAGAACTTAAGGTATATTCCGTTGACATGTTCCATACTCCAAAATGACTACCATTCCATCAACTGGAGTTCACCAAGAGTTGTCAGCTAGTTGAGTAAGATCTCATAGAATACATATGACTTCAGAAGTCTATTTTTCAGGCTACAAGTCAATCGTCGTCCTCAACCCTTAGTTCCATCATGGATGTGTGCATCCCCAAGAACAGTGTAGGATATTGCAGAACAGGCACCAGGAGACAAGTTCACTTTTCAGTGTTAGGGCTTTGACTGATCTTCTAATAAGGAGGAAGAGTGAGCAAAGTTGTTGATCAGGGAACTGGTTATACCTGTTTCCCAACAAAGCTGCCGAAGCACATATACCTTTGAGGTGAACCATGGAAGAATCACGCCTTTAGGTTCGATTGTTTTCTGTCAACATAAATAATCCTGCTACTGTTATTTGACGTAAGCCAACGTGAAAGATTGACAGACTATCTGTGAAGGTTCTTCCCTGTGTGGCTAATGTTATCTAGATCTGGTACTTGTTTCATGTTATGGAAATATCCCTTCTACAGGGTACTTGAAACAGCTGATAAAGGTCATGGGGAAGAAAAGGCATCGGGCTGTTATTGGCCTTGCAAGTGGATCTTTAGGTCATAAATCAAACATGGGTAAATCATGCAAAAATGAGCAAGTCAATCCAAGAGAAAAGAATGGTCTTACCACTGCTGCCTACAGGTGGTGACTCTAAGTGAGTGTCCCACCATTTTAAGCGGTTGACTTGTCACAGAAAATCCCTTTCATAGTGAAACTGGGGGACATTTTTTGTCTGGGGAAAGCAATGTCCTGCCAGACATCTCCCCTGTAGCAGCTTTGTAATAGGCATGGATGACTATGAGTCAACCACAATGGACGCCATTGTGCAGATCTTTATCCCAGTTTATAGAAGAGCATCTCACTCTGAATACCTCTCTATTTTTTGCTGGATTCCCACAAGAAAAATCAGTACCTTTCATGAGCAAAAACGAATAAAAAAATATCCTAATCACCAACTATGTCATGCCCATAAACTGTAGGCCAATACCATGGTCAGTCCATAATGGTGACCATGACTAAACAATCCTAATTAGATCTCAAAAACAGACAGGAGAAACAATGTTTATCAGTCATAAGATTATAGTTATGTGTGCCACTAATACTGTAGTCAAAATGGCTCATGGCATGCAAATATGTTGACAGTTTTGTCTTTAACAACAGGTGGTCAAGGAAATATCTGAAAAACAATTACTGAAAATCATCTTAAAGACAATGATGGAGTAGCATGTGTAGCAATTGCTATGAGGCCCAGCAGCAGAGAACCTCCCTATAGTAAGTGATCGCTAACTGGAGGTCACCATGGAACATGCAGATTGTTAGGAGAACACCTGGAGGACAAAGTGGTCATTGTGAAATGGGGCCTTTTCCAAATTATACTATGGTGCCCCATGCTTAATTGTGAAATAAAGTAGGTAGGCTGCTTTAGTAAACAGGTTTTGGACTTCTGGACACTTGAAATGACCCAGGTTATTCTTAGTATGGGAGATAATATTACTCAAGAACCTCACTGCATGGTCAACCTTTTTGTATTTTGGTAGACCTTTGAGCCCATTATTATGGACCTTTGAGCTTTGAGCTTTGGCCACTTGAGGATCCTCTAGTAGAGTCAAACCTTGTATCAGTTCCAAATGAGTTTTTCTTCTGTTGGGCCTATGATGACTTATTGTAATAGAGCCTTGGCCCCAGGGTTAATCTTGTAGACTTGTGGTAATGTGCAGATTGCTAGGAGAAGACATGGGCGATAAGGTGGTTGTGTTAGAGTGGGGTCCTATTCCCTATAGTTATTTGTTAGGTAGATAGTTCTCCTTGCTTTAGTAAGAGATGTTTGCACTACTAGACCCTTGATATGAGGGTGATTTTAGTTGTGGATTATGGTAAAACTTGTAATTTGAAAGAACTTATCATCCTAAACTGCAAGTTCAATCGCAAATTCAACAGTTAGCTCCAAATTGTCTTTTGATAGATCTTTGGTGCCTATTTTTGGGGCAGATCATAAGCCACTGGAGAATCCTTTGGTAGAATCGTAGTCAAATCTGACCTTGCATCAGCTCCAAATTGGGTTGTCTTCTGCCTGACCTCTGGGGCCCATTATTGTAGCAGAGCCTAGACCACATAACTACATAAGGATCCTCTAGTACACGTGTGGTAGAATCCAAATTTTTATCAAATTTAAATGGGGTTGTTTTCTGGTGAACCTTTGATCTTGGGCCACCAGGGGATCCTCTGGTAGATAGGTGGGACAGTCTGACCTTGTATCAGCTTATTGGGGCCCATTGTGGCAGAGCATGGGCTCACCACAGGATCCCTGGTTGGTCTGGTGGGAGAATCCCATCTTGTATTACATAAATCACCAGCATCTAATGAGCCAAAGAACTCTAACTATGGTACCCTGAAGTGACATTGTTTTAAAAACCACTTCACGTCATCCACCCTTACACGATTACTTGTTCTTTTGTTCTAAATAGTGTCACCCACAAGAAAGGTATCACATTTCAGACACCTCCTATGCTTCAAGCAAATCACCCATGAAAGATATGAGCTTCTCCCTCGGCTTGAGGGTCAGGGATTTGAAACATGTGAAATATGACAAACCTAAGAAAAGCAATGTGCGTCACACAACTGACTGACTCAGATTGTCATGTACATTCCTTTGAGTTTGTGCTTGTGATCATGTTTGTAATGCTTACATTGTAAAGTTTCTGTTAGCTGTCAGCCTTGAAGTGTCAAAGTCTGAAGCAAGATGTCTCTTATCAAGGTGTCTGTGGAAGGACAAAGATCTAAGACAGGTAGACCCAGCCTTCTTACTGTGCTGCTCTACACCAGACCATACACCTTTAATAAAAACAGACCCCAGATCACACTCTTAATTAAATACAGACCAGTGACCAGACTCCATTAATAAATAAAGACCCCAGACCAGACTCCTAAATACAGACACCAGACTACACTCCTAAATACATACAGACCCCAGACCAGATTCCTAAATAAATACAGATCCCAGACCCCTAAATAAATACAGACCCCAGACCAGACTCCTAAATACAGACACCAGACTTCACTCCTAAATACATACAGACCCCAGACCAGACTCCTAAATAAATACAGATCCCAGACCCCTAAATAAATACAGACCCCAGACCAGACTCCTAAATAAATACAGACCCCCAAACCAGACCCCTAAATAAATACAGACCCCAGACCAGACTCCTAAATAAATACAGATCCCCAAACTAGACCCCTAAATAAATACAGACCCCAGACCAGACTCCTAAATAAATACAGACCCCCAAACCAGACCCCCAAACCAGACCCCTAAATAAATACGGATCCCAGACCAGACTCCTAAGTAAACAAAGACCCCAGACCAGACTCCTAAGAAATACAGACCCCAGACTAGACTGCTAAATAAGTACAGACCCCAGACAAGACACCTAAATAAGTACAGACCCCATACAAAGCACCTAAATAAATACAGACCCCAGACCAGACTCCTAAATAAATACAGACCCCCAAACCAGACCCCTAAATAAATACGGATCCCAGACCAGACTCCTAAGTAAACACAGACCCCAGACCAGACTCCTAAGAAATACAGACCCCAGACTAGACTGCTAAATAAGTACAGACCCCAGACAAGACACCTAAATAAGTACAGACTCCATACAAGGCACCTCAATAAATACAGACCCCAGACCAGACTCCTAAATAAATACAGACCCCCAAACCAGACCCCTAAATAAATGCGGATCCCAGACCAGACTCCTAAGTAAACACAGACCCCAGACCAGACTCCTAAGAAATACAGACCCCAGACTAGACTGCTAAATAAGTACAGACCCCAGACAAGACACCTAAATAAATACAGACCCTAGAACAGACTACTAAATGAATAAGGAGTCTCTATCAAACCAATAAAAAATAGATTTTTGAAGTCTTCAGTCTGCACTGGCGTACTTTGTGCCACATTTATCAAATGTTGCATTTTGTTTGATAAGTTTGTCTTTTCCTTAAACCTAACATTTTTGTATAGAAAAGCAGTTTTCCTGCTCCACCCTGCTAATGGAGTGAGATTGCAACTTTTTAAAAAGTCTTAATGAAACTCATTAACGTAGCTAACCACGCCTACATTTCTACCCATATTTCAAAACTGGATTGAGTGGTATAAAACTGCAAAAAAAAAAAACATTTTTGCGCATGTGAGAACAAAAAGTCTCAAAGTCATATTTTGTGACTTTTTAAAACCAGAATTCTGGAGTGAAGGTATGATACATCTGCCCACAGACTTCAGACCAGACTCCCTTAATAGTGTTGATCGCAAATATTCTAATCGGGAATTTTTATCGCGAATATCGGCACTTTGAGAATATTGTAGTTTTTTTTTTTCATCAGTACTACTGCTTCTTGCTTGTGGGCCAATGAGAAGGCTGCAATATCTTTGTCAGAGCTTAGCAATATCCCTAGCAACCAATAGGAAAGTTGCCTACCCCCTTACTATATAGGAAACTTCCCAGCAGCCATTTTCTGCTGTTTTTCGCAGTTCTGAGAGAGATTGAGCAGTGTCATTGCTGTGCTCTGTGCTTTGCAGACTCACCTGTATGCTTATTTAATCACATTAGTTAGTTAGCTCATATATAAAATACAGATAGTTGGTGGGAGATAGTCAGTGTAGGTTAGATAGTGATATAGTGTAGCTGATAGGCTCCAGTGCAGGGTGTTAGGTAGTGTGATAGGTTCTGCTGTCCATACATACATACTACAGACATAGTGCTGTGATGTCACATTACATTAGATAGTTAGTAAGTTAGCTTATATATATATATACAGATAGTTAGTGGGAGATAGTCAGTGTAGGTTAGATGGTGATATAGTATAGCTGATAGGTTCCAGTGCAGGGTGTTAGGTAGTGTGATAGGTTCTGCTGTCCACACATACATGCTACAGACATAGTGCTGTGATGTCACATTACATTAGATAGTTAGTTATCTTATATATATAATACAGACAGTTAGTGGGAGATAGTCAGTGTAGGTTAGATAGTGATATAGTGTAGCTGATAGGTTCCAGTGCAGGGTGTTAGGTAGTGTGATAGGTTCTGCTGTCCATACATACATGCTACAGACATAGCGCTGTGATGTCACATTACATTAGCTAGTTAGTTAGCTTATATATATAATACAGACAGTTAGTGGGAGATAGTCAGTGTAGGTTAGATAGTGATATAGAGTAGCTGATAGGTTCCAGTGCAGGGTGTTAGGTAGTGTGATAGGTTCTGCTGTTCATACATACATGCTACATACATAGTGCTGTGATGTCACATTACATTAGTTAGTTAGCTTATATATATAATACAGATAGTTAGCGGGAGATAGTCAGTGTGGGTTAGATGGTGATATAGTGTAGCTGATAGGTTCCAGTGCAGGGTGTTAGGTAGTGTGATAGGGATTACTGTGCTGTAATAGGACTAGTGTCTCTGTTAGACACAGTGCTGTGATGTCACAACAATACTTAGTGGACCAATCAGTAATTTCTACTCAGACCTGATAAAATGTGTGGTTGCACGTATTGCGCAAAAAAAAAAATGCGCATCACTAGTGCTGATTTGGGCAATTGCAAAAATAATGACTGGAGATCGCAAATTCTAGAATTCGCTAATATTATGCGAAAAATTCACTAAATATTGCGAAAACGAATATTGCCTATGCCGCTCATCACTATCCCTTAATGAATATAGATCCTCAACTAGATCTCCTAAACAAATACAGACACCAGACCAGAACCCTCAATTAATACTGACCCCAGGCCAGACCTCTAATTAATACAGACACCAAACCAGAACCCTAAATAAATACAGACCCCACAACCAGAACCCTTTAATAAATAAAGATCCCAAACTAGATCCCCTCAATAATACAGGTCACAGATCAGACTTATAGAAAAATATAGACCCCAGACCAGAACCTTTTAATTAATACAGATCCTAAAACAGAGTTGCTTAAAAAATACGGACCTCAGAACAGAACCCTAAATAAATATAGACCCCAGACCAGAACCCTAAATAATACCGACCCCAGACCAGGAGAGGCTGCTCTGTTAGTGTTAGGTACCCACTGCAGAAGCCACCTTGACGCCTGGTAGATGGGCCCGAAACACGTTTGATCAAAAATGTGTGCAAAGAGCTTCTATTTTTTCATGTATAGTAGGTATAATCCAACCTTAATTCTGAATAAACTTTAATTCAGAATAATACTCCCCAGTTTTATTGTTTGTATGTGTAATGTTGTGCTGCCATATTTTTTTTTGTTTTCTGTCTGCATGCCAGCTTTATGGATGTGCACCTGCGACTATGAATGTGCAAGTCTAAATTTTCTTGTAGTACCCTAAGTAAATATAGATGTTCATAAACCGAACCCTAAATTAATACAAACCCCAGACCAAATAATACAGACCCCTAAATAATACAGACCCCGGACTACAACCCTAAATAAATAAAGACTCCATGAACAGAACCCTAAATAAATAAACACTCCATAACCAGAACCCTAAATAAATAAACACTCCATAACCAGAACCCTAAATAAATAAACACTCCATGACCAGAACCCTAAATAAATAAACACTCCATGACCAGAACACTAAATAAATAAACACTCCATGACCAGAACCCTAAATAAATAAACACTCCATGACCAGAACCCTAAATAAACACTCCATGACCAGAACCCTAAATAAATAAACACTCCATAACCAGAACCCTAAATAAATAAACACTCCATGACCAGAACCCTAAATAAATAAACACTCCATGACCAGAACCCTAAATAAATAAACACTCCATGACCAGAACCCTAAATAAATAAACACTCCATGACCAGAACCCTAAATAAATAAACACTCCATGACCAGAACCCTAAATAAATAGACACTCGATGACCAGAACCCTAAATAAATAAACACTCCATGACCAGAACCCTAAATAAATAAACACTCCATGACCAGAACCCTAAATAAATAAACACTCCATGACCAGAACCCTAAATAAATAAAGACTCCAGACGGACATTCGAGTCAAGTTGCCAAGTATGGGAAGTAGGAAGAGGAACATGAGGGCTATACTGTTCTCTAATAACTTGCAAAGGAAGGGAAAGCTAAAAAAAACAACACAAAAAACTTTATTTAATCAAAACTCAATCGAGAAAAGAAGAATAAAACCAGTGCTATTCGCACCAATGGAAATTATTATGTAATTAATCAAATCTTGGGATCCAATATTCAAGGCTCAGGGGTAAACCTGGCTGCCCCTTTAAAATCCTGTCCCTAGGCTAGATGGTGCGGTAATATTAGCCAGCAAAAATGGACAAGACTCGGGATATTGGTATCAAACCAAAACGTCCATAATCACTGCCAATATAGAAGTTATTTCAGTGGAGACTGTTGTAAACTACAATATGGTGCCCACATCTCTCTTATTACATGCACTGCAAGACCTGCAGCTAGCAAGCAGCCAATACATTGGAATGTAACTTTAGAAAATTAAAATAAAAGTTGCTGAGGCTCGATACGTTTCTGCAAACAAAGGTGCCTCATCAGGAGCCCGTAATGTAACCTAATGCTTTGAACGAGAAACAAAGTATGAAAAAGGCAGTATGAGGCGCGACCCCTCTCACACAGGGGCAGTGTCCCAGCGCTAGAATGGCCATGAGGCGGACGCTGAAAAGACAGCTAATTAAATGGTATCGCTCCACCTACCCATATGCCATTTTCGGTCCGCAAGGAGACATTGCTCCAAAGGTAGTGCAGGGACTAAAGGCGGATATCTTTTAGAAGTGATTGGAAAGGATTGTACATCAAGGGATAGTATAGATATACACATCATTAAGATAACGAAGTACACCAAAGAGTAGCAACAGAAGTATATCATTTGGAGGCAACAGAGAGATGAATTATATATCTCAAAGCAGACTTATGGGGTGACAGATGTAGGGTTCCTGGCATCTCATCCCAAAATCAGTGCGGTGAGGGCATCCATACAGCCGCCGCATAACCAATGAAATATAATACCGAGGCATATTGGTCTCATCTCATGCAATTTGCATCTGGTGGCAAAGTGGGTAAGGCTCATTAGGTTGGTACCATACTGTACATGCCCCCACAAAATTGCCCCCTAATATATCCAGATGAGAAGCATACCTCCAGAGATCTGGAAACTAGCCTACAAGAAGCATATATATAATATATGATCATTACTACCCTTCGGCCGTACAGTATCAAGCCGAAAGGTCCACTGTGCTTCTTTCTGTAATACGCGTTTATCAAAATCACCCCCTCTCGGTGAAGGTGGTATGATTTCAATGCCCTGAAACCGAATGACCTTGGGGTCACTTCCATGGCAATCAAACACGTGTTGTGCCACTGGGGTATCAGCCTCATTCTTGATGTCATTGAGGTGTTCCCCAATGCGCCTCAGAAACTCTCTCACGGTTTTGCCCACGTACTGTAATCCACATTCACATCTGATCAAGTATACCAGGCCCGTGGGATGGCAGTTTATAAAATATCTTGTATTATAAACACAGCCAGTTGTGGTGCTCGAAAAAGATTTTCCTTCTTTGATTGACCCACACGCTATGCATCCCCCGCACTTAAAGGTCCCCACAAGTTGGTCTCTAAAAGAATAGCTGGACTGCAAGGTGGGAGCATGAAAACTGTGGACTAATCGATCCCTGATGTTTCTACCCCTCCTATAAGTGATGGAGGGGGTACTTCCCACTAAATTCTCTATATCGGGGTCTGCTTGCAAAATACCCCAATATTGGGACAAAATTTGCCTTATGGGGCCATGAGCTTCATTATAGTCCCCAATGATCCGAATCTGATCAGATCCATCTGACCGCGTGCTTGGGTTCAACAAAACCTCTCTGTTGCTACTCAGGACATGATGGTAAGCCTGATTTAAAACATGTTCAGGATACCCCAGTTTTGAAATCTCTGTCTCAGGTCACCCGCAGCCACTCGAAAATCCCTCATGGTTGAAGAATTACGGAGAAGGCGCAAATATTGTCCCTTCGGGATACCCTGTTTAAGAGCCCCCGGGTGACAACTTCGCCAATCGAGAAGACTGTTGGTGGCTGTCTTTTTTCTAAAAAGGAGTATGTCTACATTCCCATTAATGTCTCTAAATATAGTGAGGTCCAGAAATGTAACAGCAGAGGAATGGATCTCTGATGTAAAATACCCCCAACTATTAACATTAAGACGTTGGACAAAGGCCCCAAAGGTGTCCTTGTTACCTCTCCAATAGATCAGTATATCATCGATATACCTCAGCCACAGGATTATCGATGATGCAAAGTCACTCATTTGTTCACTGAACACTACTTCCCTTTCCTAGCTACCCAACTACAGATTTGCATACGTGGGGGCACTAGGGCTCCCCATCGCAACTCCCTTTAGTTGGTGGTAGATCTTATTATTAAAAAGGAAGGAGTTGTGTTCAAGAATGAATTGCAGCAATTTTAGCACAAATTCATTGTGAGGCCATAAGTGAGTACCTCTCTCCTGTAAAAACATGGCCACCACCTCGCACTCCTCACTGTGCGGAATTGAATTATACAATGCTTCCACATCGAGGCTTGCCAACAAAACGTCCTGCTCAACATGGAGGCCATCCACCTTCTTGATGACTTCCATAGAGTCCTGAACGTAAGAGGGGAGAGTGATAACAAACGGCCTAAGGATCAAATCATTATAGGTACTGATCAAATGCGTCAAACTGTTGCCCCTGGCACAATAGGCCTTCCTTGTGGACCTTTGGGAGGCCGTAAAAGCATGTCAATTGCGGGAATAGTAGTAGGAGAAACCCTAATTGTTATCGGTGAAACGCACCGCCATTCTGGATATCCACTTCCACCAACGCAGTGGCTTTCTACCCTACTACTGCACACTACAGCTAGCACAGTCCCCTTATATACTCCCTTCTGCCATTACTATATAAACTCAACATAGCTACATAGATAGAGTCTGTTTTCCAACTACTATCCATGCGTTCCACGTTGGAACGCAAAGCACTTCCTATCTAGACAACACTTCCTGCTGCTGACATCATAAATAGTGGACATCCTCCTATGCTCGCTGGTGTTACTCATGGTGTGGATACACATGTCTACCAGCTCAATGCATCTTTTATCCTTTTTCCGTAATCTCTCACTGGCAACTTGGTAAGTTCAGTCTAGACGTCAGGGGACCCGGTTCCTTTTATATTTGACTACTATGTAATTTAGCACTGTGCGAATTTTTACCTTAAGACCTAACTGGGATTCATTATTCGACATAGTTGAAGTAACCTTAACTTAATCACACAGATATCTGCTCAGAACAACCATAATTGGGACCCTAATGTTTATTACTAATCATACCATCTAAGAGGGATATCCTTGCGTCATGTCACCTCTTTATATATGTTAAGCCCCTTAGGGACACGGCCATTTTTCACCTTAAGGACCAGGCCATTTTTAGCAAATCTGACCAGTGTCACTATATGTAGTAATAACTTTAAAATTTTACTTATCCAGGCCATTCTGAGATTGTTTTCTCGTCACATATTGTACTTCATGACAGTGGTAAAACTGAGTCAAAAAAATTACATTTTTATTTATAAAAAAACACCAAATTTACCAAAAATTTGGAAAAATTAGCAAATTTCTATTTCTCTACTTTTATAATAGATAGCAATAACTCCAAAAATAGTTATTAATTTACATTCCCCATATATCTACTTCATGTTTGGATCATATTGGGAATGCTACTTTATTTTTTGGGGACGTTAGAAGGCTTAGAAGTTTAGAACATTTCCAAAACCCACTTTTTAAGGATCAGTTCAGGTCTGAAGTTACTTTGTGGAGCTTACATAATAAAAACCACTCAAAAGTGACCCCATTTTAGAAACTACACCGCTCAAGGTATTCAAAACTGATTTTACAAGCTTTGTTAAAGGGGTATTCCCATCACGCTTTTTCATACTTACGGCAAAGGGCGGGCTCCATCTTGATTGACGTCTTCTCCCGGCCAGGCGGCGCGCTGGACTGAACGCGCACGTCGCCGCACATGCGCCCTGGTGACTTCTTCCTGGCAAGTATACCATACTGGCCAGGAAGAAGTCACCATAGCGCATGCGCGGCGTCGGGGTATGCTTTCAGGACTGAGCGCGGCCCGGCCGGGAGAAAAGAAAAAGTAGTCTGCGCAAGCGCGGCCACCGCGATTCGGGAGCAGAGCGGTGGCCGTAAGCAGGGGAGACGGAAGACAACAGTCAGGTAAGTATATCTTCATTTTCTTCTAAGGGTGGGAATTAGTTAATTAAACATATTTAGAAAAATGATCACTGTTAAATCATTAACAGATTTAACAGTGATCATTATGATGGGATAACCCTTTAACCCTTTTGGTGTTCCACAAGAATTAATGGAAAATGGAGATGAAATTTCAGAATTTCACTTTTTTGTCCGATTTTCCATTTTTATATATTTTTTTCAGTAATAAAGCAAGGGTTAGAAGCCAAACATAACTGAATATTTATTGCCCTGATTCTGTAGTTTACATAAACACCCTATATGTGGTCGTAAACTGCTGTACGGGAACACGGCAGGGCGCAGAAGGAAAGGAACGCCATATGGTTTTTGAAGGCAGATTTTGCTGGATTGTTTTCTTAACACCATGTCCCATTTGAAGCCCCCCTGATGCACCCCTAGAGTAGAAACTCCAAAAAAATGACCTTATTTTGGAATCTACGTGATAAGGTGGCAGTTTTGTTGCTACTATTTTAGGGTACATATGATTTTTGGTTGCTCTGTATTACCTTGTGAGCAAGGTAAAAAAAAAATGCTGTTTTGGCACCGTTTTTATTTTTTGTTATTTACAGTGTTCATCTGACAGGTTAGATCATGTAGTATTTTTATAGAGCAGGTTGTTGCGGATGCGACAATACCAAATATGTGTACTTTTTTTGGTTGTTTGTTTCAGGTTTACATAATAAAACATTTCTGTAAAGAAATCATGTTTTAGTGTCTCCATATTTTGAGAGCCATAGTTTTTATATATTTTGGGCGATTGTCTTAGTTAGGGTCTCATTTTTGCAGAATGAGATGACGGTTTGATTAGTTTGATTTTGGGGTGCGTATGACTTTTTGATCGCTTGGTATTACACTTTTTCAGATGTAAGGTGACAAAAAAATAGCTTTTTTGACACTTTTTTTTTTGTTTTTTTAGGGTCTTCATCTGAAGGGTTAGGTCATGTGGTATTTTTATAGAGCAGGTCGTTACGGACGTGGCAATACCCAATATGTGTACTTTTTTTATTTATTTAGGTTTTACACAATAATATTATTTTTGAAACAAAATAAAATCATGTTTTGGTGTCTCCATAGTCTGAGAGCCATAGTTTTTATATTCTTTGGGCGATTGTCTTAGTTAGGGTCTCATATTTTGCAGAATGAGATGACGGTTTGATTGGTAGGATTTTGGGTTGTGTATAACTTTTTGATTGCTTGGTATTACACTTTTTCTGTTGTAAAGTGACCAAAAAATAGCTTTTTTGACACCTTTTTTTTTTTTACGGTGTTCATCTGAGGGGTTAGGTCATGTGGTATTTTTATAGAGCAGGTCATTACGGACGTCACAATGCTCAATATGTATACTTTTTTTATTTATTTAGGTTTTACACAATAATATCATTTTTAAAACAAAATAAAATCATGTTTTGGTGTCTCCATAGTCTGAGAGACATAGTTTTTATATTCTTTGGGCGATTGTCTTAGTTAGGGTCTAATTTTTTTTCAGAATGAGATGACGGTTTGATTTGTATGATTTTGGGGTGTGTATGACTATTTGATCGCTTGGTATTACACTTTTTCTGATGTAAGGTGACAAAAAAATAGCTTTTTTACATTGTTTTTATTTTAAATTTTTTACGGTGTTTACCTGAGCGGTTAGGTCATGTGACATTTTACAATTTTATTTTTACTTTATTTTGGAAAATGGGCTCTTTTACTTTTTACTTGAAACTTTTTAAAAAAAAAATTAAACTTTATTTTATTAACATTTTTTTTTTTTACTTTAGGTTTTGTCCCACTATGGGACTCCAAGATTTCAGGGTCTGATCCCTGTTTCAATACAGCACAATACATCTGTATTGTGCTGTATTGAACTGTTAGTGTCTACACTGTGAGACGCTAACAGTTGCCTAGGAGACCCAGCCCTGGGGCTGGATCTCCTGGGCTTCCGTAGCTGGCATAGCAACCATCGGGTCCCCGTCACCGCAGAACAGGGACCCGATGGGATGTAGAAACTGCCGCAAACTTCCTGTATGCCGCGGTCAGCGCGAACGCGACATACAGGGGGTTAATCCGCCGGCATCAGTGTTTTCACCGAAGCTGGCAGATACAGCAGGGGTCCGGCTGTCAGTATCAGCCGGGCCCCCGCTGCTGATCGCGGCAGGAGGCCGGGGAAGCCGGTTAACCCTAGGATGAGAATGCTCATTCTAGTGCATTAAGTAGCCACAAGTTAGGTCAAGCATTTTCGTCCTAGGTCCTGGAGGGGTTAACCTTTTATGTTACATGAAGAATCCTTATGTATTATCATTTCGTACTATTGATATACATTACACGGTTTTAATCTGCGACTTGACTGTATTTATGTGTATGAAAAAAACACCATGTAAACTTCAATGTTTAATTTTCTGTTTTAGTGTTTGAAAAAGGTCTAAGTTGACCGAAACGTCACACTGTCACCTTTAAGTTGCCTTGCATAAGAAAAATAAAAAATAAAGACACCTTGATATCACCATATTCTCAGTGTATTGATCGTAGTCAAGAATGACTATATTGCCCCCCTTATCTGATGGTTTAATGACAATTGACATCAGTTTCCAGGGCTTTCAGACCATTCCATTCGGTATGTGTCAGGTTATTATGTCCAAAGTTGTGTCCACTTAAGGTGGTCAGTTGATCAGTGATCACCAATTGGTGAGGAAGGTGGTCTCAATTTGGTAAATGGTCCCTCCCCTGGACCCATATTACTATCTTCCCATGAGTCAGCCAGAACCTGCACATGCCAGTTCCTTCATTTCAATCTCCAATTCAGTACACTGCCTTCTGTCGTAAGTAGCGAATGATTTTTTACTACTTCAGCCTACGCACAAAACAGATGGAGATCCTTGACCAACCGAAGAGATCAAATTTGTTCGTGGGTACGAACGACATGCCTTTTTTCAGTACCCTGATCTCATCCAGACTAAGTAACCTCTGAGACAAATTGATAATCTGCATTTCATCAGATGAACTAAGGGTCTGGGTTAATTGTGCAGGGTTTATTACCCCTTGGGTATGTACCTCTAGCTCTTCTTCCCCTACCCCTTTTTCTGCCTCGACCAGTAGTAGATATCGGAGGTTGTACTGTGCCCTGTCTGGTAGCTTCCACCCTCAGAAGAGAAATGTTCTGTATCTAACTCTAATACCTTGCTCTGTTTCTTGCTTTAGTCAAAAATATGACCTTCTCGTAAGTCAGTAGTGTCTCTTACATACTGATAGTGCTCCCTTTCTTTCCGTCATGGGCTCTCCCAAGCAGTCCAAAACGGATCAGTTTTGCCCTAATGCATTCTGAATGGAAAAGGATCCGCTCAGAATGCATCAGTTTGCCTCCGTTCAGTCTCTATTCCGCTCTGGAGGCGGACATCAAAATGCTGCCTGCATCCGTTCATGACAGATGCATGTGGTTCTATTATTGTAATGGATCAGTTTTTGCAGATCCATGACGAATCTGCCCAAAACGAGAGTGTAAAAGTAGCCTAAATTTGTTCTCTCAGGGTCACAGTGTTTTTTCATACACATTACGTTCCTCTTCCAAAAGTAAGGTCATCAGACGGAGATACTATACTGTTCTTTATAGTAAGATGGCCCAACCCACAAGACAACCACTATCTAGAACAAATAAATCTAGAACACTGATTCAGGAAACCAGTGGTGACACTATGAGCTTTGGCCTACATGATGTTCCCTGCCTTACTGAAGACAAATTCTTCCAAACTGGTCAAAATGACCACGTCATTATCAAGATTTGGATTTGATGTTTGGTTGGACTGGTGATGAGATGATGATGATGATAAGAAATTCTGCAAGTTCAAACTCTTATGCAACTCTTTCCGAATCAGCCTGCAGCCACGACTCTGATACCTTGGTGTGCAGCAACCACCGATGATGTTGCGGCCTATAAACAGGTACAGCTGCTATGGATCACTCAACTGCTGATTGGTCACCTGATACCTATTGTCCTATTCTCGATTCTGACCCCCATGCTGTCCTCTCATTTTGCCCCGTCTCATCCTTTGATTCATCACATTCTGATAACTCTTTAGTTGACAGCACTTGGCTCTGTTCCTTACTGCTACAGTCCCACCGATCTGTGACTCTTCTGGAAACCTAGGAATCCAAAACTCCTTGCCAGTGCTAAGGGTGAAGAAAAAGGAAATTCCTTAAACTTTTCACCACCAAGTGCATCTTTCAAGGTGCAGGGTGGTGAGTAATGTAACACACACAGTATTGATACAGCATTGTACAAGGACATCTATGACGACATCAGTCATTGACTAGAAGACACGTAGCATAACCTCGTAGAAGCTTCTCCAGAATTCCTGAGAGATTATTTTAGTCTTGGAAAATCCATGTTGTTCCGATGTGAGAGCTGGTTCCTTGTAACGGCAACTGCAATATTTTCCAGCCATACGTTTAATCTTCCCTGGAAAGACTCGAGCTGATAAACATCTTGTCCTTTGAGTTTATCCTGTCTTGTAGCCCGGGCCATCACTTCATCGGTGACATTATACAGGATGCCTTGGTCTAAATTTAACATGAAATTATTCCATTGTACCAGGTCTTCCGAATTATCCTACTAGTAGAGAATCACTCAACCCAAGCCCATTGTTCACTGATAATTAATTATGGGGGTCTATGGTCTCTGGAAGCCTGTGAGCAGCAGAGGGCACTCATAGAGAAGAGATAGCCCTGTGGCAACGTCATGGTAGAGCAGCACTCTGGATGTTGATTCCCACCAAGACATTTGAGCCTGCTGCTTTCATGCAGCCACCCTCCTACCTCCATTCTTACTCTTCTTGCCCAGTTGAGGTTCTCACCATCTGCAGAAGGTCAAAAGTGGTCTCCATAAACTAGGATACCTTCCGATGGACCCAATAACGCTTTTGGGCTCTGTTTCTAAGGCGAGATGCAGCCCTTATAAGCAGGATCTATAAGAGGAGGACATGAAGTAGAAGAACTCATTCCTGATGGCATGATATCTATCTATCTATCTATCTATCTATCTATCTATCTATCTATCTAACATTATAATGATACTACTGTACATATGACGGAGTCTGAGGTTTTTGGAATACTCTGGGAGTTTTTCCTGTTTTCTTCCGTCAGATGTTTTCATTGTGTGAACAGATGTTTCCAGTTTCATGGCTGTTGATGATGATGTTCACGGGTCTTGCTGCAGGGATGTGAAGAAGAACAGAAGAAAGCAGGGAGAGTGGTAGTCACTAGGCCTGACCCCCTGACCCTGCTGGATTTAAAGAGGAAGTGAGATTATGTTCACTTTAAGACAGCGGCCATTAATCAGATCCTGATGTGGCCACAGATAACCTGATTGTGGGAAAATGAGCCTTCTGTGGGTGATTATCACTGAGCAAACCCCCCCATTAACCCATTCACTGCCAGGAGGCTGGGCACAGAAGTAATCCATTGCTATTCTAACGTATATAGATGTACCATATGGCCAGGCCCTTTAAGACTAAGGCAATTGCAACCACTAAGGTTTCCTACTAAATTGGGATGGAGTGCCCCCTTATCTGTTCTGCAAACCCCCAAGAGTTTTGGTGGGTTTTTCAGGAGGCTAAATAGGGGAAAGGGGACACCCCATGATATAATGTTCCCTTTCCTCCCATTAATAATAATATTACAACTCCTGCATAATTGGTCCCTTTAAGAATAGGGCAATTACAGACACTAACCCACCCTTTTAGGTGGGGGTGGAGACAATCATATGCTAATAAGTGGGTGTGTCTCCCTCCTATATAGGTCCTTTTGATTTCATGACAGATCAGTTTAGGTGAAACTGAAACCACCCACCAATATGGAGGATATGAGGTATGTATCCTCCACCGCAGAAAACCACCAATCATGGCTGCTTCTGTGGCTCTCCATAGATTCCCAAGGTGTGAGGCAGGGACATTGACCACCTCACCTCACAGGACCACATTCTCCCAATCCATGGAGTCAAACCTGTGACCAATTCTATTAATACCCCCTTTAATCTATGTAGGGGGTGCCTCTGCTAGAATTACCCCTCATCACAAATATTAGAAGTCATGGTATCGTAAAGGGCGTCTTATACATTCCTTCTTCTCAGGTTTTTGAGTTATGCACGTCTTTATAACCAGAACATTGACCTCATTAGCGAGGACTATGAGCTGTACACTCTGTCCCACCAGGATAGGAGGTTGGATCCAGATAACAAGCCTAACCCAGAACTAACCCAGACAACACCCTCTGGTCTGACTGTCACTCATTTGTGCCGGTCTATCTACTTCACCCGAGGAAATGATGTAAACTTTCCAATAAAGTCAGGTATCTCAAGAACTTTCATGGAAGACTTGTAATCCAACCTGGGCTGGAGACTTGGCTGTGATCCCGAATCTGTCAAAATGGCCTCTCTCACGTGTAGACGGGCCAAGACAAATGAAATCTTTAATGAAATACATAGAAATGTAATCACTATAGTGTCCGTGGTTTTGAAAGTGTTGAGAACCGTTGTTCTCCACATTTCCAGATGTCAGTGTGAAGGTGTCTTCCCCGAAGTCCATACGTATAGTGTGCTGAGTATAACATTGCTATAGGTGGTCGCAGGGTTTGCAGTAAACCAGTGTGCTTCTTTACTGAAGGAACCTGGCACTGACCTGGCTTCTCCTGTCTCCTACCTGGCAGAAGAAGGTTCTGTGCTAAGTAAAGGCCTAAGCTAGCTGTCTCTCTTTTTTTTTTTAAGTTGGTACCCTGGGCAAAGGGCTGATGGCCCAGGATCTGTTACTCAATCATCTGGCCGCATTTTGGCCAATAGGCTGGTGACTCGGGGGTCTATGGGAGAGTATCTCATTTCAGCTTCTTCTTCTGATCACTTGTGAAGTCTGGAAGAGTCTCTTCTACTAAGCCCTGGTTCCTATCTGCAGAATGGCAGAGTCTTTCCTGCTAAACACTGGTCCCTTTATGCAGACAACTAAGGGCCCTGATTGCTCTTTTTACATACAGTTTCTTACTGAACTAGTACCTTCTAGTGAGAGGGGTGAAGTGGAGGATCACAGCCTAAACAGAAACAATTTTACAATTTCAGTGTGTCATAGACTTGTATAAAGTTTCAATACAAGTCTATGGGAATGACTAAGCAGACATAAACTGTACTGTAGCTTCACCACACTGAGATCTGCTTAGAAAGCTAATCTACATATTACTGCTTTATTCACAAGCACAATATATGATTATAAAGACACTGGTACTATGTGATAGCTTATAAGCATGGGAAAAGCATACATCTTTATGTGGTAATACTATAACTTTGTGGTTAAGTAATTGGCTTTGTATGTAGAGATCCCATTTTTTTTTTTTTTTTTTTGTTTTTTTAGAAAGCTAATAAATATTACTGGATTCTTCATAATCATATATTGTGTCTGTGAATAAATCAGTAATAGGTTTTATAAAAACAAAAAAAAATAACTATTCTTAATATAGTAAGGCCTTAAACATAACAGAAAGAAAATGGATATTTATTTTGGGATTTGAACCCAACTAAGCTATAGCATCACCACATAGAGGTATAGGTTTTTACTATGCTTATAAGTCACATATTACTGGTGTCTGTCTAATCATATATTGTGCTTGTGAATAAAGCGGTAATAAATTAGCTTTCTGAGCAGATCTCAGTGTGCTGAAGCTATAGTACATAGTGTATATAATATGTAGATGCTAGGACATAGCTCTGCCCTCAGCATGTCTAGCCCTGTCAATGGGGGGAAGGTGGAGTGTACAGAGCACAGCGGGTGCTCAGACGATTCTTCCCCGCATCCTGGTGGACCCTTCCAAGTGCGCTAAAGAAGTGAGTTGATGGCTTTGCATAGTAGCAGTAGGGTCACATGTCCACAAACGTCCATAGTCCAAAGTACTTTGGCTCCAGGGCACTGCCCAACCAAATAACTTCCTGTCAAGGTCACCTCCAATTAACTCCATCTACTGAAGTGGTCATACAAAGTTATTTTGCTCATTTCTGCTCGAAATGGTGACCATAGATATAGCCACAACTCCCCAATTGAGACTCACATCTGATTTGGCCCAACTTTCAAGTTTAAAAGATGCTTTTTAGTGGCTTTATGGAGAAAACAAAAACATTGGACAGGAAAAATCAATGGCCACCTATTGGTGCATCTTGGCCTAAGGTCTGCTAGGCCATCTAGACATTAGATTATAGGTGGATCCGTTGGGAAAATCTGAATTCCATGTCCAGCGATACAAGATAGATGTTTTGGGTTATTTCTTGCTTAGTAGAATCCATTTTTGGGTAGAATTGGACTGGAAACGAGCCTGCTTGGGGTATTTGTAGAAATGCAATGGAGTTGACAGCTAAACAATGAATCCCCAGTCTTCCATTAGGTTAAAATATAGGATGTCTATAGTAAACTTAAAGAGCCTCTGTCAGCATAGTCAGCCTTATTAAACCATGAATACTGCCTGGTAGATTTGATCATGCAGATTAAAAAGATACCTTTCTTTTGCATTTATGTTAAACAGCTGCAGAGATATCTTTGTTTTTATTAATATGCAAATGAGCATGGTGGTGCATCGGGGGCTGGGTCAAATCCTTGGAGCACTGCTTTTGTAACACTCCTGTGCTCTGCACACTTCCCCTTCCTTTGATTGACAGGGATAGACGTCAACATGCTCAGGGTGGAGCTGTGTACTAGAGCTGTGTCTAGCATGTACATATTATATTCATTACTTGCTATAGCCTTACTATACTGGGAATAGATTTTTTCTATGCTTAGAAAGCTAACATATATTACTGGTTTATTCACAGGCACAATATATAGTTATAAAGACACCAGTAATATGTTTTAGATGTTTAAGTACAGAAAACTTCTATTCTCAATATAGTAAGGCTATGGCCTTTTATCATGGGTTAAATGAGGGGAAAAAATATAGAAGTCTCTCCTAGAATTGGAACCTGTGACTTCTTTCCATGACATGCAAGAATGACCACTTACCTCCAGGATACAGCCTTATCACAGTAAGAAGACGGGTTTTCTATCCTTAGAAAGATATATTACTTGTTTTAGCTTTCTAAGTATAAAAATTCAATTTCCTAACATAGTAAAGCTATAGTAAGTAGTATATACGATATGTACATGCTAGGAAACCGCTCCAGGTCACAGCTGAGCCCTCAGTATGCTGATGTCTAGCCCTGTCAATCAACAGGAGAAGGGAGTGTGCATAGTAGAAGAATGATACAAAAGCAGTGCCCCAAGGATTCAGCCCCGCCCCCTGGTGCTCCAACATACTCATTTGCATATAAATAAAATGCTCATATCACTGCAGCTGTTTAACATACAGACAAAAGAAAGGTATCTTTTAATTCAGCATGACCATCCCTAACAGGCAGTATTATTGGTTTAATAGGGTTGATCATGCTGACAGAGGCTTTTTAAGCAAGGAGCCTTGAGTTGCCAAGTTCCTCCTCAGTTTTTGAGTTTTGGCCTGGTTCTTTTTGATTTTCCAATATTGTGTCATGTAACGCAGTCCGTTCTTATATGATTATTGTTAGAAAGACCCGAAGGGATGAATGGATTATTCCTTTAGTTATAGAGATATTGAGCTGGATCACACCATGTTCATGACAGACAGGGGGTGTGCTCTGTAGGTCACGATTGAGAAGAGGCAGGTCCAAGCTCTCAGATATCTGGATTGTATCAAGTAAAAGGGAAGACAAAAATGAGGGAGAAATAGGATTATCGAATGACTGCAAACAGCCGCCATGTGGAAGTACAAGGGGTCATATACTTATCCAGCTGACTGACAGCCAATGCAGTTTGTATCACCACAGTCCAGGTCTACATAACTGGAGGAGAAGGAGGAGCGCCTGCACTTACATTTAATTCTGCTCCAACGGAAGACATTCAGTGAATTGTTGTATAAAATGGACTCTTCCTTTTAAAGATAGAGAGGAGATTAAAAAGTATGGATCAGAATACATTCAAGTAAATAAGGGATATAATTTCAGGAATGAGGGGTTCCTGATCCTTAAAATACAGAGGGTGTTGTACAGGTGCTTCATAGACATGTACAGGAGCTTCAGAAGCAGTTTGTCAGGTAAGTTTCACCTTTAAGAGCCCTTTAAGAGCTAAACAATTTATTCTATTATTTGTATGAAGGCGTACATGTCTTTATTCCTGTCTGGAATCATCCAGTCCTGGGCTTCTACTTGTACAAAGCTGTCAATATGAAGAGGTAGAGCTGCAGTATAAAGCATGGATAATGGGCAGGGACAGAGATAAGCTTAAAGTGGGTTTGTGGCTCCAGTCCAATGGAAATTATCAATAAACTAGAAACTGGTCACAATCCTGCTAGTGCAGAAGAATAGTGAGTGCAGCTCTAGAGTATAATACAGGATGTAACTCAGGATCAGTACAGGATAAGTAATGTATGTACACAGTGACTGCACCAGCAGAATAGTGAGTGCAGCTCTGGAGTATAATACAGGATGTAACTCAGGATCAGTACAGGATAAGTAATGTATGTACACAGTGACTCTACCAGCAGAATAGTGAGTGCAGCTCTAGAGTATAATACAGGATATAACCTAGGATCAGTACAGGATAAGTAATGTATGTACACAGTGACTGCACCAGCAGAATAGTGAGTGCAGCTCTGGAGTATAATACAGGATGTAACTCAGGATCAGTACAGGATAAGTAATGTATGTACACAGTGACTGCACCAGCAGAATAGTGAGTGCAGCTCTGGAGTATAATACAGGATGTAACTCAGGATCAGTACAGGATAAGTAATGTATATGTACACAGTGACTGCACCAGCAGAATAGTGAGTGCAGCTCTGGAGTATAATACAGGATGTAACTCAGGATCAGTACAGGATAAGTCATGTAATGTATGTACACAGTGACTCCACCAGCAGAATAGTGAGTGCAGCTCTGGAGTATAATACAGGATGTAACTCAGGATCAGTACAGGATAAGTAATGTATGTACACAGTGACTCCACCAGCAGAATAGTGAGTGCAGCTCTGGAGTATAATACAGGATGTAACTCAGGATCAGTACAGGATAAGTAATGTATGTACACAGTGACTGCACCAGCAGAATAGTGAGTGCAGCTCTGGAGTATAATACAGGATGTAACTCAGGATCAGTACAGGATAAGTAATGTAATATATGTACACAGTGACTCCACCAGCAGAATAGTGAGTGCAGCTCTGGAGTATAATACAGGATGTAACTCAGGATCAGTACAGGATAAGTAATGTATGTACACAGTGACTCCACCAGCAGAATAGTGAGTGCAGCTCTGGAGTATAATACAGGATGTAACTCAGGATCAGTACAGGATAAGTAATGTATGTACACAGTGACTGCACCAGCAGAATAGTGAGTGCAGCTCTGGAGTATAATACAGGATGTAACTCAGGATCAGTACAGGATAAGTAATGTATGTACACAGTGACTGCACCAGCAGAATAGTGAGTGCAGCTCTGGAGTATAATACAGGATGTAACTCAGGATCAGTACAGGATAAGTAATGTAATGTATGTACACAGTGACTGCACCAGCAGAATAGTGAGTGCAGCTCTGGAGTATAATACAGGATGTAACTCAGGATCAGTACAGGATAAGTAATGTATGTACACAGTGACTCCACCAGCAGAATAGTGAGTGCAGCTCTGGAGTATAATACAGGATGTAACTCAGGATCAGTACAGGATAAGTAATGTAATGTATGTACACAGTGACTGCACCAGCAGAATAGTGAGTGCAGCTCTGGAGTATAATACAGGATGTAACTCAGGATCAGTACAGGATAAGTAATGTATGTACACAGTGACTGCACCAGCAGAATAGTGAGTGCAGCTCTGGAGTATAATACAGGATGTAACTCAGGATCAGTACAGGATAAGTAATGTAATGTATGTACACAGTGACTGCACCAGCAGAATAGTGAGTGCAGCTCTGGAGTATAATACAGGATGTAACTCAGGATCAGTACAGGATAAGTAATGTATGTACACAGTGACTCCACCAGCAGAATAGTGAGTGCAGCTCTGGAGTATAATACAGGATGTAACTCAGGATCAGTACAGGATAAGTAATGTATGTACACAGTGACTGCACCAGCAGAATAGTGAGTGCAGCTCTGGAGTATAATACAGGATGTAACTCAGGATCAGTACAGGATAAGTAATGTAATGTATGTACACAGTGACTGCACCAGCAGAATAGTGAGTGCAGCTCTGGAGTATAATACAGGATGTAACTCAGGATCAGTACAGGATAAGTAATGTAATGTATGTACACAGTGACTCCACCAGCAGAATAGTGAGTGCAGCTCTGGAGTATAATACAGGATGTAACTCAGGATCAGTACAGGATAAGTAATGTAATTATGTACACAGTGACTGCACCAGCAGAATAGTGAGTGCAGCTCTGGAGTATAATACAGGATGTAACTCAGGATCAGTACAGGATAAGTAATGTATGTACACAGTGACTCCACCAGCAGAATAGTGAGTGCAGCTCTGGAGTATAATACAGGATGTAACTCAGGATCAGTACAGGATAAGTAATGTAATGTATGTACACAGTGACTCCACCAGCAGAATAGTGAGTGCAGCTCTGGAGTATAATACAGGATGTAACTCAGGATCAGTACAGGATAAGTAATGATGTATGTACACAGTGACTGCACCAGCAGAATAGTGAGTGCAGCTCTGGAGTATAATACAGGATGTAACTCAAGATCAGTACAGGATAAGTAATGTATGTACACAGTGACTGCACCAGCAGAATAGTGAGTGCAGCTCTGGAGTATAATACAGGATGTAACTCAGGATCAGTACAGGATAAGTAATGTATGTACACAGTGACTGCACCAGCAGAATAGTGAGTGCAGCTCTGGAGTATAATACAGGATGTAACTCAGGATCAGTACAGGATAAGTAATGTATGTACACAGTGACTGCACCAGCAGAATAGTGAGTGCAGCTCTGGAGTATAATACAGGATGTAACTCAGGATCAGTACAGGATAAGTAATGTATGTACACAGTGACTGCACCAGCAGAATAGTGAGTGCAGCTCTGGAGTATAATACAGGATGTAACTCAGGATCAGTACAGGATAAGTAATGTATGTACACAGTGACTGCACCAGCAGAATAGTGAGTGCAGCTCTGGAGTATAATACAGGATGTAACTCAGGATCAGTACAGGATAAGTAATGTATGTACACAGTGACTGCACCAGCAGAATAGTGAGTGAAGCTCTAGAGTATAGTACAGGATGTAACTCAGGATCAGTAATGTAATGTATGTACACAGTGACTGCACCAGCAGAATAGTGAGTGCAGCTCTGGAGTATAATACAGGATGTAACTAAGGATCAGTACAGGATAAGTAATGTATGTATACAGTGACTGCACCAGCAGAACAGTGAGTACAGCTCTGGAGTATAATACAGGATGTAACTCAGGATCAGTACAGGATAAGTAATGTATGTACACAGTGACTCCACCAGCAGAATAGTGAGTGCAGCTCTGGAGTATAATACAGGATGTAACTCAGGATTAGTACAGGATAAGTAATGTATGTACACAGTGACTGCACCAGCAGAATAGTGAGCGTAGCTCTGGAGTATAATACAGGATAAGTAATGTACGTACACAGTGACTGCACCAGCAGAATAGAGAGTGCAGCTCTGGAGTATAATACAGGATGTAACTCAGGATCAGTACAGGATAAGAACAGGAAAGTTAGAAAAAAACTGTATTGGTATCCTTTTTGATGTGTTGCTTTGTGTGTTTTTTTATGCAGTTACCTCTGTTTATTGATATTGTTTTCGGTGTAATTGTCTGTTATCTTATTTTTTTAATTAATATTAGATCTCCATGGTGTAATGTGCCGGCCGATCAGTAATGATATTCAGATAAATGTGCAGCCACCATTACATAACAGTGGGGAGTAAAGTCAGAGGTTATGTGGACAGCTGAGCTTCTGCTCCCATGTATCAGCCTGTGTCGAGCCCACCAGCTTTCAGCTATTTAATCAGAACTAAACCCAATCCTCGTCAGCCATGTCTAATTTAAGCCCTTGTTGGACGGGTGACATATGTGATAGGAATCCGTGCTAATCTCTGTTGATACTGTTCCGTGGCGCGGTGCCCTGCTGGCACGTCTCTATAATGACTCGATATCCGAGTCCCCGGGGACTGGCGTGCGTTTGATGCAAGAGATTTTATTTCAAGATGAACTGTACACAAAAGTCTCTGCTCTGTGTCTGCTGCATCTGTGAAGATTGAATTAGAGGATTTGGAGCTTGTGGCCGCAGCGCTGGGGCCGTTATAGGGAATTACACGGGGTAATTAGCAGCCGCACGCCGTCTTACGACAGACGCTCACTTTCTTTGTATTCCGCATCTTGTATATGGAAAGACTCAGAGTTCTACTGAGCGCCAACATGTAGTCAACAGTATTTGTATTCATGAGATTATAAGCAACTGACGTGTGCGATAAATACACAAAACTGCTCTCCTGAAATACTCTGTGCTGCTGGGGATCCTGCTCCTTCCACTATGTAACTCTCAGCCTGTGACCTCCACAAGATCAGCACACTCCTCTCCTCAAATCCTCTGTGCTGCTGGGAGGACCCTGCTCCTTCCTCTATGTAACTCTCATCCTGTGACCTCCACAAGATCAGCACACTCCTCTCCTGAAATCCTCTGTGCTGCTGGGAGGACCCTGCTCCTTCCACTATGTAACTCTCAGCCTGTGACCTCCACAGGATCAGCACACTCCTCTCCTGAAATCCTCTGTGCTGCTGGGAGGACCCTGCTCCTTCCACTATGTAACTCTCAGCCTGTGACCTCCACAGGATCAGCACACTCCTCTCCTGAAATCCTCTGTGCTGCTGGGAGGACCCTGCTCCTTCCACTATGTAACTCTCAGCCTGTGACCTCCACAGGATCAGCACACTCCTCTCCTGAAATCCTCTGTGCTGCTGGGAGGACCCTGCTCCTTCCACTATGTAACTCTCAGCCTGTGACCTCCACAGGATCAGCACACTCCTCTCCTGAAATCCTCTGTGCTGCTGGGAGGACCCTGCTCCTTCCACTATGTAACTCTCAGTCTGTGACCTCCACAAGTTCAGCACACTCCTCTCCTGAAATCCTCTGTACTGCTGGGAGGACCCTGCTCCTTCCACTATGTAACTCTCAGCCTGTGACCTCCACAAGATCAGCACACTCCTCTCCTGAAATCCTCTGTGCTGCTGGGAGGACCCTGCTCCTTCCACTATGTAACTCTCAGCCTGTGACCTCCACAGGATCAGCACACTCCTCTCCTGAAATCCTCTGTGCTGCTGGGAGGACCCTGCTCTTTCCACTATGTAACACTCATCCTGTGACCTCCACAGGATCAGCACACTTCTCTCCTGAAATCCTCTGTGCTGCTGGGAGGACCCTGCTCCTTCCACTATGTAACTCTCATCCTGTGACCTCCACAAGATCAGCACACTCCTCTCCTGAAATCCTCTGTGCTGCTGGGAGGACCCTGCTCCTTCCAGTATGTAACTCTCAGCCTGTGACCTCCACAAGATCAGCACACTCCTCTTCTGACATCCTCTGTGCTGCTGGGAGGACCCTGCTCTTTGCACTATGTAACTCTCAGCCTGTGACCTCCATAAGATCAGCACACTCCTCTCCTGAAATACTCTGTGCTGCTGGGAGGACCCTGCTCCTTCCACTATGTAACTTTCAGTCTGTGACCTCCACAAGATCAGCACACTCCTCTCCTGAAATCCTCTGTGCTGCTGGGAGGACCCTGCTCCTTCCACTATGTAACTTTCAGTCTGTGACCTCCACAAGATCAGCACACTCCTCTCCTGAAATCCTCTGTGCTGCTGGGAGGACCCTGCTCCTTCCACTATGTAACTCTCAGCCTGTGACCTCCACAGGATCAGCACACTTCTCTCCTGAAATCCTCTGTGCTGCTGGGAGGACCCTGCTCCTTCCACTATGTAACTCTCAGCCTGTGACCTCCACAGGATCAGCACACTCCTCTCCTGAAATCCTCTGTGCTGCTGGGAGGACCCTGCTCCTTCCTCTATGTAACTCTGTCTGTGACCTCCACAAGATTAGCACACTCCTCTCCTGAAATCCTCTGTGCTGCTGGGACCCTGCTCCATCCTCTATGTAACTCTCATCCTGTGACCTCCACAGGATCAGCATACTCCTCTCCTGAAATCCTCTGTGCTGCTGGGAGGACCCTGCTCCTTCCTCTATGAATAAATACATAGAGGTGATAAATACACCACATACATGGTACACACATAAATACACCATATACATGGTACACATACATAAATACACCATATACATGGTACACACATAAATACACCACATACATGGTACACACATAAATACACCATATACATGGTACACACATAAATACACCATATACATGGTACACACATAAATACACCATATACATGGTACACACATAAATACACCATATATACATGGTACACATACATAAATACACCATATACATGGTACACACACATAAATACACCACATACATGGTACACACATAAATACACCATATACATGGTACACACATAAATACACCACATACATGGTACACACATAAATACACCATATACATGGTACACACATAAATACACCATATACATGGTACACACATAAATACACCATATACATGGTACACACATAAATACACCATATACATGGTACACACATAAATACACCATATACATGGTACACACATAAATACACCATATACATGGTACACACATAAATACACCACATACATGGTACACACATAAATACACCATGTACATGGTACACACATAAATACACCATATACACTACACTCCTATATACACCATGTACATGGTACACACATAAATACACCACATACATGGTACACACATAAATACACCATATACATGGTACACACATAAATACACCATGTACATGGTACACACATAAATACACCATATACATGGTACACACATAAATACACCATGTACATGGTACACACATAAATACACCACATACATGGTACACACATAAATACACCATATACATGGTACACACATAAATACACCATGTACATGGTACACACATAAATACACCATATACATGGTACACACATAAATACACCACATACATGGTACACACATAAATACACCATATACATGGTACACACATAAATACACCATATACATGGTACACACATAAATACACCATGTACATGGTACACACATAAATACACCATATACATGGTACACACATAAATACACCATATACATGGTACACACATAAATACACCATATACATGGTACACACATAAATACACCATGTACATGGTACACACATAAATACACCATATACATGGTACACACATAAATACACCACATATACACTACACTCATATATACACCACATATACATGGTACACACATAAATACACCACATACATGGTACACACATAAATACACCATATACATGGTACACACATAAATACACCATATACATGGTACACACATAAATACACCACATACATGGTACACACATAAATACACCATATACATGGTACACACATAAATACACCACATACATGGTACACACATAAATACACCATATACATGGTACACACATAAATACACCATGTACATGGTACACACATAAACATAACATATACATGGTACACACATAAATACACCATATATACACTACACACATAAATACACCATATACATGGTACACACATAAATACACCATATACATGGTACACACATAAATACACCATATACATGGTACACACATAAATACACCATATACATGGTACACACATAAATACACCATGTACATGGTACACACATAAACATAACATATACATGGTACACACATAAATACACCACATATACACTACACACATAAATACACCATATACATGGTACACACATAAATACACCATATACATGGTATACACATAAATACACCATATGCATGGTATACACATAAATACACCATATACATGGTATACACATAAATACACCATATACATGGTATACACATAAATACACCATATGTACATGGTACACACATAAATACACCACATACATGGTACACACATAAATACACCATGTACATGGTACACACATAAATACACCATATACATGGTACACACATAAATACACCATGTACATGGTACACACATAAATACACCATATACATGATACACATACACATATACATACACATATCACATATACATGGTACACACATAAATACACCATGTACATGGTACACACATAAATACACCATATACATGGTACACACATAAATACACTATATACATGGTACACACATAAATACACCACATATACACTACACACACATAAATACACCATATACATGGTACACACATAAATACACTATATGTACATGGTACACACATAAATACACCACATACACACTACACACACATAAATACACCACATACATGGTACACACATAAATACACCACATACATGGTACACACATAAATACACTATATGTACATGGTACACACATAAATACACCACATATACACTACACACACATACAGCCCAACTAAGAAGCTAAACTATCAGCAGCGCGCGGAGCAATGGAAGCGAACATCTCCAGCTGCCACCGCCAGAGCACCCGATCAGGACTCAGCCGGTAACACAGTTCTCCAGTCCAGTTGTAATTTTAACAATCGGCTCTGGAGAACTGGAGGCAACTGGCTGAATCCCATGCCTGCTCTTAACCTCTTCAGCCCCGGGCAATTGGTCGTATAGCGGCTTGTTTTTTACAGGACAAGTTGTACCTTCTAATGGTACCATTTGATGTTGTATATAATGTAGCTGGAAAAAATTGGAAAAAATTACAATGCGTACAGAGCTGGGTAAGGTGTCATTTTTTGGTAGGGTGAGCTGTACATCTGTTTTGGCGTGCATATGACTGTTTGATCACTTTTTATTTTTCGGGGTAGGTGAAGTGATGAAAAAATGTAAAATCGGCCATTTTTTTTCCCATTACGCTATTCACTATGGGTGATAAATATTTGGCATTTTTTTTTATATTTTTAAAAACTTTTGAACAGTTTTTTGGATTACCAAGCTATTATTATATTTACTTCTATTCTGTGATGAATGTTTATCCATTACACTGATTACAGAATGCTTCATGAGTATACTCCAGTGCAGTGCTGCCACCGTCAGGCCTGTATTAGCGGCATGAGGGTTAGGGGGTCAGTCACCAGCCAATATCTGCAGAGCTTCGGGTGTGGTATCTAGCAATGGATCAGGTTCAGAAGAAAGATGCGGAAGTGAATAGAGGTCAGTTAGATCAGCGGATGTGACAGGCGAATCTAAGAAGATGTGTTTTTACCCTAAGTTCACACCTGAGCGTTTTACAGCGCGTTCAAGCGCGCTGTAAAACGCTCAACACATGAAAACCAATGCTTTCCTATGGCCCTGGTTCTCACTTGAGCGTTTTACAGCGCGTTTGAACGCGCTGTAAAACGCCCGACGCATAAACAAGTACTTGAGCTTTTTTGGGGGCGTTTGTCGCGCGTTTTGTGATTGACACCACAGTAGTCAATCACAAGAACACACGTACGAACGCGCATTTCCTATTTGCAAAAACGCGCTGAAATACACGTGACTAAAACGCGCGTTTCTAAAACGCTCAGGTCTGAACCCAGGGTTAGGGAGCGTCTAAGGCCTCATGCACACGACTGTTGTTGTGGTCCGCGTCCGAGCTGCATATTTTGCGGCTCGGGCACGGACCCATTCACTTCAATGGGGCCGCAAAAGATGCGGACAGAACTCCGTGTGCTGTCCGCATCGGTTGCTCCGTTCCGTGCCCCCGCAAAAAATATAGAGCATGTCCTATTCTTGTCCGTTTTGCGGACAAGAATAGGCATTTCTACAATGGGCCGCGTTCCGTTCCGCAAATTGCGTAACGGAACGCTGAGCAGCTTCTGTGTTTTCCGTATCCGCGGTTTGCAGACCGCAAAACACCAACGGTCGTGTGCATGAGGCCTAAAACTGAGGATGTTGTGAATTAACCTGTTGCTTGGGGTAGGGCATTCCAGAGAGCTGGAGCCGCTCGAGAGAAGTCTTGGAGACGAGAGTGAGGGGTTAGGATTAAGGTGGATGTTAGTCGGCAGCCATCAGCTGAATGGAGAACACCTTTAAGGTCGTAGATAGAAATGAAGGAGAAGGTTAGGGGGGCAGCGCTATGCAGAGCTTTGCGGGTGAGAATGAGGATTTTAAATTGTATCCTATACTGTTAAATGTCTGCGATTGATGTTATCGTAGATCGCAGACATTAGCCCTGACCTCTGGTCTAATGTCTGCAATGTCCTGAATGGGTTAAATGTTTCAGGGGTCTGGGATCTATATTTATTTAGGAGGTTGGGGTCTTTATTTATTCATAGAGTCTAGTATCTACATTTATTCAGGTTGTGGGAGGGGGTTATAATTACTCATGGGGTCTGGTCTGTGGTCTGTATATATTCAGGGGGTCTACGGGCTATAATCATTCAGGGGGTCTGATCTGGGGTCTTTATTTATTTAGGAGTCTGGTATTTATTCAGGAATCTGGTCTGGGGTCTGTATCTATTTAGGAGGTTGGGAGTCTATAAAACATTCAGTGGGTCTGGGGTCTCTATTTATTCAAGTAGTCTCATCTGGGGTCTGTTATTATTTATGTGGACTAGTTGGTGGTCCATAATTATTTGGGGGTCTGGGGTTTATAATTATTCAGGGGGTCTGGTCTGGGGTTTGTATATATTCAGGAGTCTCGTGTGGGGCCTGTAATTAGGAGTCTGGTCTGTAGATCTATAATTATTCTGTGGGTCTGGTCCGGGACTGTATTTATTTAGGAGGTCGGATATCTAATTATTCAGGGGGTCTGGTGTTGGGTCTATATTTAGGAGGTTGGGGTCTATAATTATTAAAGGGGTCAGTATTTATTTAGGAGTCTGGTGAGGTATCTATTATTATTCAAGGGGTCTGGTCTGGGGTCTGTATTTATTTAGGAGGTCGGGGTCTATAAATAATCAGGGGGTCTGGTCTGGGGTCCTTATTTATTTAGGAGGTTGGGGTCTATAAATATTCAGGGGGTCTGGTCTGGGGTCTGTATCTATTTAGGAGGTTGGGAGTCTATAAAACATTCAGTGGGTCTGGGGTCTCTATTTATTCAAGTAGTCTCATCTGGGGTCTGTTATTATTTATGTGGACTAGTTGGTGGTCCATAATTATTTGGGGGTCTGGGGTTTATAATTATTCAGGGGGTCTGGTCTGGGGTTTGTATATATTCAGGAGTCTCGTGTGGGGCCTGTAATTAGGAGTCTGGTCTGTAGATCTATAATTATTCTGTGGGTCTGGTCCGGGACTGTATTTATTTAGGAGGTCGGATATCTAATTATTCAGGGGGTCTGGTGTTGGGTCTATATTTAGGAGGTTGGGGTCTATAATTATTAAAGGGGTCAGTATTTATTTAGGAGTCTGGTGAGGTATCTATTATTATTCAAGGGGTCTGGTCTGGGGTCTGTATTTATTTAGGAGGTCGGGGTCTATAAATAATCAGGGGGTCTGGTCTGGGGTCCTTATTTATTTAGGAGGTTGGGGTCTATAAATATTCAGGGGGTCTGGTCTGGGGTCTGTATTTATTTAGGAGGTCGGCGTCTATAAATATTCAGGGGGTCTGGTCTGGGGTCCTTATTTATTTAGGAGGTTGGGGTCTATAAATATTCAAGGGGTCTGGTCTGGGGTCTTTATTTATTTAGGAGGTTGGGGTCTATAAATTTTCAGGGGGTCTGGTCTGGGGTCTGTATTTATTTAGGAGGTCAGCGTCTAAATATTCAGGGGGTCTGGTCTGGGGTCCTTATTTATTTAGGAGGTTGGGGTCTATAAATTTTCAGGGGGTCTGGTCTGGGGTCTGTATTTATTTAGGAAGTCGGCGTCTATAAATATTCAGGGGGTCTGGTCTGGGGTCTGTATTTAGGAGGTTGGGGTTCTATAAATATTCAGGGGGTCTGGTTTAGGCTCTTTATTTATTTAGTAGGTTGGGAGTCTATAAATATGAAAAGGGTCTGGGGTCTTTATTTATTTAGGAGGTTGGGGTCTTTAAATATTCAGGGGGTCTGATCTGGGGTCTTTATTTATTTAGGAGGTTGGGGTCTATAAATATTCAGGGGGTCTGGTCTGGGGTCTTTATTTATTTAGGAGGTTGGGGTCTATAAATATTCAGGGGGTCTGGTCTGGGATCCTTATTTATTTAGGAGGTCAGATGTCTAATTATTCAGGGGGTCTGGTGTTGGGTCTATATTTAGGAGGTTGGGGTCTATAATTATTAAAGGGGTCTGTATTTATTTAGGAGTCTGGTCAGGTATCTATAATTATTCAAGGTCTGGGGTCTGTATTTATTTTGGAGGTCGGGGGTCTATAAATATTCAGGGGTCTGGTCTGGGGTCTTTATTTATTTAGCAGGTTGGGGTCTATTAATATTCAGAGGGTCTGGTCTGGGGTCTTTATTTATTTAGAAGGTTGAGGTCTTTAAATATTAAGGGGTCTGGTCTGGGGTCTGTATTTATTTAGGAGGTCAGCGTCTATAAATAATCAGGGGGTCTGGTCTGGGGTCTGTATTTATTTAGGAGGTTGGCGTCTATAAATATTCAGGGGTTCTGGTCTGGCGTCTTTATTTAGGAGTTTGGGGTTCTATAAATATTCAGGGGGTCTGGTCTAGGCTTTTTATTTATTTAGGAGGTTGGGGTCTATAAATATTCAGGGGGTCTGGTCTGGGGTCTTTATTTATTTAGCAGGTTGGGGTCTATAAATATTCAGGGGGTCTGATCTGGGGTCTTTATTTATTTAGGAGGTTGGGGTCTATAAATGTTCAGGGGGTCTGGTCTGGGGTCTGTATTTATTTAGGAGGTCGGCATCTATAAATATTCAGGGGGTCTGGTCTGGGGTCTTTATTTATTTAGGAGGTTGGGGTCTATAAATATTCAGGGGGTCTGGTCTGGGGTCTGTATTTATTTAGGAGGTCGGCGTCTATAAATATTCAGGGGGTCTGGTCTGGGGTCCTTCTTTATTTAGGAGGTTGGGGTCTATGAATATTCAGGGGGTCTGGTCTGGGGTCTTTATTTATTTAGGAGGTTGGGGTCTATAAATTTTCAGGGGGTCTGGTCTGGGGTCTGTATTTATTTAGGAGGTCAGCGTCTAAATATTCAGGGGGTCTGGCCTGGGGTCTGTATTTAGGAGGTTGGGGCTCTATAAATATTCAGGGGGTCTGGCCTGGGGTCTGTATTTAGGAGGTCGGCGTCTATAAATATTCAGGGGTTCTGGTCTGGGGTCTTTATTTAGGAGGTTGGGGTTCTATAAATATTCAGGGGGTCTGGTTTAGGCTCTTTATTTATTTAGTAGTTTGGGAGTCTATAAATATTAAAAGGGTCTGGGGTCTTTATTTATTTAAGAGGTTGGGGTCTATAAATATTCAGGGGGTCTGATCTGGGGTCTTTATTTATTTAGGAGGTTGGGGTCTATAAATATTCAGGGGGTCTGGTCTGGGGTCTTTATTTATTTAGGAGGTTGGGGTCTATAAATATTCAGGGGGTCTGATCTGGGGTCTTTATTTATTTAGGAGGTTGGGGTCTATAAATATTCAGGGGGTCTGGTCTGGGATCCTTATTTATTTAGGAGGTCAGATGTCTAATTATTCAGGGGGTCTGGTGTTGGGTCTATATTTAGGAGGTTGGGGTCTATAATTATTAAAGGGGTCTGTATTTATTTAGGAGTCTGGTCAGGTATCTATAATTATTCAAGGTCTGGGGTCTGTATTTATTTTGGAGGTCGGGGTCTATAAATATTCAGGGGGTCTGGTCTGGGGTCTTTATTTATTTAGCAGGTTGGGGTCTATAAATATTCAGAGGGTCTGGTCTGGGGTCTTTAATTATTTAGAAGGTTGGGGTCTTTAAATATTAAGGGGGTCTGGTCTGGGGTCTGTATTTATTTAGGAGGTCAGCGTCTATAAATAATCAGGGGGTCTGGTCTGGGGTCTGTATTTATTTAGGAGGTTGGCGTCTATAAATATTCAGGGGTTCTGGTCTGGGGTCTTTATTTAGGAGGTTGGGGTTCTATAAATATTCAGGGGGTCTGGTCTAGGCTTTTTATTTATTTAGGAGGTTGGGGTCTATAAATATTCAGGGGGTCTGGTCTGGGGTCTTTATTTATTTAGCAGGTTGGGGTCTATAAATATTCAGGGGGTCTGATCTGGGGTCTTTATTTATTTAGGAGGTTGGGGTCTATAAATATTCAGGGGTTCTGGTCTGGGGTCTTTATTTAGGAGGTTGGGGTTCTATAAATATTCAGGGGGTCTGGTCTAGGCTTTTTATTTATTTAGGAGGTTGGGGTCTATAAATATTCAGGGGGTCTGGTCTGGGGTCTGTATTTATTTTGGAGGTTGGGGTTCTATAAATATTCAGGGGGTCTGGTCTAGGCTTTTTATTTATTTAGGAGGTTGGGGTCTATAAATATTCAGGGGGTCTGGTCTAGGCTTTTTATTTATTTAGGAGGTTGGGGTCTATAAATATTCAGGGGGTCTGGTCTGGGGTCTGTATTTATTTTGGAGGTTGGGGTTCTATAAATATTCAGGGGGTCTGGTCTAGGCTTTTTATTTATTTAGGAGGTTGGGGTCTATAAATATTCAGGGGGTCTGGTCTGGGGTCTTTATTTATTTAGCAGGTTGGGGTCTATAAATATTCAGGGGGTCTGATCTGGGGTCTTTATTTATTTAGGAGGTTGGGGTCTATAAATATTCAGGGGGTCTGGTCTGGGGTCTGTATTTATTTAGGAGGTCGGCATCTATAAATATTCAGGGGGTCTGGTCTGGGGTCTGTATTTATTTAGGAGGTCGGCATCTATAAATATTCAGGGGGTCTGGTCTGGGGTCTTTATTTATTTAGGAGGTCGGGGTCTATAACTATTCAGGGGGTCTGGTCTGGGGTCTGTATGTTGAGTGAGATTAAGGGGTCATGTATAATATTGTGATTTAAATTCAGTAACTTTGTGCGTGTCCTATGTTAATGGGTGGGGCATAAGGCTAAAAGATTTGTTTGTTGGGCACAGTGCACCACTTTTTATACTATTTTTCGGAATCTGCCTGATGTCCCTTCTAATACGTTTTATTCCTGCTTGCAGCTTATGACACATGGTCCTTACGAAAGTCAAAAGATGGGTGGACAGGTCACTGCCCTTCAAAAACCAGCCTGTAATACTCTGTGCTGCTGGGACACAGCACCTCTCTATATCCATTCAATGTCCTTAACCCCTGCAGCCCTGTCCTCAATGATATAATCAGACAGTGAGCACAGCAGCCTTCTAAAATACTCTGTGCTGCTGTGAATTCGTACATCCATCAATTTCAGTGCATCCCATGGCCTCACCACCATATGTAGGGTCTTGGGTTTGTAGTGTAATCTAGATAGGAAGGACTCTTATCGCCCACTTTGTAGATTAGGGAAGGGTCAGCCGCCATGGACCTTCTGTGACTCACTGCAGAATTCGCCTTTTTGGATAAGAATCGTTCCTTGTTATCCTCTTCAGAAAAAGAAAAACATTTCCTCTGTGTGTCCCCACGGATGTGGGATCTGCCCGTGGAGTCCCATGTGACAGATGTTGGCGCTTCTTTTCGGAAGGCTGATATCAGGGTGTCCGAGGTATATACTGTGGGCATAGAAATTAACATCATAAATTAACCCCCTCAGTGACAGGATTTCCTCATGGCCCTTAGAACCATATGGAACCAGCACAGTACACAAAGGCAACAATTCCTCAGTTTTATATTGAGTTTTTTAATCCCTGGTGGTCTAGTGGGATCTCTGTAATAGCTAATAGTCCGGTGGGGTCCCCATAAAGTTGGGTAGTACCATGAAGGATCCCTGAATGAACAATGGGGGCTCTAGTGACTCTGATGGGTCTGGGGAAGGGTTTTGAATCCCTGGTGGTTAAGTGGAGATACCTGTAATATTTGATTATAATCCTTAAAACAACGTCTTTTGATTTTTAGTGGTTAATTGAGGTGCAGTGGGAGTTCATAATCCCTGGTGGCCCAGTGGGAGCTCTGTAATAGCTCATGGTCCACTGGGGTCCCCATAAATCCTGGTAGTACCATGAAGTAGGACCCTGTGAACCATGAATAATTAATGGAGGTTCCAGTGACTCTAATGGTTCAGGGAAAACTTTTAGAATACCTGGTGGTCAAGTGGAAATTCCTGTAATCTCTGGTAATCCAGAGTGGCCTTTGTAATTTTAGAATCAGTGTCCTTGTATTTCTCAGTGGTTAACTGAGGTCCAGTCAGTGTCCAAAATCCCTGGTGGTCCAGTGGGATTTCCTATAACATCTGAGGACTTCTGTTTTAAATGGTCCATTGGGGGTAAAGTCTTACTGTACAGTGGAGATAACATCTGGTGGTCCAGTGGGAATTTTGTAATTCCTGGTGGAAGAATGAGAATCTCTATAATCTCTGGTGGTTTGGGGGTAACCTCTTAGTGTCCAGTGGAAGTAAAGTTTGGTGGTCCAGTGGGAATTTTTTAATTCCTGATGAATAAAAGAGAATCCCTATGATCTCTGGTGGCCCAGTGGTGATTGTGTAATTCTCAGTGGATGAATATGGGGCCAAAGTCTAACTGTCTACTGGAAATAAAGTCTGGTGGTTGAGTTGGATTTTTTTTTTAACTCCTGTTGATGAATGGGGATCTTTATAAGCCCTGGTGGTCTAGTGGAGGAAAACTCTTACTGTCTAGTAGAGGTAATGTAATAAACTGGAGGTTGAGTGGAGTTTAGTTAGGGCAAAAGTCTACTTGTCCACGGGACATAAAGACTGGTGGTCCAGTAGAAATTTTGTAACTCCTATTGGCCGAAAAGGGATCTTTTATAAGACCTGGTTGTCTAGTGGAGGTTAACTCTTACTGTTTACTAGAGGAAATGTAATAAACTTACCTGGCCGGGCTCCAGCGGAGCGGTCCTCAGCCTCGGACAGCATGCAATGCTCTGTTTCTCCCTGCAGGGGATGTGTGCTGGGAGAGTTCAGCTGCTGTATTCCTGTGGGATAGTGTTTATGACTAATGTTGCGCCAAGCTACCAGGTTCTGATCCAGGGACTCGGCCCTCTATTTAATTCCCTTCCTGGCCATACACTATTGCCACCAGTGATAGTCTTGTTTGGCTCACTAGATAGGTTCCTTGTTCCTGCATTTGCGTACTGATTCCTCTGTGCTTCTGACCTTGGCTTGTCTTCTGTCTCCTCTGTCTCTCGTTTGGTACTGTGTAGCTCGTCTGGTTCTTGCCCATTTCCATATGACAATGTTTGGTTTTTATTTGTTTGTTGTTTGTCCGTCTGTGCACTTATTTACATTTACAGTAGGGACTGTCGTCCAGTTGCGGTTCTGCCGAGTAGGGCTTATAATACAAGTTGGTAGGGAAAGTGGACTGGGTTCTATGTTAGGACTCACTGTCATCGTCTGTCCCTACTTATAGGCATTACAAGGAAAATTTGAAATTCCTGGAGGAAGAATAGGGATCCCTATAATCCCTGGTGGTCGAGTGGAGGTAAAGTCCAACTTTCCACAGGAGATAGTCTTGTGGTCCAGATCCCTATAATCCCTGGTGGTCTAGTGGAGGTAGGGATTTTAATACAGGTTGGTACATGGTAATTTTTGGATCTATTTAGGGGGGAGCTGTCTCTGTATACATGTTGACTACACATCAGGAAATCTGGAGTCTGTGCTGTGTACACTTCTAATGCTGTATATACATATGTGCCTCACCAGATGGCGGTTTTATTTTATCTCCCAGATCCCTGTGTTATCCGGCCCAGGATCTGGAGACGTTCTTTATTACTCCTGCTGTTTGTTCCTTTGGAGCAGAAGACCCAGACACTGTTTGTAAATTACCTTGCGAGGTGAGAGGTTGGGACGGGAGGTTCTTCTTCGGCCGTCTTAAGACGTTATCACAGAACACACTGTAGATGTAAACATTCCAAAATCGGGTTATTTGCAGAAAAATGTAATCTGGAGCATGGAACAGACGGGCTGCAGACCTCACTGTGTGTGGCTCCTCGTGACTAAGGCCAAGACGTGGAAGAAGGAGCTGAGGAGATCCAAGACGCAGTCGATTCTCCGGAGAAAGCTGACAGTGTGATGTCATCGTCCTCATCAACACCACCATCGTCATCATTATAATAATACATAACTCTGATGCTTGGCTTTTCTGGACTGTAGGAAAGCTGAGTGACAGCCCTTGTGATAGGTGGAGAGGGAGCCATGGTGGTCGTCACCCAGCTTTCTTGGGTTCCTGAATGATGTATGTCCCTAGATATGTGATGATCTCTAATTAATGGGCAGCTTTGCCATTCAGGGCTCCAGGAAAGCTGAGTGACAGACTATGCGGGAGCCATGTAATTATGTCAGAGGCTTGTGAGATGCCGGATTAGCAGGATTTCTGGACAGTCGGGTGATATCATAATTCATAACGTTACGTAAGATAGAAGAAGGTGCAACCACCTGCAGTGTCACTGGTGTCTGACCAGCAGAGAACAAGGCGCGATGTGCTGCAGCCGCTCATTCCTCCGCAGTCTTGGACCCAGTTAACAGAAATCACCGCCAGAAATCATCACCCCCAATCTACGCTCCTGCTGATTATTCCTGCTGGAGGCGCCTTACATACAGAGCGTTTTACATGTCATTACCCACATTCCTGGTCTGCAGGGAGGGGCGCATATTATTCATCTGCGGGCAATGTGCTGCGGAGTATCTAAGTCTATCCTGTGTGATACTGTCTGCTGAGCCGTGTATCTAATCTTAACATGTGTGACACTGTCTGCTGAGCCGTGTATCTAATCTTAACATGTGTGACACTGTCTGCTGAGCCGTGTATCTAATCCTATCAAGTGCGATACTGTCTGCTGAGCTGTGTATCTAATCCTGTTCTGTGTGATACTGTCTGCTGAGCTGTGTATCTAATCCTAACATGTGTGATACTGTCTGTGTAGTTGAGTATCTAATCCTATCTTGTTTGTCTGCTGAGATGCATATCTAATCCTATCCTGTGTGATACTGTCTACTGAGCTGTGTATCTAATCCTATCCTGTGTGATACTGTCTACTGAGCTGTGTATCTAATCCTATCCTGTGTGATACTGTCTACTGAGCTGTGTATCTAATCCTATCCTGTGTGATACTGTCTACTGAGCTGTGTATCTAATTCTATCCTGTGTAATATTGACTACTGAGCTGCGTATCTAATCTTATTCCGTGGTATATTTTCTGATGAGCTGTGTATCTAATCCTGTCATGTGAGATACTCTCTGCCAAGCTGTGTATCCAATCCTAACATGTGTGATACTCTCTGTGTAGTTGTGTATCTAATCTTGTCATGTGTGATATTGTCTGCTGAGCCGTGTATCTAATCCTATCCTGTGTGATATTGTCTGCTGAGCCGTGTATCTAATCCTAACATGTGTGATACTGTCTGTGTAGTTGTGTATCTAATCCTGTCATGTGAGATACTGTCTGCTGAGCAGTGTATCTAATCCTGTCATGTGAGATAGTGTCTGTGTAGTTGTGTATCTAATCTTGTCATGTGTGATATTGTCTGCTGAGCGGTGTATCTAATCCTAACATGTGTGGTACTGTCTGCTTAGCTGTGTATCTAATCTTGTCATATGTGATACAGTCTGCTGAGAAGTGTATCTAATCTTGTCATATGTGATACAGTCTGCCGTGTAATGTGTGTGTCTTCTCATATACTTTTGCTGACATCACCGGACATCCTCAGGAGGACCGTGACTGGTCGGATTCTACCTCTTTGAGGACGCTTCTTCTTGGACTTCCCATCAGCACCTTGAACTGAGTCAGCAAGAAAACGCAATGTGCACAAACCCAAATAATGAGTGAAAGGGCGGAAAAAGCCTCTACACAGAGGAAGTCATAAATGAGCCAGGAGGTCACGACCCACAATTAGTCTTCTGGAGCTGGAGGCCAGCAGATGAGGTCTCCTCAGCCAAATAAACATGACTTCATGGCCCCGGGAATTCTCCAAACCTACCAGAACCCTAAAAATAGAGAGCAGAGAAAATGAATTCTGCTCCAGACACATCCACACAGAGAGGGGTGATGAACTTCATGATGCACACGTCTATATCGGGAGGGAAACCCAAGAAGATTCCCAGGGTAGCTGTCAGAGGTCAACACTGGTTGTCATGGGCCAGACATTGATGATGATGATTTATCATGGTGTCGCAATGAGTGGGGTATATGGCTGGAACCAGAGTCCGTAATAGACGAGAACTGATTATTTTCCAAGTGGGTAAGTGTTGGCCAATTTTGGTGCTTAATATTTCCTTATCTGTCATATGGGAATGGGAACTTGGTCTTCTTCTCTAAATTGGTAAAACCTGGACAATGTTGAATTACAGTCCTCGTGATTCTATCCTATCTTGTATATGGAAACACTGAGCAGCAACGTTGACCCTCAACTGTCCCTACAGTTTAAAGTTCTCTCGAATGGGAATGGAAACCAGGTCCAAGGGTGTCAAACCTCAACAATGTTGACCTTCAACAGATCCAGTAATTTTAGGTTGCCTGGTAGAGTATATGGGAGAGGGGACCAGGTCTCTTCATCTCTCATACAGGAACAGGAACCAGGTCAGAGAAAGTTTCAATGTCTCTCTATATTCTCAAACTTTTTGAAAGCTTTTATCTTAAAGAGGCTGGCCAGAAAACAACATTAACAGCTAGCCACAGTATAGTTTGTAAATGTATGATTGCTGGTGGTGGTCCAACTGCTGGGAAGTAGGGGATACTGGAACTTGAACTCCAAATGTCCACTGTCTCTAGTGATTCTTCAGTGCCTTTGCCATTGATCTTAAGGGAACTAGATCAAGCAAGGATTGTTGCATTTAACGGCCTTTCCAAAGAATCATTGGGTTGAAGATGCCAAGATATAGAAACATCTGACCAGCGTCGGCAGTATGTCAATGTTCTACCAGAAGCCTGATGGTGGTCCTCCTAGCTTATAAACTTCTTTATATGTTACCTTCTGACATCAACAATGGAGTCATGAGATGAGAAAACAATGACGTGGAGAAAGGCCAAGAAAGTCAAGTGACACTCTTCTGAATGAATGTATACTCAACTAATGACAGTAGCATGGATAAATAATGGATGACCCCATAGGAAAGATAAAAATACAGAGCTGTTAGGAGCCGTCTGATACCACCACTCCCATTCATACACAGAACCTGTGGAGACCACATCGCTGTGCAGGTCCTCACCACCAATTTCGGACAAGACCAGCCTGGAACAGGTTCTATCTCTCCAGGGGTCCCACAGCAGCCGCATGCACTGCCTATAGTGTGTAGTCATTACTTACACTAAAAATTGTACAGTATTTTTGGTACGTGCTCTAAATATTAAGGCTCATGTGCGTACGTGCTCTAAATATTAAGGCTCATGTGCCAACCTCTTCTCCTAACATCTTCTGGTTCAGTCTGGTCGTGCACCTGGGAAGGAACATGATTGGGATTTCTGTGTTTCGCTCATCTGTGGTCTGCTTTTAGAAAAAAATGAAGCCATTCCAGCGCAGTGCCAGGCCTCAGAACGAATACGTAATATCTCCAGTAATAGCCTGATGCACAGCTTGCTTAATGAGATTACTCAGAAGGTTTGGGAATCCAATTGGAACTGATAGAGAAAGACTCTGGGAGTAGACGGACCTTTGTGACACAACATGTGCCCTTTCTATTTTCCCACACGCAGGAGAATTGAGATAGTCTGCCACGGTGCTATATATAAGATAGGGAGAACTATCTATCTGGCTGCCCCATGCCATAAAGTGTCTGGTATTAAGAACGCTCTTTACAGGGGTAGAGGTGGGGGTCTGGGGGTTTATAGTGACAACATATTCATTTCCTTGGCCTGAGTCATTGTGGCTGGCGTGCCAAATATTTATTTTTTGGACATTTCATGACAACTTTTGGTAATAAACATGCTGGAAGCAGAAGGAGAAAAATCAGACGTTTGTCTACAAGAAAATATGAACAAATACAGATAAATAAAACATTTCTATGCTCAAAGCCCCTAGAAAACTGGGACCAAAACCCTGTGCAAGGGATCAAAATCATGAGGAGATGGGATCCTCGTTTTCTTTGCTTGGCAAGCTCCTCCCATTTGCCACCCCTGAATAAGATTTTTGAAATGAAGATGGATGCAGAATCCAGGGGAGACTGGATCCATATTCTCCTTCCCTTTTTATGCCCAGCCTACCCCCTAACCCGTGAAGAAGAGGCCCCAATCATTTCCCTATCCATGAGGAATATCTTAAAAAAAGATGGAGGCAGAATCCAGGGAAGATGGCATCATACTCTCCTCTCCTTTTGGTTTTTCTAGGCAAGCCCCACCCCTGAGGAAGATCTTGGAAAAAAAGAAGATGGAAGCAGGATTATATAGGATTATTTACTCCTTCCACTTTTCGTTTTGCTAGGCATGCCCCACCATTTCCATACCAATCAGGAAGATCTTGAAAAAGAAGATGGAGGCAGACTCCAGGGGAGCTGGGATCCATACTCTCCTTCCACTTTCAGTTTTGCTAGGCAAGCCTCATCCATTCCCCGACCTGTGAGGAAGACCTTGAGAAAGAAGATTGAAGCAGACATCAGAGGAGTTGGGACCCATACTCTCCTCCCCTTTTGGTTTTTCCAGGCAAGCCTCATCCATTCCCTGACCTGTGATGAAGAATCCAGGAAAGATAGGATCATAGTCTACTTCCCCTTAAGGGTTTTGTAGGCAAGCCACAACCGGAGGATGATATTGGAAGAAAATAAGATGAAGGCAGAAAAATGGGTTGTTAGGCAAGCTCCACCCATTCCCCATCTCTGAGGAAGAACAATAATCATAATGTGATAACATGAAGAAGGTCATGGACGCTCATTGCGGTGACAGCCCTGAGACCACAAAAACAGTACCAGCAAAAAAAGAACCAAACTCTGACAGCTACATCACTCTCAATGCAGTGACTACCATGGAACACTATAGAGTACCAGCAATAGAAGTCACCCCCATAACAATCATAGTCACATGCCCTCATAACAACTACCACTGGACCTCCATAACAGCCACAGCAAGGGAAGCAGCAAAATAGTGCCATCCATGGGACCCTTATATCAGAGACAGCCTCATTGCATCATAGTCACTTCCTGCCTGATATAGGTGGACATCAGACTGAAGAAGAGTAAAGATGACATGTTCAGAAGATTCCAGTAGGACATATTCCAGGCCAAAATGTAACTTTAAGAAGTGTGACAAGTCTGATGTGGTGGATTAATGGTGCTGATAAGGAAAGCAATCGCAGAATCAAGTCATACTTGGATGTCAAACATGAGACATTACTCATTGTCCAAATATAAATATTGACCAATTAACAGGCCAAAACGGGGAAAAAACCTCAGCACCCTTAAAGGGATTCTGTCATGGCATTTGACCCTATAGAGCTGCGGACATGCACGGCTAGATCGCTGCTAGCATGCCCGCAATATAGCAGTAGAATAGCTCTGGGTGCTTTTATTTTCTTAAAAAATTGATTTGATTGATATGCAAATTAACCCTGGAACTAACCTTCCTGGCCAAGCCCCCATGTGAAGGATCCCAGCACCGCCTGCGTCCGCCGAATCTCCTCCTTGCTTCAGTGAGATCGCCATAAATCTTGCGATGCATCACGGTTTCTTACTGATTAATGAGCTGAGTGGCTTCCTAAAGTGCCCACCAGGAAACCTTAAGAGTCTTCTTACATATGCCATTGCAAGAGTCGAAAGGTAACATGACAAACCAGCCTCTCTACCTCTCTGTATCCAAGGCATTGACATGGTAAGGGTTCTTATATACTAGGTGGACCACAAAAACAGAACCCTGTTTTCCTCGTGTGGTTTGTACAGGATAATGGAGAAATGTCATACATACCAGATGCTGGAGGTTTTTTTCACCCATTGTGCCCATTTTTTATCATGTTCAGGACGTTCTGCACACCTTCCAAGGTCCTAACATGAATTTTGATGTTTCAGTTCGGCACGGTCTGGGGATTAACCCTACAGATATAAATTACACATTGTTAGGTCTGGTGACCGTGGAGGCCACAGCCCTTTAGCTTGGTGTACGTTGTTCTCTAAATGCCGCATTAATATTTACGGCAAATATAACCCAATAACCCCAACCTGTGCCTATCCAAGAAATGCTGGAAGACGTCCATGTACATGGCCATGTTCACACTATCATCACAGAATATCGAATCCGCGATCCACATACCCATAGCCGCAAGGTGTAGCACCTTTGAATTTTCTGTGGGCCAGGACCTGTTATTCTGCGGATTAGCACACTTGGTTAGATGGCCGAACAGCAGTATAGCAGTGATGATATCTGGGTCCACCCTAATAGCAGGTTCTGGTGAGGTGTGGTATAGCATTGACAGTAAACACGCGGTCCAAAGCTTTACTTTCTGGTGGTTACTGTTCACTCTACCAGTAGGGGCCACAGTTCTTGAACACAATGTTACAAAGGCATTCTGGTGCTTTCTCCAGACTCTCCATGGCTCGCCTCAGATTTAGTCAGGACTGGCCATATTGGCTCCATGCTGACTGCACCGCGCTCTTCCTAGTGAGCTTACAAAGAGGAACTCGACTGCACTGGGTTCGTGCAGCGAGTAGATGGACAAGAGGCGCAAGTCACAACCCGAGTTCGTATACAAAGTCTTTTTATTAGATCGACAACGCGTTTTGGGGTACTCAGGACCCCTTTATCAAGTCTGTATCCTTATCACCGTCGGCTTGTTAGTGGATCTCCTGTGTACTCCTTTTTTGGGAGGAGTAATAGTCAGCACAGCTGGAGAAAAAAAGGGGGGGGGCCCAAGGAGATTCCAGGGGGCACAGAAGCGGGCCTTCTGTCCTTTTGTGGCCATCCGACTTCCTAGTGAGCTGTCTCTGTCTTTGACACCTTTCTCCTAAGGCCTCTTTCACACGGGCGTCATGTTTGACGCCCGGATTGGATGCAGGTGCGTTGCGGGAATATGCGCGATTTTTCCGCGCGTGTGCAGACGTTTGTAATGCATTTTGCACGCGCGTGTGAAAAATCGCCATGTTTGGTACCCAGACCCGAAGCCGGACTTCATCACTGAAGTCCGGTTTCGGGTACAGTATTCTAGAGAATTTATTATTTTCCCTTATAACATGGTTATAAGGGAAAATAATAGCATTCTTAATAAAGAATGCATAGTAAAATGAAGATGAAGAGGTTAAAAATAATAAAACTTAACTTACCTTAGCCACTTGATCGCGTAGTTGGCGATCTGTCTTCTCTCTTCAAGCTTCAGCTAACAGCTAAAGGACCTGTGATGACGTCACATCACATGGTCCATTACCATGGTAAGATGGACCATGTGATGTGACGTCATCACAGGTCCTTTAGCTGTTAGCTGAAGCTTGAAGAGAGAAAAAAGATCGCAACTACGCGATCAAGTGGCTAAAGTAAGTTAAGTTTTATTATTTTTAACCCCTTCATCCTCATTTTACTAAGCATTCTTTATTAAGAATGCTATTACTTCCCATTATAACCATGTTATAAGGGAAAATAATAAAGATCTGGTCCCGTTGCTAAGCAACCATGTGGGAAAATCGCACTGCATCCGCACTTGCTTGCGGATGCTTGCGATTTTCCCGCAGCCCCATTCACTTCTATGGGGCCTGCGTTGCGTGAAAAACGCACAATATAGAGCATGCTGCGATTTTCACGCAACGCAGAAGTGATGCGTGAAAATCACCGCTCATGTGCACAGCCCCATAGAAATAAATGGGTCCGGATTAAGTGCGGGTGCAATGTGTCCTCCTCACGCATTGCACCTGCGCGGAAAACTCGCCCGTGTGAAAGTGGCCTAAGTGATACTTCTCCTGACTCCTTCACTGGACCTATCTGTCACCCCTAAGCCGACTCCTCGGGACTGTGGCCCGACCCTGCAGACCACAACCTGGTCATCACAGATCTGCCTGACATCTATACTGTCATACCCGTTACCACTGTGGCTGGTCACATAACAGAACAAGACCACAGCAGTATCATCACTTCAGATTCTAATCAGAAAGATGCCATCAGAAAAATGCCATCCTGTACATACTGTAACATGGTGGCTGGTAAAGTACTGGACCCATACATCATCACTGTTATACTGCTGTTTGGCTATCTAACCAAGTTTGCTATCTCATCCAGAATGCTCAGATGGGTGAGGTAAAATAATCCAGGAAAGTTGGGTGGTTTCAGCAAAGTGTAGCTTGATGAGGCACTTTTCTTTAAAGTGTTTTATGGGCCTGGATTTTTATGTAATAGGGGGTAGGTTGCTAGAGGGACCAGCCATTCCCTCCCCACTCCAGTACAATATTTTCCCCTAGCCTGAAGTAATCCCAGGTGTAGATGCTGGGCTCATTACTGTGGGGATAAATACAGGGCTGAAATGCTCATTGAGTGCCTGGAAGCTGCATGACCTTCTGGCTGTGTGAAGCCTGATCACCCTGTTTTGCGGAAGTACTTAGGTGAGCGAAACTTCTATATAGTTAGCGCCCAGATGGGTAGGTATTTGATTTCCATTTGAGTGTTCAGCCAGGGCTGCCATGGACTGTTTGCAGAAAAATAAAGTTGTTTTGGACTTTTAACCCTAAAGTCATTGCTGACCCTGTTCACACACACATGGACCGAGACCATACTTACCTGTCATGTAGTTGGTAAATTTGTAGCCCCACCTAAAACCCTCCTGGGACTGGGCTTACCTGGTTGGCAATCATGCCTGTGTCATTATGACTTATCATGACACACACAATATAATAAAATCGGTAAATGATACACAATTTACATATTTATCGTGATTCTAATAAACCTTACCCTCCACATCCTCCATAGTCCAATCTGCAAATTTGCATGTATAAAGACACACAGATAGGCATCTTATAATTCAGATTAACCCTTTGCCATTGCCCTAGAAGGAGAAGAAAATGCACCCTCGAAGGAGCCACATATCCGCCATGTTCTAAACACAACCCTACGAGCAGCATCTCCACATTAGCGGGTGTGATTGGATAGGTGCGCTCCCCACCTTCCACAACCCGCACTTTATCGGATATGATGTAATGTAACAGGTCCAAATGTCCATCGGGTGTCAGATCCAGGAGGCAATCACATTACACCGCACACTTCTGTATTTCCTGCTCCTTTAACCCTTACACCGCTGACACTCAGTATGGCCTCAGGTAAGGTGACATGATCTTCTCCTGACGTGCACCCACTGGGATCATTTTTCTCAGGCTTCTCATAATGTTCTGCTGGATTCTTCAATGATGGAGGTCCAGACACACAGTGAAAGCTGGGCTCTGATTGGTCTTTTATTACACTGCTCTGGTAAAGTGAAAGCTGAGCTCTGGTTGGTCATTTCTTGCATTGCTCTGGTAAACTGAAAGCTGAGCTCTGATTGGTCCTTTCTTACACTGCTCTGGTAATGTGAAAGCTGAGCTCTGATTGGTAATTTCTCACGCTGCTCTGGTAAAGTGAAAGCTGAGCTCTGATTAGTAATTTCTCATGCTGCTCTGGTAAAGTGAAAGCTGAGCTCTGATTAGTAATTTCTCACGCTGCTCTGGTAAAGTGAAAGCTGAGCTCTGATTAGTAATTTCTCACGCTGCTCTGGTAATGTGAAAGCTGAGCTCTGATTGGTAATTTTCATGCTGCTCTGGTAAAGTGAAAGCTGAGCTCTGATTAGTAATTTCTCACGCTGCTCTGGTAATGTGAAAGCTGAGCTCTGATTGGTCTTTTCTTACACTGCTCTAGTACAGTGTTTCCCAACCAGTGTGCCTCCAGCTGTTGCAAAACTACAACTCCCAGCATGCCGGCACGGCCAAAGGCTGTCTGGGCATGCTGGAAGTTGTAGTTTTGCAACAGCTGGAGGCACGCTGGTTGGGAAACACTGCTCTAGTAAACTGAAAGCTGAGCTCTGATTGGTCCTTTACACTGCTGTGGTAAAGTGAAAGCTGAGCTCTGATTGGTAATTTCTCACGCTGCTCTGGTAAAGTGATAGCTGAGTTTTAATTGGTCCTTTCTTACACTCCTGATTGGTTGCTATGAGCGAGCGGCAAAGACACTTCTACTGTAAGGCAGTTTTTTAAAAATGAGGCCAAATGAACATTGTCCTGGAAAACAAGGGTCTGGTGTTTGTGGTCCACCCTGTATTTCAGGTCTACAAGAGGACTTTATAGTGGGTCTAACTGTAGGCCTCTCCAGCTCCATAAAGGCCTATCTGTGTATAACGAGGATGATTGCTATTTTGAATGGCCGTCATTTAAAACTACATTTCCCTTCAGGTCCTATATAACATAGAGGTAAAATAGCGGCATTAATGGACTCCAGGGCAGACAATTGCATATTTACCAATGTTTCATTTAGTAAAATCAGGTCACAAAGGGAACGCCCCGGCCCCGCCTGGGAACATCAACTTATGGTTTATACCATCCCTGCCCATTTTTGTCCTGGGACAAAGCAAATTTGCCGTGACTGTCTCTGAAAATCAGGGACAGCCTTGTCAAATTCAGGACAGTTGGCAACTATGCAATCCGGCGTTGCCGAGGACTTACAGAATCTGTATGGGGGATCAGAGCCACTTTTTTTGGTGGTGCACCTTCTGTTATCAAGGGGCTGGCTCAAAAATAACATTTATCACTTAACCGCAGAATAAATGTATAAACTCTGTGGATCTCACCACTGGGACCCCATCAATCATGAAAACAAGGGTCTCAAGTCCCTTAAGTGAGTGGGGCGGTAGTGGGCATGCGGTGGTCAGGGATGTGCGGTAAAGCTTTTTCACACAAGGAATTCAAGGACCCTGTTCACTTGATCAGTGGAGGTCCCTGCTGTCAAACCCCCAGAGATCATACATTTATCACAATCCTGTGGCTAGGTGATAAATGGTGTTCATAGGCTTGTAATCTACAAATGTAAGCAAAGTCTGCTGAAGGACCCATGGTCACATGGCCGTGCTGAGCAGGTCCTCAAGTTACAGCAAGAAAGTAGAGTTGTTTCTGTTCAGGCACTTATGAGTAGTGTCCTTGAGTGAGATAGGTGCAGAGCTGAGGAAGAGAGATCCAGCATCTGCTGTGTGTGTTGGTGTGAACCGGCCACCGAGCATTCTCTGCAACACCCTGTGGAAAAAGACAGACACCACTTCAAAGTCCAAGTCAGCCTCAGACCTGAATTCTCTGGACAGAAAAGTGAGTGCAAGTACAGCACCTGTGCAGGAGCCAAGTGTGCGTGTGCCAGAAATTGTCAGCGCTGTGGACAATAGCAGTGCAATGGTGAAGATTTTTTTTTTTGCAATTTTCGCCTCTGCGTGATTGTTGCCATCCATTTTGTCAAATCCATTTAAATGATACAAATCTGGCTGCCTACAACCACCACTAGAGGGAGACCACTGCATACAAATGTATACAGGATCCTGCTCGGAGCCCACCTCTATGACTCAGAGCGGAAAGCCACTAACAGAGAGAAGCAGCAGACCCGAGCTGTCCATATACTGGGCTGCCACGTCTTTTAGAACATATCACAACACTATTACTATGTGGAGGTGCTGAGGAAGATGATGGAGGATGAGAGTCCTTCTCGGTAGGTGGCACGGCCAGAGAACTGCTCTGTGTTATAGTAAAGTATTCACAGTCCATAGTCTGGAAAATGTTCAACGGAAAAATCCTGGTAAGAAAGTAAGAAATGACCTGGATTATCTCCGAACCGATCCAAGGAGGAGAGCGAAAGTATCCGCACATCCATCATTAACTGTCCGTCCAAGATGAGCAGGAATGTCAGCGATTCATATCCTCGAGGAACATGTCCACGACTACTGCTGATGTATCTTAGCATATCTCGTGTGATACTGTGTGCTGACGTGGTGTATCTAAGGCTATCATGTGCGATACGGTCTGAGGAGCTGATGTCTAAAAGTCTATAATTTGTAATACTGTCTTCTGGCTTGGTGTATCTAAAACTATCATGTGTGATACTGTTTTCTGGCTTGGTGCATCTAAAACTATCATGTGTGATACAGATTCTTGAGTGTGTGTATCTAAGAACTAGGGAGCATGACACAGAAAGTACCGTAAGTCTGTCTTCAGCGATTCTGCCTGAAGAGATTGTATATCTAAGCCTTTTATGTGTGATACTCTCTGCTGAGCTGCTATATCTAAAAATGTATAATGAGTGATACTGTCTGAAGAGATTGTGTATCTAAGCCAATTGTGTGTGACACTGTCTACGCAGATACTGTATCTATGTCTATCATGAGTGATACCATCTAATGGCCTGGTATAAGCGTTTAACTGTCCTATGTCTATCAAGTATAATAATGTTTGCTAATATGTGTATCTAAGCCTTTAATTTTGTGATACTGTCTTTTAAGCAGCTGTATCTAACCTTAACTTGTAATATTACTTTTTCCAGTTGTATCCAACTCTACTATGATGAGTCCATCATGTGTGATACTTTGTCATGATCGAATGTATCTATGCTTATTGGTGAGATGCATCTTTTCAGGGGATAATTAAATACATGGATGGTCCTGACTAGGCTTGAGCGAATCGAGCTTTGGATCTCTGATCCGATGGTCGATTCGCTCAAGCCTAGTCCAGGTCTACCTTCTTCCTTGTACCTCTTACCTGTCCGGCTTTTACAATATTTCCAGATGAGTGGAGAGATTTGTGGAGAGATTATTCGGTTCCAGGTTCTGAATACTACTTAGGACTGCTTGGACGAAAAATATATTGATTGAAGCTCCGAAACAGAATTGTACCTTCATGTGATGAAACGTCTGTCTGATGGTATACAGCTGTGCGCTGCTGCACACGTCCAGGTTACCTTGCCCCGTAATAAAAGACAACCCGAAAGATTTCAGGACACTGTGCTGTTCCGAACATGAAGAGAACCCAAGTGCAGGCTGCCCCTTGTGATGAATGAAGACCCATTCAAAGCCTTGACTGAACTGCAAGGGTCCCAGATTTTAATGGTTGAAAATAGACATAATTTCATCAATATAGTATTAACCACCAAAAATGTGGATACTGCCTCATATGTACAATAATATAACTACTATAATACTGCTCCTATGTGCAAGAATATAACTACTATAATACTGCTCCTATGTACAAGAATATAACGACTATAATACTGCTCCTATGTGCAAGAATATAACTATTACAGTATAATACTGCTCCTATGTACAAGAATATAACTACTATAATACTGCTCCTATGTACAAGAATATAACTACTATAATACTGCCTCCTATGTACAAGAATATAACTACTATAATACTGCTTCTATGTACAAGAACATAACTACTATAATACTGTGGTCCGGCAGCGCATCTGACATGGAATGGCGCTGTTGGTGACAATATAAGAGCAGTATTATCGTAGTTATATTCTTGTACATAGGAGCAGTATTATATTAGTTATATTCTTGTACATAGGAGCAGCATTATAGTATTTATATTCTTGTACATAGGAGTAGTATTATAGTAGTTATATTCTTGTACATAGGAGCAGTATTATAGTAGATATATTCTTGTACATAGGAGCAGCATTATAGTATTTATATTCTTGTACATAGGAGTAGTATTATAGTAGTTATATTCTTGTACATAGGAGCAGTATTATAGTAGTTATATTCTTGTACATAGGAGGCAGTATTATAGTAGTTATATTCGTGTACATAGGAGGCATTATTATAGCAGTTATATTCTTGTACATAGGGGTAGTATTATAGTAGTTATATTCTTGTACATAGGAGCAGTATTATAGTAGTTATATTCTTGTACATAGAAGGCATTATTATAGCAGTTATATTCTTGTACATAGGGGTAGTAGTATAGTAGTTATATTCTTGTACATAGGAGCAGTATTATAGCCGTTATATTCTTGTACATTTGAGCAGTATTATAGTAGTTATTTTCTTGTACATAGGAGCAGTATTATAGTAGTTATATTCTTGTACATAGGAGCAGTATTATAGTAGTTATATTCTTGTACATAGGAGCAGTATTATAGCACTTATATTCTTGTACATAGGAGGCAGTATTATAGTAGTTATATTCTTGTACATAGGAGCAGTATTATAGTAGTTATATTCTTGTACATAGAAGGCATTATTATAGCAGTTATATTCTTGTACATAGGAGCAGTATTATAGTAGTTATATTCTTGTACATAGGAGGCAGTATTATAGTAGTTATATTCGTGTACATAGGAGGCATTATTATAGCAGTTATATTCTTGTACATAGGGGTAGTATTATAGTAGTTATATTCTTGTACATAGGAGCAGTATTATAGTAGTTATATTCTTGTACATAGAAGGCATTATTATAGCAGTTATATTCTTGTACATAGGGGTAGTAGTATAGTAGTTATATTCTTGTACATAGGAGCAGTATTATAGCCGTTATATTCTTGTACATTTGAGCAGTATTATAGTAGTTATTTTCTTGTACATAGGAGCAGTATTATAGTAGTTATATTCTTGTACATAGGAGCAGTATTATAGTAGTTATATTCTTGTACATATGAGCAGTATTATAGCACTTATATTCTTGTACATAGGAGGCAGTATTATAGTAGTTATATTCTTGTACATAGGAGCAGTATTATAGTAGTTATATTCTTGTACATAGGAGCAGTATTATAGCACTTATATTCTTGTACATAGGAGGCATTATTATAGTAGTTATATTCTTGTACATAGGGGTAGTATCTGATTATAAAATTAGACTAGCAGAAACAAAGTGTTATATTCTCCTCGGCACACAGCTCCCCTAGGACATAGGACTGTGCAAGAAATTGTTTCGTTCTTCTAATTAGGACCCTTATTATGCTGTTGTCAGATCAGGTAACTGATGGTTAGAGCGTCACTTTGTGTGAATTATTTTATACAACTTCCACGTAGAGCTATTGTGTTTTCATCTTGTTTTAGGGGTCGCGTCCGCCGTAATAGTCATACTTTATTAGGTATTCTCGAAGACATAACTGACAACCAAACTCAGTATCGTTGTCAATATTTTCCTTTGCTTGTTTTCAGTTGAACATCATGTCTTCTACTCCATTCACATCCCAAGCTGCATTGAGCACTGACAGACCCACATCTGACAGTATTTTTTGGTTATGATGTGCTGTGTTCCAATGCGCTGCTGGAAACCTAGGTCAGTGCTTGGTGTAAACACTACATCTCCCAAAATGCATCGCCCCGCACAGCATAGCGCGCTGCGTGGAGACACCGAACAAGCAGGAAGCTTTGGTAACTTTCCAGTAAACTGGCAGTCTTTTGAATGCAGCTTTGCATGTGACTGGAGTAAAATCTAAAAACATAAAGTGTCTAATATTATTAATTATAATGAATGGACATAATTACAACGTGGAACTAAAAAAAAGTTCCTGTGACAAAGCTCAGAAATGCAGCTCAATACATACAGATCTCCGGCTACTGCATTCCATGCTGCATATTGGACAGCCACTCCAATTAATGCCATGTAGGATTATTCCTCTGGTAAACATTGCTGCGCGGAGCTTGCACAGAACCCCTCAGTGTAAACACACAATGCATCTGCCGACGACTAGCCCCACATTTCCTACTTTCCTGGTGGAATTACTTCCTTCTGTACTGAAAAGTAAGATCAGTATCAGTGGGGGGCACTTATAGCGGCTATGAGCACAGCAACCAATCACAAGATGACAATTTTATTACAGACCCTGGTGCTCTACTCTATGGACAACCCCTGCCTCTTTGTCTTTAAGCTAGCCGCAGCCACTATCATGGAGTCACATGGGACTACTGCTGCACAATAGACTGCCTCTCCCTGCTGCATGGATTTGTAATGTCTGCTATAGATTAGACTGCCTCTCCATTGCACACATTTATGTTGGACCATAGACTGCCTCTCAGTGCTCTATAAGCTTGCAATATCTGCTATACAATAGACTGCCCCACTATGGTACAGTGGCTTGCAATATCTGCTATACGATAAAGTGCCTCTCCTTTGTGCACAGGCTTGTAATATCTGCTATACAATAGACTGCCCCACTATGGTACAGTGGCTTGTAATATCTGCTATGCGATAGAGTGCCTCTCCTTTGTGCACAGGCTTGTAATATCTGCTATGCGATAGAGTGCCTCTCATTTGTGCACAAACTTGTAATATCTGCTATGCGATAGAGTGCCTCTCATTTGTGCACAAACTTGTAATATCTGCTATGCGATACAGCCCCTTTCCTTTGTGCACAGGCTTGTAATATCTGCTGTACAACAGACCTCCTCTCATAGTGTTCAGGATTTTAGTATCTGATATACAATACGTGGCCTCTCACGGTGCAACGGCTTGTAATATCTGCTATATGATAGAGCCGCCTCTTATGGTGCACAGGCTTGTAATATCTGCTGTACAACAGACCTCCTCTCATAGTGTTCAGGATTTTAGTATCTGATGTACAATACGTGGCCTCTCATGGTGCAACGGCTTGTAATATCTGCTATATGATAGACCGCCTCTTATGGTGCACAGGCTTGTAATATTTGTCATATGACAGACCGCATCTTTATGGTGTAGAGGAACATGCAATCTGCTTTATAATAGACTACCTCTCATGGTGTACACAGGCAGGTATTATCTGCCATATGATAGAGTGCCTCTCCATGGTGCTCAGGATTATAGTCTCTGCTGTATAGACATCCTCTCATAGTGCACAGGATTGTAATATTTACTGTATAATATGCTGTCTCTCACGGTGCACAGGCTAGTAAATATCTGCTGTGCAATACAGCAGACTGTCTCTCCACTGCTGTGTAAGCTTGTAATATCTGTTGCTCAATATGTACCCTTTTCATGCTATACAGGTATATATTATCTATAATGTAGAGATGAGCGAGTTTCTCCTGGCTATTTCCTGGCTGCTGAGAACACTGTGCCTTGCAGTAACATGCATAGGGAGTCTGCTGTGGTAGTGAAATAATACTGTGAGTCCATATGACAAAGACTACAGCCGTCGCTCTTAGAATCACTGCACACTTCACTTATTTGGGCAGTCATGAGTCCAAAACTGACAAAAAAACTTAAGTATGAACTCAGCCTTACAGGTTGATGTTAGCGCCAAGAAGAAGCGCACTCCTTGTACACCGTCGTCAGCTGATTACACATAGATGTCTACAGAACCTGCTCTATTAAACGCGTATACGAGTGGATCCCCCCCCCCCCACAGAGCGGAGAGGATGGCAATAGCATGATGAGTCAGCACAGTGGCCCAGTCACATAGTGGTGAGGGTGGCAACAGCATGAGGAGTCAACACGGTGGCCCAGTCACAGAGTGGTGAGGGTGGCAACAGCATGAGGAGTCAACACGGTGGCCCAGTCACAGAGTGGTGAGGGTGGCAACAGCATGAGGAGTCAACAAGGTGGTCCAGTCACAGAGTGGAGAGCATGGCAACAGCATGATGAGTCAGCACAGTGGCCCAGTCACAGAGTGGTAAGGGTGGCAACGGCATGAGGAGTCAACACGGTGGCCCAGTCACAGAGTGGTGAGGGTGGCAACAGCATAAGGAGTCAACACGGTGGTCCAGTCACAGAGTGGAGAGGATGGCAACAGCATGATGAGTCAGCACAGTGGCCCAGTCACATAGTGGAGAGGATGGCAACAGCATAATGAGTCAGCACAGTGGCCCAGTCACAGAGTGGTGAGGGTGGCAACAGCATGAGGAGTCAACACGGTGGCCCAGTCACAGAGTGGAGAGGATGGCAACAGCATGATGAGTCAGCACAGTGGCCCAGTCACAGAGTGGAGAGGATGGCAACAGCATGAGGAGTCAGCACAGTGGCCCAGTCCCAGAGTCGTGAGGGTGGCAACAGCATGAGGAGTCAACACGGTGGCCTAGTCACAGAGTGGTGAGGTTGGGAATTGCATGAGAAGTCAACACGGTGGCCCAGTTACAGAGTGGTGAGGTGACAACAGCCAACACAGTGGCCCAGTCACAAAGTGGGCCATGCTGATCGCCCTCCGGGGGCTTGATGGAAAATTCCTTACACACTGCTGAGTATGGCATTTTCCCACCACCACTCCATGCTGACCTCCTGCTACCGCTGCCTCTGTGAACCCGTGCACCACTAGTTCTCAGACAGGTAGGCTCCTTCGTAGCAGGTGGTCTACTCCGGGCACGTTTGACTCACTGTTACGCTGGCATAGCCACTGCCTCACTTGCAAGCTGTCACCCTCTTCTTCTGATGATTAAGCCCCCTCTTCACTCGGCTCCAATGTGCGATCGGCCACATCATCGTCCACCACTGTCTGCACGTCACTGTCACCCTCACCAGTCTCAGGGCCATGTGGCTGACCTTTCGCAACACCAGCGCCCACGCGACTTTCATCGTCGCTACTTGCCCGCCTACCGGAGAAAGCAGCGGATCTCTCCTCCTCCCCTGTCTGTCGGACATACTGTACATGAACTGCAAGGGTAAAAGAGCATTAGTGTCAGGCCGCAATTTCGCACCAACTCCACAACTACTGATTAACGCATCAAATTAAGTGTAAAAGAATTTGACCACCCTATAAGTGTGTAGAGAAGTGTTCTGCTTGGGAGAACGGCGGCCTCGGCGGCTAACCCTTTTTAGGTTATCTGTTCTCGGCCTTTATGATGTGATCACCTCTAGTTTTCTTTTTTTTTCTTTTTTTTTCTATTCTTTTAAGCCCGAGGAGCGTGCTTTCTTCACCCGTGCAGCATGCCAGACCGCACTTTCATCCCAGAAGCAAGGATTGATGGAAGTACTTATATATAAACTAAATACAGCCCAAAATTGGTTGTATCAGGCCGCAAATTAACCCTAGAAGCAAGTATGCATGGCAGTACTTATATATTTAAAATAAATACACCCCAAAACTGGTTGTATCAGACCACACTTTCACTACAGAAGCAATGGTGAATGGATGTCAGGGGCAGACCGGGAACCTAAAGTGGCCCTGGAAATAAACCTAAAAGTGGCCCTACTTTGTTGCCGGGTCCAAACTGATGGAAGGCAGGGCAACGCAAGTAGGTGGGGTCAGCAATACCATAGTGCAAAATACCGTCCCATCAGAACCATATTCTACGGTGCAGCACTAAATATTGCTCCAAAAGCTGTCCCTCTGTGGTGGCCATGAATAGATGTCCCTCCTCCAGTTGTCTCTAATTAAAATATGGAACAGCAGGCTTAGGAGGTGGGATGCAGGCCATGGCAGTTGAATTCAGGAGGGCATGTGTGGTCCCTGGCAGGATCCATGAGTACCTGATTCTCACAGCTTTAATTACTGCTGAGAGCTCATTGTGTACCCAGCCATTGGGAGAGAGGAGGGCTTCCTAAAATACGGATCAAATTCCACTTCATCAACTTTGATTCGCTCATCTCTAATCTTCTGCAGAATAGACTGCATGCTCTCACTACACAGGACTGTAATGCGTGTAGTACAGTAGACTGCCTCTCCACACTGTATAGACTAGTCATGTTCTCAGTGCTACACAGATCTGCTATTTCTGTGATACGTGCCTTTGTGCTATACAGGTTTGAGAATTATGCAGTCACATAAATGCCAAAGATTGCAATGTCTGCTGTATAATAGACTGCCTCTCCATGCTACACAGGCTTGTAATATCTGCTGTATAATAGACTGCCTCTCCATGCTACACAGGCTTTTATTATCTGCTGTATAATAGACTGCCTCTCCATGTTACACAGGCTTTTATTATCTGCTGTATAATAGACTGCGTCTCTATGCTACACATGCTTTTATTATCTGCAGTATAATAGACTGCTTCTCTATGCTACACAGGCTTGTAATATCTGCTGTATAATAGACTGCTTCTCTATGCTCCACAGGCTTGTGATATCTGCTGTATAATAGACTGCCTCTCCATGCTACACAGGCTTGTAATAGCTGCTGTATAATAGACTGCCTCTCCATGCTACACAGGCTTGTAATATCTGCTGTATAATAGACTGCCTCTCCTTCCTACACAGGCTTGTAATATCTGCTGTATAATAGACTGCTTCTCTATGCTACACAGGCTTGTAATATCTTCTGTATAATAGACTGCCTCTTCATGCTACACAGGCTTGTAATAGCTGCTGTATAATAGACTGCCTCTCCATGCTACACAGGCTTGTAATAGCTGCTGTATAATAGACTGCCTCTCCATGCTACACAGGCTTGTAATATCTGCTGTATAATAGACTGCCTCTCTGTGCTACACAGGCTTGTAATATCTGCTGTATAATAGACTGCCTCTCCATGTTACACAGGCTTGTATTATCTGCTGTATAATAGACTGCTTCTCTATGCTACACAGGCTTGTAATATCTGCTGTATAATAGACTGCCTCTCCATGCTACACAGGCTTGTAATATCTGCTGTATAATAGACTGCCTCTCCATGCTACACAGGCTTGTAATAGCTGCTGTATAATAGACTGCCTCTCCATGCTACACAGGCTTGTAATATCTGCTGTATAATAGACTGCCTCTCCTTCTACACAGGCTTGTAATATCTGCTGTATAATAGACTGCCTCTCCATGCTACACAGGCTTGTAATATCTGCTGTATAATAGACTGCCTCTCCATGCTATACAGGCTTGTAATATCTGCTGTATAATAGACTGCCTCTCCATGCTACACAGGCTTGTAATATCTGCTGTATAATAGACTGCCTCTCCATGCTATACAGGCTTGTAATATCTGCTGTATAATAGACTGCCTCTCCATGCTATACAGGCTTTTAATATCTGCTGTATAATAGACTGTCTCTCCATTCTACACAGGCTTTTTCAGGAACAACAGGAACCTACAAGAATACAAAAAAGTGATGTGAATCACAAAAAGTGCACAAGGGTGCAGTCTATCACAGCAGGAAGGAGCAGGGGTCCCCAAGGGCCAGCCCTGTTTCTTACTATTGATAAGTGCAGAGACCTTCAACACCATAGGCCCACATGAGATGACATCCCAAACTATAATGGCAAGAGGACATTTGGTGGGTTCATTAGATCAAAAGTAAAGTGTAAATTTTTTTACGTTTTAAGCCAATTAGAGCAAGTTTTCTTAAAAAAAGGCGAAAACCTGCTAAGCATAAAATCCCTGCAGGAGGCAAAATCTGAAGACTTTCTCTCCTGGAGTCTACAGGCTTAAGGTCCTGGAACAATTACATAGAACTGTTGACATATATAATACATTTCTACGGATTCATGTGGTTAGACCACAGGAAGCGGACACAATTCCCTCCACAAGCTGCTCCATATGATGTGGTCGTCTTTCCTCAATAACCTAGAAATCTTTATTATTTTCTGTTCTGTAAATCAAATCGACCCTGGAAGATCTGCAGTAGAAGGAGAAAGTATCATTGGAAGCATCGTGGAGTACCACACAGGCATTGTTCTACCTTCCGCCACAGTTCCTTGTGTCTTCTTTCAAACAGGATTTCCTTATGACCACCCTTCTGGCTGCTGATTAGATTGCACACCCTCATCTACCTGCCTGTGATCTCCTGACCTCCGTGGCCTACTAGACTTGGATTAGGCTGGGACTTCATCAGAGTCCCAGGATACTAAAGGCCAACTAAGTACCCAGGAACCCAAATAATTTTACAAGAAAGAGTATGCTACAGGTAAATCCTTCTTGTGATTTTTCAAAAATCACTGCTGTGCCATAGAGCTATGTGCTGCTGTATGTGCTCAGGAGCCTGAAGAATGAAAATATTTTGCCCTTGATGCAATGCTGCCCACGAACTGCATCCAATAGAGCTTTCCACCTTCTTTCAGAGGCCTATGGTGGTACAATAACACTATAACAGCCCTATTATAGTGCCATACAAAATTGAACCATAATGTGGTCATGGTCATGATGATGTCTTGGGTGGGTTGGTCCCATTATGCAATTTGTAATTCATGGGACTGGTCATTTAGACGGAGTCGTGTGGATGATTAAGCCACGATTGTTTGTGTTACCACCATTCCCTGTCCTTAAAATTGGAAATCCAAATTTATAGTGAAGGAGTTTTGGAATTCCCTAGCTTAAATCATCCCACCCCATCTCCTACGGATCTAGTAGGGCCAGAATAGTCTAGTCTACAGTTCTCACCATAAGAAGTGGATCTTTAACTGTAATTGTTTTGACTTTGGCTAAACTGAGGTGCTGAGTCTAAGTAATCTCCCACGGTGGTGGGTGCACAGACAAGTAAAGCCAGGGGTCTTCACCAGGAGAGCAGACAGAGGAGACAAAAACATAACAAGAAGACGGTTCAGGGCCCGAAACCAGGAAGTAGATCTATCTGCAAGTAACATGCAACAATCTGAAGGAGCAAGACAAAGAAGAAATCCAGAAGATCAAAGTCAAGGTCAAAACACGTTTTCTTTAGGAACCAGGCGACCTGTGCGTAGACAAGTGGTCACCATTTAGTTGAGTGAACCATTGCCATCTCCATGTGTACAGTTTAAAAACAGAAACAATGGGATCAGCCTGCGTTCCCCGTCTCCTTGGCCACTTTGTCACAATTGGATAATTGCTGTTGTTCCTCTGTTTGAGTGTGAAGACGAAAATTAATGAGGAGCCTAAAAAAAGAGCAGAAAATAGTTACAAGTTGTCCAAAAGAGCAGTGTTGTGGAAAATTTCAATCTCCAGGAAGACTGTCCAAGTCGAAAAAAAAAATTAAAGCAGACGCAGGGTTATAGCAGAGGAGCGGCTGCTCAGTACAACATTCGAGGAATACAAGTTAACCCCTGTTATTGCCTTTGGTGGATTTTGATCTCTAGGGCCCAAGGGATCACATATAGCTGAGAAACATTATGTTATAGATATGGGGACTACATGGATCTGGGCCAAAAATGAGCAAAGCCAATGCTAAGTTTTGTAGATAAGAATGCCTACCTTGAACGTGACAAGCATAAAGTGCACCCTTTAGGGTGACCCAAACATTTTTGGGATTTAGATCCTAGGGCCATACAAAGCCATGTAAGTTCTTCACTTCTTCTGAAACAGTAGTTTCAGTTTGCCCTAGTAATCCCTCAAGACCTCCATCCTTGCTCATCAATGGTGCTCTAGTATCTGTAGCCGGAATGACTGCGACGGTCTAAAGAGCAGCAAAATAGTTCAACATCGCCATATCAATGCCATCGCAACATGCTATCATCATAGTGAACTGGAAGACCAGGTCTACAGGAATGGAGTGTTTGTACCATTCATTGAGAAGCCTTGAAACCTCTGCGAGATTCAAGTGATGACACAAGAGTAACTTGAAGCTCCTGGGACTCAATGCAAAATTTGTAACAGGGCTCCCACCTGCTGTGTGCAATTTAGGGCATTAGGCACCAGGGTTGGGGTGCAACTACCATCTCTGCACCCACTATAGCTATGTTTCTAAGTGGTGGACCTCCTATACTTCTTCTGTTGTACTCTGGGGTGGCCATTGACTCCCAAGCCCTCATGGGGAAATTCAAATGGGGAAAACCTTACACACTGCATTAGGTTTAGCCCATAGGACAGTACTGGGATGGGTGAAACCACAAGCAGCCTCTATTAGTGAGAATCTCATTGGGTTCTTGAATGCCAAGGAGGCAAGCCAACTCCAAGAGTTCACCACGGATTCTTCAACTCTTTGTTCCTGGTTCTTACATTTTTTCGATAGGCTAGATGGGTATTTTTTGCTGACCAGCCTCATTTTAGATCACTCACTTGTACCTGGCTGTCTTTTTCACACCCAACTGAAGCTGGACATTTTTTTTAGCTTGTACAAGGACAATAAGTAGTGTCGCTTTAAGGGATTGGATCCACGCCTGGCCCCCATCCAGCTCATACTGTGGTTTTGTCTGTTTTAAATACAGTGCAGTCAGTGAATTGTTTGTAAGAACGCTCGCCAGCCACACGACTCACGACTGCACGGCTGATTTTCTGGCTTGTAAATAGGACCATGGATAAAATGTTCCATCCTTTCTATTGTTAGAAGCTCTTTTTTTCCACTTCCTCCACCAACTTGAAGCCAAGGGGGAAGCATTGGTATTTTTACATACCCTTGGTGGATTCTTATGGTTTTTGGGGAATGAGGTCCAGGGGACTCATCTTTGTGCGGATATCCTCCTTTGTATTACATATGGATATTATGAAGTTACACAAAACAAAGGACAGGGCCGGAGGACATAATAATAGAAACCATATAACCAACCCAACAGTAGCTACATGCATTTAGAAGCCTATTGAATTTTGAGGCCCATGTTGGTCATTGATGTACCTGGCAAAGTACCTTATGATACAGTCATGCAATTGTATCTATTACAATAGAATAAGAAGGGCAGAAGTGACACGTGTCCTGGGGCTTCCACCAATTAGCCACCATGGTGCCCACAGCACACCTAGTTATAAGGGTGATATATACATTATTCACCTCTGGGACCCCTATCTTTCAGGAAAAAGGGGCCATTAATGGCTTTAAATGGACCCCCCCTAGCCAAGAAGAAAAAAGCACATGTGTGGGGCTTTTTCTTTTGGCATCTAAGGAAGTTTGTGGCCCAGTCTCCCCCAGAATTACCATAGACTTTTGAACAGGGCCACTCACATGTGAATGGCATAATTTTTTCCCAGAGACCTTAATTCGGCCATGGCAAAATACAATGGTCACCCCATTCTTCTAGATCCCACTTATACCACCCTTCCTCTGGCATGTCTTAGTTGATGAGTTCAGAATGAAATGGGACCATTGTGGAGTCATCATACTCTGGGATTCAGGGTGCTTTTTTGGTCTTTGGTAGGTCCCACCTATGGAACCCATGTTCTAGCATGTCTAAGAGGGCAAGTTGAGGACAAAACTGGGCCATGATGGATCCTCAGATTCATGGGCTCAGTGGACTCTTGTGATCTTGGGTAGATTCCACCTATGGGACTCTTCTTTTGGCATGTCTCAGTAGATGAGTTAAGGTTGAACTGGGACCATGGTAAAGCCATCACATTCAAGGGCTCAGTGGGCTCTTGTGATCTTGGGTAAGTCCCACCTATGAAATCCATCTTTAGCATGTCTCAGTGGATGAGTTGAAGTTGAATTGGGGTGATGGTGGAGACATAAGATTATGGGGCTCAATGGGCTCTTGTAACCTTGGGTAGGTTCAAGCTATGGAATTCTTCTTCTGGCGTGTCTCAATAGATGCGTTGACGTTGGAAGCAAGGAGATGTCATCAGAGTCAGGGGCTTAGTGGGCTGTTGTGGTCTTGGAACCCTAGATTGAACTGGGACCATGGTGGAGTCTTTAGATTCCGGATGTCAATGGGCTCTTAGTGGTCTTTTGCAGACATGTACGTGTCAATGGAATCCACATCCTTCAGCCATAGTTGAGTGTCATAACTCAAAGATTTGCGTAAAATCCCATATTATCAAAGCATTGTGGTACATGTGATCAAGGGAAGCTTGAAAATTAATACTGACTATGGGATAGAGACAACCTGGAAGTAGAGTACATCAAACTAAATAGCCTTTGCTCTCTTGCCTTCCCTAGTTGTCCCAGCTGGAATGCCACCACTATCGTGAATTGACTTACTAAGTGAATTTACAGAACTTCTTGTATTTGGTTAATTTAGATCTTCCAGGAACCCTCCCTCCTCTCAAGGCCTGGAGAGACACTTCCATAACCTGACATTGACCTATATCTACAGCCTCACTATCAATTTGTTGACCCAACTGCTGTTTCTCATTCCGAAGAGGCTGAGAAGAATGTCTGCATGAAATCCTACGGAGAGTCCAAATATTGAACATTTCTCTGTGATTTTTTGATGACCTAATGTGACTTTCATGTTGAGTAGAAGCCAATGTTGCTCCCTCAGTAGATACTGGAAGTAAACAGCCATCATTTAGTAAAATATAATAGACTGTAACCTACTGTTAGTCGTTCCCACCCAGGCAGTGCACGAATGGGATTACTCAAGGATTTCGACAATTCTCAGGTACCATGGCAGGTACCATGATGGGTAGCTTACCTTTGCAATATGGTCAAAAGTTAGGCCCGGCTTCGATTGACCACTTATGGCTTTGACCTCAATTTAGATAATTTAACAAAATGTTGGTCACGAAAGGATAAAATCAAGCTATCCATGTCTTCTGGGGGAAGGGTGTATGAGTTGGGACACCTCTTCTCAGGAGTTGAGCACTGCTAATGATGGCGTCAGATGATCCAGCACATCTTCATTGTATCCTATGTATCATATGTCCATGGATGTGACTCATCAACCTGTTCAGAGAGGTATTCTCCACTGGTTCCTTCCCCCATCCCCACCTTCATAGGCTATCTATAGTACTGCTGCCCTCTTATGGAGTAGAGGGGTATCTGCATCCTCTAAAGGTACAGCAAAAAAGAGGGCGCAAACCAACTAAGCTAGGGACACGATTTTCTGAAAGCTCCTCTAAGGGATCCCATGATTTGTTGCATCAGATGCAGCCTTGCTTCCTCGTGATCTTCACACACTCCTGTCTAGTGTTTATCCTGCTACTGGGAATACAATTCCAGCGCTGCAGTGAAGACTGACAGCGTATGTAACGCAGCTCTTTCATTCGATTACTTTAAGTGGAAATCACGGCAACATTTTCCATCAGATGACTAGCTGTCAGGCCGCTCTCGGGATTACAGATTGCTTGTATCGGCAGTGATACGGTTGCTGAGTGTTCCCCAATGTTCCTTAACAAGTTGGCTAAAAGATAAATAAGAGACACAAATAAGAGACACACACAGTGAACAGCCTGATCCTGTCCGGCAGCCAGGCCAGCGATTGTGGGTACTGGACGCCGCGCCAAGATACCAGATGACTGGACTCACATCTAACAGCGCACTAACCCTTTCTGTACACTAAAGGGGAGAGAAGAAGGCTGCTGTAGTACTACAAGTCTCAGACAGGCCTAGAACAGACTTTCCATCATCACATTCCCAGCTGGGCTGGTGGTCTTTATCCATAGCGTGACAACCTACGCATCTGGGCCCCTGGAGCCGACTGTGTCACCCTTTGTTATTGTGGGACAGTCCCTAGGTCTGGATCATAAAAGGGGTGGAGAGTTTGCAGTCGCACCCAGGTCGAGGTACCTGATTCCTCAGCCAATAATATGAGTTGCACATGGTGGATAGGGGATAAGGAGCCAGATTAATATTTAAATGAGCTTCTCTCAGTGGGATCAACCCCATTACATCAGGCACAGTGGTGGGGTTGATCCTGCTGAACAAAATGATACCTGTCTTGTGGAAATCGGTTGCAGCGTTCCTGAGGAAAAAATAATTGTATTCTTTATGCAAATTAGGGTTTCAGTGCACTGGAGGTGTGGCCTGCTCCATCAGTGCACCTCAGCTCCACAGCTTTCTGGTTTTGGCCCCGCCCCTTGGTGCACTAAAAACCCTCATTTGTATAAAGAATAAAAAGTATTTTTTCTTGGGAACGTCACCACTGATTTTCACAAGACAGGTAGCATTTTAATGAGCAGAACCAACCCTACCAGATTGATTCTGGTAATAAGTGCTCTTTAAAGGGGTTTTCCAGATGTTTGAAATAGATGGCCTATCCTCAGGATAGTTCCTTAATATCAGATCGGGGGTGGGGAGGTGGTGGGGACGTTTCCAACTTCTGACACCCCCGGCCAGCTGTTTGAGGAGGCAGGGGCGTTCTTCCTTGCAGCTCACCAAGCACAGCGCCATGCACGGTATAGTGGCTGTGCTTGGTATTGCAGAGCAGTCTCATTCACTTCAATGGGACTGAGGTGCGTCTGGGCCATGTGACCGAAGAATGTGATGTCACATGACATAGGAAGAGGTCCTCTTCAAACAGTTCATCAGGGGGCTGCCGGGAGTCGTACCCTTTAAAGAAAATATTATTTCTTTATAATTTTAGGAATTATTTATTGCATTTAAATGAAAAAATAATCAATTTTAAATATAACAATAGTTGTATTAATGAAAGTGTTATTACATTTCTAAATTGCTTTTGATTATTTTTTTATTACTTTAATTATATTTTTTATTAAAAGTTTGAATATTAAGCACAGGGAAAAAAAAGAAAAAAATTATCATTATTATAATTTTATTACGAGCAGTAATCATTTTACTAAACAGAACAGTAATGAAAATAATACTAGTAGTTAGAGATGAGCGAACTTCAAAAATTAGTTCGGCGTTCGGGTTGTGGTAATCGCCGCATCCCGTTATGGATTCCACTACGGGGTATTATAATGGGGTCTGTCATGTTCTGCTGGGTATTATAATGGGGTCTGTGGTGTTCTGCTGAGGGTATTATAATGAGGTCTGTCATGTTCTGCTGAGGGTATTATAATGGGGTCTGTCGTGTTCTGCTGAGGATATTATAATGGGGTCTGTCGTGTTCTGCTGGGGATATTATAATGGGGTCTGTCGTGTTCTGCTGGGGATATTATAATGGGGTCTGTCATGTTCTGCTGAGGGTATTATAATGGGGTCTGTGGTGTTCTGCTGAGGGTATTATAATGGGGTCTGTCATGTTCTGCTGAGGGTATTATAATGGGGTCTGTCGTGTTCTGCTGGGGATATTATAATGGGGTCTGTCGTGTTCTGCTGAGGGTATTATAATGGGGTCTGTCGTGTTCTGCTGAGGGTATTATAATGGGGTCTGTCGTGTTCTGCTGGGGATATTATAATGGGGTCTGTCGTGTTCTGCTGAGGGTATTATAATGGGGTCTGTCGTGTTCTGCTGAGGGTATTATAATGGGGTCTGTCGTGTTCTGCTGAGGGTATTATAATGGGGTCTGTCATGTTGTGCTGAGGGTATTATAATAGGGTCTGTCGTGTTCTGCTGAGGGTATTATAATGGGGTCTGTCGTGTTCTGCTGAGGATATAATGGGGTCTGTCATGTTCTGCTGAGGGTATTATAATGGGGTCTGTCATGTTCTGCTGAGGGTATTATAATGAGGTCTGTCGTGTTCTGCTGAGGACATTATAATGGGGTCTGTCGTGCTCTGCTGAGGATATTATAATGGGGTCTGTCGTGTTCTGCTAAGGATATTATAATGGGGTCTGTCGTGCTCTTCTGAGGATATTATAATGAGGTCTGTCATGTTCTGCTGAGGGTATTATAATGGGGTCTGTCGTGCTCTGCTGAGGATATTATAATGGGGTCTGTCGTGTTCTGCTGAGGGTATTATAATGGGGTCTGTCGTGCTCTGCTGAGGGTATTATAATGGGGTCTGTTGTGTTCTGCTGAGGGTATTATAATGAGGTCTGTCGTGTTCTGCTGAGGATATTATAATAGGGTCTGTCATGTTCTGCTGAGGGTATTATCATGGGGTCTGTCGTGTTCTGCTGAGGGTATTATATTGGGGTCTGTCGTGTTCTGCTGAGGGTATTATAATGGGGTCTGTCGTGTTCTGCTGAGAGTATTATAATAGGGTCTGTCATGTTCTTCTGAGGATATTATAATGGGGTCTGTCGTGTTCTGCTGAGGACATTATCATGGGGTCTGTCATGTTCTGCTGAGGGTATTATAATGGGGTCTGTCATGTTCTGCTGAGGATATTATAATACGGTCTGTCATGTTCTGCTGGGTATTATAATGAGGTGTGTCATGTTCTGCTGAGGGTATTATAATGGGGTCTGTCGTGTTCTGCTGAGAGTATTATAATGGGGTCTGTCGTGTTCTGCTGAATTATTTTAGAAAAAAGTGATTACATGCTTGATTTCCTCTTATAATGGTTGGAAAAATAATAAAAATTGTCATATAAATAATAAAAATAGTAGTAATTATAATAATAGTAAAATTAATGAGAAAAAGAAAACTATAAAAAATATTAAAAATTAGGATGATTGTCATAGTAATGAAAATAATAATACAATAATAATGGCAGTTAAAAAATATAAAAATCATGCTAAACATAGTGGCTATGACTAATAACAGTATAAAAGATCAGAAAATGATAATAAAGTAATAGAAACAGCCATTATCTGATGATCATAAGAGCACAATGTAATGAGCAATGTTATATATCCTATCGCTCTCGGTACGCAGCACTGGCGCGGAGCCATATCTCGGCCTGAGGGCCGCTCAGCTGCTCAGTGTCACTGCCTCAACACATCCAAGATTTATCTGGGGCAAAGGGGAAAATAGGAGGGGGGTGGGGGTCTGGATTTGCACCAGGCTGAAGAGCATGGGGCATATTATTAACCCTTCCTTGTCTGCCCGTACAACTAATAAATATATTGCCCCCAACTCCTGTTTACCCCATTGCCAATGGGATTGGGAGAGGTCTATACAGTGCATCCCTCGCCTTGGCGCATGCGCAGATGATGTAGATTCAGCAGTTTGCACATGCGCTGGAGAGGAGGAGTAGTTCTGGCCCCATCCATAGCGGAAATGACGTCCTGTCCATAGCCCAGGCTAGAAAACTGCCACAGGAGGTGAAGTTGGTGGAAGCAGGATTTGCAGAAGCGGAGCATCATATGACCGGGATCCTGAGATGCAGATCCATTCAGATTCGGAGCGGTAAGTACATTACAAGCTTCCTTCTACAGGTAGGTTATGTGTATTAAACGTGAGTTGGCTCTGGAAAACCCCTTTAATAAATTGAATTCCAGAACAGCAGTAAAGACTGACACTATATATATATATTTATATATCCTCCACAATTCCCTCTCTTATAACCTCATTTATCATACTTTTCCTTGTCAATGAATAAAATTCAAAAGAGCAGTGAACACTGACACAGGCAGGGAATAAAGCACACCTATCAGCCTCACAGGATCTGCAGAAAGCTTAGTGGGTGTGAAATCTGGCACTAAATATTTTCTGGTCCATTTGTGATACCCATCCTCCCACCTATTGTGTCACACACTAGTCTTACTTTTTAAGGCCAATGAATAGAACTCCAGAATGGCAGTGAAGAATGACACATGGGAAGGACAAATGGAAGACACAGCGGATTTCTGCGGAGTCACAAACCACTCGTGATCTGCAGATATTCTGATCATGACCCCCATGGGCAGCATAATGGTGGCCATGTGGCACTGGAGTGGTTAATCGGTCGGTTTTTACTCTTTTCTCACATCCGCCTCCCCTGTTCGTCCGCGGTGTGCTCGCCGTATGAATCGGATTATTACGGTGAGTTTATTGAGTCTGCGCCAAGAAACTCTCTTACATAAACAGTTTACACAATGGCGCTCCACGCGAGCGAGAGCACTTCACAGGTTGTAAGGAAAAATAAACCGCAGCTCACGTCCTGTCCCAGAGGCCTCAACATCTCCAGCTCTGCTGTGTTTGTTGAATGTTAACATCTCAAATAAATGACTTCCCCCCGATCTCCTCTTTACTGACACTCTTCTCAAAGGTCTACGGGTTTAAGAAAGTGTATTTTATCATCTGCGGGGCTGAGACGCTGTCCAAGAACCTCGCCGTAACCTTCAAGACCGTGAGGAAAAAAACTACAGCCACATGGACCAAGCCGCTATAACCTGGGCATCAAATATATGCACAAGTAGTAGAAGATATACATCTTCTTCTATATAGTGATATGGAGCATGCTGGTATAAACTGGGTATCTCCTGTATATAATTATATATGTACAGCTGGTATAAGTTATACATCTTCTTGTATATAGTGATATGGAGCATGCTGGTATAACCTGGGTATCTCCTGTATATAATTATATATGTACAGCTGGTATAACCTGGGCATCTCCTGTATATAATTATATATGTACAGCTGGTATAAGTTATACATCTTCTTGTATATAGTGATATGGAGCATGCTGCTATAACCTGGGTATCTCCTGTATATAATTATATCTGTACAGCTGGTATAAGTTATACATGTTCTTGTATATAGTGATATGGAGCATGCTGGTATAAACTGGGCATCTCCTGTATATAATTATATATGTACAGCTGGTATAAGTTATACATCTTCTGTATATAGTGATATGGAGCATGCTGGTATAACCTGGGCATCTCCTGTATATAATTATATATGTACAGCTGGTATAACCTGGGCATCTCCTGTATATAATTATATATGTACAGCTGGTATAACCTGGGCATCTCCTGTATATAATTATATATGTACAGCTGGTATAAGTTATACATCTTCTGTATATAGTGATATGGAGCATGCTGGTATAACCTGGGCATCTCCTGTATATAATTATATATGTACAGCTGGTATAACCTGGGCATCTCCTGTATATAATTATATATGTACAGCTGGTAAAGTTATACATCTTCTTGATATAGTGATATGGACCATGCTGGTATAACCTGGGCATCTCCTGTATATAATTATATATGTACAGCTGGTATAAGTTATACATCTTCTTGTATATAGTGATATGGACCATGCTGGTATAACCTGGGCATCTCCTGTATATAATTATATATGTACAGCTGTGTATAAGTTATACATCTTCTTGTATATAGTGATATGGAGCATGCTGGTATAACCTGGGTATCTCCTGTATATAATTATATATGTACAGCTGGTATAACCTGGGCATCTCCTGTATATAATTATATATGTACAGCTGGTATAAGTTATACATCTTCTTGTATATAGTGATATGGAGCATGCTGGTATAACCTGGGCATCTCCTGTATATAATTATATATGTACAGCTGGTATAAGTTATACATCTTCCTGTATATAGTGATATGGACCATGCTGGTATAACCTGGGTATCTCCTGTATATAATTATATATGTACAGCTGGTATAAGTTATACATCTTCTTGTATATAGTGATATGGAGCATGCTGGTATAACCTGGGCATCTCCTGTATATAATTATATATGTACAGCTGGTATAAGTTATACATCTTCTTGTATATAGTGATATGGACCATGCTGGTATAACCTGGGTATCTCCTGTATATAATTATATATGTACAGCTGGTATAAGTTATACATCTTCTTGTATATAGTGATATGGAGCATGCTGGTATAACCTGGGTATCTCCTGTATATAATTATATATGTACAGCTGGTATAAGTTATACATCTTCCTGTATATAGTGATATGGACCATGCTGGTATAACCTGGGTATCTCCTGTATATAATTATATATGTACAGCTGGTATAACCTGGGTATCTCCTGTATATAATTATATATGTACAGCTGGTATAAGTTATACATCTTCCTGTATATAGTGATATGGAGCATGCTGGTATAACCTGGGTATCTCCTGTATATAATTATATATGTACAGCTGGTATAAGTTATACATCTTCCTGTATATAGTGATATGGACCATGCTGGTATAACCTGGGCATCTCCTGTATATAATTATATATGTACAGCTGGTATAAGTTATACATCTTCTTGTATATAGTGATATGGACCATGCTGGTATAACCTGGGCATCTCCTGTATATAATTATATATGTACAGCTGGTATAACCTGGGTATCTCCTGTATATAATTATATATGTACAGCTGGTATAAGTTATACATCTTCTTGTATATAGTGATATGGAGCATGCTGGTATAACCTGGGTATCTCCTGTATATAATTATATATGTACAGCTGGTATAACTTATACATCTTCCTGTATATAGTGATATGGAGCATGCTACAGCCTGGGCATCTCTGTTATATATCTTCTGTATATAGTGATATGGAGCATGCTGGTATAACCTGGGTATCTCCTGTATATAATTATATATGTACAGCTGGTATAAGTTATACATCTTCTTGTATATAGTGATATGGAGCATGCTGGTATAACCTGGGCATCTCCTGTATATAATTATATATGTACAGCTGGTATAAGTTATACATCTTCTGTATATAGTGATATGGAGCATGCTGGTATAACCTGGGCATCTCCTGTATATAATTATATATGTACAGCTGGTATAAGTTATACATCTTCTTGTATATAGTGATATGGGCCATGCTGGTATAACCTGGGTATCTCCTGTATATAATTATATATGTACAGCTGGTATAAGTTATACATCTTCCTGTATATAGTGATATGGAGCATGCTGGTATAACCTGGGTATCTCCTGTATATAATTATATATGTACAGCTGGTATAAGTTATACATCTTCTTGTATATAGTGATATGGACCATGCTGGTATAACCTGGGTATCTCCTGTATATAATTATATATGTACAGCTGGTATAAGTTATACATCTTCCTGTATATAGTGATATGGAGCATGCTGGTATAACCTGGGCATCTCCTGTATATAATTATATATGTACAGCTGGTATAACTGTTCCTGTATATAATATATATGCAGCTATAAGTTATACATCTTCTGTATATAGTGATATGGACCATGCTGGTATAACCTGGGTATCTCCTGTATATAATTATATATGTACAGCTGGTATAACCTGGGTATCTCCTGTATATAATTATACATGTACAGCTGGTATAAGTTATACATCTTCTTGTATATAGTGATATGGACCATGCTGGTATAACCTGGGTATCTCCTGTATATAATTATATATGTACAGCTGGTATAAGTTGTACATCTTCTTGTATATAGTGATATGGAGCATGCTGGTATAACCTGGGCATCTCCTGTATATAATTATATATGTACAGCTGGTATAAGTTATACATCTTCTGTATATAGTGATATGGACCATGCTGGTATAACCTGGGCATCTCCTGTATATAATTATATATGTACAGCTGGTATAAGTTATACATCTTCTTGTATATAGTGATATGGACCATGCTGGTATAACCTGGGTATCTCCTGTATATAATTATATATGTACAGCTGGTATAAGTTATACATCTTCCTGTATATAGTGATATGGACCATGCTGGTATAACCTGGGTATCTCCTGTATATAATTATATATGTACAGCTGGTATAAGTTATACATCTTCTTGTATATAGTGATATGGACCATGCTGGTATAACCTGGGTATCTCCTGTATATAATTATATATGTACAGCTGGTATAAGTTATACATCTTCTTGTATATAGTGATATGGACCATGCTGGTATAACCTGAGTATCTCCTGTATATAATTATATATGTACAGCTGGTATAACCTGGGTATCTCCTGTATATAATTATATATGTACAGCTGGTATAAGTTATACATCTTCTGTATATAGTGATATGGACCATGCTGGTATAACCTGGGCATCTCCTGTATATAATTATATATGTACAGCTGGTATAACCTGGTATCTCCTGTATATAATTATACATGTACAGCTGGTATAAGTTATATATCTTCTTGTATATAGTGATATGGAGCATGCTGGTATAACCTGGGTATCTCCTGTATATAATTATATATGTACAGCTGGTATAAGTTATACATCTTCTTGTATATAGTGATATGGAGCATGCTGGTATAACCTGGGCATCTCCTGTATATAATTATATATGTACAGCTGGTATAAGTTATACATCTTCTGTATATAGTGATATGGAGCATGCTGGTATAACCTGGGTATCTCCTGTATATAATTATATATGTACAGCTGGTATAAGTTATACATCTTCTTGTATATAGTGATATGGACCATGCTGGTATAACCTGGGTATCTCCTGTATATAATTATATATGTACAGCTGGTATAACCTGGGTATCTCCTGTATATAATTATATATGTACAGCTGGTATAAGTTATACATCTTCTGTATATAGTGATATGGACCATGCTGGTATAACCTGGGTATCTCCTGTATATAATTATATATGTACAGCTGGTATAAGTTATACATCTTCTTGTATATAGTGATATGGAGCATGCTGGTATAACCTGGGCATCTCCTGTATATAATAATATATGTACAGCTGGTATAAGTTATACATCTTCTTGTATATAGTGATATGGAGCCATGCTGGTATAACCTGGGCATCTCCTGTATATAATTATATATGTACAGCTGGTATAACCTGGGCATCTCCTGTATATAATTATATATGTACAGCTGGTATAAGTTATACATCTTCCTGTATATAGTGATATGGAGCATGCTGGTATAACCTGGGCATCTCCTGTATATAATTATACATGTACAGCTGGTATAAGTTATACATCTTCTTGTATATAGTGATATGGACCATGCTGGTATAACCTGAGTATCTCCTGTATATAATTATATATGTACAGCTGGTATAAGTTATACATCTTCTTGTATATAGTGATATGGAGCATGCTGGTATAACCTGGGCATCTCCTGTATATAATTATATATGTACAGCTGGTATAAGTTATACATCTTCTTGTATATAGTGATATGGAGCATGCTGGTATAACCTGGGTATCTCCTGTATATAATTATATATGTACAGCTGGTATAAGTTATACATCTTCTTGTATATAGTGATATGGAGCATGCTGGTATAACCTGGGCATCTCCTGTATATAATTATATATGTACAGCTGGTATAAGTTATACATCTTCTTGTATATAGTGATATGGAGCATGCTGGTATAACCTGGGTATCTCCTGTATATAATTATATATGTACAGCTGGTATAAGTTATACATCTTCTTGTATATAGTGATATGGACCATGCTGGTATAACCTGGGTATCTCCTGTATATAATTATATATGTACAGCTGGTATAAGTTATACATCTTCTTGTATATAGTGATATGGAGCATGCTGGTATAACCTGGGCATCTCCTGTATATAATTATATATGTACAGCTGGTATAACCTGGGTATCTCCTGTATATAATTATATATGTACAGCTGGTATACATTATACATCTTCTTGTATATAGTGATATGGACCATGCTGGTATAACCTGGGTATCTCCTGTATATAATTATATATGTACAGCTGGAATAAATTATACATCGTCTTGTATGTAGTGATATGGACCATGCTGGTATAACCTGGGTATCTCCTGTATATCATTATATATGTACAGCTGGTATAAGTTATACATCTTCTTGTATATAGTGATATGGGCCATGCTGGTATAACCTGGGCATCCCCTGTATATAATTATATATGTACATCTGGTATAAGTTATACATCTTCCTGTATATAGTGATATGGACCATGCTGGTATAACCTGGGCATCTCCTGTATATAATTATATATGTACAGCTGGTATAAGTTATACATCTTCTTGTATATAGTGATATGGAGCATGCTGGTATAACCTGGGCATCTCCTGTATATAATTATATATGTACAGCTGGTATAAGTTATACATCTTCTGTATATAGTGATATGGACCATGCTGGTATAACCTGGGCATCTCCTGTATATAATTATATGTGTACAGCTGGTATAAGTTATACATCTTCTGTATATAGTGATATGGAGCATGCTGGTATAACCTGGGTATCTCCTGTATATAATTATATATGTATAGCTGGTATAAGTTATACATCTTCTGTATATAGTGATATAGCCCATGCTGGTATAACCTGGGTATCTCCTGTATATAATTATATATGTACAGCTGGTATAAGTTATACATCTTCTTGTATATAGTGATATGGAGCATGCTGGTATAACCTGGGCATCTCCTGTATATAATTATATATGTACAGCTGGTATAAGTTATACATCTTCTTGTATATAGTGATATGGAGCATGCTGGTATAACCTGGGTATCTCCTGTATATAATTATATATGTACAGCTGGTATAAACTAGGCATCTCCTGTATATAGTGATATATGTACATGCTGGTATAACCTGGGCATTTCCTGTATATAATTATATATGTACATCTGGTATAAGTTATACATCTTCTTGTATATAGTGATATGGAGCATGCTGGTATAACCTGGGTATCTCCTGTATATAATTATATATGTACAGCTGGTATAACCTGGGCATCTCCTGTATATAATTATATATGTACAGCTGGTATAACCTGTGCATCTCCTGTATATAGTGATATATGTAGCATGCTGGTATAACCTGGGTATCTCCTGTATATAATTATATATGTACAGCTGGTATAAGTTATACATCTTCTTGTATATAGTGATATGGGCCATGCTGGTATAACCTGGGCATCTCCTGTATATAATTATATATGTACAGCTGGTATAACCTGGGTATCTCCTGTATATAATTATATATGTACAGCTGGTATAACCTGGGCATCTCCTGTATATAATTATATATGTACAGCTGGTATAAGTTATACATCTTCTGTATATAGTGATATGGAGCATGCTGGTATAACCCGGGTATCTCCTGTATATAATTATATATGTACAGCTGGTATAAGTTATACATCTTCTGTATATAGTGATATGGAGCATGCTGGTATAACCCGGGTATCTCCTGTATATAATTATATATGTATTGCTGGTATAACCTGGGTATCTCATGTAAATAATAGTATGATGTTTTTTCTTGGCGTACTATGATCTCTCTACAGAATCTTTGCTCTTCCCGCTTGTCTGGGGTCCAGTGACTAATTTCGGTGACGGACCGCCGTCATGTTTAGACTCGTGCCTCTTTTATTTTTCCGATCTATCTTCCCAGTGGCGGTAAATTTGGTTCTGATTTTCGACAGCGAGAAGAGAAGAAACCCATTTTTAATCCGAGCTGTAATCAGACTATAAATGACGCCAATTGTCGTAAAACATATTTCTCGTGTTGAGTCACTTTGAATGAATGCGCACGAATGTGTCTAATCAGGTGGGACAATGGCTCATTGTTATGTCCCCAACTTCCCGTCCCCCGGGGATCCATTACGGTCTCTGTATTCGGGGACATCGTCTGGACGGCGAGGCTCGTGGTCGGCCGCTCGGATAAGTGCTTTCATCTGCATGGCTCTGGGATATTTCTATGGAACAGATTCAAGTGTTTTGACACATGGGCAGCTGAATGTTTACTGTGGATTTGCCATAAAAACCTGTCTTTCCGAATACATGGAGCATTGTTTGCCTGTTTACAGTAAATTGCGAAGCCGGCGTTTCGGTGGGGGGGGGGGGGGGGTTTACTGCTCCTCTTTCACAGTAAGATACACACCAGGTCCCGCTAATAACGAGCCATAATACTGTAATAGCCATCGTTTTGTTCCTCCTTAACTACTGGGTTCATGAACAGAATGCAAGAGCTACAGTGAAGACTGACACAGAGACAAGAAAACACAGTAAACTTAGAGAGAATTGTTTCATTTTGGTATCCTAAGTTGTCACAAGATGATTTGTAATATTAGAATAAGAGAAACAGGAAAAATTCCAGAAAAATTAGCTTCACTATAGACAATGCCATACTGCGTCTACAAAATTAAGGTTTACAGTGTCGAAATAACAGCGGTTATTAATACCGCCATATATAGAGCCCAACAAAGCATGCCAGAATGTATGGAGATAATACTGCCACACCGTTCTCATACAACTATGTCACAACGTACCCTAATATTACACATTTACAGCGGGTTCGGGTTATCGTAGCATCCCGTTATGGATTCCATAACAGCATTTGGAATCCATAAGGGGCTGCTTCATTGAACCCGAATCTTGGACAACCCTGAGGACCTGGTTTGACGTCACCGTCATGTGATCAGTGCAGGGGGCGTGGCTCAGCACTGGATTGGATAAGAGGTGATCCAGTGCTGAGCCACGCCCCCTGCACTGATCACATGACGGTGACGTCACCCCAGGTCCTTAGGGTTGTCCAAGATTCGGGTTCAATGAAGCAGCCCCTTATGGATTCCAAATGCTGTTATGGAATCCATAACGGGATGCTACGATAACCCGAACCCGAAATTTGGATGCTGAACTAAAAATAGAAGTTCGCTCATCTCTAGTGATAGGCTGTCTGCACACATATCCCTTGGTGGGTATATAAGGTGTGTGATAGGCTGTCTGCATATATATCCCTTGGTGGGTATATAAGGTGTGTGATAGGCTGTGTAGACACATATCCTTTGGTGGGTATATAAGGGTGTGATAGGCTGTCTGCACACATATCCCTGAGTGGGAATATAAGGGGTGTTGATAGGCTGTCTGCACACATATCCCTCGGTGGGTATATAAGGTGTGTGATAGGCTGTCTGCTCTCATATCCCTCGTTGGGTATATAAGGTGTGATAGGCTGTCTGCACACACATCCCTCGGTGGGTATATAAGGGGTGTGATAGGCTGTCTGCACACATATCCCTTGGTGGGTATATAAGGTGTGTGATAGGCTGTCTGCACACATATCCCTCGGTGGGTATATAAGGTGTGATGGGCTGTCTGCTCACATATTCCTAGAGGGGAATATAAGGGGTGTGATAGGCTGTCTGCACACATATCACACTGGCTGTACACATATCTCTCAGTGGGTATATAAGGGGTGTGATAGGCTGTCTGCACACATATCCCTCGGTGGGTATATAAGGTGTGATAGGCTGTCTGCACACATACACCTCGGTGGGTATATAAGCTAAGTGATAGGCTGTCTGCACACATATACCTAGGTGGGTATATAAGCTAAGTGTGGTAGGCTGTCTGCACACATATACCTAGGTGGGTATATAAGGTGTGTGGTAGGCTGTCTGCACACATATCCCTCGGTGGGTATATAAGGTGTGATAGGCTGTCTGCACACATATACCTAGGTGGGTATATAAGGTGTGATAGGCTGTCTGTACACATATCCCTCGGTGGGTATATAAGGTTGTGATAGGCTGTCTGTACACATATCCCTCGGTGGGTATATAAGGAGTGTTATGGGCTATCTGCACACATATCCCTCGGTGCATAAATAAGGTGTGTGATATGCTCTCTGCACACATATATCCCTCGATGGGTATATAACGGGTGTGATAGGCTGTCTGAACACATATCCCTTGGTGGGTATATAAGGAGAGTGATAGGCTTTCTGCACACAAATCCTCGTTGGGTATATAAAGTGTGTGATAGGCTGTCTGATCTTTTTTTGGGAAGATCCGTTTTTTTTTCACAGATCCCTTGTAATAAATGCCTATCTTTGTCCGCAAATGTGAAAAAAGTAGGTCATGCACTATTTTTTTTGCTGAAGGGAAACACGGACAATGGACACGGAACACAAATGGATGAACTATCAGCATTTTTTTGCTGACCCATTAAAAAATGAATGGGTCCCAATCCTATCCGCAAAAAAAACTGAATGGACGCAGAGAAAAAAAACTGTTGTGTACATGTAGCCTAAGTCTCCAGACTGAGGGTGAAAAGCCGAAGAAAAAAACAGTTGTACCCCCAGTCTAGTACAGAATGCCTTCCAGAATTTGGAAACAAACTGAGTCTCGCGATCCGAGACCACGTCTGATGTAATGCCATGGAGTTTCACAATGTTATCAACAAAGACTTTCAGCATTAGGTAGGGCCTGCAATGCTATAAAGTGCGCCATTTTACTAAAACGATTAACTACCACCAGAATCACTGTCTCTCCTGAAGAATTAGATCAGTGATAAAATCCATGGATAAGTGAGTCTATTGTCTGGACGGGATGGGCCATGGAAGTAGAGATCCGGAAGGCCGAATATGTCACCTTAGCTCGTGTACAAGTGCTACAGGCTGACACAAAGTCCTCAACATACTTACACAACCCCGGCCACCAAAATCTACGAGAAATGAGGTCAGCAGTGGATCTGCTCCCAGGGTGTCCCGTAAGAACCGTACAGTGATGTTCCTCACCTTGTGACACAATTCTTATGGAACAAACAATTTTCCAGAGGGACAAGAATCCGGTGCGTCTCCCTGAGCCTCTAACACCTTCACCTCTAGGTCAGGGTATAGAGCAGATATCATCATCACCCCTCCGACAGTATCGGACTTGGATTTTTTAAATCACCACCTCCAGGAAAACTACGTGACAAGGCATCTACCTTGACGTTCTTAACCCCAGGACGATAGGTGACAATGAAATTGAATCTGGTAAAAAACATAGACCATCTGGCCTGCCTCGGGTTCAGTCATTTAATGGCCAGCAACTCTCTGTTACACACATCATAATTTCTCTCTGCGGCAAAGAGTTTTTTTTTAGAGAAAAATGCACATGGGTGCCATTTACCAGGTTATGGGCCCTGCGATAAGACTGCTCCTACCCCCACCTCGGATGCGTCAGCCTCCACAATGAAAGGCTGTGACACATCCGGCTGCACCAATATAGTGGCAGAAGCAAAATAATCCTTAACCGCAGAAAAGGCTCTCAATGCTGAATCGGACCACACTGAGACATCCGTCCCTTTCTTAGTTATGTCAGTTAAAGGGTCTCACCACTGTCTAGTAGTTCTTAATACATTTTCGGTAACAGTTGGTGAACCCCAAAAACCACATAAGCCTTCAGATTTTCCGGTCGATCCCAGTCCGATATAGCACGGACTTTCTCTGGATCCATTCGAAAACCCGAAGATGACAACAGGTAGCCCAAGAACTGCACCTCCTGTACAGCAAAAACACACTTCTCCAATTTTGCATACAATTTATTATCTCTTAGGATCTGTAACACCTGTCTAACGTGATCCTGATGAGTCTCCACGTCTGGAGAATAAATTAGTATCTAATCCAAATACACGACAACAAACCTCCCCACCAGGTAATGAACAATGTCATTCACAAAATGCTAGAAAATGGCAGGAACATTGGTCAACTCAAAAGGCATGACCAGGTTTTCACATGACCATCTGGGGTATTAAAAGCCGTCTTCCACTCATCCCCTTCCTTGATCCTGACCAGATTATATGCCCCACTTAAGTCCAACTTGGAGAACACCTTGGCACCAACAATCTGGTTAAACAAATTAGGAATCAAAGGAAGGGGGTAAGGATCATGGACAGTAATCCGATTGAGCTCACGGAAATCCAGACATGTCCTAAGGATTCCGTTTTTTAACAAAGAAAAACCCTGCTGCCAAAGGAGATTTGGAAGGTCTTATGTGTCCTTTAGCCAAACTATCCGTAATATACTCTCTCATGGCCAGTCTTTCAGGTCCAGATAGATTATACAACCTAGATTTGGGCAACTTAGCTCTGAGAATAAGTTTGATAGGACAATCATATTCCCGATGGGGCGGTAAATCTTGGCATCCATTTTCATTAAATACATCGGAAAAATCTGATATAAAAGAGGGTAATGTTTTAGTGGTTAAAGCAGAAAAAGACGTACAGTATTCATACAATTATCAAAGCAATAATCACCCCAATCCAGAATCTGTCTAGCTTGCCAGTCGATGGTTGGAATATGCTTGCTTAACCACGGTAAACCCAGAACCAACGGAGCAGGGATACCTTTCATCACAAAACACGAGATGAACTCCTGATGAAAGTCACCCACTCTTATTCGGATGTCATGCACAATCTGAGACAAACACTTCTGAGTTAGAGCTGCAGAATCAATGGCTAAAACTGAAATGTTTTTCTTTAATACACTCGGTAACAACCCGAGTTGATTCACCCCTGCCCCACTGTCGATAAACACCTCAATCCCCACAGTCTTGGACTCTAGCGCCATCTCGGCAGTCAGGAGAAATCGGGAGCTACCAGGAAGAGACAAATGCACGTTCTCTGACTCCCCCTTACCCCTCCAAGAGTCAGATGGGAATTAGACGTTCCGTTTTCTTTTTGACGCTGAATGCATGAACATACATTGATAAAATAAAATTAAAAATTAAAAAAACACACCCTTCCTACGACTAATACTCTTGAAAGCAGATCCAGGAGTAGCGCCCCCTATTTGCATGGGTTCGCCCCCAGACCTAAACTCAGGAGTATCTTCACCCAAATTGTCAGAAGAAGACAATACGTTATGTGATAGTACGTCCTGAGAGTGGGGGCCCCTAGATCTCTCTTTCAGGCGTCTATCAATGCGTACAGCAAGAGACATAGCGGCTTCCAAAGTCTCAGGATTCTTATGAAAGGCCAAAGCGTCCTTCAGCTTCTCTGATAATCCCTGACAAAACTGACTATGGAGAGTTGGATTGTTCCACTCAGTATCCGTAGCCCACCTCCTAAACTCAGAGCATTAGATCTCTGCAGAATGCTCTCCCGGACGAAGGCCATGTAACTTGGTCTCGTCCAGGAAGGTCCTGTCCAGGTCATTATAAATGAGACCCATAGCTCTGAAAAATTCATCCACCGACTGGAGGGACTGCGATCCGGTTGGCAGAGAAAAAGTCCATAACTGAGCATCCCCTTTAGGCAACTAAATAACCACACCAACTCTCTGACTATCATCCCCAGATGAGTGTGGACGTAGTTTAAAGTACAATTTGCACGCCTCTCTGAACAAAATGAAATTATAACTTCCCCCAAGAATCTGGGGGCCACTTTTGGTTCAGGACAGGTCTGGTAACCACCACTAGGACCAGAAGCCTGTGGTCTCTGGATCTGCAAGACGGTCGTACGGAGGTTAGCTACCTCGAAAGATTTGGCCAGTGCAGCGATAGGATCCATGGCTGTACTGACATAAGCAAAAAATTGTGGTTTAGCGGTTTATAATGTCACACTTCGAACGTAGGAGGGAAAGGGGTGAGGGGAAAAGACCTGGAAACTAGGGAAAGGAGCAGGTCACCTCCTAGAGAAACCTTATTCAAAGTCCTGACTGACTGCAAGTATGAACTGACCCCAGAGGTAGGTGAGTTCATACACAGGAACCTAAAGTTCAAACTCATCTTGGTGAACCCTGGTACTAATGTCAGGAAAAGAGACAACCTGTTCCTCCAAACGGTAGGAGGAACAGGAGTCTTCCTCAGGCCTAAACACAAATGACAGGGGAAATAGCAACACAAGAAAACCCAAACAATAAACAAAAGGGGAAGAAGACCTTTAACTTTAAATGGCTATGGAAGCACAGGAACTCCGCCGAGATCCAAACCCCAGCAATACATAAAAAGACTGAAGCTATAAATCGCACAGCATGGTGGGAGAAGCCACAAGAAATAAGGATGGTTAAATAACCACATAAGCAACACCTGAGGCAAGGGGTGTGGCCATTACCAGAAACAACACAGACACAAATTGATCCACAAGTAACCTGTCAAATCAAACCACATGTTGCCAGACCTGGCACCTGACACATATCCCTCGGTGGGTACATAAGGGGTGTGATAGGCTGTCTGCACACATATTCCTCAGTGCGTATTTAAGGGGCGTGATATGCTGTCTGCACACATATCCCTTGGTGGGTATATAAGGTGTGTGATGGGCTGTCTGTACACATATCCCTTGGTGGGTATATAAGGTGTATGATAGGCTGTCTGCACACATTTCCCTCAGTGGGTATATAACGGGTGTGATAGTTTGATCGCATATCCCTCGGTGGGTATATAAGATGTGTGATAGGCTGTCTGCACACATATCCCTCGATGGGTATATAAGGTAAGTGATAGGCTGTCTGCACACATATCCCTTGGTTGGTATATAAGGTGTGTGATAGGCTGTTTGCACACATATCTCTCGTGGGTATATAAGGTGTGTGATAGGCTGTGTGCACATATACCTCGGTGGGTATATAAGGGGTGTGATAGGCTGTCTGCACATATACCCCTTGTTTTGTATATAAGGCGTGTGATATGCTTTAACAACAATACAGTATTTCTCGGTGGGCATATAAGGTGTGTGATAGGCTGTCTGTACACCTGTACCTTGGTGGGTATATAAGGTGTGTGATAGGCTGTCTGCTCACATATGCCTCGGTCGGTATATAAGGGGTGTGATAGGTTGTATGCACACATATCCCTCGGTGGGTATATGAGGCGTGTGATATGCTGTCTGCACACATTTTTCTCAGTGGGCATATGAGGAATGTGATAGGCTGTCTGCACACATATCCCTTGGTGGGTATATAAGGTGTGTGATAGGCTTTCCGCTCACATATCCCTCGGTGGGTATATAAGGGTTGTGATAGGCTGTCTGCACACATATCCGTCTGTGGGTATATAAGGGGTGCGATAAGTTGTCTGCACACTTATGCCACATTGGTTATATAAGCGGTGCGATAAGCTGTTTACACACATATCCCTCGGTAGTTATATAAGGTGGGTGATAGGCTGTCTGCACACATATCCCTTGGAGGGTATATGAGGCGTGTGATATACTGTCTGCACACATATTTCTCGGTGTGCATATAAGGCGTGTGATAGGCTGTCTGCTCACATATCTCTCGCTGGGCATATAAGGTATGTGATAGACTGCATGCATATCCCTTGGTGGGTATATAAGGTGTGTGATAGGCTGTCTGCACACATATCCTTCAGTGGGTATATAAGATGTGATATGCTGTCTGCACACATATCCCTCGGTGGGTATATAAGGTGTGATTGGCTTTCTGCACACATATCCCTCTGTAAGTATATAAGGTGTGTAATAGGCTGTCTGCATACATATCCCTCAGTGGGTATGTAAGGTGTGTGGTAGGCTGTCTGCACACATATCCCTCGTCGGATATATAAGGTGTGATAGGCTGTCTGTACACATATCCCTCAGTAGGTATATAAGGTGTGTGATAGGCTGTCTGCACACATATACCTCGGTGGGTATATAAGGGGTGGGATAGGCTGTCTGCACATATACCCTTTGTTTTTTATTAAAGGCGTGTGATATGCTGTCTGCACACATATTTCTCGGTGGGCATATAAGGTGTGTGATAGGCTGTCTGTACACATATCCCTTGGAGGGTATATATGGTGTGTAATAGGCTGTCTGCACACATATCCCTCGGTGGGTATATAAGGTGTGTGAAAGGCTGTCTGCACACATATCCCTCGGTGGGTATATAAGGTGTGATAGGCTGTCTGTACACATATCCCTTGGTGGGTATGTATGGCGTGTGATATGCTGTCTGCACACATATCCCTTGGTGGGTATATAAGGTGTGTGATAGGCTGTGTGCTCAAATTTGTCTCAGTGGGTATATAAGGTGTGTGATAGGGTGTCTGCACACAAATACCTCGGTGGGTATATATGTGGTGTGATAGGCTTTCTGCAGATATACCCCTTGTTTTGTATTTAAGGCGTGTGATATGCTGTCTGCAAACATATTTCTCGGGGGTCATATAAGGTGTGTGATAGGCTGTCTGTACACATATCCCTTGGTGGGTATATAAGGTGTGTGATAGGCTGTGTGCTCAAATTTGTCTCAGTGGGTATATAATGTGTGTGATAGGCTGTCTGCACACAAATACCTCGGTGGGTATATATGGGGTGTGATAGGCTTTCTGCAGATATACCCCTTGTTTTGTATTTAAGGCGTGTGATATGCTGTCTGCAAACATATTTCTCGGTGGTCATATAAGGTGTGTGATAGGCTGTCTGTACACATATCCCTTGGTGGGTATATAAGGCGTGTGATAAGCTGTCTGCACACATATCCCTCATGGGTATATGAGGCGTGTGATATGATGTCTGCACACATATTTCTCGGTGGGCATATAAGGCGTGTGATAGGCTGTCTGCTGACATATCTCTCGCTGGGTATATAAGGTGTGTGATAGACTGCATACATATCCCTCGGTGGGTATATAAGGTGTGTGATAGACTGTCTGCGCACATATCCTTCGGTGGGTATATAAGGTGTGATAGGTTGTCTGCACACATATCCCTCTGTAAGTATATAAGATGTGTGGTAGGCTGTCTGCACACATATATCTTGGTGGGTATATAAGGGGTGTGATAGGCTGTCTGCACATATACCCCTTGTTTTGTATTTAAGGCGTGTGATATGCTGTCTGCAAACATATTTCTCGGTGGTCATATAAGGTGTGTGATAGGCTGTCTGTACACATATCTCTTGGTGGGTATATAAGGCGTGTGATAAGCTGTCTGCACACATATCTCTCATGGGTATATGAGGCGTGTGATATGATGTATGCACACATATTTCTCGGTGGGCATATATGGCGTGTGATAGGCTGTCTGCTCACATATCTCTCGCTGGGTATATAAGGTGTGTGATAGACTGCATACATATCCCTCGGTGGGTATATAAGGTGTGTTAGGCTGTCTGCACACATATCCGTCTGTAAGTATATAAGATGTGTGGTAGGCTGTCTGCACACATATATCTTGGTGGGTATATAAGGGGTGTGATAGGCTGTCTGCACATATACCCTTTGTTTTGTATTTAAGGCGTGAGATAGGATGTCTGCACACATATCCCTCGGTGGGTATATAAGGTGTGTGATAGGCTGTGTGCTCACATATGTCTCAGTGGGTATATAAGTTGTATGATAGGCTATCTGTACACTTATCCTACTGTGGGTATATAAGGTAAGTGATAGGCTGTCTGCACACCTATACCTTGGTGAGTATATAAGGTGTGTGATAGGCTGTCTGCTCACATATCCTTCGGTGGGTATATAAGGCGTGTGATAGGCTTTCTGCTCACATATCCCTTGGTGGGTATATAAGGGGTGTGATAGGCTTTCTGCTCACATATCCCTCAGTGGATATATAAGGGGTGTGATAGACTGTCTGCACACATATCCGTCTGTGGGTATATAAGGGGTGCAATAAGTTGTCTGCTCACATATTCCTCGGTGGGTATATAAGAGGTTTGATTGGCTGTCTGCACACATATCCGTCTGTGGGTTTATAAGGGTTGCGATAAGTTGTCTGCACACAAATCCCTCGGTTAGTTTGTAAGAGGTGTGATAGGCTGTCTGCAGCACATATCGCTCGTTTTTGTAATAGGTAAAATTTATCATAGCTGCAGGCAGAGATGATTACTGGCTTTCAGGAGCCAGGTGACGGTATTTCTGAAACTGCGCAGTGTGAACTGTTCTCTTGCTGCTGTGGTGAAAGTGTATTGTGAGTTGACAAATTAGACCAAGTGATGTGGAAACTGTGGATCACCATGTGCCACTGATGTGAGAGGTGATTGTCCACGGACTGATACACTACAGTTGAGCAGCTCACTGCCAAAATGAACCTGGGTCTATCAGACGTGTGTTTAGAGAACCTACAGCGTGTGGGGCTCCAGAGCATATGGACGGTCACTGCACCTCTGATACTGATGCTGTATCCGCAGAAAAGTCTTTATTTTTCCCGGCAGTATAAGAATTCGACCTCTGCTGATTGGTAAAGGGTCGCCTTCTCCGATGAGTCACATATTCTGCTTCATGGAACGGATGGACATTGACGTGTCAGACGAGAAACATCAGAGAATAAACACCCTGCAACCATTACTGGAAAAACACAAGCTGGTGGGGGCAGCGGTATGGTCTAGGACAGGGATCAGCAACCTTCGGTACTCCAGCTTTTCTGAAAGTACAACTCCCAGAATCCTCCTTTCACTTCTATGGGAGTTCACAGCAACTGGAGTGCCGAGGCTTTCTGACCACTGGTCTAGGAGATGTTTTCATGACTTTCTCTGGACCCACTCATCCATGTGGAAGGCACTCTTAACAGAGTTGGGTATGAATCCATCCTGCAGATCACGTACACCCATAGATGCTGATTGTTTACCCTGGCGCAGATGGGATCTTCCAGTATGAAATGCCACATGTCCCATGGCTAGAAATGTCCGACATTCAGGGGTGGACTGGGAACTTAAAGTGGCCCTGTAAAAAATACTAAAAGTGGCCCCGTTTTGTAGTTTGGTCCAAACTGATGGAAGGCAGGGCCAACACAAGCAGGCGAGGCAGGCACTACCATATTATGGCACATTATATAACCCCAACAGAGCCAAATACCACAGTCTATCACAAAATACTGCCGCCAGCAGCACAAAATACATCCCCAAAAACTTTCACTGGTCGGCAGTGAGTAGGGCTTAAGTGGCCCCTTAGGCATCGGCCCAACCGGGGCTTTCCCTGTAAGGTCTATAGCCAATCCGCCCCTGCCGACATTGGTTGGAAGAGTATGACCAAGACCTCCAAGTACTACCCTGGCCCCTAATTCCCCAGATCTGAACCCAACTGATCATCTCTGGGATCACCTAGAAGGTAGTATTCTCTGTATGGATCCCCACCATGCCCCTCTAGCAGCTGTGGATCCACCTGGATGGTCGTGTTCGCTCTATGGATCCCCCCCACACCCCTCCAGCAGCTTTGGGACTACCTGGATGGTCGTGTTCGCTCTATGGTTCCCCACCATACCCCTCCAGCAGCTTTGGGACTACCTGGATGGTCGTGTTCGCTCTATGGATCCCCCCCCACACCCCTCCAGCAGCTTTAGGACTACCTGGATGGTCTTGTCCGCTCTATGGAGCCCCTACCCCCTCCAGCAGCTGTGGGCTGCACTGCAGTCAGCATGGCTCCAGATACCTGTGACAACCTACCAGGACCTTCTGGAGTCGCTCCCGGCCGGTCTAGCTGCTGTCCGTGCTACACACGGCGGTTACTGTGGATATTAGCTGCTGCTCAGAATAATGGGACTCCACTGTGTAGCTCTGCCATATAGTGTGTAAGCAATAGTGCCGTGGGCTGAGTTCACACAAGTCAATTTGCCATGGTTGATTCCACAGCAAATCTGATTGGGAATCTACAAGGAAATCAGCCAGAAAATTCTCACCAAATCGCGCTGATGTTTTGATTTGATGTGGATGTTTGTCAGTTGATGACGAGGAATGGGCAGGAGGTCCCCTATGGGAGCAGGAGACCAGGAAGGTGAATATACTCTTTTTGTTTTACATACTATTCTGCTCCAGCAGGATCTGCAGAAAATCGCAGCAATGGCGCCACATGTGGACGATCACGCATCCCAGGAATTCCAGTAGTCCAGAAAATGAAGAGGAATACTGTGAGAGAGGAGAAAGTGTCCGCTGCGCTGTTTGTGCGCTTCTAATGATTTCAATTAGAGGCCCCCCCCCCCTGCACCCGCCACCCCTCTGGAGCTGGGACCAGCTGTGAGGCCTGAGGTCACACTGGAGAAAGTAGCAATGTTAGCATTTCCCACTAATAAGAACCAGTCCCGCCATAGTCAGGACCAGAAAACTGGAGCCAAACATGTAAACAGCCACACTGGAACGCCGTGAAATGCTTCATTAAAGGCCCCAGAGCAGAGAGCGCAGCGACCCGCAAATAGGCAACAGCACATTATATTCATATCATGGTGGGAAATGTGAGATGTGGGGTCAGTGCTGGAGGGGACACATCGGGAAGAAACGTTCTACTGGACTCATATGTTGCAGAACACAAAGCTCTGCCCTGTCTGATAACAAGGAACACGCAAAACATACGCATACAATATAGACACATACCGCACACATATATACAGTATACACACAATATAGACACATACCACACACATATACACACAATATAGACACATACCGTACACATATATACAGTATACACACAATATAGACACATACCGTACACATATATACACACAATATAGACACATACCGTACACATATATACAGTATACACACAATATAGACACATACCGTACACATATATACAGTATACACAGAATATAGACACATACCGTACACATATATACAGTATAGACACATACCACACACATATACACAGAATATAGACACGTGTAGTAAACATATACACAGAATTTTGACACGTGTAATACACATATACACAGAATATAGACATACATCATACATATATACACAGCATACATACAATATAGACATAACATACACAGCATACAAACAATATAGACACGTGTAATACACATATACATACAATATCGATATATATATCATACACATATACACATACAATATAGATACATATCACACATATACACAGGACATATACATACAATATAGGCACATATACACATTTACATACAATATAGGCGCATATCATACACCTATACACACAATATAGGCGCATATCATATACACACAATATAGGCGCATATCATACACATATACACACAGTATAGGCACAAATAATACACATACACACACAATATAGGCACATATCATACACTTATACACACAATATAGGCCCATATCATATACACACAATATAGGCACATATCATACACTTATACACACAATATAGGCCCATATCATACACACACAATATAGGCACATATCAAACACATACACACACAATATAGGCACATATCATACACATATACACACAATATAGGCACATATCATACACTTATACACACAATATAGGCCTATATCATATACACTCAATATAGGCGCATATCATACACACACAATATAGGCACATATCATACACATACACACATAATATAGGCACATATCATACACATACACACATAATATAGGCATATATTATACACATATACACAGCACACACATACAATATAGACAGCTATCATGTGTATACACAAAACAAATACATACTATATAGACACATATCATACACACACCATATACGTACATTACAGACACATATACAGCATACACGACGTGCATGGGTGAAGTGGTTAAGACAAAGGGGACTTCTGGAGAGAACAGGTGAGTTGTGCAGTCTGGCTTCTCTGTAGCGAGTCACGTGATCATCTTCAAGTCCGTACATCCCGGATTCTGCTTCATATTAAGGAAATGAATAATAAGTCGACTTGGTGACTAATTTCACGGCCTTAATGAATATATAGTTCAAACAGTCCCAGATGTGAAGGTCTGGAGAGAAGCCTGTGTTCCATTCGGGTGTGGGAGGGAAACACCACAGGGAACATAGGAGGGAAAGGGGTGAGGGAATAAGGCCTGGAAACCAGGGAAAGGAGATAGACACCTCCTAGTAAAACCCTAATCAAAGTCCTGACTAACTACCAGTATGAACAGACCCTTGAGGTAGGCGAGTTCATACACAGGAATACCTAATGTCCTAACTCACCCTATAGGACCCTGGTACTAATGTCAGGACTGAGACAACCTATTCCTCCAAAAGGAAGGATGAACGGGAGTCTCCCTAAGGCCTAATACAAATGATAGGGAATTGCAACACACAGAACTCAAACAAAATACAAGGAGGGAAAGGAAAGACTTAACTTCAAAGGAGCAATAGAAGCATCAGGAACTCTGCCGAGATCCACACAACAGCAATCCACAACTGAAACTGAAGCTATAAACTGCACAGCATAGTGGGAGAAGCAACTATAAATAAGGAAGGTTAAATGACTACATTAGCAAAACCTGAGGCAACGGGTGTGGCCATTACCAGAAACAACACAGATGCCTATTGATCCACAAGAAAACCTGTTAGATCAAACCACGTGTTGCCAGTCTCACCGATCACCTGACGTGGGAACGTCCGTGACAGCCTGTTACTGGAAAAAAAATGTAATGGGCTTATGGACCTCGGACTCTGATAAACCTTAGCCAGATCCACCACTTCATGAGACCTTGTGAGTCATTGCCTAATTGGCAAAAGTAGTGGTTAGGGATGAGTGGACCCTTGGATGTTTGGGTTCGCCCGAACTTTGGGTCAAAGTTCGGGTTCGGGACTCGAACTTGACCCGAACTCGAACCCCATTGAAGTCAATGGGAACCTGAACTTTGGTGCACTAAATTGGCTGTAAAATAGTCATAATAAGGGCTAGGGGGCTGCAAAAGGCAGCAAAATGGGGGTAATAGCAGGACAAATGCCCTGCCAACAAATGTGGATAGGGAAATTACTTAAAATAACATAGAATAGAAAAAAAAATAATCTTGAACTAGGAGGCGGAGATCAATGTGGAGTAGGAGTTTGAGGAAGCAGTGGACGTGGCGGCGTAGGTGGAAGGAGCGGTGGAGGAGGAGGAGGTAGCCAACACTGTTTTTGTTTTTTCCTTTATTTGTTTTTTTTTTAATAAATTTGGGAAGGCCCCAAAACATTGGGAAATAGAAAAGAGAATGCAAAGAGAAAATGCGCTGGAGTATAACAATGGCTGGGTCCGCCGGTATATTTGTCTACTCAGCACAAGGTACGGACAAGTCCTGTGGGATCCATGCTTGGTTCATTTTAATGAACATGAGCTTGTCCACGTTGACTGTTGACAGGCGGCTGCGCTTGTCTGTGATCACCCTCCCTGCCGTGCTAAACACACATTCAGACAATACACTTGCTGCAGGGCACCAGCACCTCCAAGGCGTAAAGGGCAGGCTCAGGCCATGTGCCCAATTTGGAGATCCAGAAGTTGAATGGGGCAGACCCATCAGTCAGTAGGTGTAGGCGTGTGCACACATACTGTTTCACCATGTTGCTGAAATGCTGCCTCCTGCTAAGACGTTCCGTATCAGCTGGTGGTGCTGGTTGTTGTGGCGTGCTGACAAAGCTTTTCCACATTTCAGCCATGCTAACCCTGCCTTCTGAGGTGCTGGCGGTGCCCCAGCTGCGTTGGCGACTTCTTCCTCCTCTTCTGCCTTCGCCTTGTGCTTCCACTGAGCCCCTGCTGTCAGGTGGGAATGCCATCAGCAGTGCGTCTCCAGTGACGGAATTAAGGACGGCACTTTGTCCTTGTAGCGGCGATCCATCAGTGTGGCCGCCCAGTAATCAGTACTGGTTAGAATGTGGGCAACTTGGCGGTCGTTGCGCAGCACTGCAGCATGTAGTCGCTCATGTGTGCCAGGCTGCCCAGAGGCAACGACAAGCTGTCCTCTGTGGGAGGTGTATCGTCTGTGTCCTCTGTATCCCTCCAGCCACGCTTCATTGATGCCCGTAAGCTGCTTTGGGTGACACCCTGCTGTGAACACGGTTCCTCCTCCTACTCATCCTGCAGAACTGTGCCCTGGCTGGACAGTTGTGTATCTGGCCTCTGTTGGTGCAGGAACCCACCCTCCGAGCCACTTGTTAATGAGTGTTCTGATAACCGTGAAAATGATCCATCTTCCTCCTCCTATTCCTCCTGTGCCACATCCTCTTCCATCATCACCCGAAGTGTCTTTTCAAGGAGACAAAGAAGTGGGATAGTAACTCTTAGGACTGCGTCATCCGTACTTGCCATGTTGGTGGAGTACTCGAAACAGCACAACACGGCACACACGTCCCGCATGGAGGCCCACTCGTTGGTGGTGAAGTGGTTCTGTTCCGCAGAGCGATTCACCCGTGCGTGTTGCAGCTGAAACTCCACTATTGCCCGCTGCTGCTCGCACAGTCTCTCCAGCATGTGCGAGGTGGAGTTCCACCTTGTGGGTACGTCGCATATGAGGCGGTGAGCGGGAAGGCTGAAGTTACCCTGCAGTGAAAACAGGCGAGCAGCAGCAGGCTGAGAACGCCGAAAGCGCGCACATATGGTCCGCACTTTCTGCACCAGCTCTGACATATGGGGGTAGTTTTTCAGGAACCTCTGCACCACCAAATTCATGCGCCAGATAAGGGATGTGTGTCAAACTGGCTAGCCCCAGAGCTGCTACGAGATTTTGCCCGTTATCGCACACAACCAGGCCGGGCTTGAGGCTCAGCGTTACCAACCACACATCTGTCTATGTTCCATGCCCGTCCACAGCTCCTGCGCGGTGTTGGGTTTTCCCCCCAAACATATGAGTTTCAAAACAGGCTGCTGTCGTTTCCCCCTGGCTGTGCTGAAGTTTGTGGTAAAGGTGTTACGGTGACCGGATGAGGAGGCGGTAGAGGAGGAAGTGGAGTAGGAGGAGGAGGCAAGGAGAAATGTCCTGCAATGCTCGGTGGCGATAGGACATGCGCCAAACTGCTATCCGCCTCAGGCGCAGCCGCCCAATGTGCAGTAAGGGAGATATAACCCCTTGCTTACTGGTCAACGTATCGGTAGTTATGTGGACCTTGCTACAGATGACGTTGCGCAGTGCACACCTGATTTTGTCCACCACTTGGTTGTGCAGGACAGGGATGGCTCACCTGGAAAGGTAGTGGTGGCTAGGAACCACGTACTGTGGGATAGCCACCGCCATAAGATTTTTAAAAGTCTCTGTCTCCACCAGACGGAATGACAGCATTTCAAAGGCCAAGAATTTTGAAATGCTGGCATTCAGGGCCAGGGATCGCGGGTGGGTAGGGGGGTACTTCCTCTTTCCTCTGTGTTTGGGGGATGGACAACTGAACGCTTCCATGGGACAGTGTGGACATGCTGGGTGACGGTAGTGGAGGTGGTGGTGTTGCTGGCATATCTTCTGTTTGCAGGGTGGCAGGTGCCACTGTCACTCCAGAGGGGGAGGAACAGTGGTGTATCTTGGTTTTGTGCTGCCCTAGGCGATACTAAACTCGGGCACCCCCTAATATAAATTTGACCCGCCCCTTCCTGTCAAGGCCAAACCCCTTTCTCTGTAAACCCCGCCCTTCCTTTTAGGCTCCATCCTTTCCTGTATTCCTGTATTTAAAAGTGAATAACGACAGCCACACCTCACACCCCTCCCTTGATCCCACTAAGTGTCATCCACAGATCCCCCCCTTAAGTGCCATCCACAGACAGATCCACCCCTTAAGTGCCATCCACAGATCCCCCTCCTTAAGTGCCATCCACAGATCCCCCCCCCTCAGTGTCATCCACAGATTCCCCCCCTCTTTAGTGTCATCCACATATTCCCCCTCAGTGTCATCCACAGATTCCCCCCTCAGTGTCATCCACAGATTCCCCCTCAGTGTCATCCACAGATTCCCCCCTCAGTGTCCTCCACAGATTCCCCCCTCTTTAGTGTCATCCACATATTCCCTCCTTAGTGTCATCCACAGATTCCCCCTCAGTGTCATCCACAGATTCTCCCTCAGTGTCATCCACAGATTCCCCCTCAGTGTCATCCACAGATTCCCCCCCTTTAGTGTCATCCACATATTCCCCCTCAGTGTCATCCACAGATTCCCCCTCTTTAGTGTCATCCACATATTCCCCCCTCAGTGTCATCCATAGATTCCGCCCTCAGTGTCATCCACAGATTCCCCCTCAGTGTCATCCACAGATTCCCCCTCTTTAGTGTCATCCACATATCCCCCCTCAGTGTCATCCATAGATTCCCCCTCAGTGTCATCCACAGATTCTCCCCCTCAGTGTCATCCACAGATTCCCACCCTCTTTAGTGTCATCCACATATTCCCCCTCAGTGTCATCCACAGATTCCCCCTCTTTAGTGTCATCCACATATTCCTCCCCTCAGTGTCATCCACAGATTCCCCCTCTTTAGTGTCATCCACATATCCCCCCTCAGTGTCATCCATAGATTCCCCCTCAGTGTCATCCACAGATTCCCCCTCAGTGTCATCCACAGATTCCCCCTCTTTAGTGTCATCCACAGATTCCCCCTCTTTAGTGTCATCCACAGATTCCCCCCTCAGTGTCATCCACAGATTCTCCCCCCTCAGTGTCATCCACAGATTCTCCCCCCTCAGTGTCATCCACAGATTCTCCCCCAGTGTCATCCGATTCCACAGACATTTCCTACCTGCCCAGCGCCGTTGTGGGTAATTTATTCACTCCACTTGCCTGAGAGAAGCGCCGGAAGACTCACACAGGCGCACTGGCAGGCGCATGCGCACTTCAATGCCTCTGCCAGTGCGCCTGTGTGAGTCTTCCGGCGCTTCTCTCAGGCAAATGGAGTGAATAAATTACCTACAACAGCGCTGGGCGGGGAGGAGCGGCGCCGGCGCACCCCCAGCAGCGCAGCCCGGACAAAAAAAAAAATCTATCACTGAGGCAAACAAGGCATCTTGCCGCGGCGCCGCCCCATTGGAAGTGCCGCCCTAGGCAAATGCCTTGTTTGCCTCGTGATAGATACGCCACTGGGGAGGAAGAGGCCGAGATTGCAGCAGAAGAGGGAGCAAGAGGAGCCTGAGATCTTTTGTGGTTTTTCAGGTGTTTACTCCACTGCAACTCATGCTTTTGAGATTCCTGGTCATGCAGGTTGTGCTCAGGTTTAGAACATTTATGCCTCGCTTCAGGCTCTGATTACACAGCGTGGAAACCACTTGCGTCTTGTAGTCAGCACATTGTCTGAAGAACTGCCAAGCCAGGGAACTCCTTGGAGCTGTCTTTGGTATGCTCAGTCCCTGGGTGCAGTGGGCTGTAGTAGTCATACTGGCTACGGGACGGCCACTCTGCTTTTGCACCCTGCTCCCTCTTTTGCTGTGCGGCCGGCGCTGTGTGACCACCACCTCTTCCTCCGAACTGCACACGTCACTCGCATGACCTTGATTCCATGTGGGATCTAGGACCTCATCATCCTCCACATCATCTTACACCCACTCTTCACCCCTGTCCTCCTTGTCCGTCTGCACACGGCAGAAAACCGCAGCAGTAGGCACCTGTATTTCGTCATCATCATCATCAGAGACGTGCTGCGGTGGTCATCCCATGTCCACATCCTGAAACATAAGTGGTTGGGCATCAGTGCACTCAATCTCTTCCACTTCTGGGGTAGGGCTAGGTGGATGGCCACGGGAACCCCGCCAGCAGAGTAATCAAAAAGCATTAGAGACTGCTGCATGACTTGGGGCTCAGACTGCTTGGCTGATTAGCAAGGGGGTGAGGTGAAAGACAGATAGATGCCCATAGGCTGCGGTTTCAGCAGAGGACCGGGTGGGAGACAATGTGAAGGAACTGGAGGCACTGTCAGCCATCCAATCTACTACCGCCTTTACTTGTTCTTGCCTTACCATTCGTACACCAGTATTTGGGCCTACAAAATGACTTTGAACGTTTTGTCGCCTATGTGCACCTGAGGAAGGTGTTTCATTTCAGCGTGTAGCTGGCACAGATCGATCACGTCCTCTTCCTGCAGCAGGAGCTCCACCAGCAGCACCACGACCAGGGCCACGTCCCTTCTTTGATGCTCTCCTCATTCTTTGAGGTCACCAACCGAACTAACAGACAGATTAACTATATTAATTTCCCTGTCATATATGCAGTGCAGGTGTACCTCACACCAAAAATGGGAATATGTCACCCACCAAACTAACAGACGGATTAACAATATTAATTTCCCTGTCACATATGCAGTGCAGGTGTACCTCACACCAAAAATGGATATATGTCGCCCACCGAACTAACAGACAGATTAACTATATTAATTTCCCTGTCATGTATGCAATGCAGGTGTACATCACATCAAAAATGGGAATATGTCACCCATCGAACTAACAGACGGACTAACTATAATAATTTCTCCGTCACATATGCAGTGCACATGTATCTCACACCGAAAATAGGTATATGTCGCCCACCGAACTAACAGACAGATTAACTATATTAATTTCCCTGTCACGTATGCAGTGCAGGTGTACATCACACCAAAAATGGGAATATGTCACCCACCGAACTAACAGACGGATTAACTATATTAATTTCTCCGTCATATATGCAGTGCACATGTATCTCACACCGAAAATAGGTATATGTCACCAGCCGAACAAACAGTCAGATTAATTATATTAATTTCCCTGTCACGTATAAAGTGCACGTGTATCTCACACCAAAAATGGGTATATGTCACCCACCAAACTAACAGACGGATTAACTATATTAATTTTCCTGTCCCATATGCAGTGCAGGTGTACCTCACACCAAATATAGGAATATGTCACCCACTGATATTAATTTCCCTGTCACATATAAAGTGCACGTGTATCTCACACCAAAAATGGGTATATGTCACCCACCAAACTAACAGACGGATTAACTATATTAATTTTCCTGTCCCATATGCAGTGCAGGTGTACCTCACACCAAATATAGGAATATGTCACCCACTGAATTAACAGACGGATTAACTATATTAATTTCCCTGTTACCAATTTTTGGTGTGATATACACATGCACTGCATATGTATGTGTCACCAGCCGAACTAACAGTCAAATTAACTATATGCAGTGCATGTGTATCTCACACCAAAAATGGGTATATGTCACCGGCCGAACTATCAGTCAGATTAACTATATTCATTTCCCTGTCATGTATAAAGTGCATGTGTATCTCACACCAAAAATAGGTATATGTCAATGGCCGAACTAACAGTCAGATAAACTATATTAATTTCCCTGTCACATATAAAGCGCATGTGTATCTCACACCAAAAATGGGTATGTGTCACCCAACGAACTAACAGACGGATTAACTATACTAATTTCCCAGTCACATATGCAGTGCACGTGTATCTCACACCAAAAATGGGTATATGTCACCGGCCAAATTTACATTCAGATTAACTATAATAATTTCCCTGTCACATATGCAGTGCAGGTTTACCTCACACCAAGAATGGGTATATGTTGCCCACCGAACTAACAGACAGATTAACTATATTAATTTACTTGTCACGTATGCAGTGCAGGTGTACATCACAACAAAAATGGGAATATGTCACCCACCGAACTAACAGACGGATTAACTATACTAATTTCTCCGTCACATATGCAGTGCACATGTATCTCACACCGAAAATAGGTATATGTCACCCACCGAACTAACAAACAGATTAACTATATTAATTTCCCTGTCACGTATGCAGTGCAGATGTACATCACACCAAAAATGGGAATATGTCACCCACCTAACTAACAGACGGATTAACTATATTAATTTCTCCGTCATATATGCAGTGCACATGTATCTCACACCAAAAATAGGTATATGTCACCAGCCGAACAAACAGTCAGATTAACTATATTAATTCCCCAGTCACGTATAAAGTGCACGTGTATCTCACACCAAAATTGGGTATATGTCACCCACCAAACTAACAGACGGATTAACTATATTAATTTTCCCGTCACATATGCAGTGCAGGTGTACCTCACACCAAAAATAGGAATATGTCACCCACTGAATTTACAGACAGATTAACTATATTAATTTCCTTGTCATATATGCAGTGCACGTGTATCTCACATCAAAAATGGGTATATGTCACCGGCTGAACTAACAGTCACATTAACTATATTATAATAATTATAATATTATAATTATATTATAATTTCCCTGTCACGTATAAAGTGCACGTGTATCTCACACCAAAAATGGGTATATGTCACCCACCAAACTAACAGACGGATTAACTATATTAATTTTCCTGTCCCATATGCAGTGCAGGTGTACCTCACACCAAATATAGGAATATGTCACCCACTGATATTAATTTCCCTGTCACATATAAAGTGCACGTGTATCTCACACCAAAAATGGGTATATGTCACCCACCAAACTAACAGACGGATTAACAATATTAATTTTCCTGTCCCATATGCAGTGCAGGTGTACCTCACACCAAATATAGGAATATGTCACCCACTAAATTAACAGACGGATTAACTATATTAATTTCCCTGTTACCAATTTTTGGTGTGATATACACATGCACTGCATATGTATGTGTCACCAGCCGAACTAACAGTCAAATTAACTATATGCAGTGCATGTGTATCTCACACCAAAAATGGGTATATGTCACCGGCCGAACTATCAGTCAGATTAACTATATTCATTTCCCTGTCATGTATAAAGTGCATGTGTATCTCACACCAAAAATGGGTATATGGCAATGGCCGAACTAACAGTCAGATAAACTATATTAATTTCCCTGTCACATATAAAGCGCACGTGTATCTCACACCAAAAATGGGTATGTGTCACCCAACGAACTAACAGACGGATTAACTATACTAATTTCCCAGTCACATATGCAGTGCACGTGTATCTCACACCAAAAATGGGTATATGTCACCGGCCAAATTTACAGTCAGATTAACTATAATAATTTCCCTGTCACGTATGCAGTGCAGATGTACATCACACCAAAAATGGGAATATGTCACCCACCTAACTAACAGACGGATTAACTATATTAATTTCTCCGTCATATATGCAGTGCACATGTATCTCACACCAAAAATAGGTATATGTCACCTGCCGAACAAACAGTCAGATTAACTATATTAATTCCCCAGTCAGGTATAAAGTGCACGTGTATCTCACACCAAAATTGGGTATATGTCACCCACCAAACTAACAGACAGGTTAACTATATTAATTTTCCCGTCATATATGCAGTGCACGTGTATCTCACACCAAAAATGGGTATATGTCACCGGCTGAACTAACAGTCACATTAACTATATTATAATAATTATAATATTATAATTATATTATAATTTCCCTGTCACGTATAAAGTGCATGTGTATCTCACACCAAAAATGTGTATTTGTCACCCACTGAATTAACAGATGGATTAACTAGATTAATTTCCCTGTTACCAATTTTTAGAGTACTGCATATGTATGTGTCACCAGCCGAAATAACAGTCAAATTAACTATATGCAGTGCATGTGTATCTCACACCAAAAATGGGTATATGTCACCGGCTGAACTATCAGTCAGATTAACTATATTAATTTTCCTGTCATGTATAAAGTGCATGTGTATCTCACAGCAAAAATGGGTATATGTCACCAGCTGAACTAACAGTCAGATTAACTATATTAATTTCCCTGTCACATATGCAGTGCACGTGTATCTCACACCAAAATTGGGAATATACCACCCAGCGAACTAACAGACGGATTAACTATATTCTTTTATTAGTCACATATGCAGTGCACGTGTATCTCTAACCAAAAATAGGTATATGTCACCGGCCAAATTTACAGTCAGATTAACTATATTAATTTCCCTGTCACCTATGCAGTGCAGGTGTACCTCACACCAAAAATGGGCATATATCACCCACTGAACTAACATACAGATTAACTATATTAATTTCCCTGTCACATATGCAGTGCATGTGTATCTCAGACCAAAAATGGGAATATGTCACCCACCGAACTAACAGACAGATTAACTATATTAATTTCCCTGTCACGTCTGCAGTGCAGGTGTATCTCACACCAAAAATGGGTATATGTCACCCAACGAACTAACAGACGAATTAACTGTATTAATTTCCCTGTCATGTATGCAGTGCAGATGTACCTCACACCAGAAATGTAAATATGTCACCCGCTGAACTAACAGACAGATTAACTATATTAATTTCCCTGTCACATATGCAGTGCACGTGTATCTCAGACCAAAAATGGGAATATGTCACCCACCGAACTAACAGACAGATTAACTATATTAATTTCCCTGTCACGTCTGCAGTGCAGGTGTATCTCACACCAAAAATGGGTATATGTCACCCACCGAACTAACAGACGAATTAACTGTATTAATTTCCCTGTCATGTATGCAGTGCAAATGTACCTCACACCAGAAATGTAAATATGTCACCCACTGAACTAACAGACAGATTAACTATATTAATTTCCCTGTCACATATGTAGTGCACGTGTATCTCACACCAAAAATGGGTATATGTCACCGGCTGAACTAACAGTCACATTAACTATATTATAATAATTATAATATTATAATTATATTATAATTTCCCTGTCACGTATAAAGTGCATGTGTATCTCACACCAAAAATGTGTATTTGTCACCCACTGAATTAACAGATGGATTAACTAGATTAATTTCCCTGTTACCAATTTTTAGAGTACTGCATATGTATGAGTCACCAGCCGAAATAACAGTCAAATTAACTATATGCAGTGCATGTGTATCTCACACCAAAAATGGGTATATGTCACCGGCTGAACTATCAGTCAGATTAACTATATTAATTTTCCTGTCATGTATAAAGTGCATGTGTATCTCACAGCAAAAATGGGTATATGTCACCAGCTGAACTAACAGTCAGATTAACTATATTAATTTCCCTGTCACATATGCAGTGCACGTGTATCTCACACCAAAATTGGGAATATGCCACGCAGCGAACTAACAGACGGATTAACTATATTCTTTTATTAGTCACATATGCAGTGCACGTGTATCTCTAACCAAAGATAGGTATATGTCACCGGCCAAATTTACAGTCAGATTAACTATATTAATTTCCTGTCACCTATGCAGTGCAGGTGTACCTCACACCAAAAATGGGCATATATCACCCACTGAACTAACATACAGATTAACTATATTAATTTCCCTGTCACATATGCAGTGCACGTGTATCTCAGACCAAAAATGGGAATATGTCACCCACCGAACTAACAGACAGATTAACTATATTAATTTCCCTGTCACGTCTGCAGTGCAGGTGTATCTCACACCAAAAATGGGTATATGTCACCCAACGAACTAACAGACGAATTAACTGTATTAATTTCCCTGTCATGTATGCAGTGCAGATGTACCTCACACCAGAAATGTAAATATGTCACCCACTGAACTAACAGACAGATTAACTATATTAATTTCCCTGTCACATATGCAGTGCACGTGTATCTCAGACCAAAAATGGGAATATGTCACCCACCGAACTAACAGACAGATTAACTATATTAATTTCCCTGTCACGTCTGCAGTGCAGGTGTATCTCACACCAAAAATGGGTATATGTCACCCACCGAACTAACAGACGAATTAACTGTATTAATTTCCCTGTCATGTATGCAGTGCAAATGTACCTCACACCAGAAATGTAAATATGTCACCCACTGAACTAACAGACAGATTAACTATATTCATTTCCCTGTCACATATGTAGTGCACGTGTATCTCACACCAAAAATGGGAATATGTCAGCCATGGAACTAATAGACAGATTAACTATATTAATTTCCCTGTCACGTGTAAAGTGCACGTGCAAGTGTACTTCACACCAAGAATGGGTTTGTGTCACCCACTGAACTAACAGACATATTAACTATATTAATTTCCCTGCTACGTATGCAGTACAGGTGTACCTCACACCAAAATTGGGAATATGCCACCCACCGAACTAACAGACGGATTAACTATATTAATTTCCCAGTCACATATGCAGTGCAGGTATACCTCACACCAAAAATGGGTATATGTCAACAGATTATATTAATTTCCCTGTCACATATGCAGTGCAGGTGTACCTCACACCAAAAATGGGCATATGTCACCCACTGAACTAACATACTGATTAACTATATTAATTTCCCTGTCACATATGCAGTGCACGTGTATCTCAGACCAAAAATTGGTATATGTCACCGTCCTGACTAACAGTCAGATTAACTATATTAATTTCTCTGTCACATATAAAGTGCATGTGTACCTCACACCAAAAATGGGCATATGTCACCCACCGAACTCACAGATGGATTAACTATATTAATTTCCCTGTCACGTATGCAGTGCAGGTGTACCTCACACCAAAAATGGGTATATGTCACCCACCGAACTAACAGATGGATTAACTATATTAATTTCCCTGTCACGTATGCAGTGCAGGTGTACCTCACACCAAAAATGGGTACATGTCACCCACCGAACTAACAGACGGATTAACTATATTAATTTCCCTGTCACGTATGCAGTGCAGGTGTATCTCACACCAAACATGGGTATATGTCATCCACCGAACTAACAGACGGATTAACTATATTAATTTCCCTGTCATGTATGCAGTGCAGATGTACCTCACACCAAAAATGGGAATATGTCTCCCAACGAACTAACAGACAGATTAACTATATTAATTTCCCTGTCACATATGCAGTGCACATGTATCTCACACCAAAAATGGGAATATGTCACCCACAGAACTAACAGACGGATTAACTATATTAATTTCCCTCTCACGTGTAAAGTGCACGTGTATCTCACACCAAAAATGGGTACATGTCACCCACCGAACTAACAGATGGATTAACTATATTAATTTCCCTTTCATGTATGCAGTGCATGTGTACCTCACACCAAAAATAGGAATATGTCACCCACTGAATTTACAGATGGAATAACTATATTAATTTCCCTGTCAGATATGCAGTGCAGGTGTACCTCACACCAAAAATGGGTATATGTCTCCCACTGAACTAACAGACAGGTTAACTATATTAATTTCCCTGTCACACATGCAGTGCACATGTATCTCACACCAAAAATGGGTATATGTCACCGGCCGAACTAACAGTCAAATTGACTTTATTAATTTCCATGTCACGTAAAAAGTGCATGTGTATTTCACATCAAAAATGGGTATATGTCACCCATCGAACTATCAGATGGATTTACTATTATATTTTTGTGTCAGGGGTACAAAAATGGTGCATTGTACCCACAAAAAATCACTATAGGTCACCCACAGAATTAACAGCCAGATTAATTATGATATTTCTGTCTCAGGTGTACAAAGATGGTGCATTGCACCCACAAAAAATTGCTATAGGTCACCCACAGAATTAACAGCCAGATTTATTATTACATTTCTGTGTCAGGAGTGCAAAGCTGGTATATTGCACCCACAAAAAATCATTATAGGTCCCCCAGAAACAAATAGCCAGATTCCTAACTAGTGTTGATCACGAATTTTCGAATTGCGAATTTTAATCGTGAATATCAGCACTTCGAGAATTCACGAATATTTAGAATATCGCAAAATATATTCGCAATTGCGAATATTCGCTTTATGCGAATTTTTTATATGCAAATTTTCGCATGCAAGAAAATAATGTCATTATTTTCTTGTTTGCGAAAATTCGCATTAAAAAAATCGCATAAATTAGCGTAAAAATTCGCATAAATTAGCATAAAATTCGCATAAGCTGGTATTTAAAGGGTATCTTAAATGCCAGTTTATGCGAATTTTTACGCTAATTTATGCGAATTTTTACGCTAATTTATCGCAAACAAGAAAATAATGTCTGGAGATTACGAATTTGCAAATTTTCGAATATATGGCGAATATTCGCCCAAATATTTGCGAAATATCGCGAATTCGAATATTGCCCCTGCCGCTCATCACTATTCCTAACACTCTCCCTCGCTTCAGCTGCCTGCTTCCTGTCCCTGCACTACTCAGAGCTGATGGGCGGTAGTACACGTGATCCAGCTTGTATAGAGGCTGTGTCACATGATGCACCGGCCATTCACAGCCATGCCATTACTAGGCATGGCTGTGATGGCTTCTAAGTGCCCACAGCTTAAAAGCTTGTTGATTGGCTGCCCTGCAGACTTTCAAAAGCTTTATTAAATGCCCGAACCCCGAACCCGAACCCGAACCCAAACTTTTCCCGCAAAATTCATGTACGGGTCCGGGTAACCGAACTCGCAAATTTCGGTATGGACCCGGACTTTATAGTTCGAGTTCGCTCAACACTAATTGTGGTTTGTTTTTCTACAATCTGCATCCCACTGCTAAATGTATTGAGCCTCGTCATATTATAACTTCTCTATTATAGGACAATGCTCAATGGGTCATCAACCAAAGGACCAGACCACATGCCCCCCTTTGACCTACCCTAGTCTATAGTCCCTATGCGGTGATTGGGAAGTCAGGTCAACTTCTGGTAATTAGATATTATGGACAAGAAAAATGGCTGCTCCACCACAAACAGTTTCAATATCACCATCTCTATGTCAACAGAGCCATTCCACCATTGCTAGTGGCACCACAGCCAGGTCCACTAGACCCAATTCCATCAGAGCCAGTTCAATTAGAGCCAAGTCTACGAAAGCCAGGTCCATTGGAGTTAGGTCCACCAGAGTCAGTTCCACCATGCCCAGCTCTCCCAAAGCTAGGTACACCAGAGCCAGTTCCATTATAGACTCTCCACCAGAGCTAGATCAATCAGAGTCAGATAAACACTGTCAGGACCATCACAGTCAAGTCCATCACTGCGAGATCATCCAGAGCTAAGTCAACCAGAGTCTGTCCATCAGCATAAGATCCACAATAGTCAGGCTAACCAGAGGCTCTTCAACCAAAGTTGTCATATTATCTGTCAAACAGCCAGGTCTACCAATGCCAACTTCACCAGAGCCAGGTATACCAGAACAAAGTCTACAATAGCCAGCTCCACTAGTCAGGTGAACCAATGCCAATTCAACCAGAGCTTGGTCTACCAGAGACAAGTCTACAATAGCCAACTCTACCAGTGAGGTGAACCAGTACCAAGTCAACCAGAGTCGGTTCTACCAAAGATGGCTCCACCATCTGCTGATGGAGAAGGTTCCAGAAGAAGGTCCACATAAGACATAAGGGAAGAGGTCATCCAAAGTGGACAATCCCTCAAGTAATATCATCATACTAGATGCAATTATGTCAATACATTTAATACGTAGGCTCAAGATAGTCTCGTTTCAATTTCAGAACTATATCTAAGGACACCTTACCCATTTTTCAAAAACAAGACCAACTATAGAGACAGAATCGAGAGAGTAACATTATGATGGGTTGAATTATGAGCACTCTTTTTAAAACCCACAGATATTACTGGTTCTAATTCATCATGCCTGTGCTAAATTATTACCAGAGCCATATACATTTATAGTTGTCAAGTTTTGGTAAGTCAGTATACTACATTATTGAGGGTGGAGCGTGACAACAACGTCTACTGACCAAGAGCCACACCGTAGAAGCAGAAACTGGGATTCTCTATAGCTTGAGAAGAAGAATGTACTGAAAGCTATGTACAGTATATACAATCCCCTGGGTCCCTTTAAATCTGTGTATATTACTATCTTCTCATAGACATCTCTGTCCTTCAAGGTCCATCCATTAACCCAGGGTCCATCTCTGCGAGCTAATTAAACTAGGTTAAATTTTTTCACCAGTCACCTATAATGGGAGTCATGGCCAGGATCCAAAATACACAACAGGTGCAGGCATCCATTTTCCCTTTTACACAGACATTTATTTATGAGGTCTTAAGGCATGGATTTCTCTTGTCACCATCAATGAATGGAGTCCATCAGGGAGATGATAATTTCCTGATGTAAACCACTCTGCTAAGTCGGGACTGTGCGTGCATCACTGTTATGGTAATACGCTTAAAAGTGCCATAAAATTCCAGGTAATTCCTTACAGTATGTCACAAACATATATATTTAAAGGTATACTGTACTAAAAATAAGCACCTGGATAAATATCCACCATTACAGGAGCGTGTCACGTTAATCTCCTGTGCATGGTTTCTATTCAATGTCTTTGGACTAAATGCACTGGAAAATAACATAATCTGAGCTCTTGCAAAGTTTATGAAATTTAAGATATGATGCTAGGTGCAGATCCAGAACTGACCTCCAACCAACTTGAGCATGTCTTCTGCTTGGGCTAGAGCTCTCTATCCATTAAGGTATGGCCACATGGGCAGGTTTCTGCATGCAGTTTTGGAAGCCAAAATCATGAATGGATCATAAAGAGAGAGAAAGTGTAAAGGACAGATACAACTTCTCATTTTTTTTTTATTCACTCCCTACTCGATGGTATGGAAAAGATGATGGCCTTCTGCTGGTTAATGATAAACCTTTAAGAAGCTTGCTTACCCTGCTCTCCTCGTTTGTTTCACAAAAAAAACATTTCCCCAAGGTAAGCAGGTACTCAGTCAGGGAAATGATCATAAAGACCTTAGTCGTGGAATGGATATTTCCATAAGCGATTCAGTAGGTAAACTGATAAGTATGAAGACAAAGACCCTGAAAAATCAAACTGTTACAGTTGATGCAATCACTCACCCCAATCTCAGTTTCAATCCATCCTTAGTTAAAAAAAAGAAAAAGGAATTGAGGATGGACCTTCAAACCAGTTTCTACATTGCATTGTAGCTACCAAGAGGTCCAGGTCAGTTTCATTCATGCCACCAGTTTAGAAGGGTCAACTAAGCTGGGGCAACCTCTTCTCCATGGGACGATAGCAGCTACAGGGGCTCCTGCTATGGTACAGAATAAATCCTAAAAAGAGCTTAACCAATGAGTGAATCTCTTCTTGGTTTGCAGAGAGATGTCCATTCTAATGACTAGTCAAGGGTTGACTACACATAGGTCATGACTGACAACAGTGAAAACCATAAGCTTGGACAACAAATCAGTTGAAGCCATGGATTTGGATGACATCAAGGGAAATCGTAAACTAGGACAACATATCAATGAAGGCTATAGACATGGACAACATATTGTATCAATGGAAACCATAGAAAAGAGCTGGATATCAGTCGAAGGCCACTGATAAAAATAGACCATAGACATGGACAATGTAAGCTGGAGGTCTTGAGTGTCTTCATGTTTAGGTTCCTTTAAGAAAGCACACTTTTGGGTTCATCATAAGTATCTAGTCTTCTGTGATGTGGTCATCTGTTTTCAGTGCTCCTTGGCTACTCATTTTTTCCACATTGTCCCTATGGTTACATTACAAACCTCGGTGGCCAAGGTGCCTGCTCTTTGTCTGGGATCTCAAATGTTTAGCTAGATTTTGCATCATCTCTACATGAGCCAGAAATTTGTTTGTCTTATTGAGGTGAAATAATTGAGGGATCACCACCGGGCTCTGTTTTTTACGGAACCTCCGCCATAGCTAAGTAAGAACATAAGGAAGATATGTTCAGGACACACAGAGCCACCCTACAAAAGATACATACCGTAGGGGACTCTAGATAGACACTCTTATGATGGTGTCAGATGATTGATCTGGGGATGAACAAAGGACACATGGTCTTCTTTGAAGACTTCTATGAAAATATCGTAGAACATAATTCTACTTAGGGTTGCTGTGTCTGTTATAAGACACATGACACATGAAAATACCAACTGGTCATGTTTATTCTACTTTGTATTTGTTGAATCATATAGACCCAAAGAAAAAGCAGTGTAAGGATATCTGAAGTCTTTACAACTCCATCCTCTAACACGGTTTTCCATCACTGGATCAGTCTAGGTTTGGAGTGGAAAAATACTATAATAGGACATTGAATGAGGTCAGAAGTCATGACAATTTGTAAGTCTGAAAGACATGATATCTTCCTGATGGGACCCATCTGAAATGAGCAAGTATTGGAGCACAGCAACCTGGAATATTTACAGGGATAATAGTTTGTAATTATCATCAAGACACTTTATATTCATAAGAATGCAGCCTATCAATTCACCAGGAACCAGTGACATCATCAAGGTTTTTCATATTCATGAGAATGCAGCCTATCAATTCACCAGGAACCAGTGACATCATCAAGGTTTTTCATATTCATGAGAATGCAGCCTAGCAATTCACCAGGAACCAGTGACATCATCAAGGTTTTTCATATTCATGAGAATGCAGCCTATCAATTCACCAGGAACCAGTGACATCATCAAGGTTTTTCATATTCATGAGAATGCAGCCTATCAATTCACCAGGGACCAGTGACATCATCAAGGTTTTTCATATTCATGAGAATGCAGCCTAGCAATTCACCAGGAACCAGTGACATCATCAAGGTTTTTCATATTCATGAGAATGCAGCCTATCAATTCATCAGGAACCTGTGACATCATCAAGGTTTTTCATATTCATGAGAATGCAGCCTATCAATTCACCAGGAACCAGTGACATCATCAAGGTTTTTCATATTCATGAGAATGCAGCCTATCAATTCATCAGGAACCTGTGACATCATCAAGGTTTTTCATATTCATGAGAATGCAGCCTATCAATTCATCAGGAACCTGTGACATCAAGTTGCTTCATAGGCTGTATTTTTATGAATATGAAGTGTCTTTCTAATGTTACTGGTTCCTCATCAATGGATAGGATGTATTATCATAGATATGAAGTATCTTGGTGATGCCACTGGTTCCCGGTGAATTGTTAGGCTTTATTTTTATGGAAATTAAGTGTCTTGTTGATGTCACTGAGCCTGGTAACTTGATAGGCTGTATTCTCCTGTACATGAAAAGTCTTGGTGATTTGACTGATTCCTGGTCTGTTGATAGGCTGTATTCTCAAGGATATGAAGAATCTTGGAGATGTCACTGGTTCCAGGTGTATTGATAGGCTGCATCCACATGAGTTTGACAGGTCTTGGTGATGTCATTGACTCCTTTCTCTTTGGCCTTCAAAATCATAACAATGACCTTGTGGCTGAAAGAGTTAATCCATGTCTACCACAAGCCTCCTGTTGTAAATCATTATACTAGAAATCCGGCACATTGAGCTGTGTAATCAGACAAAAATGTTATGGATGATTTTCTGTGTGTTTCTTTTTTTTTCCTTCTCTGCAGCTATTGTTATATGTAATTAGATACATCTGCAATTTATCTTCATGTAAACACTTTGAACATTCCTAGCACGAGTCGGCTCAGACTTGGGGGATGCATTCAATGTCTAATAGTTTTTAGAATGAGACCCATAGAAAAGATCAAAGCCCAATTCTTTCTAATACCACTTCAGGTCTTCAGACCCCTTGTGGTCAGCAACATCATCCCATATATTGTAGTAGACATTATCGACCAAACCCATGGGCCAATTTCCTCTTCCACAAGTCACGTAAAGATATATACTGCCAATGATGAAGGGTGGAACCAACCTAAGCTGGACCTTCAAGCTCCACAGCAGTTGCAAGTACTAGCTTTATGGTATGGTCACCGTTGACAAGACTTTTCATGGCAAGGAGGTCATCATGATTCCTTGTGATACTTGTCGATGAGTGGCTTCTTCATCTATCTAGTTTGGCAATGATGGGGCCATCAACCATGGTGATGGCATTATGTAATGGAGACTATTTTGGGCGATGGTCTCAGGAAGTGTCATAAGTAGGTCATGATATTGAGTGGCCAAAAGGAATTATTGCTGGAGACATGGATGTTGAAGAAAGATAATTGCTTCTCCGTTTGGGTAGGGAGGTTCTCTACTCGAAACTTCACACTCAAGGCCAATCATAGCCCAAAAAAAACTCTAAATGCTTTGAATCTGCTGGGAAGCCTATGTTCTATGAGACAACCCAAGGCGAAAACCACTTCCATGCAGATGGCATCCTGGTCGAAAGCGAACCAGGTTCTCCAGTGTTGAGGACTAAAGAGAACTGCTCTCAGGAAGTGTCATTAGCTGCTCATGACACTGAGTGGCCAAGAATTATTATCACTGGAGATGTGGATGTTGAAGACTTTGGTGGCACTGCAAGTTTTGCCATAAATGATGTTAGTGGTGGCACATTGGAATGACTTGTCTATATTACACTCACAGCAGTCCTTATCTCCAGTTAGGGGGGGGGGGGGGTTCTCTACTCAAGACTTCACACTCAAGGCAAATCATAGTGCGCCAAGAAACATCAACATTTTTCAAATCTGAAAGGAAGCCTGCAAGGACCATTTCAGGTAAAAACCACTTCCATGCATATGGCATCCAGTGCTGAGGACTAAAAAGAACTGCCCGTTTGAGCATTGGGAAAGTGATCTTGGGGTCTATGATCATTCAATTTTATTTACTTTTAAAAGCGTTTTTACAGAATTTGAAATCATGACTGCTTTCATCTACAAACAGCGCCACATCTGTCCACAGGTTGTGTACGGTATTGCAGTCGAGCTCCTTTCACTTGATTAAAACTGAGCTGCAACACCAAACACAAAGCATGGACAGATATAATGCTATGTATGCTAAGTACCATTTGTGATTGTGCAGCCTGAGAGACTACGGGCAGCAAGCAACATTTTGAATGCAGCTCTGGAGGTTCACACAGCAGTGAATGGGTTAGTGTGGAGCGCAGTCTCACCTCTACACCATCGCTTGTACAATATTTAATCATATTATCATATCTTGAACTAATATTTATTTTTCTTCTCTTGCCGACATTAAACGAGCAAAGAAATCGAGAATTTGAGAAAACCCGGCAGACCGCGCTCCAGCCAAGAGGACAAGATTTTTGACACTTTTTTGGGATGAACGGTGGAGAAACGTCAAAGTCAATCTAATTCTGGAAAAAAACGATCCAGAGGTGAGAGGTCTCAGGCGAGTGACCACTAAGCGGAAACGCGGAGCGGGCGGAGATCGCCACAGCGATACAGCTCAGACTCTGATCTCAGGACGTATCGGAGACGTGATATCAATGATCATGTTCTGCAGCCCTCATCACCTTTCATAGTCATCCGACTACCTCATTACACCGCCAAATACTGAGGTCATCCAGAGGGAAATTGTGGAGACAGGGAAATTATTGAAAACTATAACATAGGACAGGCTTAGATGCAGCTGCTAAGCAGACAGTATCACACAGGTCGGGCTTAGATACAACAGCTCATTAGATAATATCACATATGACAGGCTTAGATACAGCTTTTTCCTGCCTCTGAGTCTACTCCTGACACTGTGCAGCCGCCATCCCGTCATATATACAAACAGCAACCGACAAACTCCCCGTCCCCAAAACTCAAGATGTTCCATTCATTAAGCATCCCGCCACTGTTTTGGAAAATGCTTCCCTGCAGCAGCGTCCAGGCCGCAACGATAGATCCATCAGTGACCGTCTCTTGCTCCGAAGGTGAAGGAAAAGTATCATGTATCCAGCAAAATTATGTAATACTCTGTACAATGAGATCAGACACAAGGATAAACCAAGGAGACCAAGATATCAGAGGATCAGTGCAGGAACCAGAGGAGCAACGAGACCACTATAGACCAGAAGATCAGGAGACATCATCAGTGAAGAAGAATACAGATATATTCCAGACAGTGGCGTACCGCCAATATAGGCAGGGTACAACACTGCTATGGGGCCCGTGGCACAGGGGGGCCCGGAGCGCTCGGAAGGCCCCGCCCCTGCAACTGCGCTCACTGCAGGCTGAGAGGCGGTCTGACCTCTCACTGACTGCGCGCTCCCTAGGACCCAGCCGCGCTCCCTTGGCTCGTGCGTCTGCTGCACCTGCACTGCATCACATACTGGGCCAATCCGCATAAGCAGTGTGCAAAGATCCCGCTGCTGATTGGCCCAGTGTATTGCTGGCAGGCAGCAGGCGCGCACCCAGCGTGGAAGAAGTTTAGAGTGAGTTGTGCTTCCCGCCTCGCCAGTGCTGTCATCCCACAGCCAGTCCAGACCTGTGCCACTGCCAGCCCGTCCACACATTAAGACTGCCCCAGCCACTATCTTTCCAACCCGGATCATTAATGGAAAAAAATTCTGTACTAATAACAGTCTCTCTTAGCACTGGCGTAACTAGATATGACTGGGCAGTGGGCCCCACAGGAAATTTTTGAACGGGCCCCACAGCAAATTTTTGAATGGGCAGAGACACTTGACTTCTTCCCTAATACAGTCCAATTATCGTCCAATAGACAAGTCATGGAAATATATGTATACTGTAGTATGATATTTTGACAGTAAAGGTAAGAATACAAGTCTTCTGGTTGGTACAGAATACATATATTTTCATGACTTGTCTATTGGACAATAATTAGACTGTATTAGGGAAGAAGTCAAGTGTCTCTGCCGGTCAGAGGTGCCGGACAGCTGGGGGGGGGGCCCATTCCAAAATTTTCTGTGGGGCCCAGTCATTTCTAATTACGCTAGTGCTAAGAGAGACTGTATAAAACGTTCCAGTTCCAGAACTTCATGTATGGGACTTTCTGAGGGCAGCAGCAAGCAGAGTTCCTGTGGGGGTGGGGGGCACTGTAGGCTCATAGAGGACTCAGGACAGTACCCCCCTCACCCCCACATGAACTCTGCTTGCTGTTAAAGAGAACCTGTCACCTCAAAAACACAAATAAAACCTCCAGCATTAGTCGCCCCCAGTCTGTTCATATCTAGAGATGAGTGATCCGTCCAGTTTGCATTATGCTGGAGTCCTCAGTAGGTCATGTATACATTTCTTTATTTGCAAATGTGGATGTGGCAGGGGAGGAGCCAGGGCAGGAGGTGGGATGGGCCAGGGTAGTGGGTGGGGTTAGGGGGCCCCAATTCAGATTCTTGCTATGGGGCCCAATGATTTCTATATACCCCCCCCCCCCCCCCGATTCCAGAGGAGGCAGCATTATATTAATTCTACAGTATTCTTGTACATAAAAGCAGTATTATGATAGTCATATTCTTGAACATAGGAGCAGTATTATAGTAGTTATATTCTTGTACATAGGAGCAGTATTATAGTAGTTATATTCCTGTACATAAGAGCAGTATTATAGTAGTTATATTCCTGTACATAGGAGCAGTATTATCGTAGTTATATTCTTGTACATAAGAGCAGTATTATAGTAGTTATATTCTTGTACACAGGAGCAGTATTATAGTAGTTATATTCTTGTACATAGGGGGCAGTATTATAGTAGTTATAATCTTGTACATAGGAGCAGTATTATAGTAGTTATATTGCCTGCAGGTTCTAACTGGCAATACTTGACTATATGTGGTTCCTTTTATAATCTGTATAGATCGATACATATGAAAGAAAGCAGTGCGAGCTGGATGTCGGAGATCGATCAAAAATGATGTCCTCTGGTGTGAAAATAGAAGCACTTTCTGCGCGGTCCACTTTTTGTTTTAAAACTTTTGATGAGAGATCTACCCACCTCTTGAAAAAGGACTGCAGCAATTTGGAAAGATACGTATATCAGATATATCTTTTTTATTGTAGTATGATAGTAGTTATATTCTTGTACATAGGAGGCCGTATTATAGTAGTTCTATTCTTGTACATAGGAGCAGTATTATAGTAGTTATATTCTTGTACATAGGAGGCAGTATTATAGTAGTTATATTCTTGTACATAGGAGCAGTATTATAGTAGTTATATTCTTGTACATAGGAGCAGTATTATAGTAGTTATATTCTTGTACATAGGAGCAGTATTATAGTAGTTATATTCTTGTACATAGGAGCAGTATTATAGTAGTTATATTCTTGTACATAGGAGCAGTATTATAGTAGTTATATTCTTGTACATAGGAGCAGTATTATAGTAGTTATATTCTTGTACATAGGAGCAGTATTATAGTAGTTATATTCTTGTACATAGGAGGCAGTATTATAGTAGTTATATTCTTGTACATAGGAGCAGTATTATAGTAGTTATATTCTTGTACATAGGAGCAGTATTATAGTAGTTATATTCTTGTACATAGGAGCAGTATTATAGTAGTTATATTCTTGTACATAGGAGCAGTATTATAGTAGTTATATTCTTGTACATAGGAGCAGTATTATAGTAGTTATATTCTTGTACATAGGAGCAGTATTATAGTAGTTATATTCTTGTACATAGGAGCAGTATTATAGTAGTTATATTCTTGTACATAGGAGCAGTATTATAGTAGTTATATTCTTGTACATAGGAGCAGTATTATAGTAGTTATATTCTTGTACATAGGAGCAGCATTATAGTAGTTATATTCTTGTACATAGTAGCAGTATTATAGTAGTTATATTCTTGTACATAGGGGCAGTAGTATAGTAGTTATATTCTTGTACATAGGAGCAGTATTATAGTAGTTATATTCTTGTACATAGGAGCAGTATTATAGTAGTTATATTATTGTACATAGGAGGCAGTATTATAGTAGTTATATTCTTGTACATAGGAGAAGTATTATAGTAGTTATATTCTTGTACATAGGAGCAGTATTATAGTAGTTATATTCTTGTACATAGGAGCAGTATTATAGTAGTTATATTCTTGTACATAGGAGCAGTATTATAGTAGTTATATTCTTGTACATAGGAGCAGTATTATAGTAGTTATATTCTTGTACATAGGAGCAGCATTATAGTAGTTATATTCTTGTACATAGGAGCAGTATTATAGTAGTTATATTCTTGTACAGAGGAGCAGTATTATAGTAGTTATATTCTTGTACATAGGAGGCAGCATTATAGTAGTTATATTCTTGTACATAGGAGCAGTATTATAGTAGTTATATTCCTGTACATAGGGGCAGTATTATAGTAGTTATATTCTTGTACATAAAAGCAGTATTATGATAGTCATATTCTTGAACATAGGAGCAGTATTATAGTAGTTATATTCTTGTACATAGGAAGCAGTATTATCGTAGTTATATTCTTGTACATAAGAGCAGTATTATAGTAGTTATATTCTTGTACACAGGAGCAGTATTATAGTAGTTATATTCTTGTACATAGGGGGCAGTATTATAGTAGTTATAATCTTGTACATAAGAGCAGTATTATAGAAGTTATATTGCCTGCAGGTTCTAACTGGCAATACTTCACTATATGTGGTTCCTTTTATAATCTGTATAGATCGATACATATGAAAGAAAGCAGTGCGAGCTGGATGTCGGAGATCGATCAAAAATTATGTCCTCTGGTGTGAAAATAGAAGCACTTTCTGCGCGGTCCACTTTCTGTTTTAAAACTTTTGATGAGAGATCTACCCACCTCTTGAAAAAGGACTGCAGCAATTTGGAAAGATACGTATATCAGATATATCTTTTTTATTGTAGTATTATAGTAGTTATATTCTTGTACATAGGAGGCAGTATTATAGTAGTTCTATTCTTGTACATAGGAGCAGTATTATAGTAGTTATATTCTTGTACATAGGAGGCAGTATTATAGTAGTTATATTCTTGTACATAGGGGCAGTATTATAGTTTTTATATTCTTGTACATAGGAGGTAGTATTATAATAGTTATATTCTTGTACATAGGAGCAGTATTATAGTAGCTATATTATTGTACATAGGAGGCAGTATTATAGTAGTTATATTCTTGTACATAGGAGGCAGTAGTATAGTAGTTATATTCTTGTACATAGGGGGCAGTAGTATAGTAGTTATATTCTTGTACATAGGAGCAGTATTATAGTAGTTATATTCTTGTCATATGAGGCAGTATTATAGTAGTTATATTCTTGTACATAAGAGCAGTATTACAGTAGTCATATTCTTGTACATAGGAGGCAGTATTATAGTAGTTATATTCTTGTACAGAGGAGCAGTAATATAGTAGTTATATTCTTATACAGAGGAGCAGTATTATAGTAGTTATATTCTTGTACATAGGAGCAGTATTATAGTAGTTATATTCTTGTACATAGGAGCAGTATTATAGTAGTTATTTTCTTGTACATAGAGGGCAGTATTATAGTAGTTATATTCTTGTACATAGGGGCAGTATTATAGTAGTTATAGTCTTGTATATAGGAGCAGTATTATAGTAGTTATATTCTTGTACATAGGAGCAGTATTATAGTAGTTATATTCTTGTACATAGGGGGCAGTAGTATAGTAGTTATATTTTTGTACATAGTAGCAGTATTATAGTAGTTATATTCTTGTACATAGGAGCAGTATTATAGTAGTTATATTCTTGTACATAGGAGGCAGTATTATAGTAGTTATATTCTTGTACATAGGAGCAGTATTATAGTAGTTATATTCTTGTACATAGGAGCAGTATTATAGTAGTTATATTCTTGTACATAGGAGCAGTATTATAGTAGTTATATTCTTGTACATAGGAGCAGTATTATAGTAGTTATATTCTTGTACATAGGAGCAGTATTATAGTAGTTATATTCTTGTACATAGGAGCAGTATTATAGTAGTTATATTCTTGTACATAGGAGCAGTATTATAGTAGTTATATTCTTGTACATAGGAGCAGTATTATAGTAGTTATATTCTTGTACATAGGAGCAGTATTATAGTAGTTATATTCTTGTACATAGGAGCAGTATTATAGTAGTTATATTCTTGTACATAGGAGCAGCATTATAGTAGTTATATTCTTGTACATAGGAGCAGTATTATAGTAGTTATATTCTTGTACAGAGGAGCAGTATTATAGTAGTTATATTCTTGTACATAGGAGGCAGCATTATAGTAGTTATATTCTTGTACATAGTAGCAGTATTATAGTAGTTATATTCTTGTACATAGGGGGCAGTAGTATAGTAGTTATATTTTTGTACATAGGATCAGTATTATATTAGTTATATTCTTGTACATAGGAGGTAGTATTATAGTAGTTCTATTCTTGTACATAGGAGGCAGTATTATAGTAGTTATATTCTTGTATATAGGAGCAGTATTATAGTAGTTATATTCTTGTACATAGGAGTAGTATTACAGTAGTTATATTCTCGTACATAGGAGCAGTATTATAGTAGTTATATTCTTGTACATAGGAGGCAGTATTATAGTAGTTATATTCTTGTACATCGGAGGGAGTATTATAGTAGTTATATTCTTGTACATAGGGGCAGTATTATAGTTTTTATATTCTTGTACATAGGAGGCAGTATTATAATAGTTATATTCTTGTACATAGGAGCAGTATTATAGTAGCTATATTATTGTACATAGGAGGCAGTATTATAGTAGTTATATTCTTGTACATAGGAGGCAGTAGTATAGTAGTTATATTCTTGTACATAGGGGGCAGTAGTATAGTAGTTATATTCTTGTACATAGGAGCAGTATTATAGTAGTTATATTCCTGTACATAGGAGGCAGTATTATAGTAGTTATATTCTTGTACATAGGAGGCAGTATTATAGTAGTTATATTCTTGTACATAGGAGCAGTATTATAGTAGTTATATTCTTGTACACAGGAGGCAGTATTATAGTAGTTATATTCTTGTACATAGGAGGCAGTATTATAGTAGTTATATTCTTGTACATAGGAGGCAGTATTATAGTAGGTATATTCTTGTACATAGGAGGCAGTATTATAGTAATTATATTCTTGTACATAGGAGCAGTATTATAGTAGTTATATACTTGTACATAGGAGCAGTATTATAGTAGTTATATTCTTGTACATAGGAGGCAGTATTATAGTAGTTATATCCTTGTACATAGGGGCAGTATTATAGTAGTTATATTCTTGTACATAGGTGGCAGTATTATAGTAGTTATATTCTTGTACATAAGAGCAGTATTACAGTAGTCATATTCTTGTACATAGGAGGCAGTATTATAGTAGTTATATTCTTGTATAGAGGAGCAGTATAATAGTAGTTATATTCTTGTACATAGGAGGCAGTATTATAGTAGTTATGTTCTTGTACATAGAAGCAGTATTATAGTAGCTATATTATTGTATATAGGAGCAGTATTATAGTAGTTATTTTCTTGTACATAGGGGGCAGTATTATAGTAGTTATATTCTTGTACATAGGGGCAGTATTATAGTAGTTATAGTCTTGTATATAGGAGCAGTATTATAGTAGTTATATTCTTGTACATAGGGGCAGTATTATAGTATATTCTTGTACATAAGAGGCCGTATTATAGTATATTCCTGTATACAAGAGGCAGCTTTACAGTAGTTAAAATTCTTGTACATAGGAGCAGTCTTATAGTATATTCTTGTATAACAGGGTGCAGCATTGTTGTTATGATATATGACATTTATAGTATAGCCATATACACTGTAGTATGTGAATCTAGTGCTGTTCTGCTTTTTTATAGTCTTTATGTGTATGGCGGTTTTACATTCCAGCTAGCTGAGAAGTTTTCACCATTTCTATAGTATACTAATTTCCCTCACTTTGTCTGTGTCTTGGCTCCTCTGCCATCAGTCTTACATTTTTATATGTTGTTTGGAGGATTCCACAGATGACATTTCCATGAAGTCTATGGCTGCAAATAGCATCAGGCATTCTCTCGCTGTGTCCACCTATTTATCACATGTGATCCCCGTCCATCAACAACCTGTGCAGCGCCCCCCATGTCCTTGTATATTTTCACTTAGCCCTCTGTTTGTTTTATGGGATCGGTTCGTATATTTTAGAATATTCTCTTATTACAAAGTGAGGCGTCCAGTAAAACCTTTTACAAAAACAAGGACATGACTCCGGCTGATCCAGGTAACATGGTCCAGCTGTCATCAGGTCTATAGTGTAATTCTAGCCAGACATGACCAGATCTCAGGCACTGGTTACATAACTGAGGTCATTGACCATGTGGAGGAGCATTCACAGGGTTTTCCACTGTGCATGTCCTGGGTACTTGGTGCTTAAGGGACGCCAACATGCCACTCTTACTGTGCCAAGCCGTTGAAAGCAGACGTGTAGCTATAGGGGGTGAAGAGGTACTCAGGAGCCCGAGGCGGCCCAAAGACCCTTGTGTCACATAAGAAGACACCAGTATGATAGAAAGTGCATGCTGGTCAAGTTACACCTCTGGCTGGAGGGAAGGGGTTAGGTCAAGATTTTGGCATTTCAATTTTTGTCTCAGGCAGCACAAAGGGTATGTTTACCCCTTCCCCTTCCCACAAAGCACTGATGGAAAGGGGGCCCAAGCTGTACTCTTGCACCAGGGCCCATGAGCCTTTAGCTACGCCCCTGGTTGAAAGCCTGGGTGAGAGATACCTTAGTATTCGCTCTTTCTTTTTTTGGGGAGATTCTTAGACGTTCCTTTAGAGTTTGGCAAGTATCACCTTAGTACTTATGATTACTCCGGGTCACTGGGTGGCTGTTTCTGGGCCCCACTGGGTTTTTGAGGCCCATTGCAAGCATGCTTGTGCTCTAGGACAGTAGAAATTGTACAAATTTAGAGAAGCATATTTCTCATTGTTTCAGTCTAAGTTTTTGACCATAAAACAATTTCCGACTTGTTTTTTTTCTTACATTTGCAGACGTCTCCCAGAGAGATCAAAATAAGACAGAAACACAATAAACTAATGAAATCTAGAACCACAGCATTGGTAGCCTGGTCCCGGGGTGAGGCCTTCGTAGCTCGTAAATGACATCATTATCTTCTGAGCATTGAACTCGTGCATATTAACTGCTAATAATTTCTAAATCCAGTGAGTCACCGGACGGATTAGTGAGGAACATCTCCGGGTAGTAAATTCAAGTGATAAACAAAATATGGAGACAATTATTTTGCCAGTGGGAGAAAAGATAATGTCCTCAATGACGCATCCAAACAAGGCCCTTGGAACCACGTTCGATGAGTGAAGGATTGTCCAAGACAGACATGTCTACGGCACTCGAGCATCAGAAACACAAGCTGGATAGCCCTGGAGTCCTGGAGGCCAATGTGGCTCCTGGCCAATGTGCACCATGAAGTTAGACTTCATGTCTAATAATAATCAGGGATGTAACGAGAAACAAAACCTGCAATGGGGCCTCTCTCCACCATCATCACATTCAGCAGCGATTTCAGAACATGAACATTTTTAACTATATTTGTCTTCTTAAAGGGCATCTGTCAGCAGATTAGTATCTCTGACACTGGCCCAACCTGTTACATGTGCGCTTGGCAGCTGAAGGCGTCTGTGTTGGTCTCATGTTCATATGTGCCCACATTGCTGAGAAAAATGATGTTTTACTATATGCAAATGAGCCTCTAGGAGCAACGGGGGCATTACCTTTACACCTAAGGGTTCTGCTCTCTCTGCAACTGCTCTAGGCACCTTACTTGACAGGGCCACGCAGTGAAAATGGCATCACTCCTGACCCTGTCAATCAAAAGGCAGACATTTTCAGAGAGAGAAGAGCCTCTAGGTATATCGGTAATGCCCCCGTTGCTCCAAGAGGCTCATTTGCATAAATTACAACTTTTATGTGGGCAGATATGAACATGGGACCAACACAGATGCCTTCAGCTGCCAAGTGCACATGTAACAGATCAGCCAGTGTCATAGGTGCAAAACTGTTGACAGATGCTCTATAATGTACACAGATAATAAACACAGTGATGTCACAGTGCAGGAATAATGCACACAATGATGTTATAGTATAGGGATAATGCACCTGGTGATGTCATAGTACAGGGATAATGCATATCCCAGCGGAGGTGCACACAGTGGTGTCACATGATGGCACACACAGTGATATCACAGTACATTAATAGTGTGCACAGTGATGTCACAGTACGTGTATAGTGTGCACAGTGATGTCACAGTACGTGTATAGTGTGCACAGTGATGTCACAGTACGTGTATAGTGTGCACAGTGATGTCACAGTACGTGGATAGTGTGCACAGTGATGTCACAGTACGTGTATAGGGTGCACAGTGATGTCACAGTACGTGTATAGTGTGCACAGTGATATCACAGTACGTGTATAGTGTGCACAGTGATGTCACAGTACGTGTATAGTGTGCACAGTGGTGTCACAGTACGTGTATAGTGTGTACAATGATGTCACAGTACGTGTATAGTGTGCATAGTGATATCACAGTACCTGGATAGTGTGCACAGTGGTGTCACAGTACATGGATAGTGTGCACAGTGATGTCACAGTACCTGGATAGCGTGCACAGTGATGTCACAGTACCTGGATAGTGTGCACAGTGATGTCACCGTACCTGGATAGTGTGCACAGTAATGTCACAGTACCTGGATAGTGTGCACAGTGATGTCACCGTACCTGAATAGTGTGCACAGTAATGTCACAGTACCTGGATAGTGTGCACAGTGATGTCACAGTACATGGATAGTGTGCACAGTGATGTCACAGTACCTGGATAGCGTGCACAGTGATGTCACAGTACCTGGATAGTGTGCACAGTGATGTCACCGTACCTGGATAGTGTGCACAGTAATGTCACAGTACCTGGATAGTGTGCACAGTGATGTCACAGTACCTGGCTAGTGTGCACAGTGATGTCACAGTACATGGATCGTGTGCACGGTGATGTCATAGTACATGGATAGTGTGCACACTGATGTCACAGTACCTGGATAGTGTGCATAGTGATGTCACAGTAAATGGGTTAACGGACACAGTGATGTCACAGTAGAAGGATAATGCACATGAGTCATAGTGCAACAATATTGCACACAATGTCACAGTACATCTATAATGCTCACAGTGATGTCACAGTACATGGATAATGCTCACAGTGATGTCATAGTACATGAATAATGCCCACAGTGATGTCACAGTATATGTAAAATGCACATAGTGATGTCACAGTACATGGATAATGCTCACAGTGATGTCACAGTACATGGATAATGCACACAGTGATGTCACAGTACAGGATAATACACACAGTGATGTCACAGTACAGGGATAATAAACACAGTGATGTCACAGTACATGGATAGTGTGCACAGTGATGTCACAGTACAGGGATAATAAACACAGTGATGTCACAGTACAGGGATAATAAACACAGTGATGTCACAGTACATGGATAATGCTCACAGTGATGTCACAGTACATTGATAATGCTCACAGTGATGTCACAGTACATTGATAATGCTCACAGTGATGTCACAGTACATGTAAAATGCACACAGTGATGTCACAGAACAGAAATAATACACATATGATAGATAAGCCTCCTGTGCCTGATTCGATGGTCCACCAATATCTGATCCACCACTGTATCCTACCAGCAGATATTTTGGAAAAATCTAGAAGCCATAATTCGAGAAAGGAGTCTTCTCATCTTTAGTTGTCTTTTCCTCTTGACTGTTTTGAACTGTTTGGAAATCAGTGGAGTGACATGTTCTACGGGGGATGTTTCTAGGACACAATAGTTGAACATTGATGGGACATCATTAGGCCTTCTTGCCTAAGGAAACCTTTCATGGAGACAGTTTCCCTTTAAAGGGAGCATATTGGCATCTTTCTGGAATTTCTCTCTTACCATATCTCTAGAAAGAGACTATTCGTCCTGGGCAGAATGTCTTCATAGCTGTTAAACCTTGTGACAGATAACTGTCTCAGGAAATAATTATCCATAAAAATAGTCGTAAGGCACGCTTTCGGGTCCGAGGCCTCATATCTTTCCCTCAGAACAACATAATTTCACTTGTTATTCCATTGTAGCTGTTAATCTCTCAAGATGTTCCCATCCTTTACAATGAGAAAGCTCAGATAATGTCAACCGTGCCGCCAGGATTCTTAATCTTAGGCAATGAGTATTTTATTACACTTGGGTAGATAGTACCAAAGGTTAATAGAGGAAAATCCATAAATTCTCTCAAATTATGTGAAAAACAATATTGGGCCTTAGATAATGTGTTACATTTTCCTAAAACTTGACCTGTCATAGAATGATTACTCCAGTTATGGTATAGGCTGGTGAGAGGAGGCCAGCCAAAAAATCGTCTTTACAAAGACCAGGGAAATAGCCGCATCATTTGGTTCGGAGCTTGCTATGCCGAGGTGCTGAGTCTAGGGAAGCTCTCCTTTCTTCCTTAGGGTATGACCACACAGTCAGTTTTCCTGATGCAGTTTTGGAAGTTAAAGCCTGAAATTAATTCAGAAAAGAGGCAAAGTCGTATCTATCCTTTTTAGTATTTCTCCTTTTATGACCCGCTCTTGATATTGGCTTCCAAAACTGCCTGCAGAAATCTGATTGTGTAGCCGTTAGCCCCTGAAGCAGGTTATGGACTTTTCTGGATGGATTCCAAGATTGTGGTCCATCAGTAGGATAGGCGTGCGCTGTAGGATTGTGTGGGACAGTGCAGAATCAGAGTCAAAGTGAAGCCATGGAGTCATTACCAGGAGATCACAGAGGTTGGAGGAGTCATCAGAGATATAACTTAAAGATTGATGACTGAAGGCTATCCCATAGACATCAGATTATTGTTGGCCAAACTTGCTTTTTTTGGTGGGACCCGCCAACATTCTAATGTCATCATCCCCAACAAATGATGATGAGGAAGAAGAAGATCTAGTGTGACGAATTTCAATGCCTGATCCTTTTGTTCTTCTGGCAAATAAGCCACCACCAGACATGTCTGTCAGTGGCTTTCTCTTCTCTCCCTATTAAAAGCACATAAATGCCCCACCCAACCAAATGTGTACAGTATGTGTATGGGAGTTGGAAGAGAATAGCTATCGGCCAAACCATCCAACTGTAATTGATATTTGGGCAGTTGGGAAACTTAATCCAAAGGATCAAGATGAAGGCAAACTCCAGAGACACAACTAAGGATCTGTGTCAGGGTCAAAACACAGATTAACTAGTTCATGTAGAACAGACCATATTGACAGGTAAGGGTAACAACAAGCCATTGTGTGACATCATAAGATCTGGCCAGTCATCATCAAGTCCCAGTAGTTCCCTGGTTGAATGCTTATACCGAACAGCCATTAACATGAGAGAGGTGGTGGAAAGAGCCAAGGGGAGTGACACCAACCAAAGAGTCCTCAACTGAAATACTGTTGACCATAAGGTCAAAAAGAATGTCCACAATGGCTTTTGCCACCATCCCAAAAAAAGGTATGAGGTTTTAGGGATTTATGACGGAAGAGATGACTCCCTAATATCTTCTGTTGGAGAAGGTAAAAAGAGCTAGAGCGATTAAGAACCTGATCATTAAAGAAGAAGCATTATGCCCTACCTTGGGGCAGAATCCACACTGAATCTCCCATTGAAATGGGAAGCTTAAAAAAAACAGCTCCATGTAAGTCCATGCGTTCTCTTGTGCATTTTCTGCACCACGAGCATCAAAAACTGCACTAAAAAACTTGCCTGGATTCCAAGCTGATTTTGTTTTTAGCATATTTCCAAAATCCGCCCCGTGAACATCCCCTTGGTCTTCTGATAAAACCGTTCAATTTTCAACCTCAATGTACACTGACATCCATTAGTATCAAGACAAAGCTTCACTATTATGGAGTTCTGGATTATTATTATTATTATTATTATTCTCACACATTCAATTCTTGGTTCTCCAAAAATTTGACTGAAAAGTTAATCCATGAAAGGTTGCAAAACATCTTTAGGTAGTTCCTTCAAAGTTCTGTCAAGACCTCAACCTTTTTTTCCATTCTTATTACTGAACTCTTCTGTCAGCCAGCCATGAGCCATTAGGACCTTTTTGGCCGGTACTGCATTACTTCTAAAGTTACACCATATGTTACTTCTGGATGGAATAATGGTCCCAGTCAAAGTATTTGATACCTACCTTCTGGAAGATTGAAAATTTAATTGCCATGTTTAATAAGGTTTTGCAGTGGAAAATGGACCATAAATAACATCTTAATATGTAACATATTGTGCCTCTTGTGAAAATCTGAGATGAGCAGACGGTGTATGATCTTGAGGAGATAGTGTCCTGGAATGTTAGTACTGACCAAATTAGTATATTTCATATGGAAAAACTTTTTTAGTGTTTTTAGTGTCTTGTGGAAGCTGAATGTATTTATAAATTATCAGGACTCATCATTTTAATTAGAGGACTTGTCCAGTTGTTTAACAGCATGACAAACTACAGAGGCAACTGCCCCTGAGGCCAGCAGTAAACTAGCCCCCTGTATACTTATGGTGGTATTGTTTGGGACTTCCATTGCAATGCTATTTAGAAACTGTATGGCACTATTATATGGGTTCTTATCTTGGTATTTGGATACTTCCTATTATTTTAGCATCATACGGTGGTATTATGTGGTCTGTAGATGAAAGTATTGACTGGCACTATAAGGTGGTGTTATAAATGATAATACTGCATAAGGCAGAATTGTCTTGTCACTATATAGTGGTAATTGGTTTCATATCTAGAATTAGCGAGGATGACGAATATGACGAATGTATTCGCTCTATTCCTCAAAACGAAGATAACGAAGTATTCTACATCTTCGCTTTAGCTACCTATTCGTCAACCTCGCTAATTCTAGCAATCAAATAGGAAGGTTGACTATAGAGATAGCTGTGTTAAATTCGCTATGCGATTTTTTTTTTTTTAATAAATAGAATACTTATAATAATTTTATCAAGTAATATAATTATTGTATTAAAAAAAAAAATCGCATAGCGAATTTAACACAGCTGTCTGGTAAGTCAACCTTCCTATTTGATTGCTAGAATTAGCGAATAGCTAAGTTGACGATGACGAGATCGAATAGGTAGCTAAAACGAAGATGTAGAATACTGCTATCTTCGTTTTGAGGAATATGACGAATACATTCGCCATATTCGCTATTCGCTAATTCTACCAAGCCAACCATAACTTCTGTGCTCATGGAGCGTCCCCATCACCATGGGAACGCCTCCATATACTAAAATGTACTGTCGGATTTGAGGAATTACGCTGAAATCGCAATGCGATTAATTCAAGTTATATTAATCGCATTGCGATTTCAACTTAGAGCTGGGTTTATAATGGGTCAGCTTGCTAGAATTAACGGTTAACGAATATGGAATATAGCAGCAGTGTTAAGTTGAAATCGCAATGCGATTAATTTAACTTAAAGTATTCGCATTGCGATTTCAACTTAGCACTGCTAGTGCATAGCTATATCTCCATATTCGTTAATTCTAGCCTATGTAAGATAGCAGTGTTAAGTTGTAATCGCAATGCGATTAATATAACTTGAATTAATCGCATTGCGATTTCAACGTAATTCCTCAAATCCGACAGTACATTTTAGTATATGGAGATTCTCCCATGGATGGGGACGCTCCACATGAGCATGGAAGTCGGCAGAAGCGGCAACGGGCACTGACTAGAGCAGCCAGGAAGCCAGGAATCCTCAGGACAGGTAAGAACTACTTTTGGGAAGTAGGAAAGAAAAAAATATAACATTTTTTTATTTTTTTTAGTCAGTATTATCTTAGCAAGCTATACTGTAAGTAAAACTGTCTAAAGGGCAGCTGGAAGGGGGATGTTGGAGCTACCTTTTTTTTTTTTTGCTGACCAGGGCCTCATTTTCTATAAAGCTGGCCCTGAGATTGACAGTGCAGAACTAATTGAGAACTCTTTGGTCCTCCGTGTTCAGCTAACTTATTCTATTCAGAGCCTAGCCATTATAATGACAATTTCATAACCATTCAAGGAATCATAGTCATTACTTGAACACAAATGTTGAAGACTAAAATGCCTTAAAGTCTTAAGAAAGTAGCTTCTTACAGTACCTTGGGCCACCATGATGTCACTACCATCTTAAAAGTAAACTCAAATCCTTGAAACATCTCCTGTTGGCAAAGGTTGAGTGGTGAATGTTCCTAACATTAATCTTCAAGAGAGTCTGGAGCAAGATGACCTCAAGAGATATCTTCTTGGCTCGTCCCAACTCTTCGACTTTGAAGTTCAAACTTTTCACTGTATATTATACTCTCGGGGGTTTGAGAAGCTGAGATATAAGAGGCTGTTTGATAGGTTTCTCAACCTATCAAAAATATTTGCACAGGATACTCACTAATGTTGTCATCTTATGTGGCAGGTGGGCTTTTGGGTCCTGTTAGGTACCAGGGTTCAGGTGCGAATGCTACTTCTGGACCCCTGAAATCTTTAACCCTGGGAGAGGTAACACTCTCAAGATTACAGGAAATTGAGATAAGGAGCTGGGGTCCTCACACTGTAAAGAATTAGGGTTAAAAGGGGAAAGAGAATCGTCAGGGACACCTTCTTATCCCCATGGCTGAGGACCAACTAAAGGAGCTCAGCAGAGGAAGAACTCATCAAACAGATCTTTAGATCTCACCTTCCTTTATGTTGGAGCCACTTTCTGGATGAGATCTGTAGGAAATGTTTTGTCTCCCATTGAGGATAAAGTCTCGACCAGCAGTTATTGACACAGGCCACTTGGCATGACAGAAAGCTCAAAAATAGCAACGACCCCTCTCTTGCTGTATTCTGTGACTGTTTCAAGTGCCGATGCCCAGAAAGTTTGCACATGATAAACAAAAACATATGTTTGCTTCGTACAACACACAAATTGCTCAGTATGAGTCCCGCGGGGTTTCATGTCTATATGGTGTTAATTTCTCTGGCTCCAGTCACACTGTGATCGAAGGGATCAACACGGAATGTGGGGGGTGTTCATACAGGCGATTCAGTCAACTTTTTGTATCATAAGTGAAAACAGACTTGTCCGGGAGGACTCGCTGAAGTGTCTGATTCAAATGAGGCAAGTGACTGAAGAGCTGGGATTTTACACAAAATTGTCCTAACTGAATATTTAAGGAATCGTCTGGATCTGAGGTCCATCTGCAGTTCCAATTTACCAAAGGTGACCATAGGCAGAATAATTTTTTGGCCAATTTGATCTTCCCCAAAAAGCCACTCTTGGTGTGGTGAAAGAATTTAAGTACAGGGTTTGGATGAAGAAACACCCAACCATTGATGAGGATGTTTCTCTGAGCATATTAATGCTAGTTATCATTTCTACAACCATCTTATGAGAACAGATGCCAGAAGAGGCTTAGAAGGTCCCAACAGAGTCTCCAGCTCATTGACATGAACTCACAGACCTTCAATGCTAACATATTCTGATATAGAATGATTAAAGAGGACCTTTCACCTGAAAATGCATGTGAAAATAAAGATATACCCTTACTTGCCTGTCCCCCGTGGAGCAACTGGAGCAATTTCATCCATCCTGCTTCCGCCTCCGAGGCTGCTCGCCGCGGGAATCCAAGATGGCACCGGCAGCAGGATGAATGAAATTGCTTCTTCTCCCTGGCTAAGAGCGGAGCGCGCTGATTGGATGCGCTCCGTGCCAGGGAGAAGACAGACACGCCCAGGAGAACTTTTGCAGGCCTGCCCAGTTGAGCCGAATGGCTCATTAGCATACACAGCGGAAAATATTGTGGGGGCACCGCGGACAAACGGGGGCACATATTGAAAAAAGAAAAGCTGAATAAGCACCACGGGGGACAGGCAAGTAAGGGTATATCTTTATTTTCACATGCATTTTCAGATGAAAGGTCCTCTTTAACCGCTACAGGACCGCCTAACGCAGGGATGCGTCCTGCGGGCGGCCCTGTAGCTCTGAGTTGACGCGTCGGCGCGTCATCTCGTGAGAGCCGAGATTTCCTGTGAACGCGCGCGCGTGCGCTGCGTTCCGAGGAAGCCGTGGCACAGCAGTTCGGCTACAGCCTGCCAGCGATGGATCATCGCTGGCAGGCTGTAGATGCGAATAAAATCGCATCAAACTGCTATATCAGACGCTGTTTTATGAACAGCGTCTGATATAACTGCTACCTGGTCCTCTGGTGGTCCCATTTACTGGGATCGACCACCAGAGGACCAGGTAACTACAGTAAAGTTGCACCAAACACTACACTAACCCCCCACCCCCCTCACCTATTAACCCCTTGATCACCCCATCTAGACCCCTGATCACCCCCTGTCATTGATCACACCCCTTGTAAGGCTCCATTCAGACGTCCATATGTGTTTTGCGGATCCGTGGATTCCACGGATCCAGCGGATCCGATCGCGGATCCGATCGCGGATCCTCAAAACACGGACACCGGCAATGTGCTTTCCGCATTTTGCAGATCCGCACATTGCCAGAACTATATAGAAAATGCTTTTCTTGTCCGCGGTGCGGACAAGAATAGGACATGTTCTATATTTTTGCAGAAGCGGAAGTGCAGACCGGAAGCGCAGATCCGTAATTCCGGATCCGAGCGGGACAAAGTCTGTCCCCATAGAAATGAATGGGTCCGCAATTCCGTTCCGCAAACAGAATTTCGGACGTGTGAATGGGGCATAAGGGCCCCCTTTTACCGCCAGTTAGCTAGCTACTTGTTAGGTAGCTAGCGCCCAACCCACCGCACCGCAGTCACTGATTTTGGCAGAGATTTTTCATCCACATTGATCGATGCGAATGAAAAAATCTGTGCCGTTCATTTTTTTTTTCAGCGCAGAGGCTGAACGGAAAAAAATCTCATTACCCGTATGCTCAATATACGGAGAATCGCAGAAACTCCTAATGCTGGCCATACGTGTAATGATTGCGGAGACCCTCAAATGCCAGGGCAGTACAAAAACCCCACATGTGACCCCATTTTAGAAAGAAGACACCCCAAGGTATTCCGTGAGGGGTATGGTGAGTTCATGGAAAATATTATTTTTGTCACAAGTTAGTGGAATATGAGACTGTAAAAAAAACAAAAAAAAACAATTTCCGCTAACTTGTTCCAAATTTTTTTTTCTGTGAACTCACCATACCCCTCACAGAATACCTTGGGGTGTCTTCTATCCACAATGGGGTCACTTGTGGGTATTTATACTGCCCTGGCATTTTAGCGGTCCTAAAGCGTGAGAATCCAAATGCGTAAAAATGCCCTGTGAAATCCTAAAGGTACTCATTGGTTTTAGGGCCTCTTTGTGCATCTTGGCTGCAAAAAGTGTCACTCATGTGGTATCGCCGTACTCAGGAGAAGTAGGGCAATGTGTTTTGGGGTGTATTTTTATATATACCCATGCTGGAGTGTGAGAAATATCGCTGTAAACGACAACTTTTTAAAAAATTTTATTCAAAGTTGTCAATTTACAGAGATATTTCTCTTACCCAACATGGGTATATGTAAAAATACACCCCAAACACATTGCCCTACTTCTCCTGAGTACAGCGATACCACATGAGTGACACTTTTGCAGCCAAGATGCGCAAAGGGCCCAAATTCAACGAGTACCTTTTAGGAGGAGCATTTTACGCATTTTCTTCTCACGCTTTAGGGCCCCTAAAATGCCAGGGCCGTATAAATACCCCACATGTGACCCCATTTTGGAAAGAAGACACCCCAAGGTATTCGCTGAGGGCATAATGAGTCCATGAAAAATTAAACTTTTTGTCAAAAGTTAGCGGAAACGGAGACTTTGTGAGAAAAACAATAAAAAATCAATTTCCACTAACTTGTGCCAAAAAAAATCTTCTATGAACTCGCCATGCCCCTCATGGAATACCTTGGGGTGTCTTCTTTCCAAAATGGGGTCACATGTGGGGTATTTATACTGTCCTGGCATTTTAGGGACCCCTAAAGCGTGAGAAGAAAAATGCGTAAAAATGCCCTCCTAAAAGGTACTCATTGGAATTTGGGCCCCTTTACGCATCTTGGCTGCAAAAAGTGTCACACATGTGGTATCGGCGTACTCAGGAGAAGTAGGGCAATGTGTTTTGGGGTGTATTTTTACATATACCCATACTGGGTGAGAGAAATATCTCTGTAAATTGACAACTTTGAATAAAAAATTTAAAAGTTGTCGTTTACAGCGATATTTCTCACACGCAGCATGGGTATATGTAAAAATACACCCCAAACCACATTGCCCTACTTCTCCTGAGTACGGCGATACCACATGAGTGCCACTTTTGCAGCCTGGGTGCAAAGGGGCCCTAAAACCAATGAGTACCTTTAGGATTTCACAGGACATTTTTACGCATTTGGATTCTCACACTTTAGGGGCCCCTAAAATGCCAGGTGAGTATAAATACCCCACATGTGACCCCATTTTGGAAAGAAGACACCCCTAGGTATTCTGTGAGGGGCATGGTGAGTCCACAGAATTTTTATTTTTGGCACAAGTCAGCGGAAATTGTTTTTTTTTTTTTTTTTTTTTTACAAAGTCTCATATTCCACTAACTTGTGACAAAAATAAAATTTTACATGAACTCACCATACCCCTCACAGAATACCTTGGGGTGTCTTCTTTCCAAAATGGGGTCACATGTGGGGTATTTTTACTGCCCTGGCATTTTAGGGGGCCCTAAAGCGTGAGAAGAAGTCTGGAATCCAAATGCGTAAAAATGCCCTGTGAAATCCTAAAGGTACTCATTGGAATTAGGGCCCTTTGCGCACCCAAGCTGCAAAAAGTGGCACACATGTGGTATCGCCGTACTCAGGAGAAGTAGGGCAATGTGTTTTGGGGTGTATTTTTATATATACCCATACTTTGTGTGAAAAATATCTCTGTAACGACAACTTTTAAAAATTTTTATACAAAGTTGACAATTTACAGAGATATTTCTCTCACCCAACATGGGTGTATGTAAAAATACACCCCAAAACACATTGCCCCACTTCTCCTGAGTACGGCGATACCACATGAGTGACACTTTTTGCAGCCTGGAGTGCGCAAAGGGCCCAAATTCCAATGAGTACCTTTAGGTTTTACATGGCGACTCACAATTTAGCCCCGCCCAAAATGCCAGAACAGTAAACACACCCCACAAATGACCCCATTTCGGAAAGTAGACACCCCAAGGTATTCACTGAGGGGCATAGTGAGTCCGTCTGAGATTTTTTTTTTTTGCCAGAAGTTATCAGAAATTGAAACTTTTTTTTTTTTTTTCTCAGAAAGTGTCATTTTCCGCTAACTTGTGAAAAAAATGAAATGATACATGAACTCACCAAGCCCCTCCGTGAATACTTTGGGGTGTCTTCTATCTAAAATGGTGTGATTTGGGGGTATTTATACTTTCCTGACATTCTAGCACCTGAAGAAACATGACAGGCGCTCAGAAAGTCAGAGCTGCTTCAAAATGCCGAAATTCACTTTTTGCACCATAGTTTGTAAACGCTATAACTTTTACCCAAACCAATAAATATACACTTATTGGATTTTTTTTTATCAAAGACATGTAGAACAATAAATTTAGAGAAAAATTTATATAGAAATGTAGTTTTTAAAAAAATTTACAACAGAAAGTGAAAAATGTCATTTTTGCAAAAATTTCGGTCATTTTTGATTAATAGCAAAAAAAGTAAAAATGTCAGCAGCAATGAAATAGCACCAAATGAAAGCTCTATTAGTGAGAAGAAAAGGAGGTAAAATTCATTTGGGTGGTAAGTTGCATGACGGAGCAATAAACGGTGAAAGTAGTGTAGTGCAGAATTGTAAAAAGTGGCCTGGTCATTAAGGGTGTTTAAGCTAGGGGGGCTGAAGCGGTTAAGTCTGAACATTAAGGTGGGCCGCTTTTTTCAAATGATACTGCTGAAGGCAACTAAGAGGGGGACAGGCAGAGGACTAACTTGAAGCTCCTATGCCCAATGCAAAATCTGTAACAGAGCTCCTCACCATATTTCATTCTAATGCTGGCATCTTTTCTTTATAAGAGGGTCTTGGCGCTTCAAGCACAAGGTGTGACTGCTACCACTGCACCCGTTCAGGTACGCCCTTGAGCCCAGGGTATAAGAAGCAAGAAAGAAAGAGAAAGTAAGGCCTGGTTTTCCCTGCTGTATAGCTGTCAGGTCAGGATTTTTAGGAGTTTCTGCGGCAGCTGGTATTTAGATTGTGAAGTTCTAATGCACCCAGGGCAACATATTGTATATTACATGTTGTCAATTAGTTAATTAAGTTCTGGAGAGATCCATGGGGCTTCATGTCAATCAATGAGGAACATTCTCTTCTCTTCCAAATGGATTTGCTTGTTTGAACTTGTTAAGAAGAAGAAATGGAGCTTAAAGGGGTTGTCTCACTTCAGTGGTTACAGACCACCCTGCAATCCATCAGTGGTGGTCGTGCTTGCACACTATAGTGTGCAAGCACGACCACCACTGATCGTGCTTGCACACTATAGGAAAAAGCCTACCCTAGCCTATGTGCACTCCCATGGTCCCAGCCACCAGAGAGGCTGACGCTTTTTCCTATAGTGTGCAAACATGACCACCACTGATGGATTGCAGGGTGGTCTGTAACCATGGAAACGAGCAGTGTATAATGTGATGGAAAAATGATTCCAGCCAGCAAAGGAAGCGATATGGATAGTAACAATACCTTAGTAAGTGGCTTGTATTAAGGTTCTCTACGTGATAAATGCCATTTTCTGAAGTGAGACAACACCATTAAACTTGAGGGTTGGACTTGGGAAGAAGGAGGAAAGGTGAGGAACATTAAGGAGGGGGAGCAAAAGACAACTGGTCCTACTGTTAGCAGTTGACCACTACACATCCATCCTGATGGTGGAAACCAGCATTCATAAGGTTAACTACTCACAAAGCCTTTCCGATTGTGACCAGGAGGCCAGCAACATATGGCCAATCCAGTCTGCATGAAGGAAATATTTGGATAAGCCCTTCAGCTTGTAGTTGTTGGCAAGCTTTCATCTATACTAAATACACTGACGTGGGTGACAACAATTCTGGCATGACGGGGCTCTTGTGCGCAGTGTTTGATGTTGAGTATCTCTCTCCATATATTGGGTTTCCAGGTCTCCCTCCGATTCTTCAAATTCACTGACGTTGTAAACGCCAAGCCTGAGATCTTGCGTGTGTCGCGACCGTCGGCGATGGTGTTATTCAACAAAGACGCAATGCTAGACTAAACTATATGACTCATAAAGATAGGACAGATCCTCGTTGCCAGAAAACCATTGAGTCGAGTTTATTGCCTGTCTATATTATGTGATGTATACAGCTTAGAGTAAAGTAAAAAATATATAAAGTAGCCAAGAGCTGATCCATTACTGAGTAGCCCACATCACCCTTTTTGAAATGTCCTCACATACAGCAAGTTCTTCGCTATATCCTCAGATACAACAAAGTTTTCAAAACTACGATTCGGCTGCTTTGCCGAATTTCATCAAGAAATTTGATTAGTTACAAATTACTTCATAACTTCATAACAAATCACATTCCATTGTATGGAGCGAGAGCAATAATGGGGAACGATGATTGCACCACCCCCCCCCCCGTCATTTAACCCCTCAGATTCCATCTGAGAGTCACATTCAGCATATCAGGAGGTTAATCAAGGGTTAAAAAAAAATATATATATTCACCTCATCCATTTGATAGTGCAGAGGCCATTGCGGACATCTTGTTTGAAGAAAACGTGTCAATTGGGGTGCATGCTGATGTGAGGAGCGGGCGCAGTGATGTCATCACTGACGTCATGACGTAGTAATGTTACATGTCAGTGCGTGTGAGAATTGACACGTTTTCTTCAATCAAGATGGACGAGATGGTCTCTTTGAGTGATTATGTTTTTTTTTACCTCCATTTCAGGAAAAATCGGTTCGTTACCACGAAGCGCTAGGAAATTCAGTTTCGTAGCGAAGCAATTTTTTCCTGTATATTAAGATCGAATTCCAATTTGTTAACTTTTATTTGCTCAATACTGAATAAGACCAATGTGACCTTGGAATGGTTATTTTTATGTAAATAGCTAATTTTAACTTGTTTAACTTTTTAAAACTTTTGCTGGTCGTGTCTGGGATCATAGCAGGGCCACTATTATGATTAACATCACATCAGTCTCTTGGGTTTGAAGTTGATAGTGCAAAAATCTACAAAGCTACAATGAAAGGCACTACTGCCAAACTGGACCAAGGTCACCCAATGTATAGGTGATATTTTTGATACCACTTAGATTTCTCTGGTGCCATTGCCTGGGTGCATCTCCAGACATGGGTATCCCCATAATCCCAAGAGCCATGGTTCCCAGTATTCTCTTCAGAGAAGAGGCAACACGTAGGCGAACATTCGCCTTTAAATGATTTCCAATGTTATTCCATTAAGTCCATTCAAGGAACCTTCCAGATTTGATGCCTTCCCAGACTATTTTGCATTATGGTTCCAGTATTTTCATGCCGTTGGCACAGCTGTGGGTTCCAGACTTGGCCCCATGCCTATTCTGGTTCATTTTGTCCTACTATCCCAATCCTGTACTGTTCTTTATAGAAGGACAGAATAACCCTCTGGCTTCCCTACTGCGAGTCTGAACTTTGGCATGATTGTGGAGAGAAGCTCTGTTCCCAAAGGGAAGAGAAATTGAGCTAGCCTTAGCCGAGACTCCTCTTCTCCTGATTGCATGGCATGGGCTATGTCACAAATAGGTAGGAATAAGTGCAGCCCTAACTCCACCCACATCCGTATCCCTACCTACTTACACGGTCCGTCCTAACCGACAGCGTACAACTGGGCGGCAGTCCTTAGCTTACGTACCTGCAGGGGCCTAAAGAAAGGAAACAACACAGGGAGAACACAATTGATAAGACAAATCACACAGAAGAAAAAGCTTCCCAGGCCGGCACAGAATAGCAACAGAAGCAATGGGGCCGAGGTCAAGGGTCATGAGGTAATACAAGCACAAAGGTACTATACTATCAAGTAAGTAGAAGCCGGTCAAGAGGCCGGTCAAGAGCCAAGAGATCGAGGGGTACACCAGGTCACAGTCAAATACAAGCTGAGGTCAAAAGGTAGAGGTCGCACATACAGGATACACTTGTGAGGAAGTAAGACCAATCACAGACAACCTGTGGCCAGCAGGTTACCTGTTTAAATAGGTTCTCTTGATGGGTCACGTGACGTGGCCAGAGTCACATGACCCATGTCCAGCAGACTCATTAACCCCGGCGCTCAGTTCTCCACCTGCTCATTGTCTAGGAGATGGAGACCGCCGGCCACACTGAGGAGACGTGCGCGCCCGGGTCCTCTCCGCCCTCTTGTGACCATGGAGATGTGGACGCCGGCCGCGTCTTCGCTCCTCCTCATGAGCGGGACGCCGGCGGTGCTGCAGAGGGAGAGCGTGTCGCCGGCTCCCCGTTACAGGCTACCTCTAATCCATATTTGCGGATGCAAATAGGAAGGGCATGGTGTCTTGAACCCACTATTTGCATGTGCAAGTTTTACAGTTGTTCTTATTACTCACCTGGATACAGATGGGGATAGTACAGGCACCGATGGAGAAACTTGATTGGAGGAGATAGCAACTGATGATCACGTGATGGTACCTATAAAAGAAGAGAAAAGACCATTACTGCGCACTCAAGTAAGTGGCAGTGAAGACTCCCCATCCGCAAATTGCGGAACGCACATTGCCGGTGTCCATGTTTTGCGGATCCACAAACACTTACGGACGTGTGAATGGACCCTTAATTGTTTGGTTTTAACAATGGAGTTTTATGTAATAATTACAGGTGACATAAGGGACCGTGGCCAATTATATAACTAATAAAATAAACGTATAATATTTATTCAAGATGGGACTAATTTATTATTTACTGACAAAAAGGGTCCATTCACACGTCCGTGTGTGTTTTGTGGATCCACGGATCCGCAAAACACGGACATCGGCGATGTGCGTTCCGTAATTTGCGGACCACACATCGCCGGCACTACATAGAAAATGCCTTTTCTTGTCCGCAATTGTTCTAGTTTTTCCGGGAACGCGATTGCCCGGGCGGGACATCGTCTGTCCCCATTGAAATTAATGGGTCCGCAATTCCGTTCTGCAAATGCGGAACAGAATTGCGGACGTGTGAATAGACCCAAAGGAAGAGGTCATTTTGGGTTATATGAGCCAGTGATTGTTGGTAAAGTCTCCATCAAGATTGTGCAAACTAAACACAGCTAGTCGATTAAACTCTTTTTAGAACTGAAATCAATCCACCACCATCAACTTATTGTCACAGGTCTAGCTTTAGAAAGCTGGCCATCCATTTTCCCTGCGTAGAGGTCATTTTAGCTACTGTCCACACACTGGCTCATCTTCCTGGCAGGAGAAACCCCTTAATGATATCATATAATAGACCTGGCTTATAGGCCAGGTCTATCTTTGTAAAAAAAAATAAAGCCCCATAAATAGGGAAATTTCCTCAAGAATAAATTAACCTATACCTTCAGATGATCTGAGATTCTCCACCACCAAGAATTCTAAAAGTCAAATGGACCATAATCGAAGACTTGTTGGGAGGAAAGGGATGCAAATGAGCTCTTAGGGTACTTCAACTGTTCCGGCGGGTGAACAGCCTGCCGGATCTACCATGCCACAAGTACCCATGTGCTACCGTGCTGCCGCTCCGTCCCGATTGACTATAATGGGGCGGGGGACAGAGCTACTGCGCAGCTCGGCAGTGCACGGCAGTGATCGCCAGACTAAAAAGTCGGACCTGCAGTACTTTTAGTCCGGCGATCTTCGGCCGTGCACTGCCGTGCTGCACCATAGCTCCACCGACCGCCCCATTATAGTCAATAGGGACGGAGCGGCAGCACACGGGTACTTGCGGCATGGCGGATCCGGCAGGCTGTTCACCCGCTGGAACAGCCTGCCGGATAAGTATGCCGCTAGTGTGAAAGTACCCTTAACAAGCTCTGACTTTAATGCCACCAGATGTAAGGCAGCTATTCTATAAGTCAATGTCCATGACTTGGATATTAAATAAGCCAGCATCTCATCTGCAGACAGCTGTTTCGGGGTGATTGCGCCTCATCAGTGCAGAGCAGAGAGTACTGGCTTAACTGGTTAAAAGGCCTGTCAGGGTTAGGGGGGTACTATCGCTAAGGCGCTCTCTCCCTAAGGAGAGATAGTACCCCCCTAGGCAAGACTTGTTGATACTCACCGCATCAAACTGTGCCTATCTAGTGTTTAGGTTTAATCAGGTGGGTGGTGCTGAACAACTTAGCAGTCGCTTGTTTGGGGTGGGACTGGATACCATAGCAGTCAATTTTGCTGTTGCATTCTTGTCTGACAGATTTTGGTAGGAGGATACATAAAGGGTATGACTGCATCTATAGATATATACATTTTATCTTTATAAATCGTCTATGACATATATAATGCTCTGGATACCACCTTTAAATGAGGTGCTAAGCTGGTTATTTCCCAAGACCAGACCAGACGTAGGAAGTGATGAGGCCAAGTCAGTTCACATGTAATAAAGAGGAAAATGAAAAACAGATGAGGCCTGTCATCTCTACTTCGAGCATTTTCACATTTCTGCTCAGTCGATTATCAGATTGTTCTCACTGCTACATGACACCATTCGTTGTGAAGTCATTGTGAAATCAGGGACAATTCAAGGAAGACTCAAGGCTTTTGGTTGGATCTTCGACCTGGCGCCCACAAGGTGTATTTGGTTTGGCACTGACTAACCAAGACATCTTCACCATGAACACCTTCACAGGGGTATAGACTTTCACCATAAGATCCGTAGGACTAGTCACTGATCGGTGGTGGCTGCTCTGCTTAGGAGTTCAGGTAGGAGAATGAGAAGACTTAAAGTTCCAACCAGGAGATCAGGGAAAGGTTTAATTGGACCTTTAACTGATTTGTCACAGAGATGAAATGTTATGATGCCACTTTGCTAGTCTATAACATTCATTTTTAGATTACATGGCTATATGCTACATGCTATGGACTCGTTACTCATGTATGTAGACAAGTCCATATCGAGGGGCACATACTTTTGAACATGGACTGCCACTTTTCTCCTGCCTGTGTTGGGACGTGTGGCATACATTTTCCATAGCTGTGTATAATTCGTCCCAGATCCGTGTTTCTGATGTCACCTACTCATTGTTGTTGCTAATCTTCTTCTTGTAACACAGATCTAGAGACGTCACAGGAGCTGCACTACATTTTACGGGCACCAATGACAAGTGTTTGATTCTATAGAAAGTATTTTTACAGGTTTACCTTGCACATTTGGACACTTGTTTACTGTGTTCCTCAAATTTTAAAGAGATGATGTAAAGATAATAAGTTATAATGTGCAGATGCCTCCTAGGCTGTATACGTATACTCATGAAATGTGAACCTGCACTCTAGCGTCACAAGAGTCTCTGCTTTCTGCTCGAAGGACATCTTACTTAGAGTTAACACACATGCTTTATGAGACGTGTTATCTGTAAATGCGTTAAGCAAACACCTTCAATTGCTTTGCACTTGCTTTTGTTTCAAGATAACACGATGAGTTAAGAAATTAAGGAGATATATATAATATGGGCGGCTCAACATATTCTGAATCGGGCTTTCTCCTCCTGCATAAGTCCTTACATATGTAAATATGTGGATTTAGTACAGTCAGTCTTGGCCTGGACATGGAACACATGGAAGACTGGCAAAGCAAATCATGAAGTTAGATGCCTACACTTGAAAGTGGACTTTATTTGGTACAGATAGAAGCTACAGTACCAGAATTCAACATTCTTCCAAGCGTCACATCATTATACTTACAGAAGGAAGTGTTTGTTGAAGTCACCATAACAATCCCAAATGAAGGGTGGGGTGGTGGTGGGTTCTCCCCTTACTTATTTTTGTAGGCTATGGTGGTACCTGATCCCTCAGCACTCAGGTCCATACGGCAGCTCCGCTCTGCTCATTATAAGTTACTCCACAGTATTAAGTAAATATTTGAATACAAGCATGTCAGTGTTTATTATAGGATGGCTCGCTCCCAAATCTTGCCTAAGACTTGGTTAAAAAGTCAGTTTATAACATCCTTACAGTGAGAGGAGGAATGGATAAACACAATTCTTTTGTTACTCAGGTTCCTTCTGCTCGTTTTTTTCTTTAAACCTTTGGAAACGCGTGTGCATGACGGGTGATACAACCCAGATCTCCACTGCTTTATTTTTTTCCAGAGATCTCAAGGACTGCACCTGGGTAGAATAGAAGATGAAGGTCTCAGGCTACTGGATCACTTGTGATTTCATAGAGTTATTTCCTTTACTCCATGGGCAGCATTGCCTTGGTCTGATACCTTTCTATTGGTTGTACGCCAAACATATAATCTCCATCTAGGGTCGGGCAGGAGCTCCAAAGTACCAGAAGATCCTCTGTTTACCCAAAGCATTCATTCAGTAATGGGCCAACAGGTCCAAAGGAAGACAACCCAATTGGAGACTTGGAGACAATCCTTCAAAACTTGGTTCTATTTCTTATGGGTTGATCAAATTAAACAAATTACCTCTCAGACCTTATTGATGATGCATCCTGTGTGTATAAATGGAGGATATGCTTTCAGAGTCATTTTCTCTGGTGGGTCCAAGGAACCACAGTTGGACGCTACCAACTTTAGTCAATGACCACCTCAATAGGAAGTCTTTGGTCAAAGATATTCCACTCCTGACCACCAAAAAAACTGAGCAGACCAGAGTCAATGACACTACTATATACCAGGTGTGCTCCTAGGTCCCATGTGGACTACTTGCAGCCTTTACAAATACATTGTTCTACTTGTGGTGGTTACAGTCAGTATTGAAAAAGCAATGGACACCAAAATTGAGTTGGTGAAGGGATCTGGTCACCATTTGACTGTTGTGTGCTCAGCTATCAAACTGTTGAGAAATCTTGTTGTGATCTGAAGACAAAAAGGGTCCCATGAGCTATAATATCCCTTCAGGACCAAGTCGATTTTGGTGGTGACAAGAAGTTGTATTTTTTAACTACATTATTCAATGTTCCATATAAAGTGTTACGGCAGTGGATGTGGACCACTGTATCACCCAATAGATTTGACTAATCTGCAGGGAGTTATCCAGAGAATAGGTGATCAGTATTTAAATCTTGGAAATTCCCCTTAAGCTCTTGTGGTCAGTGTAATTAACGACAGCATGCTAACGCCATTCTTCAAGGGACAACTTAAAGGGGTTGTCCGTTTTGTCCTTTCTTCAGAGACTGAAAGGCTGACTCGGTCTCAGGGGAACATTCCTTAGTATTCACCGCTTCCAGATAGAAGCAGAAATAGGGGTGGTCATGGTGGAAAAGTGAGGAATGAATTGTCTGTAACAGCTGGCAAAAACCAGGAACTGCTAACCAGCTCGCAAACCTCTAGGTCAGGGCCAGTCCAATATGACAAATAACTTCTCGGGATCCATCCTGACACCATGATCAGAGATAGTGTACCCCAGGAAGAGCAGAGACCATTTTCAAATTTTGCATACAGTCTGTTCTCTTTCCAATGCGGGAGGACAGAGTGAACGTGTCTTTAGTTAGAAGTCAGGATGGGCGAGAAGATCAAGATGTCATCCAAATAGACTACAATATCACAAAATATATTGTTAACGAATTCTTGAAATACTGTAAAAGTGTTACTGAGACCAAAGGGCATGACAAGATGTTACATAGTGACCGTCTCCAGTGTTAAAAGCAGTCTTTCACTCATTACCTTCTCGTATCCGGTTCAAATGATAAACTCTTTGCAGATCCAGTTTTGTTAAAGCGGTTGTCTTATCTTTCTTTTGGTAAGGCGAGATGAGACACAATCTTAACCAACAGTCAGTCAGGAAACAACAGAGCGTGCTGGTGCTCGCTGTTTCGGTAGTTCCCATTGGGTGTGCCCCTGTCCTAACTCGGAAACAGCAAGTTTTTTAATGGGTAAGCTGTTGTTTTCATTGGTACCATTTTTGGGGTACATATGACTTTTGGATCATTTTTGTGGAATGTGTGAGGTCAATAATAACATTTCTGGCTTTGGGAACTTATTTTTATGGTATTCATCATGCAGGATATTGTACGTGATATTTTTTAGCATTTAGGAAGTGGTGGTGTTTATTGGTTATATCTAAAATTTGTATGTTTTATATGATAAATAGGATTAGTTTTCAGTTTTAATATTATATATTTACTAACTTTATTAACTCCTTTCTTACATTTTTTAGTCCCTCTAGGGGACTTGATCCTACAATTGCTTGATCACGTATACAATATACTGCAATACTTCTATATTGCAGTCTATTGTGACGTTACCTAATATGTTAGTCCTAGGCCTTTACGTAGTTAGGCGTCTTGATCAGGAACACAAATCAGAATGCAACAAGCTGGGGGTTGAAATAGAACTGTAGTCAGAGGACAGACCAGGGTTCAATACCAACTGGAACCACAAGCATCAGGAGACAAATCCAAGAGGTCAGAAAAGAGTTGAATCATACGGAACTAAAGCCAAGATTATAGTCACAGACAGAGTTAATTGCAACAGAAACAACTAGTATAACAAAAGATGAACTTTAATCTGCAGGCAAGGTAGAAAGGCTGGAGTGGAGTCCCCTCAAAATAGGCTATCAGGACCAATGTTATCTAGAAGGGCCAGTTATCCTGGCAACTTAATGCTGTTTTCAGTAGAGAGCAGAGGAACTGTCAGAGTGCAGGAATCACCATATCAGGGAAAATGGAATCTGGTTGACCAGTGGAGACCGCTGCTAGAGCCAGGGAAGGTGACTAACAGTTAGCATGCAAGCAACATACATGACTCAATATCCTGAACTATATAAGAGTAAGTGAAAGCTAGGGAGACTGAGCTCAAGGGAAAGAAGATGTTGGCAGACTCTGGGCTTGGTCATTTTTCAACAGCTGAAGCCTGAGACAGTAAATCTGCTCTAGAGAGGAGAACATTGGCTGCACGTTAAGAACAAAGCATTAGAAACAGTTGGGCCACCCAGTCAGCTTAAGTTTTACCTGTCCATTCTGTCTTCTCAAATATTGCAGACTTCACCAAGACTACTGTTAAAAAATAATGATGGCCAAGTGTCACTGTCATGGTCTTTAACATCACCTCGACCAAGAACGGGCAAGAAATGTCTGAAGTGAAAAAAAAATAAATCTGAATTATGGAAAGTGTATATACCCTAGAATCATGCTCAAAGGTTATGTTGGTGGCCATCCACCAATGGTGGTCATCTAACTATGTAATATTCTGACATGTCTCAAAAACTGTCCGCCTCTCCAATGAGAACAGGTTCCGGAACCCCCTTGTTCTTGAGTTTGGTTAGAATCCCAGATGTATGATCTTCATAGATCTTTCTTGAAACAAGTGTGTCTTGGAGAATATTTGAAAACTGGTTGTAATTTAGCCTGTGGTCTCGGCATAAGTTCCATAGCGTTACAATAATCTGGTGCCAACACAATTATTAGACTGACAGCAAATGGAAAAAGAAATGGTCTGAAAACTTGCCAAGGAAGTTCTCCATAGGACAATTATTAATGTGCTTTCTTGGGTGCAAACCACCTTCTGTCCCAGTTTCTCTCAACGGTACTGGCTTTCGGTTTTTATTTTACATTTTTTAAATTAAGCATTTCTCAGCTATAACTTCTTTTTGCCATCTACATAGCTGTATGAGCCTTGCTTTTTTTTTCGGGACGAGTTGTATTTTTTAGGGGCACCATTTTGGGCTAATGTGTTGTATAAGTTGAATATACTTTTAGAAACAAAATTCCCAATGGGAAAAAGATGTTGGCATCATTACTGATGTTTAATGAGAGAAGACTTTAGCTTTGACCCCGAGCTTGTTCCTGAGCAAAGCGGCCAGATTGTCGCAGTTATTTCTCATTCATAGGAATTAGAGGAGATTCATGCTGCCCAAAGTGTGGAGAAATGGAGGCTGACCTTATACACATGATGTGGGAATGTTCTACACTGCACACATATTGGAGTGACATGTTAACTTTAAAGAATAAAGTATATAGGCAGGGGTGTAGCTATAGGGGTGCAAATGTGGCAGTCGCTAAAGGACCCAGGAGCCTGAGAGGGCCCAAAGACCCTCATGGTGCATAAGACACTGGTATTATAGAAAGTGCATGCTGGTCAAGTAACACCTCTGGCTGGAGGGAAGGGGTTAGTTTGAGAATTTGGCATGCCCCCCTGGGGTACCATTTCAACTTTTGCCTTAGGCAGCACGAAGGCTATGTGCTTCCCTGCCCCTGGCCACAAAACACTGGGATAAGAGGGGCCCAAACTGAACTCTTGCAGCAGGGCCCATGCGCCTTTAGCTATGCCCCTGTTTATAGGGGCACATTTATTAAGACCGGCGTTTTAGATGCCGGTCTTAATAAAGCCCTAAACTGGTGGTGGATCCGCTGAAGTTACGAAGAGACGCCGGCCTCTCCATAACTTCAGCGGATCTTCCGCCAGTTCTAAATGTAAGACAGCTTTAGAGCTGCCTTACATTTAGACCTTTTTCTATGCCTAAAACAGGCGTAGAAAATGGTGAATGAAATGTCCCCTTCCCAGCCCACACCATGCCCACAATTTAGGCCTGGTTTGAGCGGGGCAAAGTTGCAGATAGCGGTGCAACTAAATTTGCGCCGCTATTGGAGTCTGAAATATGCCTAATTTAGGTGTATTTCAGCATAGTAAATTACCCCCAAAGTGTGCGCGCTTTATCCCCAATCCTAATATGTGTCTATTTGGTATCTTTGACTCTGATCAATTGTCAACAGAATGCTATATGAGGCACGAAAGACGCATCTCCTCCTGTCATTGCGGAGTATATTTTGCAACTGAATATAGTTATTCGGTCAGAAAGGGGCGTAACTGCCTCTCTAAATTTGAGGCTATATGGGGCTCTTGGATTGACCACTCTGGAGTCTGGAGTCCCTGGTTGGCACTTACTAGGGGGATAGAATTTGGCGTGCAATCACCATACAGTAGTTTTCATGGCTATTGAAGCATGCCGCCCAGTGGAGCCACCTTGTGGGGTGTTATGATTAATGAGCCCTGCTGCAGCCCCAAGAGAGTCGCTCTAGATAAATTTACAGTTTATAAGTTTTGTTTGTGTTTTTTTTGTAACCCATTTGTTACTATGCTTGTCTCGTGGGGGGGGGGGGGAGTTGTAGATTAAGAAAAAGTATAGGTATATACTGTGTGTGCTAAGAACTCGTCATGCTATTATTCTGTATCAATATGATTGGATTGTTCAGAAGTCCGTATAATTTGGAGGATACAGAACAAAGGTAGTTTTATATACATAGTTTATATAGTTTTTACTACTTTTCTACAACAAAAACACAATTATTAAACAAAATCATTTGTTTTTGCGATGCTTAATAGCCAATAACATTTTATTTTGCCTTTCAGACCTTTCAGAGAGTCGTTTGAGGGCTTTTTTTTTTGCCGGACAACTTGAAGTTTTCATTGGAGCTATGTTGAGGTACATTGAGGACTTTTTCATCACTTTGTATTCCATCTTTGGGAGGTGGTATGAACAAAAAAAAATGCAAAATACATACACACTATGACAAAGAAAGGCAACTATGGAGGTAAAATCTTTGAGACTGAGACCCATCAGGCCACTAGTCACCCATTTGGGTGTCCACCCATTTGGGTGTCCACCCATTTGGTGAAGACTTGATCCTCGAGTCAGTAAATTATCTTCTAACTTTTCCATAAATACACTTCTCAACATTGAAACCTCAGCACCAAGAAGAAGAAGCCGTAAGGTTATGCAAATCAAGAAAGCAGCAGGTGTTGCTAAGATATGAAAATGATCACATTTTCAAGCACCTAGCTCCAATTTATGACATGTGGAAGGAGCATAAGCCAGATCGTAAGCAACATTTTTTAGTGGGATGATTGTGCGATTCTTCCTCTTCGTCAATGTGCCAGGTATCACCAGTTATCACAAACTGAGAGGAACAGAATCCTTGATCTGGGAGACCTGCAGTAGATCACCACGCACCCAGTGGCAGACTTTACCACCATGCAAGACAAGCAAATGCATGGTGCCCCAGAGATCAGGGTACCTCATGCTGGCCACAACTGTATGGCTGAAAAAAATTACTAAAGGGATGGACAGAGCGCCTTTGCAGCAGTTCAGTTGAACAGAAGCCAAAGGGTATGGAGCCCTTCCCAGCTGTAGTGCCCAAGTTGCACTGCTAAGCTGAGACCGGAGCTTGCTGGGCTGAAGCAGGTTATGTTTAGAGGGCTGATGGGAATGGAGCTTAGCGGTGTGAAGGGACAGAACTCAGCAGTGTAAGGAGGCCCCCAGAAATGCCAAATCTGCCCCCTCACGCACTTAGTCAGAGATGTCAGCACTACTCAACGCTGCATGTCCAAGTGGTTGGGAGAACAACGATGAACTGGAATGACAACTAAAGGTGCCCAGAGGCGAACCTCTGCACAGATGGGTTGTCTGCTTAGAAGAATGGTGCATAGTGATCCATTGTGTACTGCAAGTGAAATTTGATGTCACATCCCAAGCTAAGAGCGGAAAACACAAACCATCAGAAGGCCTTTGCATGACACTGGGCTACAAGCCAGAAGTCCAGCTACTCGTGTTCCATTAACTTCATGTCACTGCTCTCAAAGCCTATCATGGTGCATAGTAAGACTGCAATGGAGGCTGGATCAGAGCTCTATCCTCTTCAGCGATGAGTCCTGCTTTTGTCTCGGATGCAATGATACCCGGAGACTGGTCTGGAGACCATGTGGGCAACGCCATGAAGAGGCCATCACAAGGGAATGTAACACCTGTCCTACTACCGAGATGATGGTGGGTTTTTTTTTCAGGTACCATACCTGCTTGGCATTAGATTTATTTGGTCATGGAACCAGAGGTATAACTATTTCTCTGAACTGTACCATTAGCTGTTTTTCAACAGGACAACAGCAGGCCACATGTTGCTCGTGCTACTGTGAGCAGCCTGCGTGGCCTAAATGTGCTCCCATGACCTTCAGCATCTCCAGACTTGTCTCCCATCAAGCACATCTAGGACGTCATTGGTCGGTAATTGTAAAGGGAGCTGCCAGCAATGGATCTTCTTGATCATTTGCATGCCCAAGTGCATTCATCGAGGCAGAACATTCCTAAGAATTTCATTAAGACCTCATTGATAGCATGCCAAGGCATGTATGTGCGGGTGTCTCTGGTACATGGTGCTTATACTCCATACTGAATAAATCGAGATGTTTTAAATATTTTGTTTCCATTGTTTATCATTAGCATATCATTAACATGTCTATCCCTCTTGTGATTTCCAGAAATCCATGAATTATCCATCTTGGAGTTGTAATTTCAATATTGAGGAGTGTATTTATATTCATATATTTATTTGGAGACTATAAGCAGCAGATCTAGACTGTCATCAGATTCACATGTGCCCTGATGAACACATGGAGAAGAACAGTGATGTCAGCAGTGTGAATTATCCCCAATGCTAAGCCGATTCCCTTCATCCACTGGGAGTTTTACATCTTAATCCTGGCTCCTTGTTCCTCGCTACTTCTCACATCTGTTTTTACTTTTCCCTTTAAACTGAAACATAATCTGCTGAGTTCTGCTCCCGACATGAAGAATCAGTGTTAGGTCACTGGCCTGACATCATCACCACTGCATCCTAAGCTTGTAATGACCTCTCCTAATCAGATAAGAGAGACTATTTTGTTGTATATTGAGAATTTCTGGAAATAATTCTTTTGATTGGAAAAAATAAATTGGGACCAAAAATGATTACTTGTGACAACAGACTCATTAGTCTGATGGTATTTATGTGGAGTTAAAGTGATGGTTAGCAGGGAGGGCATATAGGACACATGCCCTGAGGCCTCCACCACCTTGGGGGCTCAGAGGCTCCATCATCTACTCTCACTATTGTCCATTTAGCAGTCATATCTGGCCATGTCTGCTTTATGTTTCTGCAATAGGGAGTCATGGGGTCAGGACAAGATGGTGGGAATGGGAATCATCTCCACCTCCTCCACCAATAATGGAATTTGCTGTGGTCCAACTTGATTGTCACCATTTATTACAGTGAAATGAACGTAACTTCCTCTTGTCTGAGAACAAAAATCTGAACCTGCTCGCTCTAGAGATTGGTTGAGATCTTCGTTACCCGACCTTCATTCATCTCTTTTGAAACCAGTGGTCAATCCATAGTCTCAGCACGAGTTCCATAACATTCTTGGGTGCAAATCACCACTCACTTTGTGTCTGCTTTATGTTTCTGCAATAAGGAGTCAGGGGGTCAGGACAAGGAGGTGGGATGGGGAATCATCTCCACCAATAATGAAATTTGCTGTGGTCCAACTTAATTGTCACCATTTATTACAGTGAAATGAACGTAACTACCTCTTGTCTGAGAACAAAAATCTGAACCCCCTCGCTCTAGAGATTGGTTGAGATCTTCGTTACCTGACCTTCATTTATCTCTTTTGAAACCAGTGGTCAATCCATAGTCTCAGCACGAGTTCCAAAACATTCTTGGGTGCAAATCACCACTCACTTTGGAGATTAGTTGGCATCGTTGTTACCTGAGCTCAGTTGCTCTTTTTTTTGAAACCAGTGAACCTTGCAGAACATTTGAAAATGGTTGGAAGTCAATGGTCAACCAATATTCCCAGCACACGTTCCATAACATTTTTGGGTGCAATTACCCCGTTAATGTTCCTCAGAAATGTGACGTCACCACTTGGATGACTTGTCATGTTGGCTTTAAGAACATTTCTGATTCGTAGAAAAATCCAGATGAGAACTGCAAAGATCTGGCAGTACGCTCTGAACTCATTATGTTCATTGCTACTTCACAGACTGCTAATGAAGCACACCAGGGGGACAATTCACAGCCAAACGATCCATCATAGCTGTTGGCACCTGAATGTGAGCTGAGCGATGGCATATGTCCTGCCGCTGCTGGTATGACATGAAGTTTGACATTTCACAGTGATTCTAGGACTTATTGACTTGGCCCTTAGTCCTAACTAAGGTTCGACCTATAGTTATTACAACCCGGCCTAAACTTATGCAAGTGACCTGATTTTCCCCCGAACCTAGAATGTGATCTTGACCTTAAACTGTAACTTGGACATTTATTTATGACATAATGATTATGCATTGTCCATATCTACTCAAACTGAAGTTACCGGGTTATGGCTGAAATTTACTCACACAATCTCACTGCTCAAAAGTGTTGAAATGCCAATACATATGTATTTCTTATCCTAATGTTTTGTGTCTAATTATTGCCATATAATGCCCATAAAATACTACTAAATGGTAGCTAAATTATACTGCCATATAATACCTAAAAATACTACCATACAGTATCAACACAATACTACCACATTATCAGTGATAAAATAAGACTTCCATGCAAGGTTTAAACAATACATCCATATGGTGCCTACATTATATCAACCCAGAGTGCTTAAACAATACATCCATACAGTCTCTAAATAATACCTCCATACATGCCTAAATGATACCTATTGTACATACAGTACCTAAAATACATTCATATATAGTACCAAAATAATACCATTATACAATGCCTAAATACGATCTCCATACAGCATATAAATACAACCATACAGCACCTAAATAATGCCTACATACAGTACCTAAAAATACATTTATACCGTACCTAATTAATACCAGTTTACAGTGCCTAAATAATACTTCCATATAATATCTAAATAATACTGCCATAGAGTGCTTAAATAATACCTCTGTATAGTTCGGAAATAATACCACGATAAACTGCCTATTTAATACCTCCATACTTGTCTTAATTATACCATCATACAGTGCTTAAACAATGCCTCTGTACAGTGCCTAAATATGGTAATACAACCACACAGTGTCTAAAAAATACCTACATATAGCATCTAAAATAGATTACTACAGTACCTAAATAAAACCACCATACAATACCTAAATAGTAACTATATACAGTCTCTAAATACTACTATCATGCAATGCCATTGAGTGTCCACATAACACTACCACTAAGTGGTCAAATAAGACTATCTTACAAATAACAATTCCATCAAATGCCTATAAAATACTTACATACAATGTCTAAACAATACCGCTCCATACAGTGTCATAATAACACCTTCATGGTTTCAAATGATACCAGAATACTATGACTTCCCTATGCAGTAAAACTGATGATTTTCCTAGTCCATGACGTAAAGTCATAGTTTTATTAAAGACACGGAGGCGATATTGCTATCTCCTTCTTTACTGTCCACCAATAGCAGCAAAGGAAAATTTACATAAAAGAATGTAACCATAGTAACCAATAAATCCTCCCCTCACAGTCCTTATATATGTCAGCTCCACTATGGATCCTCCTCTTTCTTTGCGACTCAGACACCGCCGTCGAAAACCACTGAACTGAGGCTGGAAACTTGAATCAGGAATGGACCACTGATCCACGAGAACTGGTCAACCGGAGCCAACAGGGCTACAGCGAGAACAACTCAATGGAACGTAGAGACTCAACATCAACATCCGGCACCACAAAGGTGCAACCAAACTCCTGGAACAGGACCACGGAATACGTAGGCGTGCAGCTCAGCAGGACAGTCAACCTGAAAGAAAAAGAGAGATCATACGGCTAGGTGAAACAGTGATGTCAAGACCGACAGCGTCCGCAATACCTGAGCAAATAAAAGTGCATAGGAGCAACAATGATAATAAACATTAGCATCCAAATAACATAAATAACATCAGCATAGCAACATAAAGGCAATAAAAGGAACGATGCGCAAATGACCAATGACAAACCAACCGGACAAGCCGGATACACAGCGCCACAGAAATGCCCAAGGGTGGGAAAGGGCAGGCAATACTCGCCTCCGTGTCTTTAAAAAAACTATGACTTTACATCATGGACTAGGAAAATCATCAGTTTTACAGCAAGACACAGAGGCAAGTTCAAAGCTGATCCACAATAGAAGAGAACAAGTGTGGAGGAGGGCGAAAATAGAAATCCCTAAAAGTGGAGGCCCTGGACCAATCGGCCAAGCGCAAGATGTCCTCCAAATGGGCTCCCGCCACCGCCAAGGCAGTGGCCGAAGCACAATGAGTGGAGTGCGCCGTGAAGATAGAGGTATCAATCCCAGCCAGGGAAAACTTGAGCCAGCGCGCCAACGTAGGACTGGAAACGGGGCCAAAAGGATGGCGGATAGAAAGAAACAGTTGCGGTACCGCAGGGGACCGATGGTCCCTGGTCCGAGATTCGTATTTCCGCAGGCAAGCCATGGGGCACAAAGCCGGCGTAGCCGGAAAACTGGGATATGAAACCAACCTGATGTTGGTCTTAGTACGCCGCGAAATGTTAAACGTAACACCCTCGGGCGTGAAAGACCAAGCATCATGATCCAGCGCCCGAACGTCTGAAACCCTCTTGCATGAAATGAGGCAAAAGAGGGCCAGAAGTTTAGCCGACAACTGACGCAAGGAAAGGTCAGAATTATCCGGCCAAGCGGAGATGAATGAAAGAACCAACGAGACATCCCAAGTGGTAGAAAAACGTGGCCTGGGCGGACGAGCCAACCGAGAACCGCGCAACAAGCGAGAGACCAAAGGGTGTTGCCCCGCAGGAACGCCTTTGTACCCCTGATGGGTGGAAGAGATGGCCGATCTGAAGAGATTCAAGGTCCTATAAGCTTTTCCAGCCTTGAACAGAGAAGTGAGGAATTGCAGGAGGTGAGTCACAGGTGCCGAAACGGGATCCAAGTCCCGTTCCACGCACCAGCCAGCCCACGTTCTCCAGGCTGCCCTGTAAGATTTTCGGATGCCAGGAGCCCACGCGTTGTCCAACAATCGCCGAGTTGCCTCCGAAACGCCGTCGACCGCTCCGGGCGTCCTGAGATCCGGCAAGCCAACAGTCGAAGGGAGCCGTCGAGAAGCAGAGGGTGATGAAGACCCAGCGGGCTGCGGAGAAGATCCATCCTGCATGGGAGGAGAAGGGGAACGTCCACCAGGAGCTCCAGCAGCGACGGGTACCAGACTTGAGATCCCCAAAATGGCGTCTCCAGCACCAAGTCCGCTCGATGGCGGCATACTTGAAGAAGTGTTCGCGGAATCATCGCAAATGGGGGAAAAGCGTACAAGCGGCCAACCGACCAATTCTGAAGGAATGCGTCCACCGCCGCCGCTTCCGGATCCGGACGCCAGCTGAAGAATCGGCTGAGTTGAGAGTTGAGTCGAGAGGCGAATAAGTCGATATCCAGGGGACCCCAAATGTCCGATATGGCCGAGAACATCGCTGGATCCAACTGCCAGTCGCTGCCGTCCACAAGGTGGCGAGAGTGCCAATCCGCTCGCACATTACTTAGGCCTGGAAGGTACTCCGCCTGTACTATCATGTCCCTGGAAAGGCAATAAGACCAAAACTCCTTCGCCAGACGTGCCAAGGTCGCCGATTGCGTACCGCCCAATCGGTTGACATAGCGGACCGCCGAGATGTTGTCCATCCTCAGGCGGATACAGGTGTTGTCGATCCCATTGGTGAAGCTCTTGATGGCGAGAGAACCGGCCAGGAGTTACAGGGCGTTGATGTGCAGGTTAGCCTCGTCCGCCGACCAGCGGCCCTCGTGGAGACTCCGTTGCAATGCGCCCCCCAGCCCTGTAGGCTCGCATCCGATTCCACTGTGAACTCTGATTGAAAACCGAAAATGGCCCTGCCATTCCACGCCTCCAGGTTGGTGAGCCACCAACGCAGCTCCTCTCGGGCCTCCGAGTCCAGGGTCACCGCCTCCGCAAAGTAGGCACCGGCCCGGAGGTGCGCGATCTTTAAACGCTAAAGGGCCCGGTAGTGCAAGGGAGCCGGAAAGACGGCCTGGATGGAGGAAGCCAGCAAGCCGATGATGCGGGCTAGGTGGCGAAGCGAGAGGTGAGGAGCGGCCAGAGCATGTCTCAATTCCTTGCGGATCGACCGCAATTTCATCGCCGGAAGGCTGAGGGATTCCTTGATAGAGTCCACCATGAAGCCCAGGAATTCCATCTGTTGAGAAGGAATCAGGCAGGATTTCTCCACATTGAGGAGGAAGCCGAGACCCACTAGCAAATCCGATGTCTAACGAAGGTGGTCGAGGAGAACCGTCCTGGACTGGTGCATCAGGAGAATGTCGTCCAGATTCACGATGAGGCGAACCCCTCGGCTCCTCAGCCAGGACATGACCGGGCGCAACAGCTTGGTAAAACACCAAGGGGCCGATGACAACGCGAATGGCAGGCAGGTGAACCGCCAAATCTCCTCTCGCCACTGGAAGCTGAGAAGATCCCTTGAGGACTCGGACACGGGAACCGTCAGGTAAGCGTCCTTTAGGTCCAATTTGACCATCCAGTCCCCAGGAGTCAAAAGATCTCGAAGGAGGTGGATCCCTTCCATTTTGAAGTGGCGGTAACGTACCACCGCATTGAGGGCGCGAAGGTTTATGACCGGACGCATCTGGCCGCCTTTCTTCTGAACAAGGAAGATATTGCTGAGGACGCTGCCTGCGTTGAGGGGGGCTCTCTCTATTGCTAGTTTGTGGGAGAGGGACAGAAGTTCCTTGTCCACCAATGTCAGGTCCCGTTGCGATAGCGGGAGAAGTGTTGGAGGGCACCAGGCCCGGAGGTCCCGTGAGCTCTATATGGAAGCCCCTTACCGTGGACAGGACCCAGGGGTCTGCCGTGATGAATGTCCAAGCATGGAAAAAATGACGGAGCCTGCCCCTACACAAGAAATCGAAAAATCCCCGTCCAGGGTCTGACTTACCGAAGAACTTCCGCGAGTTGGGATCTCCTCTGACGGAGCGAGAGCGCCACTGACCACCTCTGGCCGGGAAGAAAGGCGAGGCATTTCTTTGGTCCTGGAAGGATTGTCTCTGCTGGAAGGAGCCTCTGTCCGCACCGCAGGCTTGGAAGTTGGCTCGGCCGGACAGGCGGCCCCTGCTACTGCCGGCCCTGGAAGAGACCCGACCCTGGAAGACCCTCCTCATAGAGGATTGGGCCTTGTCCAGCGCGGTGAATGCTCCAACAAAACGCCTGAGATCCTTAATAAAGGAATCGCCAAAAAGGAGACCCTGGGCGTCCTTGCCCGCCTCCGTGAGCGCCAGGTTGGCGAGTTTGGGGTCTATTTTAAATAGAATAGCTTTACGCCGTTCAATAGCCAAAGCAGAGTTGGCGTTACCGGCGATACAAATCGCCCTCTGGGTCCAACCACGAAGCTCTTCCGGGTCTATTGGGGAGCCGGTGGCCCTGGCAGATTCTGCCAATTCGAAAATTTTGGCAAGGGGGCCAAATACGTCCAAGATCTTATCTTGGCAACTGCGCAAGGCCGAGTCTAGGCCCTTGCGCGGGTTCCAACCAGTCTTAGCTAAGAACTGGGTCATTTTCGGGTCCACTAGAGGGGTATCACACACCTTATTAGGTACCAAAGGCCTGGGGCACTCAGCTCTAAGTTTGCTCCGCTCCTCCTTGCTTAAGGGATGGCGCACCCAATGTTCTAAATATCTTCCCACGTGATCAGTGGGTAACCACTTAGCCGAGCGGGGATGGTGAAGGGCGTCAGGGTCAAACATAGGTTCGCCCGAGGGGTCCACTAGAGCAGTAGATGAAGTGGAAGTCGAAGGAGGAGCTTCCCTGGTTACAGGGACCGAGGGGCGGGACCGGGTGTTTGACTAGGGGTATCCTCCGAATACAGGTCAGCCTCCGCAAAAGCCCCTTCATCTGACATACGGTCAGAGTCAGACTCAGAAGATTGTGCTCTGGCACACTTCCACATACGCGTCCGTTCTGTCTGACGTGGCAAGGCCCTTTTACATGATCCAAGCACGTGTTCTGGGGTGGCAGGATGCGCACCAGTCAAAGTCTCCTCAGAGGCAGGAGGTTCAATAGAAGCGGGCAGCGGATTAGGCGTGGGGTCCATACAAGGGGGTACCCTGGCAGGGAGGGCTGAGAGAGCCTGTGATATGGTCTGTGACAACATGGATGACATGGAGCCCATCGCTGCCGTGATGGCAGAGGATACTGTACGCTGCAAAGCTAGCGTTTGGGGATCTGCCCTAGCCGCCCTGGAGTCCTCAGGAGAGGAGGGGGGCTGGTAGGCACAGAGGCAGACACAGGGTGGGACATTGCCACAGTAGTAAATACCAGTGGTGCAGAAAATGAGACTGGGAAAAACAGGTTGCTCCACAGTATGATGGGCAGGAGGGAAGAGGTGCTAACAACTAACCTACCTAAGCTAACGAAGGGTTAATCACCCTTTATAAAGTCGGGAGCACAGCAGGGAGCAGCCGATGCAGGAAGCGGCCGACCGAGACAAAGAAATGCCGAAGAATCGCGAGATGTGCGATCCAAGATGGCCGCCGAGATCTCACGGCTGTAATGGCGCGAACGGCCGGAGGAGTGGGTAAGAGAGGAGAAGTGGCGGGGAAAAGGAGAAACGGGGTCCGCAAACGAGGCGGAGGGAGCGGCAGCAAAGACCGCAAGGAAGGGGAATACAGGAGCGCAGATATAAGCGCCCAGCGAGGAGACAGCCAGAGGCCGCAGGGCAGGGAGAACTGAAACAGTGCAGGGAAAAGCAATAAGGCAGAAAGCAGTGCTTAAGGCAATAAAACTAACACATTCAATGAAGCATAAAAACGCAGAGAGATGTACTTAACTGGTGGTGAAGCAGCAAAGAAAGAGGAAGATCCATGGTGGAGCTGACATATATAAAGACTGTGAGGGGAGGATTTATTGGTTACTATGGTTGCATTCTTTTATGTAAATTTTCCTTTGCTGCTATTGGTGGACAGTAAAGAAGGAGATAGCAATATGAGCCTCCGTGTCTTGCTGTAAAACTAACCTTTTATCTTCATTGTCCAGGTATAAATCAGTGATTGAGAACGTAATATTACGGCTAAATCTGTTTATTATCTCCACATACATACAGTTCCAATTATTAAATTTTTTTGGGGGGTGGGGGGCTTTACTGAATTTAATTAAACCAGCATATAGGTGATGACTACACCAATTCACAGAGTAGGGCAACAATTTACCTGTGACTAATAACACGATATAAAGTGTCAGACCTGGCCCTCAATTATCAATTTCTGTTTGTTGTATTTCCACACGGTTGGAATTTTTTTTTTCTTTGAGACAATTTAATTAAAACAGCATATAGGTGATTAGTACAGTAACACAGAGGGTAGGGCACCAAATTATCTGTGAGTGTTAAGGTGAAATTAAGCATCAGGCCTCAATCCCCACAAGGTTGTAATTTCTTTTGTGACTTGATCAATTTAAATAAACATGAGTATAGGTGATCAGTACACTAATACGCAGGCCTGGGCAACTAATTACTTGTGCGTAATAATGTGATATAATGCATCAGGCATGGCCCTCAATCAACTGTGAAATTAACCATCAGGCCTCAATCCCCACATGGGTTATAATATTTTTGTGACTTGATCAATTTAAATAAACAAGCGTATAGGTGATGAGTAAACCAATACACAGGCTTGGGAAACTAATTACCTGTGAGTGATTATGTGATATTAAGCATCAGGCCTGGCCCTCAATCAACCATTTTTGTTTATTCTATATACAGATTCCTCGTGGTTGTAATTTAATTTTTGGAGGGGGGGGGGGCTGTTCAATTTAATTGAACCAGCAAATAGTTGATCACTACACCAATACACAGGATAGTGCACGAAATTATCTGTGAGTGATAAGAATTCAGGCCTAAGGGCCCTTTCACACTGGCGTTTTTGTTTTCCGGCATAGAGATCCGTCGTCGGGTCTCTATGCCGGAAAAATCCTGATCAGGATCATCCCCATGCATTCTAAATGGAGAGAAATACGTTCAGGATGCATCAGGATGTCTTCAGTTCAGGACCGGAACGTTTTTTGGATGCAGCAAATACCGCAGCATGCTGCGCTTTTTGTTCCGTTCAAAAATCCGGAACACTTGCCGCAAGGCCGGATCCGGAAATAATGGCCATTGAAAGGCATTAACCCGGATCCGGCTTTAAGCTTCGCCGGATCCGACGTTTAGCTTTTTCTCAATTGTTACCATGGCAGCCAGGACGCTAAAGTCCTGGTTGCCCATGGTAAAATGTAGTGGGGAGCGGGGGAGCAGTATACTTACCATCCGTGCGGCTCCCGGGGCGCTCCAGAGTGACGTCAGGGCGCCCTACACGCATGGATCACGTGATCGCATGGATCACGTGATCCATAGGCATGGGGCGCTCTGACGTCATTCTGGAGCGCCCCGGGAGCCGCACGGACTGAAAGTATACCGCTCCCCCGCTCCCCGCTCCTACTATGGCAACCAGGACTTTAATAGCGTCCTGGCTGCCATGGTAACCTGAAAGCATTTCGAAGACTGATCAGGATCCTGATCAGTCTTCTAATGCTTCAGGCGACTTGCGTTCTGACGGATCCGGCGGGACGGAAGTGCCTGCCGGATCCTCAGAACGCAAGTGTGAAAGGACCCTAAATCTGTTTCCCTTAATTTCTATCTCCACACGGTGTCAGTTTTTTTTGGGGGGTTATTCAAACCAGCATATACATGATTACTACACAAATACACAGGTTGGCGTACAAAATTATGTTGAGGAATAACAAATTTAGGCCCAAATCTGTTTCTGTTTATTTCTGTCTCCACACGTTTCTAATCACATTTTTAGTGGGGGTTGTTGAAATTATTAAAACCAGCACATACGTGATTACTACACCAAATAGGGAGGCTCACAATATTGTTTGAGAGGGCCAAAAATGTCATGGCTACAGAAGGGTTCCAAACAAAAGACCCAGAGCCAGAATGTGCATAGTAGCAGCACCAGCTATCCGGTTAGAAGTAGTAGGCCGCAGTTGTCCCTGCTAGCTTTGGAAAGGTGCAACATTATTGTTGAAGAGAAAGAGGATGAGATTGTGGATTGAATGGCTCACTCCTCTTCTCAGTCGCAGCAGGATGACGTGGAGGTGACTTTGAAATCCGACACTGTGCCATGGAGCCAGGGGTCACAACGTTATTCCTACTCCTCCTCCTCGCAGTCCCAGAGAAGGCTTTCAGTGGAGTCCACTAAGTCTTTGCTGCCCATTCCAAGTAGGGTGCCTTCCTTTTTCCTAACAAGTGGTATGAAAACCCACCATGCCATATGGCAGATAGTCAAGAGAGTCACTCTGTTGACAACTTGTGAGAGCAGTCAACGTCTGTACTGCCCCGAGAAGAGGGTGGACGAGACAGCTGCAGACCCCAGGCATAGCCGTGTTGGTGGTGGTAGTACTGGCATTCTTAGCCACGGTATTGTTGTTGGGGGCAGAGGCAGTTAGGGCAAATGCTGAGCCAAGGAGGAGGGTCCAAAGAACCCAACCTAATATCCTACAGTCTGATAGAAGCAGCAGGGAGGCTGAGGATTCCATTAACGATTGAGTGCTGAACCGGAGTTGGGACCTAGATCGGGGCGCTAAGAAAGAGGAGGAGGGTGATACTGGCAGCAGCAATAGCTTAGGCCATGTACCTCCCAAAGAACAGCCAGAGCCCATTCTGCTTCGGGATCTGGTGGTGTGGCCCAAAACACACCAGAGCTAAGTCGAGATCAGATGCCTCTACCTCTGCGCAAGTATCTCCCATCTGGCAGTACTTCTCCACACTGCCGGAACACAGGAGCATTGTCCTGTGCAATTATGAAAGGGCAAAATAAGATGTGGGTAGGCAAACACAAAGATAGGCACTACAGCTCTATTGAACCACATGAAGTGTCATAACCCCATGCTGTGGGAAACCAAATGTGGCAGCCAGCTACCTCCACAGAAGTTCCCTCCTTCTCCCAGTCCCCCTTGTGGTAGCCAGGCGACATACATGGGCAGTACGCTGTCTTTCACATCTGTATCATCCCTTTCCGCTTCTCCTGTTCAGATTCCTCCTCGGCTCCATCGTCAGACATCAATAACAGAATTTGTGGCCAGGAAACAACTCTACCCGCCCAGCACAATGGTGTGCAAGCTTAATTCCCCCCTGGCAAAGTTGCTGCCATACCATTTAGCTGAGCCTGCTGCCTTTAGGGAGCTGATGGCGTGCGCTCAGCCTCGTTGGAAGATACATAGCCGCCATTATTTCACCCAAAAAGGCATCCTTGCCTTGTACTCTCACAGAAAAAAATGGGTCGCTCCCTGCAATTCTCGTTGTGTGTTCACGCCACGGTGGACACCCGGAGAAGCTCTTACGGACAGGGACAGAACATGTCTTTCATGGCCCACCCGGTCAATTTTTTTTTCTGGCAGCGGCCCCAGCAACGAGGCCAAGTGTTTTTGACCCCCCTCCCCACCTTTGTATCAGCCTGGCTCCCACACCAGGCACTTACCAGCCTCCTCCTCCATGAACACTCACCTGTCCCCAACAGCAGCAGGGCACAGGGTAGCTCGCACTCCCCCTCCTTCCTATCACATGTGTCAGGTTGCCACATTGTGTTGGAGCTGATCTGCCTGGCGAGAGTAGCCACACCAGGGAACAGTTGCTGAAGTACATCAAGAAGCAAGCATCCAGCTGGCTGTCACCCCGTCGACTCCAACTGGGCAAGGTGGTCAGCAATAATGGGCACAACATTTTGGCCGCCCTACACCTGGGTGAAATAACACATGGTCTCTCCATGGCACACAACAAGCTGATGGTGCAGCTCTTTCTAAATAAGTACACTAGCTTGCACAAGGTGCTGGCAAAGTCCAGGAAACTTTCCACTCTTAAGCGACGAGGAACGGTCTCCTAGACCGGCAGCAACAGAACGGCCTGCCACTACACCGCTTAATCTGCAACATGCCAACTCGCTGGAATTCAACATTGCACATGCTCGAGCGTCTGTAAGAGCAACGGAAAGCCACGAACGATTTTGTCATGCACAAGACCACCTCAACAGCAGGAATCATGTGTTACTTCGAGGTCAGGCAGTAGCAGCTCATTTAAGACGCCTGTCGGGTGCTGAAGTCCTTCAAAGAGGCCACAAAGTTTGTCAGCAGAGACAACTGCGGCATGAACTATGTCATCCCTCTCTATTTCTCGCAGAACAGACGCTGACGCTCATGCAGCAGGAGACAATGGCAGAAGAAGAGCAGCTGATGCATCTTGCTGTCCGTCCTGTAGCTGTTGGGGACACACAAAGGGAATATGCCATGGAGGATGAGGAGCTGCCAATGCAAGACGAAGAGTTAGAGGTGGAGGAGCAAGAGTACAATGATGACAATGGCACCGGCCAGGACACCCAATAGTCTCAGTGGGGAAGAGGAGCTGGAAAGAACTTATTCCTTGGGCACGCTGGCCAGAATGGTGACCTGTATGCTCACTTGTTTACGCAGTGACAGACGTATCGTTGATATCAAGCAGTCTGATGATTACTGGATAGCCATGCTCTTAGACCATCACAATCAAGGCAAGCCCACCAAAGGACCTGCAGTAAGCATCATGACCTCACCACGTGATTGTGCTGGTTGTGTGCGGTGAGTTCATCACGCTCGCCGCTGGTCCTTTGGTGGGTTTTCCTTAATCAAGATGGGAGCGGATGGCCACTCCGCGAGCAAGTGGATGAGGTGAGCATTGTTTTCATTTTTTTTAAGCACTGATTAACCCCTGAAGGGCTAAATGTGAGTCACAGATACCACGATCAGCATTGAAAGCAGCAACTGAGGGCTTAAATGACGGGGTCGGCGCGATCCATACAATGGAAAGCGATTTGTGACAAAGTAATTTGCAACAAATTGAATTTCTTTTCGAAGTTTGGCGAAGCAGCCAATTCGAATTTTTAAAAACTTTGCTCATCTCTAATTACTACTGCTACCTATAGACAACCGACATACTGCCTCGTATGTGTAAGGAACGCAGGTGGATGGCGACTGAGGAGCACTGGAACAGCCTTACTAAAGATGATTTTACAGTACAGCAACAAACTCTTGTACTTGTGAAACGGGTAAATTTATATTCAGTAGGGATGCTGTCTCTTTAAGTAAATGGGTAGATAGCAGGGAGGCTGTAACTACAGTCTCTGTGGAGTTGGTTTAACTTTATACAGCTGCACTTTCTGTTCCTGCTAGCGGGCGAGGGACCCTCCTTGTATCTCTCCAAGGCAGAACCTTTCTCTGTGCTGCAGTGGAGAGTCTGGCCGGACACTTGTAAGGCCTTGCTGGTCTGACACATGTGATCCACACACTGCTCCTTTGCACTGGTTCGTGTTGCACTCTTCCCTCAGTGCCACACAATGCTCTGCCTGCCGCAGCCTCTCTGTGCCTGTCTGGGTGGCACTGCTTCACTAGGGTGGCACATCATATCACCCCTGAGCTCTGGTAACGGACCCTGCTCTGGATCTCCTGCACTGCACTCCTCTCCTTATCCAGGCCCTGGCTGAACTGCTCTTTCTGTGCAGCAGGCTTTGTCTTCCCCTGTTGTGTCTAGCTGGGAACTGGCTAGCTAGAGATTACTAAAAAATAAACAAAAAGAAATAACAAGTTTTCCTAAGTCCTAGGAGGCCAGAGGGTGTCATAGACCAACCTTCAGGGAAACTTTGGACCGGTCTGAATCGATTCGGGTCCGAACCAAACTTTTTAAAAAACTCAGCGAACCTGAACCGTTTCTCGAGTGGTTCACTCATCTCTGTTCCCATTCTCTCTTCTCTCATTATGGGATGCGGGGACGTAGTGGGACGAGGCGGTCTACCGAGCATATACCCCAGCTCGGAGGTGACTTCTTGTCTCTGGCTGCACCTCACGACACTGAGCTGGAGGATCTGGAACACTGTTTTCTGGAAGCGATGTCGACTTGTCTGCTGTGTGGCGAAACGTATTACTTATCTCACTAGATCCTTTTGTGCATTGTTCGCTAAGCTGTCGGTATCTGAGCAGCCATCTTGTGTTCTCGCCAGTCCCTGGGGCAGAGGAGGATTGCGATGTTCTACGGGAAATGGTTCTAACTCGGCTTCACCAGCGTAGAGTATGTGTAAATGAAAGTCTGTTGACTCCAGCAGACGACAAGCATCGGGGACAAACAGAGCGCAGTCTGGACGGCACGCTTCACACCTCGTAAAAACGGGAAGAGCACAACGCAAGCCAGAAACATCTGCTGCAGGCCTCGCTGCGGGGGAAGGGAGAGGACACCAACCAGGGCCTCCACAGCTCTGGTACAAGGAGACCAAAAAGAAGACAGTATCACGTGAGAGGCTTAGATACACAGCTCAGCAAACAGTATCACAAAGAATAGGATTAGATACACAGCACAGACAGTATCACACAGGATGAGATTAGATACACAGCTCAGCAAACAGTATCACACAGGATAGGATTAGATACACCGCTCAGCAGACAGTATCTCACAGGATAGGATTAGATACACAGCTGAGCAGGCAGTATCTCACAGGATAGGATTAGATACACAGCTCAGCAGGCAGTATCCCACAGGATAGGATTAGATACACAACTCAGCAGACAGTATCACACAGGATAGGATTAGATACACAGCTCAGCAGGCAGTATCACACAGGATAGGATTAGATACACAGCTCAGCACACTGTATCAGACAGGATAGTATAACATACAAAGGATATGATTAGATACACAGCTCATCAGACTGTAGCCACAGGATAGGATTAGATACACAGCTCAGCAGGCAGTATCCCACAGGACAGGATTAGATACACAGCTCAGCAGACATTATCACACAGGATAGGATTAGATACACAGCTCAGCAGGCAGTATCACACAGGATAGGATTAGATACACAGCTCAGCAGACAGTATCACACAGGATAGGATTAGATACACAGCTCAGCAGGCAGTATCCCACAGGATAGTATTAGATACACAGCTCAGCAGACAGTATCACACAGGATAGGATTAGATACATGGCTCAGCAGATAGTATCACAGAGGACAGGATTAGATACACAGCTCAGCAGGCAGTATTTCACATGATAGGATTAGATACACGGTCAGCAGACAGTATCACACAGGATATGATTAGATACATGGTCAGCATGCAGTATCACACAGGGACGGATTAGATCCAGCTTTCGCCTCATGCTCCTCAGAAGTGAAAGCTGCGCTGTGATTGGTTGCTATGGGAAGGCGGGCAGCTCTCCCGGTGACAGCAGTCTATGGAGGCAGGTGTAATGTGACGGACGCTGTACCCGGGTGCTCGAGCGCCATGACCAGAGCTGTGGGGATGAAAATGTCACAGCCCTGAAGACGTGTCACTGACGGCTCCCCTCCTGCTCATGTGAAATGTCCTTACTAACAAGCAGAGTCTGCTGGAGCTGTCATGGCGGCCATGTTGGTAGTCACCCAGCTTTCTCTGAGAGAAATAAACCTACAATAAGGCAGGATAGAATACAACGACTTGGAGATGCTCTTAAAGTGACCCCAGCCACCGACAGATGACGTAATCTCCCATCTGTCAGGGAGCATGGTGTTTAGATGTCTCCAAATCCCCATATTTGACGTATCTGGAGACCCTGATGCTGCACTTGAAGTCTGTGATTAAAGGAATTAGCGCCCCGTATAACGAAGCTGTCTGTTTGTTTAGAGAATCGCTGGCTCGCAGGCCTCGGCAACTGCCATCACTATCATCTTAGGAACTTATCAGCTTACAAGCGTGTAATTATTCCTTTAAAAGGACAAGGCCTTGAGTAAAGGCGACAAGATGGCGGCTTACCCCACCCTCCTCCCCCGGTCCATTCATAAGAACCCGAAGAAGATTCCTTCACTTATTCAGCCATTTTGAATGAGCTGTTCTGTCTCATGCAGCTCTGTTTCGAGGAGGACCTGTCGTTATGTTCATCCACAGATTACTAGTTTGTGTACAGAATGCCAGAACATCAGTGTATACTGACACACAGGCAGCACAGTTTAAAAAAGGATTGAGAGACACTGTAACTCATAACAAAGCTGATTTATATGCTATTCAGGATGTGTGAAAAGATCATGATAGCTGAAACTAGAAAAGGTTTGTTCATCTTATGTTTTCTGGTTCATGAATAGAACACCACAACGATAGTGTTGACTGACACTAACAGAGCAATAGAAAATTGGATATAATGCCTCTTAATGCATTGAGGGCATGTAGAAAGCCATAACACAACCGCCATACTGTGTTACAAGAAGGCAACTCATCGACTTCCAGTAATGAACGAATCCGCAAGATTTAGTCTCCCACTATGTTATTTCGAGACTAAATATGTGCGGAATTATTCACATAAATGTAAAAAGAACATCTACTCTGTGAAATGTTTCCACAGCCAAGCTCTCCGCGTTCCTCTTGTGGTCCTTGTAGTTGCACACAACTTCACTTGGCAGTAAAATACAGAGCCAAAAACATCAGCCTCGAGAGCTGGCCTCAAATTTGTAGCCCCAATGGACCAAAGCCTCACCTCGAATCAGAGTTTTTGTGATCAATGCTTAATTTTTGCCCAGATATTTCCTCCTTCAGATGTATCATACACGGTCATATCTAGAACATTTTAAGATGAATCATTAATGTTTCTATATGTTCTCCTCAGGTGGACCTCTATTGAGAACTTCCTTCAGATGTACCATGCACGGTCCTACCTAGAACATTCTAAAATGCATGGAACATAAATGTTTTTATATGTTCTCCTGAGGTGGACTTCTACTGAAAACCTCTTTCAGGTGTATCATACGCAGTCATATCTAGAACATTCTAAAATGCATGAAACATAAATTTATTTCAAAATTCATGGAACATAAACTCATTAAATTTCTTTCATAGGTTTCTATATGTTCTCCTGTGGTGGACTTCTATTGGGAGCAACCCATAGTACCCTCAGTAGCAAGAACTGTTGAGGAAGCTTCTATAGGTCCACGGAGGGCCCTAGCTCAGGTTGGCGTCCTTCCTCAAAGCCTGTGTTTACCTAGGGGCCACACCAGGTGATGACCAACCTGCTTTCCTTCAAAAGGTTTGGCAGATGGGCAGAAGGGAGACAAGGATCATGTACAGAATTTGCTAAATTCTAACAAGACTTTGCAAGACCACTAGAATATTTTTCTCAGGACTGTTAGTGGACTATTCTCAACTCACCATGATTCTTTATTGACCCTTGTAAGGGACTGATGAGTATGTGGTCCACATCTGAGCTCTGCTTTAGGGGACAGGAACAGTAGTTGGAAAACAAGGACATGGTTGATTTCCTTGATAACCTGGTGGAGATACTTGGTCAATTAACTCACAGTCATATATATTTTCATCTGAATATGTTTCCACACAATATAAAATAGGTGCAAACTGAGAACAAACTTTGAGACCAAAAATGGTCCTCCAAAGGAGTCTCAAAGATGGTTGGAATTGAGCAGTAATTTACTTGTGGCCGTGACCACACATAGACACATGCAACATCAGAAAAAATTGAGAAGAATCTTAAGTCTGGTCTTTTGGACTGCGTGTTCCTTGAGCCCACTAAAGGAAAACAATTTTGGAGCCCAAATCAAATATCATCTATAAAGTCTTATAAATTTTGAATCAAAGAAATAGACTAGTGTCAAGTGATTGGGTCCAAGGTCAGCTCCAAATGTTTTTTTTTTCCTGGAACCTTGGAGCCCACTATGACATCAGAGGTTGGGCCCACCAGAGGATCTTCTGGTCTGGTAATCTGGTAGGCCAGTCTGACCCTGTGTATGATTAATACCATATGATGCGTTTTTGTTCCCTGCAAGAGGTTTTCGTTTTTTGCTCCAGCAGTAGTTATCGCAGGATTACGGGCTCATGCACATGACCATTGTCTGTTTTGCAGTCCTCAAACTCCGGATTGGCAAAAGACACATACCCGCCGCGTGCATTTCGCCTTCTGTGGAACGGAACCTCCGGGCCATAAAAGAACAGACCTATCCTTGTCTGTAATGCTTGAGCAACACATCAATTCTGAACTGTCCTCTCACCTCTCCTCCTGCTCCCTCTTTGACCCCACCACTCAACTGAGACTTGGCTTACCAAAGCCATCAATGACCTACAGTACTAACAGCCAAAACCAAAAAACATTACTCTATCCTCCTTCTTCTTGACCTGTCCTCTGCCTTTGATATTGTCGACCACTTCCTACCGTTACAAACTCTCTCATCCCTTTGCATCACTGACCAGGCCCTCTCCTGAATCACATCATACCTCACAGACCGGAAATTTAGTGTCTCCCACTCTCACACTACCTTTTCATCTCATTCCCTCTCTGTTGGTGTCCCACATGGCTCTGTCTTAGGACCCCTGCTCTTTTGTATCTACACTTTCAGCCTGGAACAGCTAATAGAGTCCCATGACTTTCAGTATTACTTTTATGCTGACGACACACAAATCTACCTCTTTGGTCCAAACATCACCACCTTACTATCCAGAATCCCACGATGCCTATCTTCCATATCATCCTTCTTCTCCTCTCGCTTTCTAAAACTTAACATGGATAAAACAGAATTCATCATCTTTCCCCCATCTTGCTCAAACCCCCCCCCCCCCCAACAGGCCTATCTATCACAATCAATGGCTACACACTGTCCCCTTGGATTCTGCCCTCTCCTTCCGACCGCACATCCAAGCCCTTTCCATCCCCTGCCGCCTCCAACTCAAAGACATCTCCCGCATCCGTGCTTTCCTCAACTTTGAGTGTGCGAAAATGCTTGTACATGCCCTCATCATCTCCGGCCTAGACTACTGCAACATTCTCCTCTGTGGCCTTCCATCTAGCTCTCTCGCATCCCTCCAATCTATCCTCAACTCTGCTGCCCGACTAATCCACCTCTCCCCCCGTTACTCCTCTGCCTCTCCCCTCTGCCAATCCCTTCACTGGCTCCCCAAAGCCCAGCGAATTCCGATCAAACTACTAACAAATACCTACAAGGCTGTCCACAGCCTGTCCGCTCCTTACATCTCTGAGCTACATTCCCGATACATCCCCACACGCAATCTCCAATCCTCACAAGACCTCCTTCTCTCCTCTCCTCTTATCACCTCTTCCCACAATCACCTCCAAGATTTCTCCCGTGCATCCCCTATACTCATGAACTCGCTACCCCAACATATCAGACTCTCACCTACAGTGGAATCCTTCAAAAGAAACCTGAAAACCCACCTCTTCAGACAAGCCTACAACCAGTGACCCTGCTGCCTCTATACCGCCACGACTAGCTTCACCCGCACCTACTGTGTCCTTCTCCCATATCATGTAGATTGTAAGCCTCGCGGGCCGGGCCCTCTCTCCTTCTGTACCAGTTTGTAACTCGTCTTGTTCATGCTTAGTGCAATTGTCTGTATTATGTATGTGCACCGCTTATCGTATGTACAGCGCTATGGAATAAATGGCGCTTTAATAATAACAATAATAAATAATAATAATGCGGACAAGAATAGGACATGTTCTATATTTTTGCAGATGCTGCAGAACACGGTGTGATGTCTGCATCTCTTGCGACCACATTGAAGTGAATGGGTCCACATCCAACCCCCACAAAATGTCCGATCTGATGCTGACAGAAAATACTTTTGTGTGTATGAGCCCTAGTATTGGGCAAGAGGGATTAAGAGGGATCTTTCGAAGCTAGACCTTGGTAAGGCTTATCATCTCTTGGAAATACCACTTTAGCCACATCTCCCTACTGGGAGGATTTGCAGGTGGAGTCATCATGGTCCTTTCCATAAACCATGTAAATGAGTGAACATCCAGCTAGGTATCAGACCAGATGTATCTAAGAAAAACCCAAGCCCGATGCCACAACGTAAATAGGGTTTGGTTAACATGGACAATTTAAACAACTGAGGTTTCATCTCGGCGGAAAGGTGTCAACAACAATCCTTCTCTTTTATCCACCGGAACATAAATTCACTTGTTTACTCTGTAGAGGAACTTGTGAATATAAACTCCACCAAAAGATTCTAAGGGACAAAGGCCCAAGATCAGTGATTTACAGAATTACACTTCCAAATGTTATTTTCCAGTAATTTATGAGGGGGCGACTGTAAATACAATTTAATTTTAGATGAATGGCTATGAATCAGTCTGGATTTGTCTCTAAATATTGATTTCTTCTCCCACTTTAAATGAGAAAGATTCCTTCAAAAAATGAAGGTGATGTAAACGAAGGAGGGGACTAGGGTGAAAATATCAACAAAGGTATGTGAACCTCTAAGTCTATGGGCAGCTATAATAGCGACAACATAAGTATCTATCAGATATTACAAATATACATAAAAAATGTGGGAAGGAGGAAAAATTTAAATAACATTTCTTGAAAGTATGAAAGTACTACCAACCACAAATAAGAATATAACTACCATAATACTGCTCCTTTGTATTAGAATATACCTACTATAATACTGCCTCCTATGTACTAGAATATAACTACTATAATACTGCCTTCTATGTACAAGAATATAACTACTATAATACTGCCTCCTATGTAGGAATATAACTACTATAATACTACTCCTATGTACAAGAATATAACTACTATACAACTGCTCCTATGTACAAGAATATAACTACTATCAAACTGCTCCTATGTACAAGAATATAACTACTATAATACTGCTCCTATGTACAAGAGTATAACTACAATAATACTGCTCCTATGTACAAGAATATAACTACTATAATACTGATCCTATGTACAAGGATATAACTACTATAATACTGCTCTTATGTACAAGAATATAACTACTATAATACTGCCTCCTATGTACAAGAATATAACTACTATAATGCTGCCTCCTAAGTACAAGAATATAACTACTATAATACTGCTCCTATGTACAAGAATATAACTACTATAATACTGCTCTTATGTACAAGAATATAACTACTATAATATAGTATATGATGAGGTTTTGTATGTATTAGACTTTGTTCATTTTTGATGGAAAAATAGAGCAACCTGGGAACACACTGTAAATGGAAGCCATGATGCAGATGTGAACAGAGCCTTAGAACTTTATCTAGATGTCAGTTCTACTTGATGATGAAGCTACTGGCGCGGTGCTGTTTATGATCTGACAGACTAGTCATGCACTTTGTATGGCGATATTTATGTTTTGGCAGGAGGAGATGAAGGGAGACACGTTCTGGGGCTGAAACGTACGCTTACACTTTGTAAATAAAGTTCAGGGAGCGGCGTCGATCATGCAGAGTTCTTCGGGCTCTTAGTTTTGCCGGGTCGGAGGAGGGGAGGTATAGTGGATCCATTGGACTTAAACACATTGCTTGTGTCTTGAGGTCTAAATGACAGTATGAAAGGACTTATTAAGAGGCACGCTCCCTCCAGGGTGGTCCGTGACCCCGGAGTGCGCATTTTTTGGCAAACCCTTCGATTTTCAAAATTTTAATAATCATAAATCCATATAAAGGGTTGTCATGCAGTTTAAATATTTGCATGTTCCAACTAATTTATCAGTCTTTTATTCTCTTCCAGGACGGTCGGAAAAGGACCGTCTGTCGCACTGTTCGTTAACCCCTCCCCTCCTTTCATCAGCCGGACACTTTAAACAGTTCTTTACAGGCCAGAATTGCAGTCGGACGTCACTTATCAGAAGATCCCCACTGGTAGGAGCCGGCGGTCTGTGCCTGGCAATGTCTCCTCTCTCCCGGTGGGCATAGCCACTGGAGTACTCAGTACTTATCCTCACTGCTGCTCCATGCTATGTTCTGTTGTCAGCTGTCCCTGGCTGCCACCTGCTACTTGATCCCATAGGGTGCACACACTTCCCAGCTCTTAAAGGGCCATTGTGGGCACAAGCCAACCTCTCCCCTGAAGTTCAGGCACCTTTGAGAAGGTGCCTGAACTTCAGGCATGTCTCTTCCTGTGAAGCTGTGCTATTGTATTGTTGACGTCCCATGATGGACCTCTGGCTGTTTTCTGGATTGACCCTGTTGTGGCAGTCCTGTCCACTGCCTGATCACCATATTGCCCCTGTGCCACCTGCCTGTCCTATTGTCTGACTACCTGACGGCATGAACTCTCCCTTCCCTGACCTCAGCTATCCCTCTTCCTGCCCTCTTGGTTCCATGCATCGGTGTCTTTTGACCTACCTGGGTCAACAGCCTCTGTACGAAGACTATTCTAAGTGCTTGCCCCTACAGCAAGACCCTTTATAGTGATGGAAGGGTGAAAACCAGGTGTCCAACTTGACAACACCTCAAGAATAGCCCCCATTCAGTGTGAGCAGTGGGTCCACACCCACAGTATTACAGTAAGATCAGGCCATGGACTCCATTGGCGCCCACAAGTTGGGGTTATAAGATGCATTCAAGGAGCTGACTACACTACAGATACATCAAGACCTATTGCTACAGTTAAAGACCTCCATGTCCGGACTTCATGGCTGTCTCTGTTCCAGCTCTGCTTTCTCAAGCCACAGCTCCTGCACCTCAGCTCCAGTCTGTCTCTATTTCCAGAGGTACCATATTGTACCTGTTACTGCTGTCACATAATGAATATGATTCTAAAAATTGCTGTGACTTCCTTAACCAGTGTGCAGTGACCCACTGGTTCACTACTTAAGGGTTAATACCAAGTTCTGTACTAAAATAACTGTTCACTGTGATACTGACTATGATCTATGAACTATGTAACCCAAAAAGGTTATGTATAGGTAGGTAACAGTTAACTGGCAGTTTCTTAGTATTAGTTGCCAGGCAGTGGGCTGGTCCCATTTTCCCCTGGCTAGTGAAGAGTATGCTAGTAAGCAAGCTACAGTGAAGACCTGTTTGGTGTGTGCTGCTTCCAAGCAGGCCAAGAACAATTCTTCTCCAGGAAAACACTGCCTCGGCAAGTGAAAGCTGCCAGGAAAGCAACTTTGCTAAGGTTAACCTTTGAGGGAAAGAAGCAGTGAATTTTGCAGATGTTTGAGGACCATGGAAGCTGTGCTTGGTCTGAGTCAGTAAAGGTATCGCACGCATGCAGCTTTATACTTTACTGCCTGTGGTTTGGGTCTTTTGCTTCTGGTGCCCGCCACACCTCTGAAATGGACTGGCCATCTGATCTAGGACTGCACACCACAGTTCTGCAGAGAAACACTGAGGAATTGCATGAGATTGGTTATTTTGGGAAGATTGTTAGTGACTATAAAGAGAGAGCCTCCAGGTGGAATACCATCATAATGGCCACCTTTTATGCACAGTCTTTGGGAAAAGCCTACTTTAAGAAATACTTCTGGATTGGACTTGCTGTATTTGTATTGTGACCCATATCATCTAATCAGTAAAGAAGAGACTTTATTTTGCCATAATCAATCCTGCCTGGTCCATGGACTCTACTCGAGCATCACCATCCTCCTGCCTTGCTTCCTGCTGTTCATTCTTCCTAATATCAAGGGCTCTCAAGCCACCACCAGACAGGAGACCCCAAAAGTTCAATGTCTGTTCTAAGCGGAAGAAGGTTTGTTCCTTTCCAATTACTTCCTACGTGGCCCGGGCGAGCACTGGAGTGAGGATTAGCCACCATGAGACTTTAGAAAATGCCTCAGAGTCTGTCTACTTGCGAGAAAGGAACTCCATGCGCATGCAGCTTCATCCCAGAAGCCCCAACAACAACTTGTGCCTTTAATGCAGTGGTGGTTCTCGTTATGTGATGAATTTCCCTCTCAAGCCGGGAAATTCCAGTGCCTAGGTTTGGTAGGAGAGACGAGCTTAGGTGAAGATGACCTCTCTCCAAAACTGACAATTCCAGTGGTTCTGTACTGCAGTAACATCTGATTTACTGAATGGGTCTTTCTGAACTCTGATTCTTCTGGCAACATTCCTTAGTTACTTTATGCCACATACCAGTGGCGTGCCTAGGGTGTTTGACACCCGGGGCGGGTCCTTTCTTTGGCAGCCCCCCACCCCCAATACTTTAAATAAATTGTACTCCCTCACAGTAGTATTGCCCTCATTGTACAACTTCACAGTAGTTTTGTACAAATGTGTGCCTCCTCACAGTAGCTATGCCCATATTGTGCCCTCTCTGTGCCCCTTTCACAGTTGTAATGCCCTCTTTGTGCCCCCTTGATAGTAATAATCCCAATTGTGCCCCTTTATAGTAATAATGCCCACTGTGCCTCCATCATAGTAATAATGCCCACTGTGCCCCATCATAGTAATAATGCCCACTGTGCCCCCTTCACAGTAATAATGCCCATTGTGCTCCCATAATAGTAGTAATGCCCACTGTGCTAGTAATGCCCTCTGTGCCCCCTCCATAGTAAAAATCCCCATTGTGCCTCCTTCACAGTAATAATGCCCACTGTGCCCCCTTCATTGTAGTAATGCCCTCTGGCTCTCTGCCCCCTCCATAGTAGAAATGCCCATTGTGCCCCCTTGACATTAGTAATGCCCTCTGTGCCCCCTCCATAGTAATAACGTCTTCTGTGCCCTCTCCATAATTATAAAGACCTCTGTGCCCCCTTCATAGTAATAAAGACCTCTGTGCCCCCTCCATAGTAATACAGTCCTCTGTGCCCCCTCCATAGTAATAAGTTCTTCTGTGCCCCCTCCATAGTAATAAAGACCTCTGTGCCCCCTCCATGGTAATAAAGTCCTCTGTGCCCCCTCCATAGTAATAACGTCCTCTGTGCCCCTCCATAGTAATAAAGTCTTCTTTGCCCCCTCAATAGTAATAAAGTCCTCTGTGCCCCCTCCATAGTAATAAAGACCTGTGTCACCTCCATTGTAATAAACTCCTCTGTGCCCTCTCCATAGTAATAAAGTCCTCTGCACCCCCTCCATAGTAATAAAGACCTCTGTGCCCCCTCCATAGTAATAAAGTCCTCTGCACCCCCTCCATAGTAATAAAGTCCTCTGTGCCCCCTCCATAGTAATAAAGTCCTCTGTGCCCCCTCCATAGTAATAAAGACCTGTGTCACCTCCATAGTAATAAAGACCTCTGTGCCCCCTCCATAGTAATAAAGTCCTCTGCACCCCCTCCATAGTAATAAAGTCCTCTATGCCTCCTCCATAGTAATAAATTCTTCTGTGCCCTCTCCATAGTAATAAAGTCCTCTGTGCCCCCTCCATAGTAATAAAGCCCTCTGTGCCCCCTCCATAGTAATAAAGTCCTCTGTGCCCCCTCCATAGTAGTAATGCCCTCTGTGCCCCCTCCATAGTAGTAATGCCCTCTGTGCCCCCTCCATAGTAATAAAGTCTTCTGTGCCTCCTCTATAGTAATAATGCCCTCTGTGCCGCCTCTGTATAAAAAACAAGAAATCACAGTAACTACTCACCTTGTCCCGTTCCTGAAGCTCACAGTCCTCTCTTCCTTACAGGCACAGATCGCTCTGCAGCACTGTGTGGGCGGATCTTATGCCGATTACCGGGCTGCAGGCTCCGCCCACACAGGCCGGCAGCGGGATCTTTGTTTGCAGGCTGATTGGTGGAGCGGGGAGTATACTTCTTGCTTCACCATTCAGAGCGCTGCCGACCTGAAGGAGGGAAGGAGCGCGGGAGGCTGAGCGGTGAGTGACAGGACCCAGCAACCTGCGCTCCAGCAATGAGCGCTTCCATCTGTATTGATGGAAGCGCTCATTGCTTCTGGCACTGCCCTGAGAGCCAGTACTGGGGGGGGGGGGGGGCGACCCGCCCCCCACGCCTTAGTACGCTACTGCCACATAACTAGTGTATGCCTGGAAGCGTGCTTGGTTGTGGTCTCAGACAATGGAATAATTCTCCCTGAACCTATCCTGTACTCAAGGGCGTAGCTAAAGGCTCATGGGCCCTGGTGCAAGAGTTCAGCTTGGGCCCCCCTTCTATCAGTGCTTTGTGTGTCTTCTTATATGGCACAAGGGTCTTTGGGCCCCCTCAGGCTCCTGGGCCCGGTAGCGACTGCTACCTCTGCACCCCCTATAGCTACGCCCCTGCCTGTACTCTACTGTGCCCGTGGATCTCCAAGAGGGGGAACTGTATACTGAGATCTCCTTATATGTACTCTCCAAATCCCTTAGTCCATTATTGCTGGGGTTACCTTGGCTAGGTCTAGATGGTTCTGATTATCAATTGGGGCTCAGAGGAAGGCCTCCGTTGGGGGTCTCAATGCCACTCATGAGGTCTGCCTACATTCCGGCTAGCACTGTAGTCTTAGACCCCTCAAAACCTCCAGGGACAACCTTCTTCATACACCAGTTATATGGATGTTTTTGATGGTAAGGAGACTTAAACTCTTCCACTTCATAGGCCATATGACTGTCCTTTCGCCCTATTGTCGGGCACCACTCTTTCATGTGGTTGTGTCCCTTCTAGAGAAGAATGCAATGTCAAAATGCATAAAGGAGGAGCAAATTGTCTTCCCCTGCTGGAGTCAGATTCTTATTTATCAAAAAAAAGCATGGTTCTCTTCAGCCCTGCATTGACTACTGTTTTCTGAACAAGATCACAATCAAAAACAAATTCAATTTTGCTTCTCATCGTATAGAAAGAAGAGCAGCTCTGAAGCACACAATGCTAAACTACAAAGAAGATTTAGGATAGAGAAACATTCAGTAGCGTTAAAGGAGACTTGCCATAAAAAAATGATTAAAGATCCTTAATGGGCAGAAGTAAAGGGCCAACACAACAGCTAAACCATGAACTTCTTTGACAAATGATATTGTTGATTTAAAATTTTTATAACCTGGAGGAAGAAGGAGACTCAAGGACCCATTTTTCTGGAAATATTCAGATTTTAAAGGGAAGCCAACTCAAATACTTCAGCTCAACTGAGACTAGAGATGAGCGAATTTCTTAAAAATTCAATTCAGTCGGTTTGTCGAATTTTCCCGAAAAGATTCGATCCGATCCAAATTTATTTGTGGCAAATTGCGTTAAAAGACAGCTATTTCCTGGCTGCAGAGAGCATGTATAGTGGTGTAGAACACTGCGCCTTGCAGTAACACGCATAGGGAGTCTGCTGTGGTAGTGAAATAATACTGTGAGTCTGTATGACATGCAGATGACAGGCGTCGCTCTTAGAATCACTGCACACTTCACTTATTTGGGGAGTTACGGAGCCAAAACTGACCAAGTAACTCAAGTGTGAACTCAGCCTTAGGGCCCTTGCAGACGAGCGGATGCACTCCGTGTTATCCGCAGTGCGAATGAGAGCCAAGCTGCACGGTGGACATCAGAGGCATGAAGCAGTAACATGATAGATAGTGCTCCGTGCCTCCCTGTGACCTTTTACTACAACTGTGACAACTTTATCTCACTGTGATTTTGTAGTAAAAAGGTCACAGGGAGGCACGGAGCATTATCAATCATGTTACTGCTTCATGCCTCTGATGTCCACTGCGCAGCTTGGCTCTCATTCTCGCTGCGGATAACACGGAGTCCATCCGCTTGTTTGCAAGGGCCCTTACAGGTCACTGTTGACGTCAAGAAGAAGCGTACTCCTTTTACTCCGTCGTCAGCTGAATCCACATAAATGTCTACAAAACCTGTTCTATAAAACGCTTATACAAGTAGAGCCCCCCGACAGAGCAGAGAGGGTGTCAGCAGTAAGTTTGTGTTGACGTCACTGATTATTTTACCCTTCCTCTGATCCGTCAGAACAATAACCCCCCAAAAAACAGATCCAGTCTGTTGAGCATCTGCCTTCACTCGGTCAGCATTTGGTCAGTAATCCATCAGTACTGCTAATGCCAAAATAACAGTGGATCCAAAACAGGGATGACATGTGGATGGAATATTTGCAAGTCTTCTGTGTTTTGTACCCACTCCTGCTTTTGGCTACCAAATCATAAGCCAATTCTGATGGGACCATACAGGCCTTAAACTGCTACACAGACAGGATCCGTTGTACGTCCAATTTTCTCTTCCTTCTGAAAAATCAGAAGAAGGGTCAAATAAATTATGATGTCAGCCAGACCGAAAGGCAAAATAGTGGCCCAGTAATGAAGTGGGAAAGGTGGGAACAGCATAAGTCCACAGATTGACCCAATGACATAGTGGTGAGGTTACAGCAGCATGAGGAGACCACAGAGTGGCCCAGTGACATACTGGTGAGGTGGCAGCAGCATGAGAAGACCACAGAGTGGCCCAGTGACAGAGTATTGAGGTGGCTGCCGCATGAGGAGACCACAGAATGGCCCAGTGACATAGTGGTGAGCTGGCAGCAGCATAATGAGACCACAGAGTGGTGATGTGGCTGCAGCATGAGGAGACCACAGAGTGGCCCAGTGACATAGTGGTGAGGTGGCAGCAGTATGACGAGACCACAGAGTGACCCAGTGACATAGTGGTGAGCTGGCAGCAGCATAATGAGACCACAGAGTGGTGAGGTTGCAGAAGCAGGAGGAGATCAGAGTGGGGAGGTGGCAGCAGCATGAGTAGACCATAGAGTGGCCCAGTGACATAGTGGTAGGGTAGCAGCAGCATGAGGAGACCACAGAGTGGCCCAGTGACATAGTGGTGAGGTGGCAGCAGCATGAGGAGATCACAGAGTGGCCCAGTGACAGAGTGGGGAGCTGGCAGCAGCATGAGGAGACCACAGAGTGGCCCAGTGACATAGTGGTGAGGTGGCAGCAGCATGAGAAGACCACAAAGTGGCCCAGTGACAGAGTATTGAGGTGGCTGCCGCATGAGGAGACCACAGAATGGCCCAGTGACATAGTGGTGAGCTGGCAGCAGCATAATGAGACCACAGAGTGGTGATGTGGCAGCAGCATGAGGAGACCACAGAGTGGCCCAGTGACATAGTGGTGAGGTGGCAGCAGTATGACGAGACCACAGAGTGACCCAGTGACATAGTGGGGAGGTGGCAGCAGCATGAGGAGGCCACAGAGTGATCCTTTGACAGAGTGGGGAGAGGGGGGCAATACCAGTACCAGCTAAAGATGGCGGCTGGCAGTAGTAGTACCTGGCAGCAGGTGTGGCATCAGGCGGGTGGCAGCATCAGAATAGTAGCTGAAGCTGGTAGCTAGAAGAAACAGGTCTTTTTTGTGTGTGGAAATACTGGCTGATCCATGCCTGATTCATCTTCACTAAGGTCAGTTTCTCCACATTTTGGTATGACAGGCGAGTTGTCCTTGGGGTAACTATGGCCCAAGCCGCACTAAACACCTGCTGCTGCTGGGGAGTAGTTTCTTCAGTAGATGGGTGACCAAAACTGCTCATCAGAGACTTAAGTTGCTGCTGATGGAGCTGGTACTGCTCCTGCCCCCCTACCCCACCCCCAGCAGCCATAGCAGTGTAATGTGAGCACAGAGGGCCCCCTCGGTCATACCTGAGTAAGGATGGGCGATGGTGGACAAAGGCAGCAGCCAACTGACTACATAGGATGTCTTGATAGTAGTTCAGTTTTTCCTCCCTCTCAGCAGGTGTAAAAAAGGCCCCCATTTTGGACCGGTAGCGAGGGTCTAACATGGTGGAGAGCCAGTAGTCATCTCTCTGTTGAATGGTGATAATTCGGCTGTCACTACGCAAGCAACTAAGCATGCATTGGGCCATTTGCACAAGTGACAAGTGACAAGTTGCACAAGTGACTCAGAGGGACTCCCTGCCTCCTTCTCCACTGCATACTGGTGTGCCATGGTGTGTCTGGGTCCTCTGCCTCGTCTTCCTCATCGCCCTCGTCTTCCTGCTCCTGCTCCATCCATTTCGCTACACATTGCTTGTGCTCCAATGTCCTCCTGCTCCAGTTCAGACCCCACAGTGCTCATGTGGCCGTGAGATCTAGGCACCATGTCTCCAGTCCCCTGACAGCCAGATTTACCAGCATCTGTTCCAGGACATGAAACAGTGGAATGACGTTGTTTCTCCTGTAGTCCTGGCGAATAGACAAATAAATTTGTCTGCTCAAAGGGCCCGCGCAAACGGTAGGTGTCATGCATGAGCTGCCACTGGCTAACATCGAAGTTACATAGGGGAGTACCTCTGTCTGCCTGTATCATCAAGAAATAATTTATGGCCTTTCTCTGTTCATATAATCGGTCCAACATATGGAGGGTGGAATTCCAACTGGTGGAAACGTCGCATAATGGTCTATGTTGTGGGACGCTGTTCCCAAGGAGGGTGTGCTTTGCGGTGTACAAGTGGCTGAAGTGCATGCAAAGTTTCCAGGGCGCATGGCTTAGCCCTCCTTGACGCAGCGCCGACACCATGTTCTTACCGTTGTCGGTTACCATGGTTCTGATTTTGAGTTGTCGTGGAAAAAGCCAGGATTCGATTTCTTGATGAAGGACACAAAGCAGTTCCTCCCCTGTGTGACTCCGTTCGTCCAGGCAAACTAGGTGCAGAACAGCGGGACACTGCCGTGCCTTGCACATGTGGTATGCTGGAGGGGCAGTGGCGTGCCCGGGGGGGGGGGGGGCGGGGGCGCAGTCCGCCTCGGGTGCCGGCTGTCAGGGGGTACCAGAGAAGCAACGACGCCTGCGGCCCACATACTATGGCGGGGCACGAGAGCGCATATTTCCCTGCCCCGCTGCCGATCACTGCCCACCATAGGCTTCAGGCCTATTAGGCCTGAGGCCTGTGCAGTAGTAAAATCCCGGCGCAGGCGTGCGTGATGACATAATCGCGCACGCCTGTGCCTGGACGCAGCAGCACAGTAAAGTGTGCGAGCAAGCACCTGGACATAGGTGAGTATTTTGCTTTTCTTTTTTTTTTTTTCCTTTTATGTGCCAACCAAGTAACTTTAGGGGACACAGGAGGACTTGTTGGGGGGAAATATTCTGGTGGGATACTGTGTGGGGCAAATAATTATGAAAGGGATTACTATGTGGGGGGCAATTACTATATGGGGCAATTACTGTGGGGGGGCAGTGTGGGGGAAATTACTGTGTGTGGGAAACTACTGTGAGGGGGAAATTACTGTGTGGCGGGCAGTGTGGGGTACACTACTGTGTGGCGGGCAGTGTGGGGTACACTACTGTGTGGGGGAAACTACTGTAGGGGGGCAGTGTGGGGTACTCTATTGTGTGGGGGACACTACTGTGTGCGGGAAATTACTGTGTGGCGGGCAGTGTAGGGGAAACTACTGTAGGGGGCAGTGTGGGGGACACTACTGTGTGGGGGCAGTGAGGGGGAAACTACGTATGGGGGCAGTGTGGGGGAAACTACTGTTTGGGGGAAACTACTGTGTGCTGCAAATTACTAAATGGAGGGCAGTGTGGAAGAAATTACTATATCGGGGCAGTGTGGGGGCGTTGCTATTGGGGAGGCACTGTAGGGGCAATTCTATTATTTTTGGGGGACACCACACAGGGATTATTGCCGGGAGCACAATATAGGGTGTTATTTTATTATTGGGGGCACTCTAGGGGACATTATAGCTATAGTAGACATTATAGGGACATTTGGGGTAATTCATCAAACCGGTGTAAAGTAGAACTGGCTTAGTTGTTGATAACAGCCAATCAGATTCCACCTTTCATATTTGACAGCTCTTTTGGAAATCCAGTTCTACTTTATACCAGTTTGAAAATGACCTCAATAATGTCTACTGGGGTCACTATTGTTTTCAGCAGTACAGTACCTGGGACATTGGGGAGCACAACGGGCACAGTATTAGGGGTGGCAGTAGGATGACACTGTGGGGACACCAGGATGGGGAGGTTGATGGAAAAACTGAGAAATCTAACGTGTCTGTATTACAAACTGTGTAGAGACGAGATGCGGCTGAAAGAATTTGTCATGGCCGTCTAACGGAGGAGAAGAGGAAAGAGAAGGTCTATATGACAGGAGATGTCCCTGGATGTAAGAGGTATGTGGTTAAGTATTAGGGGGGGGGCAAAGAAAAGACCTGCCACGGGTGCCAACACACTAGGCATGCCACTGTGGAGAGGCACTGTGAATTGTTCCTGCAGTGGAGGACACGGTGGAGGATGAGGAGGCAGAGGCAGACACTGTCGCAGGACGAATGGTGTTAAAACGTGGAGGCTGAAGCAGCATCACCTGGCAAAGTTGCTGGTGTGGCTGGGCAGGAATCACATTTACCCAGTGGGCCGTAAAGGACATATATTGTCCTTCAACCTAGTTATAGCTCCACACGTTGGCGCTGCCATGCACTTTGGCAGACACCGACAGGCTCGAGAACTGGCCCAGCTTCTGTTCTACATATGTGTGCAGGGCTGGTACTGTCTTTTTTGCAGAGAAATTATGGCTTGGGACTCTCCACCTCGGCTCGGCATAAGCCATCAGTTCTTTAAAAGGTGCAGAGTCCACCACTTGGAAAAAGAGGGACTGCAGCACTAGCAGCTTGACAAGGAGCACGTTCAGCTTCTGCGCTGTTGGATGAGTGCACGCATACTGTTGTCTCTTGGCAATCGCTTTGGTGATCGATTCCTGACGGAATGACTGACGAGGAGTAGGAGGAGGAGGAGAATCAGGACCAGCAGATGATGGGAAGGACAGACCGCTCGCTTCGGCTGAGGTGATGGTGAGCCTTGACTGCATGAAATTGGGTGCGTGCCACTGGGTGATGCAGTGGTTGCTGCGGCAGGCTGGCCCACTACATCGGACCCACGGGTCTCCCAGGCCACTTTATGGTGATACTGCATGTGTTAACGTAGGGCCGTGGTGCCAACATTGGCACCCTGGCCACGCTTCATCTTCTGCCCACAAATTCTGCAAATGGCCATGTTCACCTTCTCTGGTAGCCTAACAAAAAATTGCCACACCACCGAGTATGGCATTTTCCCTCCAATAGTCCGCGCAGACTGCTTGCTACCCCTGCCTCCGTGAACCCCATCACCGCTACTTTCCGGGCCGTAAGGGCTCCTGCAAAGCGGGTGGTCTACCCCGAGGACGTTTGGCTCCCAACCTCCTACTGCTGCCACCCTGCTGGCTCAGCCGCTGTCTCAAGCGCCAGCTGCCACCCTCTTCTCCTGATGATGAAGCCCCTTCTTCACCCGGCACCCAAGTGCAATCGGCTACATTATCATCATCATCATCACCTGCTCCCATGCCACTCTTATCATCACAACTTGCCCGCCTACCGGAGAAAGTGGCGGCTAACTCTTTCAGATCTTGACTGGGCAGTAGCTGCTGACTGTCCTCTAGTAGCTCGTCCTCGCTGAAAAGTGGACAGATGGGGACAGATGGGGACACAGGGCCTGCTCCCGGACCATGCCAACTAAACGTCGTGTCAGAGGAACCCACCGAATCTTGGCTGGGGGTGTCTGATGTCACTTGCGACAAAGTTGAACACCGAGTCAACCATTCAAGCACCGCTGGGTTGCTGGTCAAGACATAACTGCTAGATGACACCGGGAGCTCAGGCCTCTCGCTACGACTCCTGCTGCCCCCCCTTCTGCTGCCTGCGACAGAAACATTTTGGCCACTGCCTGTTCCCTTTAAAGGGCCTGTCATCTGTCTGTCTGACATACTATATAATAAAAGAATTAAATTAAAATAATACCCCCCAAAAAAGGCTGTAGTACAATGTTACTTCACCGCTGAACGGCAATTAAGATATATATATATGATTTGTTAATAAATGAACTCTCCCCCCCCAAAAAAATATAACAATCACAATTCACCACAGAAGATCAATTAAGACGTATTCTATTTCCTATAACTACACCCCAAAAAAAGAAATATAGCAATCACAATTGATTGCAGAACGGCTAATGGTACGTACGTATATTTCGTTTTTATACACCACGTAAATGGCTGTAGTACAGTGTAACTTCGCCACTGAACACCAATAAAGACATATATATTTTTACCTTTTTTTTCCTATTTCTACACCCCAAAAAAAGAAATATAACAATCACAATTCACCGCAGAACGGCTAATGGAACGTACGTATATCCTTTTTATACACCACGCAAATGGCTGTAGTATAATGTAACTTAAAGGGAACCTGTCACCGGGATTTTGTGTACAGAGCTGAGGACATGAGTTGCTAAAGGGCCGCAAGCACACAGAGCTATGGGGACTGGATATTGCGGATGTGCTAGCGGCCATCTAGCAACCCATGTCCTCAGCTCTGTACACAAAACCCCAGTGACAGGTTCTCTTTAACCGCTGAACGGCAATTAAGACATTTTTTTTTTTCTGACTAAACCCCCCCCCCCTCAAAAAAAGGAAGTAGGTTTATTTCTCTTCAATGTACCCCGTTAATGGCTGTAGTACAATGTAACTTCACCGCTGAACGCCAATTAGGACGTATTCTTTTTCCTATTACTAGACCCCAAAGAAGAAATATAACAATCACAATTCATCACAGAACGGCTAATGGGACGTACGTATATTTCCTTTTAATACACCATGTAAATGGCGGTAGTATAATGTAACTTAACCGCTGAACGGAAATTAAGAGATATATTATTTTTCTGATTAATAACCCCCCTAAAAAAAAAAACAATCACAATTCACCGCAGAACAGATAATAGGAAGTAGGTTTATTTCTCTTCAATGCATCCCGTAAATGGCTGTAGTACAATGTAACGTCACCGCTGAACTCCAATTAAGACATATTTTTTTTTTTCTGATTAATAAAACCCCCCCAAAAAAAATATCACTCCCAGTAATATTAATTTAATATCATATCGTGCAGGATGGTTTATATATATATATATATATATATATAGTTTTTCTGTGATTTGTTTGACTTGTCTTGAAGGAGTGGCACCTTCATGTGTGAATACGCTCCAACCCTGGTAGTGATATTCATGTGCACTTTTGCTCCACCTATCTAATAGGTGACCTTGATTAAGGTGGTACATATAGGTGTGTGTGTCCCTCCTCCCAGCAGTTGCTGATGCACATGGAGGTAACAAGGGGAAACACACCATATGTGCGGGGGCTCCTGAATATAAATGCCCAACAGCATGGATAGGTTAGCATGCATAGGAATCCCTATAGTGACGTCACACTCTACGCCCCGGAATCCCTTACCAACACGCTCCTTCACGCGCACACCAGCTACCAGCCGGAGCGGCGCACGCTTTTTTGAAGTTGAGCGAGAAGCACTGCGACCTGCCCTGCATCACTGATGATCTAAAGCAGGGGTGCACAACCTTTTCTGGTTGGGGGCCACATTGTCAGCCTGAACCAATTCCAAGGGCTGAAAATAAAACTTAAACGGGTATTACCAACTGAAATACTGTATTTTTGGCATATTGAACATACAGTATATACTATAAATGTCTAGTTACAGTTCTAGGACTCCCATCTAATAGGAGAATACATGAAGATACATGTAAGAAGCCATACGACATAGACCTACATGTCTTTTACCAGATGTTTGGGGGCCGCACAGAATGGTATCGAGGGCCGCATGTGGCCCCTGGGCCGCAGGTTGTGCACCCCTGATCTAAAGAATCCATCTGCACCATAGTAGCATCGAATAGCCATTCATCGGAACAGGTAGGTATTATTATCTTTTTGTGCGTGACACTCTCCTCAATTCCAGCGCTGGTACCGCAAATATCTTTATACACATATGCATGTTTATTTGGATCGGCGCAGACGTTATCCTTTGGGTATCTAGCAGTGGCTCTGTGCAGTATTTGTCCACAGAGACAGGATAGTGACCCATTGAGAGCGCAGGTACAATCATTACATTTATTAGCATGGGAACCCCCCTGAACTGAGACCACCTTGTTGCCTGGTAGGTGGGCTCAGATGTATTTTCATTAAAATGTATTGACCAAGTGTCTCAGATTTTATCGACAGAGTGAGGGCTTAGTCCATATGTTATGCTTGCATCTATTATAATGCATTATTTTCTGTGACTTTGTAAATGTAGCCATATACATCTGCGTATTTAATATCATATCGTGCAGGATGGTTTATACTTATAGTTTTTTCTGTGATTTATTAATACAGCCCCCCCCCTCCCGAAAAAAAAGTAAAACAATGTAAAATCAATGGAGGAGATATCTTTCCTATTAATACACCCTGTAAATGGCTGTATCACACAGGACTTGCACCCCAATCACAAACAAGGTTTGCTGGTATTAGTGATGTATCATATAGTGCAAACCACCTAAAAGCAGACGTATAACACCAAATTGGATCCCCAATTAGTGCAGCAAGGTGTAATAGAATTGCTCCTAGTACCCAGGCTGTACACTCTCCTATTGCACCCTGTTCTCCTTTTATAATGTAGATGATGCCTCCCTATCCATTTCTCTACACCTAGACTTATCTTTCCGTGAATTTACCGTAAATTAAACGTAAATAGTTTTTTCAGCACAATGAAGTCTTTCCTAGCACTGTCCCTAGTGCCTGCTGACGTCTCTTCCTGCACTAAGTACACTGGAAAATGGCTGAATCCAAAATGGCTGAGGGTATTTATAGGGCTGTGACATCACAGGACTGGCTGGCTGCTGATTGGCTGCATGCATGGCATTATGAGTGATTCTGCCTTTCCAGAGTTCCTTGCTCCATGTCCTAACACGTGCAGCAGCCATTTTAGGAAGAAATGCGATTCGTTACCACAAAGTGTGAGGAAATTCAGATTCGCTGCAAATCGAATTTTCCCTGAAATTCGGATCGAATTCCACTTCATCATCTTCGATTCGCTCATCTCTAATTGACAACATTGGGATATACGAAGAACATATTTCATGATCCGCAGCAATTCCTCCTATATAAACCATGAGCAGCTACGAGTGCTCGCAGTTCTCCATTTCATGAGATCTCCATGTCGCCATGTCTTCTCCTGCCAGCAGTCAGGCTTTTATGACCCGCTGGTGGAGTTGCTATATAAATAGGAGACATTGGCGGGATTATTTAGCTGATTATAATTTTATGGTTTATTACAGGGGAGCGTTTGTAGTCTACAAAATCCAAATCACTATTTACATTTCAGCGTTTGTGTTGATCCGAGGTCCTGGACGCAATCTGGCAGCGAAAGGCAAAATCTTCTTGCTGCAACTAACCCTTTACTTGCTGCAGGCTTCAGAGATCAGGAGGTGATGACTCTAAGCCTGGAAATAATGGGCCCAATAAAAACTTTTGGATGCCCCGTCCCCCTTTCAAATCCAGGCATAAAAAATTTCGGTGAGGTCAAACTTGTCCGCAGATTCATGTTAAAAATTACACCTTCTGTGAAACTACAACTCCCTGGATGGCCACAATGGTATCCCACATACTATCAGCCACATAAGTAGAAAACAAAAATTGGGGCAGATGAGGCATTAACCGTAGAAGACCATAGAAAAAAAAAAAAAAAAAAAAGTCTGACCCCAAACTGGACCTGAAAATAAATACGGATCCCAGACTAGACCCCAAAATGAATTCAAACTCCAAACCAGACCCCAAAATGTATTCAGACCTAAGAACGAATGCCAAAACTAATCCAGACTGTAGACCAGATCCCTAAAGTCCCAGACTACAAAATTCATTCAGACCCCAAACCTCCAAAAACGAATTCAGTCCCCAAGACCAGACCCTCTATTAATTCATACTACAGATCAGACCTCAAAATATATTCAGCTCCCAGACCCTAAATTCATTCAGACCCCAGTCCACAATCCCATATCATCCACAGACCCAAGAAATAAATGCAAACCTCAGACTAGACCCCCAAAACGAATTCAAAACCCCAAAGCCAGACCCCAAAATTAATTTAGATCCCAGACCAGACCCCAAAAATAATTGAGACCCTAGAAGAGACAACAAAATTAATTCAGACTTCAGACCTCAAAATTAATTTAGTCAAAAGCTCTATATTAATTCATAACCCTGATCAAACCCCAAAATTCATTTTGGCTTTACACCCCTAAATTAATTCAAACTCCAAACCACAACGCCATATTAATTTGGAATCCAGGTCAAACCCCCCAAAATTACCATAACTGAGACCTCCGACCAAACCCTTAAATTATTCAGGCTCTAGACCCCCCCCATATTCATTTAGACTACAGATAAGACCCCCAAAATGGAGTTGGTTCCCCCGACCATGCCATGCTATTTACTTACCATTCTTGGTGCTGCTGCAAACAATGTCCCAATGTTGGCGAGAGTCAGGAGCTATATACATTTGGTATATCCGCGCGGACTTGTATTTATGTAAACACAACAATAGCTGATCTCAGGGAGACCAGCTACAAAAAACACCGCGGAGCCTCACTTAAGAGTCTCAACACAGCAATCCGAAGTGCAAAGTTCCCTGGGAAACAGGAATATGCAAAATAAATGTGGAGCCCCAGTTATGGGTCTACAACACAATGAGAGCCAGATATCCCTCAAAGGAAGGAAAACCAAGCAAAGGGGTGTCTCCATTACAGAGATCACCAAATCCACCATATTAAGTGGCCCCTATGTCAAGATCCCGCTTTTTTACAAGCTTTAAGGATGTGACAGGGAAAACCTAAGCTAGGTATCCATCTGGCTTTCATTGTGTTGTAGACCCGTAACTGGGGCTCCACATTTATTTTGCATATTCCTGTTTCCCAGGGAACTTTGCACTTCGGATTGCTGTGTTGAGACTCTTAAGTGAGGCTCCGCGGTGTTTTTTGTAGCTGGTCTCCCTGAGATCAGCTATTGTTGTGTTTGGGTAGTCTCCGAGGCATTGCTCCCGGTTAGCCAGAATCCTACTCCACACTGATGAGGGGCAACACCCCGAAACAGCTGTCTGTGGATGAATAACTGGCTTAGGTTTTCCCTGTCACATCCTTAAAGCTTGTAAAAAAGCGGGATCTTGACATAGGGGCCACTTAATATGGTGGATTTGGTGATCTCTGTAATAGAGACACCCCTTTGCTTGGTTTTCCTTCCTTTGAGGGATATCTGGCTTTCATTGTGTTGTAGACCCGTAACTGGGGCTCCACATTTATTTTGTATTTATGTAAGACAGGACTTTCTGCACTGTTGTAGCTGTACACACACATTGTATCCCTACCTTCACTCTGGTGGCTTCGCCGTGTTTCAAAAAGTCTGTTGATGTTACACTCGTTTTGATTGTTAGCAGGGCTGAAGGTCTTCTGCTCCGCCCCGGCCGGTGGCAGACGTGCATGCACAGGAGCCGCTGTGAGAACGGGGAACGTGTGAAGTCACAAGGTTCCTACTGGTACCTCCGTGGGACAAACTTAACCCAACGCGTTTCGGGGCCTTCGGGCTCCTTCGTCAGGGAGAGTCAGGAGCTTTTGTGCTAGGTCAGGCCCCTCTACGTCTGCAGCTGCCACTAGGGCTATTTCTGCAGTAGTTACTCCACTCCAAAAGGGCTATGTGTAGTAGACGGGCCTGTGGACCTTTAGGCTTTGCAATTGTTACCAATGAGGCACTTTGATTCCATAGTGACCTAGACAGACTGTTGGACCCAATGATTGACCCCATCTAAGATTGCTGACAATCCCATCATTAGTGATGTCACCTGGCTGAGCACTGTGATGTCATAACTCCCAGCCTGAGAACCCAAGGTAGTCTCAGTTCACCGCAACTACTGTGAAACATGTTGTATTATCCAAAGTCATCTTATGCTGAAGAAACAGACTGAAGGAGTCTCAGCTGGTCATCTTGTCCAAAAAGGAGGATCTGCTTTGGGTTTTTTGGCTGTGAGATTTTGTCAAAAAATAATACAGACAATAAAGATACAGGATCCTCTCCGTGAGCTCAAGCAACTCAACAGGTTTCTCAGTAAAGAGCATTCTCTATTAAGAAAATGTAACCAACCTAGGTTATTGTCTATATGCCTATAGGAGGAATTACAAAGAAATTACATTAGGCCTCACTTTTTTCCATTTATTTCACTGTTAGTTCTCACTGTTTAAACTGTTGAAGGGTCATTTTTCAAAAATCACATTTCAGTAACAAGTCTTGTCTGCCCAGCTCAGGGCCCTATCAGTGACTGTTAGTTTACAGCTGCTTGTCTCCCACACCCCAGGGAAAAATTTCATTGCCAGGTCCGTCGGCTTCTGCCAAGTACATGGCACATAAACTGGGACCTGATCCTCTCTGATGAGCTGCACGTCCAGCCTTTCCCATTCCAGGATACTGATTTCCATCCTTTCAAAAAGTCACATTGCCGATGATAAATGAATTTTGTATTGAATTTTTGTGTTTTTTTTGTAAGCAAAACTGTTGGCCATTGAAAAGGTCCTACCTGTTTTTTTTTTTAAAAATGGGCAAGGGTGGCTGTAGACCTAGCAACTATTTTTGACTAACCATATATGTCCAACTTTTATTGCCAGGACTCCAAAAATTTATCAGAAATTATTTTTGTAAAACATCCGAAGAACTTATGACCCCTGACATGTCTATAAAATTGGCTGGGCCAAAATGGATGGAATGGGACAAACAGTTCCCAGACAGTGTAATTTGTACCTTCAAGGGAGTCAAAAGAATCAGGTAAGTAAAAAAAAAAATCCAATTAGTCTGGAATCACCTAGATTGTTAGTAGACCCTTCAAGGATTAAGGGGATTCAACAACAAAAAATGCCTATGACCAACTGTAGTATGGAAATGACTCTTAGATATAGTTTGTATGGACCCAGAAGACCAACTTTTTGTAAATCAACCTTCTCAGATTCAATCAAATTATCAAGAAATGGATCTTGATGCATCCAATAGACTACAACCCCCTAAGGTGGGGGGATAAGGCCACTGATGGTTGAGATGTAGGATGAATATATGGTATAGAGTATATAGTATGCTAGGTGGAAGATTACCCCTAAAAAATACTAATCAACTGTTATGGGGCCAAGGGTGTTAGGAAGCTATATTTTTCTCATTCCTTGGTTGTCTCACAAGCGTGGAGGTGATATTGTCACTAGTGGCAGAAATTAGGATGACTGGTGCTGGTTGGCCAATCATGAGCTTATGACCATGTCCATGCTTAATGATGACACCTCGAGAGATGCAGGCAGGACATCCGAGACCAATTGCAATGGCAGTAAAGTAAACCACCAATTTTGGCTCATCCAAAGACAAATGAGCGAGCAAGGAAATATGTAAGCAGAAACATGGATGAACCCACCACCCCATGGGCCAGCAGCTGTCATATTGTAGAATTCCTTTCTAATTGAAGATCCAATAAAGACTGAAGGCCAATCACTCACCAGGTCCTCCACTGACATCTTCAATGACATCCTAGTCAGCCATCTGTCCCCATTCCAACCAGCACCGTGTGACACACGAGTTCATTCTCTCCTCTGCTACGTGTCACCTGACTAGGACATCAATTACTTCACCTGATTCCTTAAATTCCCAAACTACACATGCACCTAAATCTCTTTTTTCAAAAATTTCTTTCATTTTGTTGCTACCAAATTTGAAGAGGATGCGTGGCATGTGACCTTGATGGCCACAACATTCCTGACACAAATCATACCCACAGGGTTTTGGGAAGTTGAGTTTTGGGGTGGTGTGGGCCATGGCCCCATTTCTTGCCCCGTAGAGCTCTAGAGTTCATGTGCTTGTCTGTAACATGGAGGGTACAAGGTATTCAAAAATTCAGCCACCATTTTCAAGATTTGCGCTGTAAACACTGCACAGTACTAGTACAACTTCTCTATTCAGTAGATATAGACTCTGCACAGTACTACTTCTCTATTCTGTAGATATAGACTCTGCACAGTACCACTTCTCTATATTGTAGATATAGACTCTGCTCAGTACTACTTCTCTATTCTGTAGATATAGACTCTGCACAGTACTACTTCTCTATTCTGTAGATATAGACTCTGCACAGTACTACTTCTCTATTTTGTAGGTATAGACTCTGCGCAGTACTACTTCTCTATTCTGTAGATATAGACACTGCTCAGTACTACTTCTCTATTCTGTAGATATAGACTCTGCACAGTACTACTTCTCTACTCTGTAGATATAGACTCTGCACAGTACTACTTCTCTATTCTGTAGATATAGACTCTGCACAGTACTACTTCTCTATTCTGTAGATATAGATACTGCACAGTACCACTTCTCTATATTGTAGATATAGACTCTGCACAGTACTACTTCTCTACTCTGTAGTTATAGACACAGCACAGTACTACTTCTCTATTCTGTAGATATAGACTCTGCACAGTACTACTTCTCTATTCTGTAGCTATAGACTCTGCACAGTACTACTTCTCTATTCTGTAGATATAGACTCTGCACAGTACTACTTCTCTATTCTGTAGATATAGACTCTGCACAGTACTACTTCTCTATTCTGTAGATATAGACTCTGCATAGTACTACTTCTCTATTCTGTAGGGATAGACACTGCACAGTACTACTTCTCTATTCTGTAGGTATAGACACAGCACAGTACTACTTCTTTATTCTGTAGATATAGACTCTGCACAGTACTACTTCTTTATTCTGTAGATATAGACTCTGCACAGTACTACTTCTCTATATTGTAGATATAGACTCTGCACAGTACTACTTCTCTATTCCGTAGATATAGACTCTGCACAGTACTACTTCTTTATTCTGTAGATATAGACTCTGCACAGTAATACTTCTCTATTCTGTAGCTATAGACTCTGCACAGTACTACTTCTCTATTCTGTAGTTATAGACACAGCACAGTACTACTTCTCTATTCTGTAGCTATAGACTCTGCATAGTACTACTTCTCTATTCTGTAGATATAGATACTGCACAGTACTACTTCTCTATTCTGTAGGTATAGACTCTGCGCAGTACTACTTCTCTATTCTGTAGATATAGACACTGCTCAGTACTACTTCTCTATTCTGTAGATATAGACTCTGCACAGTACTACTTCTCTACTCTGTAGATATAGACTCTGCACAGTACTACTTCTCTATTCTGTAGATATAGACTCTGCACAGTACTACTTCTCTATTCTGTAGATATAGATACTGCACAGTACCACTTCTCTATATTGTAGATATAGACTCTGCACAGTACTACTTCTCTACTCTGTAGTTATAGACACAGCACAGTACTACTTCTCTATTCTGTAGATATAGACTCTGCACAGTACTACTTCTCTATTCTGTAGATATAGACTCTGCACAGTACTACTTCTCTATTCTTTAGATATAGACTCTGCTCAGTACTACTTCTCTATTCTGTAGATATAGATACTGCACAGTACTACTTCTCTATTCTGTAGGTATAGACTCTGCGCAGTACTACTTCTCTATTCTGTAGATATAGACACTGCTCAGTACTACTTCTCTATTCTGTAGATATAGACTCTGCACAGTACTACTTCTCTATTCCGTAGATATAGACTCTGCACAGTACTACTTCTCTACTCTGTAGTTATAGACACAGCACAGTACTACTTCTCTATTCTGTAGCTATAGACTCTGCATAGTACTACTTCTCTATTCTGTAGATATAGACTTTGCTCAGTACTACTTCTCTATTCTGTAGATATAGATACTGCACAGTACTACTTCTCTATTCTGTAGGTATAGACTCTGCGCAGTACTACTTCTCTATTCTGTAGATATAGACACTGCTCAGTACTACTTCTCTATTCTGTAGATATAGACTCTGCACAGTACTACTTCTCTACTCTGTAGATATAGACTCTGCACAGTACTACTTCTCTATTCTGTAGATATAGACACTGCACAGTACTACTTCTCTATTCTGTAGATATAGACTCTGCACAGTACTACTTCTCTATTCAGTAGATATAGACTCTGCACAGTACTACTTCTCTATTCTGTAGATATAGACTCTGCACAGTACTACTTCTCTATTCTGTAGATATAGACTCTGCATAGTACTACTTCTCTATTCTGTAGTTATAGACACAGCACAGTACTACTTCTCTATTCTGTAGATATAGACACAGCACAGTACTACTTCTCTATTCTGTAGTTATAGACTCTGCTCAGTACTACTTCTCTATTCTGTAGATATAGACTCTGCACAGTGCTACTTCTTTATTCTGTAGATATAGATACTGCACAGTACTACTTCTCTATTCTGTAGCTATAGACTCTGCACAGTACTACTTCTCTATTCTGTAGATATAGATACTGCACAGTACTACTTCTCTATTCTGTAGTTATAGACACAGCACAGTACTACTTCTCTATTCTGTAGATATAGACTCTGCATAGTACTACTTCTCTATTCTGTAGATATAGATACTGCACAGTACTACTTCTCTATTCTGTAGGTATAGACTCTGCACAGTACTACTTCTCTATTCTGTAGATATAGACACTGCTCAGTACTACTTCTCTATTCTGTAGATATAGACTCTGCACAGTACTACTTCTCTATTCTGTAGATATAGACACTGCTCAGTACTACTTCTCTACTCTGTAGATATAGACTCTGCACAGTACTACTTCTCTATTCTGTAGATATAGATACTGCACAGTACCACTTCTCTATATTGTAGATATAGACTCTGCACAGTACTACTTCTCTACTCTGTAGTTATAGACACAGCACAGTACTACTTCTCTATTCTGTAGATATAGACTCTGCACAGTACTACTTCTCTATTCTGTAGATATAGACTCTGCACAGTACTACTTCTCTATTCTGTAGATATAGACTCTGCTCAGTACTACTTCTCTATTCTGTAGATATAGATACTGCACAGTACTACTTCTCTATTCTGTAGGTATAGACTCTGCGCAGTACTACTTCTCTATTCTGTAGATATAGACACTGCTCAGTACTACTTCTCTATTCTGTAGATATAGACTCTGCACAGTACTACTTCTCTATTCCGTAGATATAGACTCTGCACAGTACTACTTCTCTATTCTGTAGATATAGACACTGCACAGTACTACTTCTCTATTCTGTAGATATAGACTCTGCACAGTACTACTTCTCTATTCAGTAGATATAGACTCTGCACAGTACTACTTCTCTATTCTGTAGATATAGACTCTGCACAGTACTACTTCTCTATTCTGTAGATATAGACTCTGCACAGTAATACTTCTCTATTCTGTAGATATAGATACTGCACAGTGCTACTTCTCTATTCTGTAGATATAGACACAGCACAGTACTACTTCTCTATTCTGTAGTTATAGACTCTGCTCAGTACTACTTCTCTATTCTGTAGATATAGATACTGCACAGTGCTACTTCTTTATTCTGTAGATATAGACTCTGCACAGTAATACTTCTCCATTCTGTAGCTATAGACTCTGCACAGTACTACTTCTCTATTCTGTAGATATAGATACTGCACAGTACTACTTCTCTATTCTGTAGTTATAGACACAGCACAGTACTACTTCTCTATTCTGTAGATATAGACTCTGCATAGTACTACTTCTCTATTCTGTAGATATAGATACTGCACAGTACTACTTCTCTATTCTGTAGGTATAGACTCTGCGCAGTACTACTTCTCTATTCTGTAGATATAGACACTGCTCAGTACTACTTCTCTATTCTGTAGATATAGACTCTGCACAGTACTACTTCTCTACTCTGTAGATATAGACTCTGCACAGTACTACTTCTCTATTCTGTAGATATAGACTCTGCACAGTACTACTTCTCTATTCTGTAGATATAGATACTGCACAGTACCACTTCTCTATATTGTAGATATAGACTCTGCACAGTACTACTTCTCTACTCTGTAGTTATAGACACAGCACAGTACTACTTCTCTATTCTGTAGATATAGACACAGCACAGTACTACTTCTCTACTCTGTAGATATAGACTCTGCACAGTACTACTTCTCTATTCTGTAGATATAGACTCTGCACAGTACTACTTCTCTATTCTGTAGCTATAGACTCTGCACAGTAATACTTCTCTATTCTGTAGCTATAGACTCTGCACAGTACTACTTCTCTATTCTGTAGATATAGACTCTGCACAGTACTACTTCTCTATTCTGTAGATATAGACTCTGCACAGTACTACTTCTCTATTCTGTAGATATAGACTCTGCACAGTACTACTTCTCTATTCTGTAGATATAGACTCTGCTCAGTACTACTTCTCTATTCTGTAGATATAGATACTGCACAGTACTACTTCTCTATTCTGTAGGTATAGACTCTGCGCAGTACTACTTCTCTATTCTGTAGATATAGACACTGCTCAGTACTACTTCTCTATTCTGTAGATATAGACTCTGCACAGTACTACTTCTCTATTCTGTAGATATAGACTCTGCACAGTACTACTTCTCTATTCCGTAGATATAGACTCTGCACAGTACTACTTCTCTATATTGTAGATATAGACTCTGCACAGTACTACTTCTCTACTCTGTAGTTATAGACACAGCACAGTACTACTTCTCTATTCTGTAGATATAGACTCTGCATAGTACTACTTCTCTATTCTGTAGATATAGACTTTGCTCAGTACTACTTCTCTATTCTGTAGATATAGATACTGCACAGTACTACTTCTCTATTCTGTAGGTATAGACTCTGCGCAGTACTACTTCTCTATTCTGTAGATATAGACACTGCTCAGTACTACTTCTCTATTCTGTAGATATAGACTCTGCACAGTACTACTTCTCTATTCAGTAGATATAGACTCTGCACAGTACTACTTCTCTATTCAGTAGATATAGACTCTGCACAGTACTACTTCTCTATTCTGTAGATATAGACTCTGCACAGTACTACTTCTCTATTCTGTAGATATAGACACAGTACAGTACTACTTCTCTATTCTGTAGTTATAGACTCTGCTCAGTACTACTTCTCTATTCTGTAGATATAGATACTGCACAGTGCTACTTCTTTATTCTGTAGATATAGACTCTGCACAGTAATACTTCTCTATTCTGTAGCTATAGACTCTGCACAGTACTACTTCTCTATTCTGTAGATATAGATACTGCACAGTACTACTTCTCTATTCTGTAGTTATAGACACAGCACAGTACTACTTCTCTATTCTGTAGATATAGATACAGCACAGTACTACTTCTCTATTCTGTAGATATAGATACTACACAGTACTACTTCTCTATTCTGTAGATATAGATACTGCACAGTACTACTTCTCTATTCTGTAGTTATAGACACAGCACAGTACTACTTCTCTATTCTGTAGCTATAGACTCTGCACAGTAATACTTCTCTATTCTGTAGCTATAGACTCTGCACAGTACTACTTCTCTATTCTGTAGATAGACTCTGCACAGTAATACTTCTCTATTCTGTAGCTATAGACTCTGCACAGTACTACTTCTCTATTCTGTAGCTGTAGACTCTGCACAGTACTACTTCTCTATTCTGTAGATATAGACTCTGCACAGTAATACTTCTCTATTCTGTAGATATAGACACAGCACAGTACTACTTCTCTATTCTGTAGATATAGACTCTGCACAGTACTACTTCTCTATTCAGTAGATATAGACTCTGCACAGTACTACTTCTCTATTCTGTAGATATAGACACAGCACAGTACTACTTCTCTATTCTGTAGTTATAGACACAGCACAGTACTACTTCTCTATTCTGTAGATATAGACTCTGCACAGTAATACTTCTCTATTCTGTAGATATAGACACAGCACAGTACTACTTCTCTACTCTGTAGATATAGACTCTGCACAGTACTACTTCTCTATTCTGTAGATATAGACTCTGCACAGTACTACTTCTCTATTCAGTAGATATAGACTCTGCACAGTACTACTTCTCTATTCAGTAGATCTAGACTCTGCACAGTACTACTTCTCTATTCAGTAGGTATAGACTCTGCACAGTATTACTTCTCTATTCTGTAGCTATAGACTCTGCACAGTAGTACTTTTCTATTTTTTTGCGGTGTGGAGGCATGGACAGAAACTCTGTAGTGCTTCCATGGGGTTCCAATAAGTGCTTCCTTTTCACATCTCTGTGATTGCGGTGCCCGTGTATTGCGGACCAACCAAATGCGGGCCGCAATACGGCCACGGGCACACAACATTCCTGTGCAAAAGGACTTACTTTTTAGGAATTATGATCCTGAATACGATTTAATATGATCTTCAGATGAATCTCTGTAGGAATGGAGTTCATGAGGAGACATGAGGTACAGAGAGGAGGTGGGGAAATGAGCAGCAGCTCTTGTATGCAGTCTCCATTGCCACAGCCCCACATTACCTGTCTATCCTTTCTGTACTTCATGTCTCCTCATGGGCTCCACTCCTACAGAGATTCAGCTGAAGATCTTATCATCTGTATTCAGGATCATAATCCCTGACAAGCAGAGCAGAGAGGAGGATGAGGCATGGGCAGCTCTTTACCTCAGCGTTTTAAAGTAACTTGTCCTACTGTGTGATTAGGACAGGTTTTGTGTGTACTGATAGGACGGCAGCCATTTTATTTCTCCTAATGATTGCCCCCTAGACAGAATAAACTATTATAGCTAATGAAATGTATTTGGGAATATATTTATACTAAAATAATATTTAAGTATTTTCATTTTCCTAATTTCTGGAGAACCCCTTTAACCCTTAGGATACCGGAGTTTTTTTCGTTTTTTATTTTTTATTTTTCTTCCCTGTCTTCCTTGAGCCATAACTTTTTTATGTTTCCGTTCACATAGCTGTATCAGGTCTTATTTTTTGTGGGACAAGTTGTACTTTCTAATGCCAACATTTAATATGGCATACAATGTAGTGGGAAGCGGGGGAAAAATTCACGATGGGGTGGAATTGGGGGGGAAAAACGCAATTTCTCCATGGTTTTACGGGTTTTGTTCCCACAGCATTCCGTTTTCTCTTTGGCGATTAATCTCTCGGTCTCTAGTTTGGCTGCTTTTATTTGTCTTTTACATACTCGATTTTTTTCCTTATAGTTTATCAGTGCTTCCTCGCAACCCTCCTGTTTTAGTGATTTAAATGCTTTCTTTTTGTCATTTATTGCTTTCTTTACGGTTCTATTTATCCAGATTGTTTTTTTCTTGTTCTTTAACCTTTTATTCCCATAAGGTATGTACCTCTCACAATTACATTTTAGAATTGGTCACTATTTCCCAGGTGTCCCCCGACCTGCACGTCTGTTGTTCTGTCAGGTCTATTGGTTAATACTAAGTCCAGTATGGCCGTCCCTCTAGTCGGGTCCTGAACCAGTTGGGAAAGGTAATTGTCTATGGTTATTGCCAAGAACCTGTTTCCTTTATGGGATGTACGGCTCTCAGTTTCCGGGTCTATATCTGGGTAGTTCCCCCATAATAACCACCTCATTATGATCTGCCGCCTCGTCTGTCTCGTTTAGTAATAGATTTTCTGTGGACTCTGGTATATTAGGTGGGTTATAATAAACTCCTATTAGTAATTTATTATTATTTTTGCCTCCATGTATCTCTACCCACAGTGACTCCACATGTTCATGTCCCTCACTTATATCTTCTCGGACTGTGGGCTTTAGACAGGACTTTACATAAAGGCAGACCCCTCCCCCTCTCCGGTTTTGACGATCCTTTCTAAACAGACTGTAACCCTGTACATTAACTGCCCAGTTATAGCTATCATCCAGCCATGTCTCAGTTATTCCCACTGTCATAGCTATCATCCAGCCATGTCTCAGTTATTCCCACTGTCATAGCTATCATCCAGCCATGTCTCAGTTATTTCCACTGTCACAGCTATCATCCAGCCATGTCTCAGTTATTCCCACTGTCATAGCTATCATCCAGCTATGTCTCAGTTATTCCCACTGTCACAGCTATCATCCAGCCATGTCTCAGTTATTCCCACTATATCATAGTTCTCCTCACACAACACTAATTCCAGTTCCCCAGTCTTGTTAGTCAGGCTTCTGGCTTTAGTATACATACAATTTAGAGGTTTATGTATATTTTTTACCCTACACCTTTCCTTCTGAACTGTACTAGTCCCTCCTCCCCCAGTCCCATTACCCTTCCCCCCAGTCCCTAGTTTAAACGCTCCTCCAACCTTCTTGCCATCTTCTCCCCCAACACAGCTGCCCCTTCTCCACTGAGGTGCAGCCCATCGCTAGAAGCAATGAAAAAATGGCAAATTAAGGTAAAATGGCCATTTTGCCAGTTTTTCCGTTACACCATTCGCCGTATTGGAAAAATATTGTTATATTTTATTAGCATGGGTGATAGCCATGATGTTTATATTTTTTGTTATTTATGTATTTATTGTTTTATTTTACAGAAAAGGGGAGATTTAAGCTTTTTACTTTTTTGTTATGATTTTGAAGCTTATAATTGAGCCTACAAAATCCAATATTTTTAAAAATGCTGAACAATCATGGATTTTTTACATCCATTTATTGTTCAGAATTGCACAAATTCCAGTCATAACCTACACATAAAAAGCTGCTATATGACCCACAACATGGAAGGAGCAAGGAGAACCATCAACTATATGTACAACAACACACCTACAGTATTACCGTATGTTCTCTGCAAATTTTCTTTTACGGAACTGAATGCAGAAAATCAGCAATATTTTACAGTACAAGCAAATGTAATGAATATATAATAATTATTTTCCACACGCTGTGGAAAACATGCACAGTTCAGTTTTATAGTAGTTATATTCTAGTACAATATGAGGCAGTGTTACGGTAGTTATATTCTTGTACATAGAAGCAGTATTATAACCGTTATATTCTTGTACATAGGAGCAGTATTATAGTAGTTATATTCTTGTACATAGGAGCAGTATTATAACCGTTATATTCTTGTACATAGGAGCAGTATTATAGTAGTTATATTCTTGTACATAGGAGCAGTATTATAGTAGTTATATTCTTGTACATAGAAGCAGTATTATAGTAGTTATATTCTTGTACATCGGAGACAGTATTATAGTAGTTATATTCTTGTACATAGGAGCAGTATTATAGTAGTTATATTCTTGTACATAGGAGCAGCATTATAGTAGTTATATTCTTGTACATAGGAGGCAGTATTATATTTGTTGTATTCTTATAGATAGGAGGCAGTATTATAGTAGTTATATAATTGTACATAGGAGCAGTATTATAGTAGTTATATTCTTGTACATAGGAGGCAGTATTATAGTAGTTATATTCTGTACATAGGAGCAGTATTATAGTAGTTATATTCTTGTACATAGGCGGCATTATTATAGTAGTTATATTCTTGTACATAGGGGGCAGTAGTATAGTAGTTATAGTCTTGTACATAGGAGCAGTATTATATTTGTTGTATTCTTATACATAGGAGGCAGTATTATAGTAGTTATATTCTTGTACATAGGAGCAGTATTATAGTAGTTATATTCTTGTACATAGGAGCAGTATTATAGTAGTTATATTCATGTACATAGGAGCAGTATTATAGTAGTTATATTCTTATACATAGGAGGCAGTATTATAGTAGTTATATTCTTGTACATAGGAGCAGTATTATAGTAGTTATATTCTTGTACATAGGAGCAGTATTATAGTAGTTATATTCTTGTACATAGGAGCAGTATTATAGTAGTTATATTCTTGTACATAGGAGGCAGTATTATAGTAGTTATATTCTTGTACATAGGGGGCAGTAGTATAGTAGTTATAGTCTTGTACATAGGAGCAGTATTATATTTGTTGTATTCTTATACATAGGAGGCAGTATTATAGTAGTTATATTCTGTACATAGGAGGTAGTATTATAGTAGTTATATTCTTGTACATAGGAGGCAGTATTATAGGAGTTATATTTTTGTACATAGGAGCAGTATTATAGTAGTTATATTCTTGTACATAGGAGGCAGTATTATAGTAGTTATATTATTGTACATAGCAGCAGTATTATAGTAGTTATATTCTTGTACATAGGAGTAGTATTATAGTATTTATATTCTTGTATATAGGAGGCAGTATTATAGGAGTTATACTCTTGTACATAGGGAGCAGTATTATAGTAGTTATATTCATGTACATAGGAGCAGTATTATAGTAGTTATATTCTTGTACATAGAAGCAGTATTATAACCGTTATATTCTTGTAAATAGGAGCAGTATTATAGTAGTTATATTCCTGTACATAGAAGCAGTATTATAGTAGTTATATTCTTGTACATATGGGCAGTATTATAGTAGTTATATTCTTGTACATAGGAGCAGTATTATTGTAGTTATATTCTTGTACATAGGAGCAGTATTATAGTAGTTATATTCTTGTACATAGGAGCAGTATTATAGTAGTTATATTCTTGTACATAGAAGCAGTATTATAGTAGTTATATTCTTGTACATCGGAGACAGTATTATAGTAGTTATATTCTTGTACATAGGAGCAGTATTATAGTAGTTATATTCTTGTACATAGGAGCAGCATTATAGTAGTTATATTCTTGTACATAGGAGGCAGTATTATATTTGTTGTATTCTTATAGATAGGAGGCAGTATTATAGTAGTTATATAATTGTACATAGGAGCAGTATTATAGTAGTTATATTCTTGTACATAGGAGCAGTATTATAGTAGTTATATTCATGTACATAGGAGCAGTATTATAGTAGTTATATTCTTATACATAGGAGGCAGTATTATAGTAGGTATGTTCTTGTACATAGGAGCAGTATTATAGTAGTTATATTCTTGTACATAGGAGCAGTATTATAGTAGTTATATTCTGTACATAGGAGCAGTATTATAGTAGTTATATTCTTGTACATAGGGGGCATTATTATAGTAGTTATATTCTTGTACATAGGGGGCAGTAGTATAGTAGTTATAGTCTTGTACATAGGAGCAGTATTATATTTGTTGTATTCTTATACATAGGAGGCAGTATTATAGTAGTTATATTCTGTACATAGGAGGTAGTATTATAGTAGTTATATTCTTGTACATAGGAGGCAGTATTATAGGAGTTATATTTTTGTACATAGGAGCAGTATTATAGTAGTTATATTCTTGTACATAGGAGGCAGTATTATAGTAGTTATATAATTGTACATAGCAGCAGTATTATAGTAGTTATATTCTTGTACATAGGAGTAGTATTATAGTATTTATATTCTTGTATATAGGAGGCAGTATTATAGGAGTTTTATTCTTGTACATAGGAGCAGTATTATAGTAGTTATCTTATCATCTTATTATTTCTAGGAGACAGTATTTTAGTATTTATAGTTTTTACATAGGGCAAGATGATTGCATAGTATTTACATTCTCTTGCATAGTTTGCAGTGTTATAATAATATATATATAAATAATATAATTTTTTGCCTTCAATCATTCTCTTTGGACATGCTGGGTTTTACAGTCCAACTGCACCTGGTGAAGCATAGATTTGCTGTATCTTCTATAAACCCCTTCTGGCTGCAGTACAGTAAATGAGTCCACTGTCACCTAATCTCCAGTGAACCGTGTGCTCTGTGGCCTTCAAATTCACAGCTTAATCAGGCTTGCTCTAATGCCACTTAAATCAGGATGTAAGATGCAGAGAATTCCAGGAATTCCATGATATAAAGGGTATTTTTAGACCTGTGAATGACTTGGAGCGAGCTGCGCTGTAGTATCTAAAGATAGGACACACAAGTCTTTTTCCATTGCTTATCACATTAAGCTAACAGCACATTGGAATTACATATATACACAGGTCCTAATCCTCTGCAGCTTTTGCTCCTTTCATTTATAACGTTCAGGACAGTTAATCAACTGTAGTCATCGGTTGGCTAATGAGCTGACAACATGTCTTTGCACGGACAGGCCCCTCTGGGCCAGGTACGCTATTAAAAGGAGATATAAAAATGTTTTCCGTATTTTATATAGTACATTGTGCTTGATCTTCTCTCCATGATTGAACTCTTTGTCTTTGTGTTTTTGGAAAATATTTATTTCAAATATTACTGAAATTTACTGTTACATTTGGTACTTGCAGTACCGCTTTTCACCACCACCACTGTTTGCACGAAATTGTACAGACACCAGTGCAACATCTTTCCCAAGGAAGAGCAATAGCTTACTAGATTCTGCAAAAGTGTAATAATTCATTTTTCTGTCTGTGTACTGACTTCTGCCTGAGTCTCTGACTCACTGCCAACTGACCTGACCTGTGCCTGTTCACCGTTCTGACTCGTCTTCAGACTGTTATTGACTACGAGCTTTGCTTGATCCCTGAGTGCAGGATACAGTGCATTGGAACAATCTTCATACCCTTTTACTTATTTCACATTTTGTTGTGTGGTAGCCTTATGCCAACATAAAATGAGAAAGTGGAAACAGAATTTTAGGAATGTATGCAAATTTATTAAAAAGGAAAAACTAAAATTTTCCATAGACGTAAGTATTCAGACCCTTTGCTATGACACTTGACATTTAGCTTTAGGGCCTCACATTTCTCTTGATTATCTTTTGAGATGTTTTTACATCTTGATTAGAGTCCTTCTTTTGGTAAATTCAGTGTATTGGACAGGATTTGGAAAGACACAGCCCTGTCTATATAAGGTCTTTAAGCTCAAAATACATATCAGAGCAAAAAGCGAGCTCTCAGGAGGAAAGAACTGCCTGTAGAGCTCAGAGACAGGATTGTGTGGAGACACAGATCTTGAGAAGGGGACAAAAACATTTCTTCTGCACTGAAAGTTCCCAAGAGCACTGTGGTCTCCAAATGAAAGAACAACCAGGACTCTTCCTAGAGCTGGCCGCCGCTCCAAGCTTAGTAATCAGGTGAAAAGGGCCTTGGTAGGAAAGGTTACCAAGAACCCAATGGTCACTCTGGCTCAGTGCCAAATATTCTGTCCGCAGTTTGAAGAAACATCCAGAAGGTCAACTATTACTGCAGTCTCCATCAATCTGGGCTGTTTTGGCAGAGTGGATAGGCAGAAGGTTCTTCTCAGTAAAAGTTACATGAAAGTTTGCCAAAAAGGACCCAAAGGACTCTCAGAATGTGAGAAACAAGGTTATCTGCTCTGATGAAATAAAAATTGAAATGTTTGGCCTCAATTGCTGTATACGTGTCTTATCTAAAGGAAGCCAGGCACTGCTCATCACCTGCCCAATACAGTGAAGCATGGCCGTAGCAGCATCATGCTGAGGGAGTGTTTTTCAGTGTCTAAGACAGGGAGACTGGGTCGAGGGAAAGTTAAGTCGAGCAAAGTACATATTCTTAATGAAAACGTGGTCCAGAGGGCTTAGCACCACAGACTGGGTCGAAGGTTCACCTTCCAACATTACAATCACCCAAAGCACACAACCAAGACAACACAGGAGCGGCCTAGAGACACCTTTGTGAATGTCCTTAAGTGGCCCAGCTGGAGCCCTGAACCCGATGGAACATCTCTGCAAAATAGCTGACCTTCGACGGTCCCCACACAACCTGACAGAGCTTGAGAGGATCTGCAGAGGTTTAATGACAGAAAATCCCCAAATCCAAGTTGAGTGCAGAATGGCGGGGGAACTTATAGCACAAGGAGCAAGAGAACAAAATGTGAGAAAAGTGAAAGGCTCTAAAGACTTTGAGAATGCACTGTAATGCCTTTAGGTTTAGCCAACTGTCAAACGGGTTGGTTGCGGTAACAGGGGGCCTGTTTCAGGGGTAATTTCAGGAGTAGTCACCGGGCTCTTTAGTCCCTCCACTGGACAAAGGAAAGAACCAGGATGATAGAAGAGAGATAAATTAAGGGAAAGACCTTGGAGAAGACCCTTATAGTCATTTCCATTTTCTACAGTTCCCCCAGTCATGTTCATGGTTAGGGGTGAATGGGACCTCATTTCAAATAATTTTGTGGGGCCCCCTGGTGACAGGTTACGCCACTCTATATCCCTTGAAAATCTCGATGGGTGAGAACCTGGCAGATTGCGTTAAACATTTTTACCCAAGTTTACAAAATCCATGTTGACCTCATAGAACTACAATGTGCGCTCCAGTTGACTTCACATTTTGGGATGAAAATATCCTTTAGTCAAAATATCTAATTTACAGCTACAATATCAAGTTCTACCTGCCCTGTGCCTAATTCATTCGTAATGGTTTAGCTCATTCTGGCCCTCGGCCCTTATCTTCGTAGACAAGTGCTTCCCATGGTCGGAGGAAAGCAAAGTCAACCTTAGACATGATGGTTAAACTGTTTGGCTCCAGCTCTACTTCTGTTCTCTAGTTTTTTACCTTAGATGTTATCAAAACTGAATGCTGAAATCAATTTTCTGAAATTCGTCTCTATTTGGAAGTGAGAGCAACATTGATGCCATGGTGGAATTCTGCCCAAATTGCTTTAACCACTCCTCTCACAGGCTAGAATTTTCTACACGTGCTGTATGAGGGTGTATTCCTGGTACCATAAGGGTATGACCACACGGTCAGGTTTCTGCATAAAGTTTTGGAAGCCAAAACCAGGAGTGAATTCAAAAAAGGGAAGAAGTTGTATCTGTTCTGTATACTTTCTCTCCTTTTATGATTCACTCCTGATTCTGGCTTCCAAAACTGCATCAGAAAATCGACCGTGTGGTCGTACCCTAAGTGCGGGGGCTAAAGGGACACCACTACCAAAGTTATAATAGAGTCCCCTAGTAGGCCCTAAAATCCTATTCACAAAAACTCTTGGACCTCTTAACCATAGTTCACTAAATTACCTTTGTGAGATTCATTGACGTTCTTGAATTTGATACTTATGTTGGTTCCATATTGCGAAGGTCCAATTTATTTCTGTGCTGAGGTCAAGGTAAACATATTCTCCATGCCAACATCATTTTATCAGAGTCTATGACCTCAGCTTAGCATTCACCTTGTTTTCATCCTTCTTCCACATTCCAGCATTCAAAACGGCTTCACGGTCAATGTGAATGCTGGCTTTCTGTGCCTGCCAGTATCTTACCTCTCCTAGGAGGCACAACTGCTTGAATACTGTCGCAGCATGCTGTACACTTCTGCAGGCCATCCCGGCCTGCTTCCTGTTGCTCACTCCCTGACTCACGGACAGGAGCATGGTCAAATCTGTCCCCATCCAATTGCAGCATTCCTTGGGGTATATATGGCACCTTCCTCTATTGGAAGGTGACTGTGCTGTAGGCCCCTAACTTGTCTAGTCCTGCAAAGATGCACTATAGTATTATTCTGACTTCCCATGCCCGACCTCTGCCTGTTTTCCAGAGTGAACCTGCTCTGCCTTGCCTACTCTCCCTTTTTGCCTGACTACCGTACTGCACACACTCTGCCTGTATTGACTTCGGCTTGTACATTGACCACGCTCTTGCCTGTCCCCTTTGTGCCATGCACTGTGTCTCTTGGGTAAGCTTTCACTGGACACAGACTACTCAAAGAGGTAGTGGCCTAGTGCTTCCACTGCAGTGAAGACCAAATCCCTGTACAGGGGCATAAGGATGAAAACAAGTCAAATCTGTTCAGTCACACAAGTCAAGTCTGTTCAGTGGTCCACACAACTTTGTTACAGTCAATTTCCCATATTCTGGTTTGAGATCAAAATTTGAGATCAAAAGTTCTTCTGAGATGTCAAGTCCAAGGAGGCCAGGCCAAACAGATATCTCGGAGTCTGGTGGTTCCTTCTTTGACACAACAAAAATTAGTGAATAAAGGTGACTCTACTCATGCATGCACTTGAGAAACTGAAATGTCAACAAGGACGTCAAGTGGCTGAGACTAGATGCAAGTTCTTGTGCTTTGTGGTAACAATTGCGCCCCAAAAATGATGATGACATCTGTGTACAACATGAAGAAGGATCGAGAAGTTCACACTTTACTGATTGACATGCATTGGCTGATTTCCAATGCCAAAATGCAGTAAATAAGACCCACCCAGTTGTTGAGGGACGTTGAGAGGTGAACGCACAACCTAAGACAAGGCGGGGACCTTACTTTATTCATTACATGTATGACCCTGGCACTTTTCATTCTTGGCCCTAAACACAACTTTTGTTCTATTTTCCTCCAAATCACATTTGCAAAAAATTGTTTGTAGTTGCTCCAGTCCTTCCTCCGACTTCACCCCTACCGTTCCACTTAAATCCCTGCGCTTTGCTTCAGAAATAACTAACACTGTGGAATTAACAGGCCGGGTGTCACACATGTGGTTTATGTTTACCCCAATATATACAGTAGTTGAGCTCAAGTACAACATCACTGATCTGGCTTCATCCAGACACAACACATAATCCGGAGAAGTTGACATCAACCTCGTCCAGTCACTTGCGACACCAACTACTTCTCAGAAAATATTTTCTGCAGTTGCATGGCGACACCATAATAAATAGTTCCGCCAAGCAGTTCTACAAATACCGTATACTGTACATATTTGTATATGCTGGTCAAATGTGCAACCAACAAAGCCATTGCTATTTCTTTACATAATGTGTTATGGATCTGTGGCTGGGGTAACAGCGTGGGAATAAAGTTGTCGAAATCACTGTGCTTCCTGTCTAGGACACCACAAACTCTATACATTGGGGATTTCTATTAAATCCAGTAGACATCACCTACTGAAGAAGAGTAGCTACAAGAAATTCCCCAGTAGAGTCAACATGGTAACCTCATTAGTTATGGACCCGAGGTACGTAAAGGTTTCACCTAACCTCACGCTGCTGAGTGCAACTAACCAAGGACACAAGGTGGCATTTGGTGGTCTGACCATTAGGAAACTCTCACTCTAAAGGCCTTTCCAATCAAAACTCTTGAGCATGTATTTTGTTTTTTTTTCTCCAAGCCCTCTTCCTACAAAGTAACCATGTAAGGTTGCACCTGATGGGTCGGTGACTTCAACACACCATTATTCCGAGATCCACCTGCTTTTCCATTAATATAAGATGCGTTCCTGAGAGCCAGAGAGTGGGGCATCTAGACTATGGACAATGATAGTTGCTCTCCTTAGACAAAGGCAATGTCCAAAAAGTGCAACTAAGGCCTCTTTCACACTTGCGTTCTGAGGATCCGGCAGGCACTTCCGTCCCGCCGGATCCATCATAACGCAAGTCGCCTGAAAGCATTAGAAGACTGATCAGGATCCTGATCAGTCTTCGAAATGCTTTCAGGTTACTATGGCAGCCAGGATGCTATTAAAGTCCTGGTTGCCATAGTAGTAGTGGGGAGCGGGGGAGCAGTATACTTACAGTCCGTGCGGCTCCCGGGGCGCTCCAGAATGATGTCAGAACGCCCCATGCGCATGGATCACGTGATCCATGTGATCACGTGATCCATGCGTGTAGGGCGCCCTGACGTCACTCTGGAGCGCCCGGAGCCGCACAGATGGTGAGTATACTGCTCCCCGCTCCCCACTACACTTTACCATGGCAACCAGGACTTTAGCGTCCTGGCTGCCATGGTAACCATTGAGAAAAAGCTAAACGTCGGATCCGGCGATGCACCGAAACGACGTTTAGCTTAAGGCTGGATCCGGATTAATGCCTTTCAATGGGCATTAATTCCGGATCCGACCTTGCGGCAAGTGTTCAGGATTTTTGGCCGGAGCAAAAAGCGCAGCATGCTGCGGTATTTTCTCCGGCTAAACAACGTTCCGGTCCTGAACTGAAGACATCCTGATGCATCCTGAACGGATTTCTCTCCATTCAGAATGCATGGGGATGATCCTGATCAGGATTTTCCGGCATAGAGACCCGACGATGGATCTCTATGCCGGAAAACAAAAACGCTAGTGTGAAAGAGCCCTAAGACCAGAATGGAGACTTGGCTCAAGAATCTGAAAAGAGGCAACAGAAATTGGCTGGTGAGACTGCAGAGTGTTTGTATCTGGTGGTACTTCCATAGTGAGTCTCCTTTAAGATCAGGATACCAACAGTCTTTTCTAAGAGGTCTTCTTCTACAAAGTAAATAAGGTTGAGCCTAATAATAATTGTCTTGCCAAACTCCAAGTGCTAACAGTTGCTCTTCAAGGATTTAATCCTCATGACTATAGATTTGGATGTTAAGCCATAGGTTCTGTCTAGAAGAGAAAAAAAGGTTCTTCTGCAAAGTTCCCAAGCTCTGGACGTTAATCTTGAGTTAAAGGTAAGAATCTCATAGACATCCCACTCTTCGAGTCAACTACAGTATGATTGGAAATTCAACTCAAAAATTTCCGAATGATTATCAGGATCCATTAATCACTCAAAGAGTTCCATGAGTTTCTTCTTCTGATGACTTTAAAAATCAGAAGTCAAGGACTTTAGAGTACAGTTTTCACAGATTTGATCATAATTGCTATAGACTTGAATGCATGGCTAAGGGTTGTGTCTGCTCAAGTATAAAGGTTCTGCTCTAAAAGCTTAGAAGTAGTGCAGGTTCCTGAAGTCTTGGACCTTAATCTTGAGTTAATGGCCATGGTCTCGAAGATGCTCCACTTTGAACTCTTCGAGTCAACAACATGGCGAAACTCAACTGGGCCAAAAATGTGCACATGTTTTTTTTTAAAATCCATTACTAATCCAAAGAAAGTTCAGTGTATTTCATCTTTTTACTTCGATATCCAGACATCAGAAGCTGATTGGATGTGAAATCCTGCAATGTGAGCCATGAAATTAATCACTTCTTGGAAATATTCCTTTAACGAGAAATCAGCCTTTTTTGATGTAAGTTGAAATGTTTCTTGTCAAAGCCAGAAAGTACCCTCATCCTCCAGGAATGTGAGATGAAAGACTTCGCTGAACATGCAGAGTGGTCATCTAGAAGGAGGCACATCATATCACACACCTCAGATAGAGGACCTGAACTACACCACTGCCCAATACACTACTCGGTCCACCATCTGCAAGTCACTATCATGTACAAAGGATGTAGAAAACTGTCGCCATCTCACGTCGTCAAGTCACAGCAGAAAAAATGTATAGAAGACAACACTGATCAAAAATAAAAATCCAACTATGCACTCAACATTTCAGTTTATAGGGGAGACATTCTACACCAGGAACAATCTCATTCTGTAATAGATATATTTGTGCACACATTAGACAGTATTATAATAGTTATATTCTTATACATAGGAGCAGTATTATAGTAGTTATATTCTTGTACATATGAGGCAGTATTATAGTAGTTATATTCCTGTACATAGGAGGCAGTATTATAGTAGTTATATTCTTGTACATAGGAGCAGTATTACAGTAGTTATATTCCTGTACATAGGAGCAGTATTATAGTAGTTATATTCTTGTCCATAGGAGCAGCATTATAGTAGTTATATTCTTGTACATAGGAGGCAGTATTATAATAGTTATATACTTGTACATAGAAGCAGTATTATAGTAGTTATATTCTTGTACATAGGAGCAGTATTACAGTAGTTATATTCTTGTACATAGGAGGCAGTATTATAGTAGTATATTCTTGTACATAGGAGCAGTATTATAGTAGTTATATTCTTGTACATAGGAGCAGTATTATAGTAGTTATATTCTTGTACATAGGAGCAGTATTATAGTAGTTATATTCTTGTACATAGGAGCAGTATTATAGTAGTTATATTCTTGTACATAGGAGCAGTATTATAGTAGTTATATTCTTGTCCATAGGAGCAGCATTATAGTAGTTATATTCTTGTACATAGGAGGCAGTATTATAGTAGTTATATTCTTGTACATAGGAGCAGTATTATAGTAGTTATATTCTTGTACATAGGAGCAGTATTATAGTAGTTATATTCTTGTACATAGGAGCAGTATTATAGTAGTTATATTCTTGTCCATAGGAGCAGCATTATAGTAGTTATATTCTTGTACATAGGAGGCAGTATTATAATAGTTATATACTTGTACATAGAAGCAGTATTATAGTAGTTATATTCTTGTACATAGGAGCAGTATTATAATAGTTATATACTTGTACATAGAAGCAGAATTATAGTAGTTATATTCTTGTACATAGGAGCAGTATTATAGTAGTTATATTCTTGTACATAGCAGTATTATAGTAGTTATAGTCTTGTACATAGGAGCAGTATTATAGTAGTTATATTCTTGTATATAGGGGCAGTATTATTGTAGTTATATTCTTGTACATAGGAGGCAGTATTACAGTAGTTATATTCTTGTACATAGGAGCAGTATTATAGTAGTTATATTCTTGTACATAGGGGCAGTATTATAGTAGTTTTATTCAGGCACATAGAAGGCAGTATTATATGACTATTATATGAAGAGACTGGAGCAAATCGAGATTCGGATCATAGATCCGAAGTCGAATCGTTCAAAATCTTCAATTTTAGTGCTGTCTCTCTTTGTCGTCTTTAAAAACATTTTAAATTAGGAATCCAAAGCCAGCCAGTACCAAATCCTACTTCGTATTAGTAGTTTAAAATGTCTTTAAAGCTGCAGATAGAAATACCGAGTTAAGTAAGTGAAGTCTCGCAAGGCTCTTGATCGATATGAAATTTGCCTACGCGCAGCATTTAAATCAAAGTTTTTGAAAAAATAGACTTCGGATCTATTATCCGCAGCTTGATTCGCTCAAGACTAACAGGGAATTAGTGTCCTTTCTTCCTTTCCGTATTGTTTGTAACCAGTCCCGAGACCTGTGTTTGTATTGTACTTTGATGTCTGAATATTATGTCGGGAAGGTTGTTGCAGTGTAATATGTTCTGTGATGGTTTTACAGCGGCATCAATTGGATTTATTTGAGGATAGAACATGAGCTTTGTGAGGGGTATTATTATTATATAAAGCTAAAAGAGGAATCAAGGGACAAACAAGACCACCTAGGATCGGAAGAGTCTTGATCTCTTACATTGTAATGAATGGATCTTCTTGTTTTCTAGGAAGATGATGCAAAATAATTTGCGATGTCTGGTGATTGTACTTGTTTCTACCCTAATATAAAGAGGACTTATGAGTCTGACCCTGCTCCTTCCATTATGTAACTGTCATCCTGACCTCCACAAGAACAGCACACTACTCCTGAAATCCTCTGTGCTGCTGGGAGGACCCTGCTCCTTCCATTATGTAACAGTCATCCTGACCTCCACAAGAACAGCACACTCCTCCTGAAATCCTCTGTGCTGCTGGGAGGACCCTGCTCCTTCCATTATGTAACTGTCATCCTGACCTCCACAAGAACAGCACACTCCTTCTGAAATCCTCTGTGCTGCTGGGAGGACCCTGCTCCTTCCATTATGTAACTGTCATCCTGACCTCCACAAGAACAGCACACGCCTCTCCTGAAATCCTCTGTGCTGCTGGGAGGACCCTGCTCCTTCCATTATGTAACTGTAATCCTGACCTCCACAAGAACAGCACACGCCTCCTGAAATCCTCTGTGCTGCTGGGACCCTGCTCCTTCCATTATGTAACTGTCATCCTGACCTCCACAAGAACAGCACACTCCTCTCCTGAAATCCTCTGTGCTGCTGGGAGGACCCTGCTCCTTCCATTATGTAACTGTCATCCTGACCTCCACAAGAACAGCACACGCCTCCTGAAATCCTCTGTGCTGCTGGGACCCTGCTCCTTCCATTATGTAACTGTCATCCGGACCTCCACAAGATCAGCACACTCCTCTCCTGAAATCCTCTGTGCTGCTGGGAGGACCCTGGTTTTGAAGTGAAAGGGTCCGCACCTTTTTGCGGCTCGGATGCGGACCAGAACAACGGTCATGTGCATGAGGCCAAACTAAGCCCCACGACATCTGACAAAGTCAACATTTGTACAAATAGCTTTGTTGCAACTGACAAACCCAGTAGATTTGACAAAGTCAGTCAGTCTATACCGAACATTTTTTTTACGTCTGACAAACTCAGTCCTGCTGCATCTGACCAGGTTAGCAATCAGAAACTTGGCAAACATCTGAAAAAAGTCAGAAACTCAGTTATACTGCATTAATAATTAAACTTTTTTTTTCTTTTTTACCTCTGACACGCTCATCCATGCTACATTTCACATACTCGGCTCTGCTTCATTTAACTAATTCAGTCAATTCATTCCTTGTACATGTGATAAACTCAGTTACACAGATTAATTTAGCTCTGCTCAGTATGGCTAACAACCCTGCTCAGCAGATCCACTCAACACCGATTTTACCAGTTCAGCCCTGCTACATCCCACAAGCTCAACTGTACAAACCCAGCCCTGCTACATCCCACGAGCTCAACTCTACAAACCCAGCCCTGCTACATCCTACAAGCTCAACTCTACAAACCCAGCCCTGCTACATCCCACGAGCTCAACTCTACAAACCCAGCCCTGCTACATCCCACGAGCTCAACCTTGCTAAATGGGGCAAATTCAGATTTACTACAGGTGACAAACACATCTCAGAAACATGGACAAACTCAGCTCTGCTACATCTGGTTAACATCATATGCATGCTAATGCTCAATATACATTCCCCTTGATTGTGTTATTTCAGTATTTCCCGTATCAAGCCTCCTGAAATGACAAACGCTCCTAATTCTCTGTCTGGGGGGGGGGGGGGGATTAGCGTAGTTTATAAGTGTAACAGGAAAAGTGCAGGGTCCTGGGGCACCTCGTGTAGCAGAGCGACACCATACACATACACATATATCTCCTGATTTAGAGGCGGACGTCTAAGAGCCACACGCTGGCAGGTGGAAGACCTTGAAGACATTGAACACATTCCTCCATCTTATATACATAGTGGGGGGGGCACATATATATATCAGTCTCTTCTTCCATACAAGGTCTTATATACAAAGGAGCCAGAAGTTGTTTTTGCCCGAATCTCGTACATATGAATGAGCTGCATTCTTACACTATGAGCCTGTTGAGCAAAAGCAGCCTCAAATAGTCACATTCCGCTTCTCCAAAACACAAACAGTAGGGTGTCCAACAAAACGCGTGAGTCATAATGGTACATAGGCCATGTAGAATTACGTCGCCCAACGCTTATCATAAAGGTTCCACATCCTGAGGTAATTAGAAAGAAAGGTGATGGCATCATCAGATATTCAGAGATCTTCTTCTAAAAAAAAACCTGAGGCCAATGTGACCTAAACGCGTTTCAGGACTTCGCATTATGTGCTTCACACCTGGAAAGGATTGATACACTGCTGATACACTTCGAGACCTCATTACAGTCATGTTGACTATTTTATGTTTTTTTTAACTTCAGTCCACCATCCAAAAGGATCACCATCGCTCGGGGTTTCCTAAATGAGGTTGGGTTTCGACCTTGGAAATCTCCGAGCACTAAGATGAACAAGAACTAAACCAGTTCCTGCATCCAAAAGGATTACCATGACTTTGGGTTTCCAAGATATGGTTGGGTTTTGAGCTTGGACATATCTTAGCTTTAATGATGAACAGGTACTAAACTAGTTTCTGCATCTAAACTATCAACAGGACTTAAGGTTTCTAAGATGAGGTTGGGTTTTGAGCTTGGAAATCTCCAACTGCTAAAGATGAACAGTATGAAACCAGTTTCTGCATCCAAAAGGATCACCATGACTTAGGGTTTACAAGATGAGGTTGGGTTTTTGCCTTGGAAATCTCTATGTTCTAAAGAAGAATGGATTCTAAAACAATTCCTGCATCCAAAAGGGGTTCCCAAGGTGAGGTTGAGTTTACACCTTGGAAATCTCTGAGCACTAAAGATATACTGGTGCCAAACCAGTTCCTGCGTCCAAAAGGATCAACATGACTTAAAGGTTTCTAATATGAACAGGTACTAAACCAGTTCCTGTTTCCAAAAAGATCACCATGACTTGGGGTTTCCAAGATGCAGTTGGGTTTTGGCCTTGGAAATCTCCAAGCCCTAAAGATGGACAGGTACTAACCAGTTCTTGTGTTCAAAAGCATGACCATGACTTGGGGTTTCGAAGACGAGGTTGGGTTTTGAGTTAAACCCTATTAAACACTATGGGCTCTAAAGATGAACAGGTACTAAACCACTGCAGACTCGTCGCTAACAGTAAGCCAGCAGACTTAATCAACAGGGTAAAAAAGCTGGCCACACATATTAGGCTACTTTCACACTAGTGCTGGATCCGTCAGGGTTCTGCAAAAACGCTTCCGTTACTGATAATACAACCATCTGCATCCGTTTTGAACGGATTCGGTTGTATTATCTGTAACATTGCCAAGGCGGATCCGTCATGAACTTCATTGAAAGTCAATGGGGGATGGATCTGTTTTCTATTGTGTCAGATTGTGTCAGAGAAAACTGATCCGTCCCCCTTGACTTGCATTGTGGGTCATGAACGATCCATCTTGCTCCGCATCCCAGGACGGAAAGAAAATCACAGCATGTTGCATTTTGCTCTCCGGTATGAGAATGGAACGGAATGCATTTTGGAACATTCTGTTCTGTTCAGTTACATTTAGTCCCCATTGACAATGAATGGGGACAAAACGGAAGCGTTTTATTCCGGTATTGAGACACTATGACGGATCTCAATACCTGAAAATATTAACGCTAGTGTGAAAGTAGACTTAAAAATACACGTTTATGTTGGTGGAACCCATACACGTGTATGTTGGTGGAACCCATCAGGGGTGGATTGGCCATAGACCTTACAGTGAAATTTCCCAGTGGGCCGATGCCCAAGGGGCTGTCTGAGCCCTCCTCAAGGATCGCCAGTGGAAGTTTTTGGGGATTTATTTTTTGCTGCTGGTGGCAGTATTTTGCAATGGACTGTGGTATTTGTTTCTGGTGGGGTGGTATAATGTGCCACAATATGGTTCTTCTGGCCCTGCCTTCCATCAGTTTGGACCCAGCTACAAAACAGGGCCACTTTTAGTGATTTTTCCAGGGACACTTTAAGTTCCCAGTCCGCCCCTGGAACCTATACACGTGTATGTTGGTGGAACCCACTGATTTTGTTGGGATCTACCAACCATCTAATGTCTAAGCGAGCCTCCCAACTCTCCCTAACAACAAATGTCAGAGAAAAGAAGAGAAGGACTTGTTGGATTTCACTATGCCAAATCCTGTTGTCCTTGGGGAGAAACATGGCTTTCTCTTATTTTTCAGGAAAAGGATAGGGAGGAATCAATCCACAGTATTGAAGCAGAAAAGGGGTCAGTAGGGGAGGTTACAGGAGACCATTGAGGAGCACATCAGTGACATGCAGACAGTACCCGATGATGATGATGTAGCCAGGTTAATTAGGGGCTTTATCATCATCGGGGGAAGTGGAGGAGCCAGCAAGTCGCTAGCATGCCCGAGAGTCTGCAGGGTGGCAGCAGTGGGAGGTCAGGAGCCAAACGTGCCTGGGGTAGACCACCCGCTTCGCAGGAGCCTACCTGCCAGGAAAGTAGAGGTGCAGGGGTTCACGGAAGCAGCTGCGATAGCAGTCAGTCAGTGTGGAGTGTTGGGGGTAAAATCACCTACTCGGCGGAGGAGGTAAACATGGCCACCATGGGCCTGCATCAATATATGCAGCATCACCATAAATGGGCCTGGGAGAGCCGTGGCTCCGATGTGGTGGTCCAGCCTGCTGCAGCAACCGCTGCATTACCCAGTGGCACGCACCCGATTTCAGGCAGTCAAGGCTCCACCACCTCAGCCGAAGGGAGCTGTATGTCCTTCCTATCATCTGCTGGTCAGTCATTCCTTCAGCAATCGATCACCGAAGCGATTGCCAAGACACAACAGTAATCGTGCACTCATCCAACAGCGCAGAAGCTGAATGTGCTCCTGGCCAAGTTGCTGGTGCTGCAGTCCCTCCCTTTCCAAGTGGTGGACTCTGCACCTTTCAGAGAACTGATGGCTTGTGCCGAGCCGAGGTGGAGTGTCCCAAGCCATCATTCCTTGCCAAAAAGGTCATGCCAAAAAGGCAATACTAGCCCTACACACGTATGTAGAACACAGCGCCGATGTGTGGAGCTGTAACTACGGTCAAGGACATCACATGTCCTTTACGGCCCACTAGGTGAATATGGTTCCTGCACAACCACACCAGCAACTTGGCCAGGTGACGCCGCTTTCTCTTCAATGTTCTCACGCCATTGGTCCTGCGACAGTGTCCGCCTCTTCCTTCTCATCCTCCACCGTGTCCTCAGCCTCCACCGCAGGGACAATTCCCAGTGCCCCTCCAGCATACCACATGTGCAGGGCACGGCAGTGTCCCGCTGTTCTGCACCTCATTTGCCTGGGCGAACGGAGTCATGCTGGGGAGGAACTGCTTGGTGTCCTTCATCAAGAAATTGAATCCTGGCTTACTCCGCGACAACTCAAAATCGGAACCATGGTGACCGACAACGGGAAGAACATGATGTGAGCGCTGCATCAAGGAGGGCTGAGCCATGCGCCCTGCATGGCATGGGTGTTCAATCTGGTTGTCAAGCGGTTCCTGAAGTCTTCCACCCATCTGCAAGACATGGCCTGGAAAATTTGCATGCACTTCAGCCACTCGTGCACCGGAAAGCACATCCTGCTTGAGCTGCAGCGGCAGAACGGCATCCACCAACATATGCTGATATGCGAGGTTTCCACCCGTTGGAATTCCACCCTCCATATGTTGCACCAACTATACGAACAGAGAAAGGCCATAAACGATTTATTAATGATCCAAGAGGACAGGAGTACTCCCCTGTGTAACTTCAATGTCAGCCAGTGGCAGCTCATGCGTGACACCTACCGTTTGCTCAGGCCCTTTGTCAGTCGCCAGGACTACGGAATGAGCAACGTCATTCCACTGCTTTATGTCCTGGACCAGATGCTGATAAATCTGACTGGTCAGGGGACTGGATATGTGGCGCCTAGATCTCATGGCCACATGAGCCCTGTGGGGCTGAACTGGAGGAGGAGGAGAAGAAGGACATTGGAGCACAAGCAATGTATAGCGAAATGTGTGGTTTTTCTACACCGGTGACAGGAGAGGAGGAGCAGAAGCAGCCCGAGGAGCCAAAGCCGATGAGGAAGAGGAGGCAGAGGACCTAGACACACCGTGGCAGTATGCAGTGGAGATGGAGGCAGGGAGTCCCTCCGAGTCACTTGCACAAATGGCCCGATGCATGCTCACTTGCTTGCGCAGTGACAGACGAATTGTCACCATTCGGCAAAGGGATGACTTCTGGCTCCCCCCCTTGTTGGACCCTCGCTACCGGTCCAAAATGGGGGCCTTTTTTACACCCGACGAGAGGGAGGACAAACTGAACTACTATAGAGACATCCTATGTGGCCTCCTCCTGATGCTGCTACCTCCAGACTCTGTCATTGGCCCACTCTGTGGTCTCCTCATTCTGCTTCCACCTCACCACTATGTCATAGGGCCACTCTGTGGACTACTTATGCTGTTCCCACCCTCCCCACTTCATGACTGGGCCACTATTTTGTCTTTCGGCCTGGCTGACACTATCATTTATTTGACCCTTCTTCTTATCTGTCAGAAGGAAGGAAAAATGAGACGCTCAACGGATCCTGTCTATGTAACAGCTGTAAGGCCTGCATGACATAGTCCCTATTTTGCATCAGAATTGGCTTATGATTTGGTAGCCAAAAGCAGAAGTGAGTGCAAAACACAGAAGACATGGAAATATTCCATTCTTGTGTCATCTCTGTTTTGGATCCCCTACTGTTTTTTTTGGCTTTAGCAATATTGATGGATTACTGACCAAATGCTGACCGAGTGAAGGCGGATGCTCCACAGACAGGATCCGTTTTTTGGGGGTTATTGTTCTGAGGGATCAGAGGAAGGGCAAAATGATCAGTGACGTCAACACAAACTTACTGCTAACACCCTCTCCACTCTGTCGGGGGGGCTCTACTTGTATAAGCGTTTAATAGAACAGGTTCTGTAGAAATCTATGTGGAATCAGCTGGCAACAGTGTAAAAGGAGTGCGCTTCTTTTTGATGCTAACATTGAACTGAGACGCTGAGTTCACACTTGAGTTATTTGGTCAGTTTTGGCCCCATAACTGCCCACATAAGTGAAGTGTGCAGTGATTCTAAGAGCGACGCCTGTCATCTGCATGTCATACGGACTCACTGTGTTATTTTACTACCACAGCAGACTCCCTATGCGTGTTATTGCAAGGCACAGTGTTCTACACCACTATAATGGCTCTCTGCAGCCAGGAAGAAGCTGTTTTTTAACGCAATTCGCCACAAATAAATTCAGATCAAACCAATTTAAAAAAAAAAAATTGGCGAACCGGCCGAATCGAATTTTTGAGAAATTCATTAATCTCTACTCTTTAATCTAACCTCCTGCCATCAACTTCAACTTCAAAATTTAGAAGGCCGTGAAGTAAATAATTCCTGTGTTCAGAACCCTCATACCCAACAGAAGGTGGCACCAAAGAGACTCCCAAAACATCTTACACCTGTACGGTACCATAAAACAACCTCTACAAAGAGTAAATCCCGTTTTGATTACATCGTCAGCCCATCACCCATATAATAATAGGACCTCAGGAGAGCGGTGGATGGAAGCCAAGAGAGCGGCTATAGATAGATCTCCGCACTGAGCTTGACTCATTTCATAATATTCAGTTTATTTATCTTCAATATACGCAGAATTTCTCCACCACGGCCCTATATCCCCCTTTTCCTCCCCACGTCTAATGAAGTTAGATTTTCGAGGGCACGGTTCCCATTTGTTCTTTAACCATTTGAGGGCTACAAACTTTCCACTTCAATATGCCAGACATTTATCTAGTGTCTCAGCTGCCAGGAGGTACAACTTGCCTTGAGGCCTACAGAGTGGTGATCTGGCCCAGTTAACCCTGTTCATTTTGCTTGGACAATCACCACAAGGGAAATAAAGAAAAGAAACAGGTCTGGTCCGAAAATGGTGGGCATTGTGGTGGGGTTCTACCACTAGTTACAACTGGTGAACTGGGCTGGGAAACTAATGGATCAGTGTGACACCATGATCCTATCATCCCCTAGTTCTTAGACACTTGTGCAATATAATCTTTGTTTGCTCCCTTTGCCGGTCATTGGTACATGGCTTATCTTCTATAAGAACAATGAGGTCAAGTCAAGTGTGTACTACCCAGAAGAGGGATGTGGGTCCTGCAACATCAGGGGCGTAGCTATAGCACATGCAGGGGTCCCAGTGGTCCCTCTTCTCCATACAAATTCTGCACTGGGGCCAAGGAGCTTCAATTTGCTTCTCACCATCTGACTACTCTAGTGAGCTTCAGGTTGGGCTCCATTAGGCTCCATTATGTGTAGGAGAAACAGGGCCTGTAGGACCCTATAGTTTCTAGGCCCTTGGATAGTGCCCAACAACTCACTCCATCTATGGTCCATCTGAAAATTAGGCAATTATTAAAAAATGTATTTGAAGGGCTGGACTGGTTTAGGAAACCCTCTTTTATATTAGCTCATTCTGAAGGGCCCCCAATCGGGCCCCCTCCCCCTTTTAGCTGCAGCTTTATTGATGGACTTGACCTAATTTATCTGGTACCAACTCAGTGTTTAAATTGCCGCTGGCATTGAAAGTTAAATAGGTGCCATAGATTTTAATGGAGTGTCATCTTAGAAATACGGCGGCATATTCCTTGGCTCAGAAATTAAGAGTCACAAAAGTTTGTGTTCGTAGTGATAGACACGACTACCGTGAGCTAGAAGAAGAACACTGACCATGTCTAAGTCCATGTTTCATCGACAAAAGCACAAGGATAAATGAAGTGTTAGATACAGTATGTCCTTATATATGATCCAGGATGGGATAAGGGCCAGTGCCTCACGTCTCAAACTTCTAGAACAGTGTGGCTGATTTCAGTCATGCATAGGATACATCTGTAACTTGATGCGCCTGGAACCCACTGCAAAATCAGTAACAGGGCCCCAACCACCAAGTGACATTTTGAATTTAGAATATTGGTGTTCGGGCCCACAAAATATTAATGTTTGGGCCCACTTAGGCCTGGGGGCAAATTCCATGTTTGCACCCCTGATAGCTATGCTCTTGCTTGTGGGTGTAAATGTTTGTGGAGGGTCTCAGTTGATGATGAGAGCAAGTTTTGTACAGTTCCTATCCCTCAACCCATAGCAGAACACTGTAGTCATCCTATAACCAGCCTTAAATGGCTGACATCAGGGGACAATAGACTGTAGTGACCTGCATAAAACATATTGATACGTACAGTAGACTCAAGGTTGTACTTATCAACAAGTAGGACCTCTAGCTAAAACTGCACAAGTATGAGGGTGCTTAGCTCAGATGTTCTGTATCTCTGTTCCTCAGGGATGGGAACTAGTAGTGGGCTCCACTTCTCCACAGGCACCAGTATAGCAGAAAAACAAGAAAAGGAGCAGAGGTCTGAGAGACATTTCAACAAGGAAAGGTTGCTTTATTCTTGGACTGAAACATTAGAGTGACGCATTCCAGCTCTAGGTGAAGGGGTTTGCTAGGGAGACCCCGAAAGGCACAATTTTCCGATATGAGCTAATCCATCTTAATGTATAGAAATCAATCTGGAGTATCCAATCATGTTCAGACCATTGATCTCAGAGGGAACTGTATAATGCTTTGTGTTTCCATTGGGGACACTGCAGGGAGCTGTAACGCTCACTGTCATGTACCTCCACAGGTTATGGAAGGCTCCTTCGAGGTGGTTGTCCAGTGTTATCTTTGAAAGGCTCAAGGCTGCTGAGAACATTAGAGATCCATCAAAAACCTGAGCCTTGTGATGGATCTTCCGGCAAGTCACCATGTAAAATACAGAAGCATGGCAAGGGCCTGTTGACATCGATCTTGATAAAAATTGACCCCCAAGTGTGACAACATCTACATCTACTCTGCAATGCAAGGGCCCAAGAACCATGGCTGACTGTGTGATCAGCGATGGGTCCCCTCCCCTCCATCGAGACCATTAGTTCTGCTGCTGACGGATCTGTGTTTACAGGACAGTAATGGATTTGCTTAGTTCCGTGGACACATTTACAAACATTTCATGCAAAACGCGAGTCATCAGTGGATAGAGTAAAACAGCGAGTTCTGCCGAGTTTACAAAGATCAGCTCCATTAGTCTGGAAATGTCAGAGGCAAATCTGCAATTAGGGAGAAGACCACCCCAAAATGTCACATCATGTACCCATCAAACAGCTGAGAGTATAATACACAGCAGAAGACAGGACTCCCCATCCCAGAAGAGGAGCAGCCCTCATGTCATATTGTTACACTGTTATGAAGCGGATGTGGATCCTCTGTGCCACTTGAACAGATTTGGCTTGAGGCTACTTCTAAGGGTCCATTCACACGTCCGTAGTGTATTGCGGATCCGCAATACACCCGGCCGGCACCCCCATAAAGCTGCCTATTCTTTTCAGCAATTGCAGACAAGAATAGGACATGTTCTATTTTTTTTTTTCGAGTCGCGCTACGGAAATGCGGTGCTGTCCGCATCCATTCCTGCCCTATAGAGATAGAACTGGATCAGACAAAACCATTGCTCAGTTACCCTCCCACAGGGTAAGGGGCTTAAAGTACCCTTGGGTGGCTGGGCATCGGCTGAAGAAAATTAGGGTGCACAGGCACTGGCCTTTTAAGAGCCGGGGCGGTGTGTGCACAAGCAGGATCTGCAGCCACTAAGGAGACCAGGCCTGCCAAGAAGAGGTGAAGGAAGGCCAGCGTGTCTCAGCCATTGGAGCGTGAAAGTGGAAGAGTGGGAGAGTAATGCAGTGCTCATACCTGGCAGTCGCGGTAACGGGCAAGCAGCATAACACATACATATTATATAGTGCATGGGGGCAGTAATATAGTAGTTATGTTCTTGTACATAGGAGGCAGTATTATAGTAGTTATATTCTTGTACATAGGAGGCAGTATTATAGTAGTTATATTCTTGTACATAGGAGGCAGTATTATAGTAGTTATATTCTTGTACATAGGAGCAGTATTATAGTAGTTATATTCCTGTACATAGGATGCAGTATTATAGTAGTTATATTCTTGTACACGGGAGGCAGTATTATAGTAGTTATATTCCTGTACATAGGAGTAGTATTATAGTAGTTATATTCTTGTACATAGGAGGCAGTATTATAGTAGTTATATTCTTGTACATAGGAGACAGCATTATAGTAGTTATATTATTGTAAATAGGAGCAGTATTATAGTAGTTATTTTCTTGTACATAGGAGCAGTATTATAGTAGTTATATTCTTGTACACAGGAGCAGTATTATAGTAGTTATTTTCTTGTACATAGGAGCAGTATTATAGTAGTTATATTCTTGTACATAGGAGGTAGTATTATAGTAGTTATATTCTTGTACATAGGAGCAGTATTATAGTAGTTATATTCTTGTACACGGGAGGCAGTATTATAGTAGTTATATTCTAGTACATAGGAGCTGTATTATAGTAGTTATATTCCTGTACATAAGAGGCAGTATTATAGTAGTTATATTCTTGTACATAGGAGCAGTATTATAGTAGTTATATTCTTGTACATAGGAGCAGTATTATAGTAGTTATATTCTTGTACATAGGAGCAGTATTATAGTAGTTATAATCTTGTACATAGAAGTATTATAGTAGTTATATTCTTGTACATGGGATGCAGTATTATAGTAGTTATATTCCTGTACATATGAGCAGTATTATAGTAGTTATATTCTTGTACATAGCAGCAGTATTATAGTAGTTATATTCTTGTACATAGGAGCAGTATTATAGTAGTTATATTCTTGTACACGGGAGGCAGTATTATAGTAGTTATATTCTAGTACATAGGAGCTGTATTATAGTAGTTATATTCCTGTACATAAGAGGCAGTATTATAGTAGTTATATTCTTGTACATAGGAGCAGTATTATAGTAGTTATATTCTTGTACATAGGAGCAGTATTATAGTAGTTATAATCTTGTACATAGAAGTATTATAGTAGTTATATTCTTGTACATGGGATGCAGTATTATAGTAGTTATATTCCTGTACATATGAGCAGTATTATAGTAGTTATATTCTTGTACATAGCAGCAGTATTATAGTAGTTATATTCTTGTACATAGGAGCAGTATTATAGTAGTTATATTCTTGTACATAGGAGGCAGTATTATAGTAGTTATATTATTATACATAGGAGCAGTATTATAGTAGTTATATTCCTGTACATAGGAGCAGTATTATAGCAGTTATATTCTTGTACATAGGAGGCAGTATTATAGTAGTTATATTCCTGTACATAGGAGCAGTATTATAGTAGTTATATTCTTGTACATAGGAGACAGTATTATAGTAGTTATATTCTTGTACATAGGAGCAGTATTATAGTAGTTATATTCCTGTACATAGGAGCAGTATTATAGTAGTTATATTCTTGAACATAGGAGCAGTATTATAGTAGTTATATTCTTGTACATAGGAGCAGTATTATAGTAGTTATATTCTTGTACATAGGAGGCAGTATTATAGTAGTTATATTCTTGAACATAGGAGCAGTATTATAGTAGTTATATTCTTGTACATAGGAGCAGTATTATAGTAGTTATATTCTTGTACATAGGAGGCAGTATTATAGTAGTTATATTCTTGAACATAGGAGCAGTATTATAGTAGTTATATTCTTGCACATAGGAGGCTGTATTATAGTAGTTATATCCCTGTACATAGGAGCAGTATTATAGTAGTTATATTCCTGTACATAGGAGGCAGTAATATAGTAGTTATATCCCTGTACATAGGAGCAGTATTATAGTAGTTATATTCCTGTACATAGGAGGCAGTAATATAGTAGTTATATCCCTGTACATAGGAGCAGTATTATAGTAGTTATATTCCTGTACATAGGAGGCAGTATTATAGTAGTTATATTCTTGTACATAGGAGCAGTATTATAGTAGTTATATTCTTGTACATAGGAGGCAGTATTATAGTAGTTATATTCTTGAACATAGGAGCAGTATTATAGTAGTTATATTCTTGTACATAGGAGGCAGTATTATGGTAGTTATATTCTTGTACATAGGAGCAGTATTATAGTAGTTATATTCTTGTACATAGGAGGTAGTATTATAGTAGTTATATTCTTGTACATAGGAGCAGTATTATAGTAGTTATATTCTTGTACACGGGAGGCAGTATTATAGTAGTTATATTCTTGTACATAGGAGCAGTATTATAGTAGGTATATTCTTGTACACAGGAGCAGTATTATAGTAGTTATATTCTTGTACATAGGGTATAGTATTATAGCAGTTTTTTCTCCATTCTTAAATTTCTCTGTAAGATCCCCTTTTGTGATGTATTGTATACGGGTTACTATGTACATGATCTGTCTCTAAGTTACTACACATTTAATCATCTTAAGATGACAGGTATATCTTTACACTCAGTCAGAGGGTGCAGTGCAATAAGATCTGACAGCTGTGACATGACTGATCATGTGACTGGCATAGATTATAAATAGTGTTTTCACTTGGCCGAGATTTAATTGTGTATGTGATGCACTATTAATAAAATTACTTCAGAAATTCTCCAGGACTGAAGTATTGATGATCTACGTCTGGAGTGCCAGTGGCTGAGAGGACAATCCCCTATGTCCTAGATAGATAGATAGATAGATAGATAGATAGATAGATAGATAGAAGATAGATTAGATAGATAGATAGATAGATAGATACAAGATAGATTAGATAGATACAACAAGATAGATAGATAGATAGATAGATAGATAGATAGATAGATAGATCTGAATCATATTTGCAACATATCATTCATCTTGTAAGCTAAATGTTTCTGATTTGGACGAGTTGAGATGTGAATTATCCGCTGTCTCTCGTGTCTCGAGGCGTCTTGTAATGAAATTCTTCCACGACGTTCTTCCGCACAATGACACATTATAAAGTCATGAACATAACAATGTAAAAAGTGAATTTTTAAATTTTGTTACATGTTCTCTTGACAGGGGATCGGAAATGTTGGCAGATAAAGAAAGAATGAAATGTCTGGGATCTCGTCTTACAAGGAAGTATGTCAAGGAAAGCCTCACCTCAAGCAACAGTAACTGTAAGGATTGTCACGAGATGAGGCCGAGGGCTGTGACAACTTACCTGTTACAACACGTTCCACACCATTGTTTTATATACTTTGTCCTTATAACTCCCTTACTATCATATCACACACAAAATCAGCACACTGCTCTCCTAAAATACTCTGCGCTGCTGGGGACCCTGCTTCTTCCACCATGTAACTGTCACGGACTCACCGAAACATATGGACGTCCCCGTGACAGTGAGTGGCAGGAGATCTTTGAGACTGACAACACGTGGCCTGATTTGACATGTTTACCTTGTGAATCAATAGGCGTCTGTGTTGTTTCTGGTACTGGCCACACCCTTAATCTCCAGGTGTTGCTATTGTGGTCATTTAACTTTCCCTATTTATAGTTGTCTCTCCCACAATGCTGTGCGGTTTATAGCTTCAGTTGGACCTGTGGATAGCTGCTGTTTGGATCTCAGCTGAGTTCCTGGTGCTGCCATATCTTCTTGGAAGTTAAGTGTTACCTTTCCCTTTTGTATTTTATTTTGACTTTTCTGTGTGTTGCTTGTTCTTGTTGTTTTGTATTAGGCCTTAGGGAGACTCCCGTTCATCCTTCCTTTTGGAGGAACGGGTTGTTTCATTCCTGTAATTAGTACCAGGGTCCTTTAGGGTTAGATAGGACTTTAGGTTTTCCTGTGTATGAACTCACCTACATCTGAGGTCTGTGCATACTGGTAGTCAGTCAGGGCTTTTATTAGGGTTTTCACTAGGAGGTGTCCATCTTCCTTCCCTATTTTTCAGGCCGTATTTCCTTTCCCCTGTGTTCGGTGTGGGTTTTCCCTCCTACATTAGAGCGTGACAGTAACTCTCAGAGACCTCCCAATATACCAGCACACTCCTCTCCTAATGGTCCCTAGTCAAAATTAGACTTTGCAAACCAGACAGGGGTTTAGCTTGAAGGAGTCTCTTTTAGGGTATGGTCCCTGGGTGTTGAGTGTCACAGGGTGGGAGATGCTAACAATCTACTTTGTCTCAGCCATGATATTTTGATTCAGTGTTAGTAGTGGCTTGGGCCACTGAGGTTAAGGGTGACTATCTCATATTCATACACTTGGTTCTTCATGGTGCATGGTTGTGGAGATTAGAACTTAGAAGAACTTTAAATGGACATCTCAGATTATCTCCCTACTTGAAATGATTTCAGGACTCTATTGCTGTAGGACAACAGTAAAGGGCAACCTCTACTCAGGAAGAGGAGTGGAGGTTAATCCCATTTTGACCCCATGGGCATTGGGAATGTTTGACGATAAACAAAACTATGATCCAGCAAGGGTCACAATGGCCTTCACTACTAGAAGGGTCTGAAAGGGCAGAGGGAGTTATGGGCCCTGATGTGAGAAGATGTATTTAGTGCAGTTACAAAAAGTAATTTATTTTTATAGAACCCTTGGCCCCATTTTGGAAAAATCTGTCCTAAAAGTCACAGACAAGAAGACGTTGGTTACAGAATTGTAAAATCAAGAGTTGTATGTTGAGTTAATATTCCTTATTGGACTTCCAAGATTTTCTTTGGCACTAAAACCGAAGCATCGACCCCCTGGTGCCTGTATTATTTAATTATTCCCGTCTTTAAATCTAAAAAAGTTTTCCAAATAACTGCGGGATTCTGGCGGCATTGGGAAAGTCATTAGATGTTGGTTCTGCAATTCCCATGGCACCCAGTACATTCCACCTGAGGACGATGCATTCTTTAACACCAGCTGGTTTGGGTGTTTTTCAAGGATCAGTCCTGTCGTCAGTTGGGGGCTATAATCAGGAGACATGTGGTTTCATTTTTCCCTAAAATGGAGGAAACGATCTCCCTTCACTCAGATTTGCTCCTCACGTGAAACATTTTGGTGTCTCCTTATTGACTTTGATAAATTAGGATGTCCAAAAAACACCCTAAAGAAGCCTAGGATGACTTCTGGATAGGTGACTGGTCGATGTCCAGTTAGAAGACCGCAGACACCATGACGACAATAAAATCAGGCCCTCTTTAAGAGCTACTTGACACTGTCACTCTTCCTACCATCCAGGAGAGAAGGTCATTGTGCCCCTTAACTCCACTTTTTAGGGGGTCCATAGCGGCTGCATGGGCTATTACTAGGGTAAGTGAATGCACCTGCTATAAAGACTTGATAAAGAACCAAACTGAATCAGTAGGGCAGTCTGAAGATTTGCAGAGGACTCATTAGAGGAGATATCTGGGTCTAACGAGTCTACGAGGTGAGGAAAACCAATTTATCAGTCCCCTCGGAACTTCCGATTAGCTAAGATAGCCCTCAAAAAGGCAGATTTACTAGGAACCCCTAATGATCAGCGGCACTCTTAGATCAACTTGTTGTCAGAGGAGCATATAACTGGACAGAAACTGTCAAACCAGACACTGAGATTGTGTGCACAGCTCACACATCATGACATTTGGGAATTTTTGAACTCCAGCCACCCCGAGAGCTGCATTCGAAATTAAGCAAGTTGTAATTTAGAATCTGATAAACCCCGCCAAAAGCTTGAGGGAGATAACCGATGATAGTGGGACATGTACTGGTTGCCATTAGTGCTTGCGGTGCACAGAAAGCCAACTAGCAGGGGGTGACAAAGACATGTTAAGTACCACAGTCTGAGAGCCAACAGGAAACCAGCAGGACTCTGAACGCGGAAGAGAGTAAATATGTATCCCGACTGTCCTAATGTCTGTTCTTCGGTTTGATTTTTCCATTTTTAAATTAAACTTAAAATAGAAAATCGTTTCCAGAATTATAATCTGCTTATATGCTTGAAGTTGGACACATTGTTATTATTTATAAGAAGACACATTGACCGCAAGTCTCCACACAATCCCAGCCACGTTCCGAACATGTGGCCTTGCCGGATCCTCAGAGATGCATCCATCCAAGGAAACCACAGAAAATGTAATGTAGAAGGAGTCACGTGTCAACATGAAATCTGTTGCCTATTACCATGTTATATGGAAATGATGCTAACATATTACAGATTATTGGGGGTTAAAAAAAGGCTTCATTCTTTTTTTTTTAAACTTTAGAATCTGTAAGACTGTCCCCTTTCTACAAAAATATAACTACTATAATACTACACCCAGGGCCGACTCCAGGTTCATGTGGGCCCTTTGGCGATAAATCTCAGTGGGCCCCCTTGTGGCATTTGTCAAATGTTACCACGGCATGTGAGAGTGTTAAAAAACGGAAGCGCAGGCTTCCTGCTCAGACGCGCCTTCCCCCAGCGGAGATCCGGGAAAGCACCCTGTTCTAAAACTGAGCCACAGCCTGTACCAGGCTTCCAGGCTCATTATTAGTATATCCAAGTTCAGGCCACTAGATGGCAGTACTAAACTGTGATATAGTGATTTCTATACAGAATAACGGAGCAATTTCCATTATTCTGTATAAGTTGCAATCTGATAAAAAGTAAGAAAAAAAAGTTTTGAAAATATAAAAAAACCATAAAAAGTTAAATCACCCCATTTTCCCAAAAATAAAAATAAACAAAAAAGGAATAACATTATGGGCATTGTCGCATGCGAAAACACCCATACTATTAAAACATTAAAAAAAAGTTGGTGAAGAATGTAACAGAATTTTTTTTGTAACAGAATTTTTTTTTTAAAAGGCTGATTTGCCGTTTTTTTCATCACTTTATCTCCCAAGAAAATTGAATAAAAAGTGATCAAGTCATACACACCCCAAAATGGTATAGTCTCTCAAATGAGCCCCCACACATCTCCGTAGACATAACTATAAAAAAAAGTTCAGGGGTTCTGTTAGGGTTGCCACTAAATAATAGTTACACAAATTAAAAAGGTTGGTTGTGTCTATTTAAGTTTTATTTAGCCTCTATTTTTAAATGCTTCTGCTGGGATTCGACCTCACAGCCTTCTACATTAAAGTATAAGTATAAACAAGAACCTTAATCACTGAGCTCTAGAGCTTCATGTTAACCTGCTATAACTATATTATGGCTAAAAACCTCAGTAGTAGTTCCCCACATATTATGCATTCATATATATCAGACGTATGATTTTTTTTTCGTAATTACACATTTATTTTGCGCCATACATTTATATATACAAATATATATATATATACTTTCTGGGGAAATTGTGTAAAGTGTTCTTGCCTTCACCAGTAATTTACAGCTGGAGTGGGCGGAGCAACTGGGTGGAGTGGCTTGAGTAACTGTCGTGTGGTTGGAGTGGCTGGAGTAATTGTGGAAAGGTTGGACTGGGCAGAGTAACTGTGTGGAGTGTTTGGAATGAGTAAAGATAGTAAACATTACACTAACCAATTGATTGTGGCTAGAGTGGAGTTTCAATGAATGTCAATGGATGGCGTGAGTTAAAAACAAATGGTAATATTGTGAAAACTATCAGGACTATGGCTTAGACGTTGAAATTTTTAGTGGCAGCAGGGATAGCGGAACTTTTTAATATTAGATTTGTGTAGGTGGGCTTGAAAATGAGGGAGTGGTTGCGGTTTAGAAATCATGTCCTGATTTTTTAGCTCACACTCTAGCTTTTGTCACTCTGCTGGCTGCTCACACACCTGGGTTCCTGTGGCAATACACTCTATAGCACCGGCAGAGAAGAGCGGTTTAAAACGAACTGCCCTAACTTGATCCCTTCACTGGTGGTTGCCATCTTCAAACGGTTGTAGTTTAAAAATTATAAATCTTACTGCGAAGAGCTTGATATTGTGAGAATCACAAGACTCAGACCTATATTGTGATGCATTTAAAAATTAAGGCACAGTCGCAGTTTAGAAATTGCCCTTCAAATTTGAGGTGGGCTAAAGTGGAGTTTCAATGAATGTCAATGGGCGGAGTGAGTTGCAAACAAATGGTCATATTGTGAAAACTATCAGGACTATGGCTTAGCTGTGGACGTTTTTAGTGGCAGCAGGGATAGCTGAATGCTTTGATATAAGATTTGTGTAGGTGGGCTTGAAAATAAGAAAGTGGTGGCAGTTTAGAAATCATGTCCTGATTTTTCAGCTCACACTCTAGCTTTTGTCAGCTCTGACTCTAGTTTTGAACATTCCGCCATTCATTCCTATGGAACCGATTTCGCCACAAAAACGCTGATATTTCGTCAACCATTCGGCGAAACGTTCCACAAAGTAATAGCACACCAATCGGGAACAATCCGCATGTTTCGGTATATTACTGTCTATGTAGTTTAAAAACTGTAGGAGGAGTTAGGGTGGTAAATTTGACTATAATAAGAATATAGAGAGTTGTGAGATAACAGTAAGTGGTCTGGCCATGCAAGAACACTTAATAATACTGCTCCTATGTAAAAGAATACAACTACTATAATACTGCCCCCTATGTACTAGAATATAACTACTATAATACTGCTCCTATGTACAAGAATATAACTGCTATAATACTGCTCCTATGTACAAGAATATAACTACTATAATACTGCTCCTATGTACAAGAATATAACTACTATAATACTGCTCCTATGTACAAGCATATAACTACTATAATACTGCTCCTATGTACAAGAATATATCTACTATAATACTGCCTCCTATGTGCAAGAATATAACTACTATAATACTGCTCCTATGTACAAGAATATAACTACTATAATACTGCTCCTATGTACAAGAATATAACTACTATAATACTGCTCCTATGTACAAGAATATAACTGCTATAATACTGCGCCTATGTACAAGAATATAACTACTATAATACTGCTCCTATGTGCAAGAATATAACTACTGTAATACTGCTCCTATGTACAAGAATATAGCTACTATAATACTGCTCCTATGAACAAGAATATAACTACTATAATACTGCCTCCTATGTACAAGAATATAACTACTATAATACTGCTCCTCTGTACAAGAATATAACTACTATAATACTGCTCCTATGTACAAGAATATAACTACTATAATACTGCTCCTATGTACAAGAATATAACTACTATAATACTGCTCCTCTGTACAAGAATATAACTACTATAATACTGCTCCTATGTACAAGAATATAACTGCTGTAATACTGCTCTTATGTACAAGAATATAGCTACTATAATACTGCTCCTATGAACAAGAATATAACTACTATAATACTGTCTCCTATGTACAAGAATATAACTACTATAATACTGCTCCTATGTACAAGAATATAACTACCATAATACTGCCCTCTAAGAGCAAAAGCAAAACTTCCCTGTGCGTAGCTGTGGTTCTATGGATGTTTCGAGGAGTTTTCTTGTGTCCATTTTCCCTGGTTCCTGGACGTGGCCTCAGCTTATCTCTTCTGGGACAGTACACAGGATCAGAGCCGGGGATTACAGGCCTTGGGCTCAATAAGGAGAGGTTATTTATACAGTAAATGTCTCAGCTCTTGGGAGTTTATCAGATTCATTTGGACGTTCCTTACATGATGATCCGTCTTCTTAGCCTAACGTCTCTACTTTATGAAAAATTGATTGAAGTCTTTCAGATTACTCCAAAGGAGAAACCTTGTTTTGAGATTCTTACTATAATGAGATCCGGGCGGATGATGAGGATGGGGGTCGGATCCTCATGCAGGAGAAGTACCTGCAGATGTGACCTGGTAAACCATGGACTGCTCTTCTTATCCACTCTTGGAATACAGCCTAGATGTAAAGAGAAGCAGCAGGCCGCGACTTTTCATGGGGTCGATTTTTTGCACTTCTGATTTCTTCCTCTAGGGTCTGGACCTCAGCTGTCTACCAGAACCTGTATACTTATGTAGGCAGCCCAGATACATGAGGAAATTTAACTTTCCGGTGGATATTTGAATTCTGGTTGATGTCCTGTTTATAGAAGGCGGGTGGAAGGTTGTGTGGCCAGCGGATATATTGCAGTAGCTACAACATGAAGGATGATGGTAGCATCACCTTCTCATTAGTTGAGGTTTGACTGCTGGGACCCCCACCGATTCTCAACTTAGTTCCCTACAGAATGGTGGTCACAAATCTTGTATTCGAGTTCGATCCCTCATCGTTTAGAGTATTATAGGGGTTGGACACTTTCTGGCTACCTTCGACCGATGTGTACATAAGATGACTATATGACACTAATACAGCTGTTTGATATATTTCATGAGTAATATCTCATGTTGGGCAAATCTCCTGTGCTGTCCACACAGAAGACCTGTCCATAAGATGGCAACTGATGGAGGGTCATGTGGCCAGGCGAAAATAACTCCAGACACATCAATCAGCCTTCTCCACTCGAATGTACCACATCTGCCATCTGCGCTTACAATGTTGAGAGTTTAGTGTAGTGTACTGTAATGGAGTAGACTCAGTGATGTGTCTGGTCACATGACCCTCCATCAGCAGCCATTTTATGGACAGGACTTTTGTTTGGAACGGTGCAAAAAAAACTTTGCCATCAAGGAACACTTATGAAATATAGAACATTTTGCAGAATATGAACAATAGCTATATTAGTAAGTGCCATATAGTCATCTTACACACACATCAATCAACAGTGACCAGAAAGTGGCCAGCACCTTTAAGGTAATTCTCTGGTTTCTACCCAGGGAAGGAATCAACCAGACACAAAACTCACTAACTGGGCCACCTATGCCCATGACTTTGGTTAAAATCCCAGTACTCACCTGGTCCTAGATATTAGGTGCTCTCTGCTGATCTGATGTCCAGTTCCTTAGATAACTTTTAGCAAAGAGGGACCAGAAAAACACTGGCTTGGAAGTACCATTCCCAGGGAAGCAGAATACACCAGCATACCTTCCAACATTGCCTCCCCATCCACTGGAATATGTAAGCCCTGCCCCTGATTTGCCTGATTTCTGGCTAACCATACCACGCCTGCCTGTGTGCTAGTTCCCTTCCACCAGATGAAGATACCTCCAGAACCTTACACCCACCACACAATAGTTCCCTTCCACCAGATGAAGATACCTCCAGCACCTTACACCCACCAGACAATGGTTCCCTTCCACCAGATGAAGATACCTCCAGCACCTTACACCCACCAGACAATGGTTCCCTTCTACCAGATGAAGAGAAACCTCCACCACCTTACACCCACCAGACAATGGTTCCCTTCTACCAGATGAAGAGAAACCTCCACCACCTTACACGCACCAGACAATGGCTTCCTTCCCCCAGACAATGGCTTCCTTCCCCCAGACAATGGCTTCCTTCCACCAGATGAAGAGATACCTCCACCACTTTATACTCACCACACAATGGTTCCCTTCCATAAGAGGAGGGGATACCCCACCACCTTACACTGACCACCCAATGTTTCTTTCCACCGGAGGAAGGGATACCTCCACCACCTCACACCCACTACACATTGATTTCTTTCCACCAGAGGTAGGGATGTCTCCATCACCTTACACCCAGCTCACCTCTGGTCTTTTACTTCCTTCACCATGTGGACCAGATATCAACTTCAGGACCAAGGCCTTCAGCCAAATGCTTTTCAGATTTGGGTTGTCCAACAAAAAAAATTCTACATTTTTTAAACCAGCACCCGGATCTGAAAATGTAGTACAGCCACTGAGTTATTCCATAAAATGTACCTGTATGGCACCATTTCTCTTATTTCTTCATCCACCTCAGTAACATTAAGTAGTTTCACATGGTCAGTTCCATCCCTCAACTTCCACCAGCTGGATTTACTGTTAAAATGCTGTGACAGTTAAGGGGTGTCAAGAGTTGCTGCAGAAAGGTCATGCCCCCATGATCTGTGATAAAGAAAGAACAACTGCAGTTGATAGTCCATGCCCCCTTCAGCTGTGGTAGGGAGAGCTGCAGCTGAAAGGCCACACCCTCTTGACCTGTGATAAAGAAACAGCTACAGATGATAAGCACACCCTCTGAACTTTGGCAGGGAGAGAGCTGCAACAGAAAGGGCACACCTCCCGAGCTGTGATAGGTAGACAGCTGCAAAAGAAAGTTCACACTTCCTAAGCTGTTATTGGGAGAGAGCTGAAAAAGAAAAGTCATGCCTCCTGAGCTGTGATAGAGAGAGAGATGCAGTATAACGCACCCCCCTCTCAAAAAAGGGCACACCCCTGAGGTGCAATCGAGGTACCAGCCAGTACCAAAGCTTTCTTTCGATTCCTATTTTAAAATGTTTTTAAATACGCAGATAGGAATACTGAAGTCATCCACCGAAGACTTGCGCAACTTCGGCCGAGACGAAGTTTGCCTGCACGGAACCCATACATTTTAATGCTGTATGGAAACAGCATTACTAATGAAGTTTTTTTAACAAATGGATCTATGATGATACGCTCAATCCTACAAATCTTTAATAATAAGAAAATCCCAAATTCACAAAAATTTTGTAAAAATCAATTTTCTAAATTTAATTTTTGTGCTTTTAAGACAGAGAGTGATTAGTTAACGTTCCCCATATATCTACTTTATCTTGGCATTACTTTGTAATTTTCATTATAATTTTTAGGATGTCACAAGGCTTAGAATTTTTGAAGCAATCTTTAAAATTTTCCAGAAAACTTTCAAAACTGACTTTGTTAAGGACCAATCCAGTTTTGAAGTCACTTTGAGGGGCTTACATAATAGAAACCACCGATAAATTACCCAATTTTAGAAATGACACCCTCAAATTATTCAAAACTGATTTTACAAACTTTGTTAACCCTTTAGGTGTTCCACAGGAATTAAAGCAAAATAGAGGTGAAATTTCAAAATTACATTTTTCTATTTTTGTGTTTTATGTGGTTCTCCATGTGGCATATTTGATATGATAACTTTATTCTGTGGGTTGATACAATTATGGCAATACCAAATTTATATAATTTTTTTCATGTTTTCTGTATCTGTCAATACACCATTGTAAATTGTTAATAACAGTGCGCAGTGTATTTGTTGAAGGAGACATTTTGTTACCATTTAATAATACGTGCACCAAACCTGTGACTTGTCATTATTTACCTAGACCTCATAATATAATGTCTGGTAAATGATAGCGTGGAAAATGAAAACCTGTGCTTTATTATCCACAAGTGAGAATAAGCTGTAGTAGTGCAATTAGCATTAGTAGCACAGTTAGCACCACACCCGTAGTATTAGTAGTAGGCTACAGTTCTCTCCGGCTTCTGGAAGGAAAAAGATTATTATATAGGACAAGAGGATGAGATTGTGGATTGGATGGTTCAGTCCTCCTCTTCATCACAGCAGGAGGTTATGGAGGTCTCCCTTGAGTCTGACACCTGCCGATGAGCCAGGGCATAGTGCGTTCCTCCTGTCCTCCTCGTTGCAACCTCGGAGAAGCCTGCCACATCTTCTGCCTTGTCCATGAAGTTACACAATGCACTGCTGCTGCTCCTGAAACAAAGGAGAATTTATAAAGAGATGGCTAAGAACAAGCTACTGTTCTTTTAAACACTACTGTGTGTATAAATACTGGCAGGCACCTGGCCCCTGTAAGGGATTTATATATGTATAGATCTGCCATTGCTGATAGTGGCTAAGTGGCTATTCATCGCTGGCCCAATATTACAAATGCCTCTGTGTGACTGCTCATTGTTCTCCATACCACACTGTAGATGCTGTCATTACTACTACCCCTAAACGGCTTTCCATCTCCTACCTTGTCCGTAAAGTTCCACAATGCCCTGCTGGTGCTCCTGAAACAAGGGAAAATATTTAAGAGCTTGCTCAGAACAAGCTACTGTTCTTTCTAACACTACGGTGTGTATAAATACAGGCAGGCACCTGGCCCCAGTGAGAGACAATTTATGGAATGGTTTTTAATTTAAAAAACATAATAAAAGCAAAGGCGCAATGTGTTCTTAAATACTCTGTAAATATCGTTGAGCATTCGTATACATTATTACTGTTACTCTCATTGGGTTACAGAGCTTAAGAGACGAAGGCGAAGTAAACAATGCAAGAACAGCAATTCTGTCAGCATTTTTTTATTTTTGTGTTTTATCTGGTTCTCCATGTGGCATATTTGATATGATAACTTTATTCTGTGGGTTGATACAATTATGGCAATACCAAATTTATATAATTTTTTCATGTTTTCTGTATTTATTAATACACTATTTTAAATTGTTAATAACAGTGCGCAGTGTATTTGTTAAAGGAGACATTTTGTTACCATTTAATAATACGTGCACCAAACCTGTGACTTGTCATTATTTACCTAGACCTCATAATATAATGTCTGGTAAATGATAGCGTGGAAAATGAAAACCTGTGCTTTATTATCCACAAGTGAGAATAAGCTGTAGTAGTGCAAATAGCATTAGTAGCACAGTTAGCACCACACCCGTAGTATTAGTAGTAGGCTACAGTTCTCTCCGGCTTCTGGAAGGAATCAGATTATTATATAGGACAAGAGGATGAGATTGTGGATTGGATGGTTCAGTCCTCCTCTTCATCACAGCAGGAGGTTATGGAGGTCTCCCTTGAGTGTGACACCTGCCGATGAGCCAGGGCATAGTGCGTTCCTCCTGTCCTCCTCGTTGCAACCTCCGAGAAGCCTTTTACTTGCATCATCTCTGTCTTCACAGTCCCCTCCTAGTGACTTGCCTTCTTTTTCTCCAAAAATTTAATTCTTCTCTATGCCATTACTACTTATTGCCAACTGTCCTATTTTTCATTTTTTAATTGTTTAAAATTGTGTAATTTTCTAAATGACTGTGCCCTTTCTCCAGCACATACCCTGCTCCCTGATCCAATGGACTTCTGGGCAGGTAGACTGAAACAGTGGCTGGAACTGGCCCAGTTCGTGCTCAGTGTACTGTCTTGTCCAGATTCTGCCATGCTATCATAGAAGGTATTCAGAAAGGCAGGTGGAGTTGTCACATCTAAAATTGTCCTGCTAAAATGTCCAGAGCTTTATGTTTGTCAAAATGAACAAGGCAAATGGATCCATGAGGATTTATATATGTATAGATCTGTCACATCTTCTGCCTTGTCCATGAAGTTCCACAATGCACTGCTGCTGCTCCTGAAACAAGGGAGAATTTTTAAGAGATGGCTCAGAACAAGCTACTGTTTTTTTAAACACTACTGTGTGTATAAATACTGGCAGGCACCTGGCCCCTGTAAGGGATTTATATATGTATAGATCTGCCATTGCTGATAGTGGCTAAGTGGCATTCATCGCTGGCCCAATATTACAAATGCCTCTGTGTGACTGCTCAGTGTTCTTCATACCACACTGTAGCTGCTGTCATTACTACTACCCCTAAATGGCTTTACATCTCCTACCTTGTCCGTAAAGTTCCACAATGCACTGCTGGTGCTCCTGTAACAAGGGAAAATATTTAAGAGCTTGCTTAGAACAAGCTACTGTTCTTTCTAAAACTACGGTGTGTATAAATACAGGCAGGCACCTGGCCCCAGTGAGAGACAATTTATGAAATGGTTTCTAATTTAAAAAACATAATAAATGCAAAGGCGCAATGTGTTCTTAAATACTCTGTAAATATCGTTGAGCATTCGTATACATTATTACTGTTACTCTCATTGGGTTACAGAGCTTAAGAGACGAAGGCGAAGTAAACAATGCAAAAACAAAAGGAGATAATAACAAGAGAAAAAAAATATGATTCCTAGGAGTCCCCAGAGCATCATATACCAATTGTCAGGCCAGTTGGAGCACATTTGATTTGAGTAGAATCCATTCGGACCCAAATCAAATTTTTTGACCGAAACATAAAAATTTGACCTGAATTGAACTTCATGAAATCTGCTCACCTCTACGGCACAATTCTTGGTCCTGGTTGCCTGAGAGATGAAGATGGTGAATAGAACCCAGTGCTTATGACAGCAGTTGGAAGGGGGAGGGGGAATTAAAACATTTATGGCAACTTGATGGCAACGAAAAAAAAATTTAAGAAATATAGGAAACTTGAAAAAAAAACTATTTTAATCTCAAAAATCTGATCTTTGCCTTTAAATCAGTAACTCTATCAGAAGGTATGATGTTTGCCTCATGAGAAGGCAGATCTGAAGAGACATCCAAGAGGAATTTTGAGCTACACATCTCTCTCATCGGCCCGTACGATTACACCTCCCCGGGTTTAACTTCCAGGCTGTTTGTCCTATCCGACAGTCAGCAAGTCAAGGCAGCACCGGGGTAAGAATCCAAAGTAAGCAAAAAGGGATTACAGTGCGGAGCTATTAACTATGTGCATGGCAGCCACCACTCCAAGCAGGGTCGGAAAACAAAGGGTTAAATTCTAGTTCAATTAGTTTAAAGAATCAAACACACTACTTATGTAACCTTTGCGTTACCGTGTATGCACTAAGATACCTAGATTTGTTCCTTTATTTCCCCTTTCCTGTAATATCTCTTCCTATTTATATATTTATTTATTAAATCGATTTTTTGTAAATTTTAGGTAAGTTGCCGCTCCTGGAATATCTTAATTGGGCCCCCCTATGCTGACCCCTATAGTCAAATGACTCGTCGTGCTCAGAAATATATAAGAGAGATATCCGCAATGGCATTCACGTGTCAATTAAATAGAAAAAGACAGACAAATCCTCCCTATTAGTCTCAGCGGTAGTGGGGCTAGTGGAGTTTTTTCACTTCTTAGTTAACCTGCTTCCCCTCTCATATGTCTGATTGCGGCGGTGGTTTCTGTCCTACCTTGCTCACAGGTGGTCGGCAGGGTTAAAGAGGAGTCCTTCCTGAAGATGTGAGGCAATGCGCTCCTATCCGGAATAGCTTCGCGCTCAACTCACGCTTCACGGGGTGGCACGTGTCATGCTAGCTTCACTGTTGTACATAAAAAGCAGTATTATAGTAGTTATATTCTTGTACATAGGAGCAGTATTATAGTAGTTATATTCTTATACATAGGAGCAGTATTATAGTAGTTATATTCTTGTACATAGGAGCAGTATTATAGTAGTTATATTCTTGTACATAGGAGGCAGTATTATAGTAGTTATATTCTTGTACATAGGAGGCAGTATTATAGTAGTTATATTCTTGTACATAGGAGCAGTATTATAGTAGTTATATTCTTGTACATAGGAGCAGCATTATAGTAGTTATATTCTCTGTATATAGGAGCAGCATTATAGTAGTTATATTCTTGTACATAGGGGCAGTAGTATATTAGTTGTATTCTATACATAGGAGGCAGTATTATAGTAGTTATATAATTGTACATAGGAGCAGTATTATAGTAGTTATATTCTTGTACATAGGAGCAGTATTATAGTAGTTATATTCCTTGTACATAGGGGGCAATATTATAGTAGTTATATTCTTGCAGATAGAGCAGCATTATAGTAGTTATATTCCTTGTACATAGGAGCAGTATTATAGTAGTTATATTCCTTGTACATAGGAGGCAGTATTATAGTAGTTATATCTCTTGCACATAGGAGGCAGTATTATAGTAGTCATATTCTTGTACATAGGAGCAGCATTATAGTAGTTATATTCTTGTACATAGGAGCAGTATTATAGTAGTTATATTCTTGTACATAGGAGGCAGTATTATAGTAGTTATATTCTTGTACATAGGAGGCAGTATTATAGTAGTTATATTCTTGTACATAGGAGCAGTATTATAGTAGTTATATTCTTGTATATAGGAGCAGTATTATAGTAGTTATATTCTTGTACATAGAAGCAGTATTATAGTAGTTATTTTCTTGTACATAGGAGGCAGTATGATAATAGTTATATTCTTGTACATAGAAGCAGCATTATAGTAGTTATATTCTTGTATATAGGAGCAGTATTATAGTAGTTATATTCTTAGTACATATGAGCAGTATTATAGTAGTTATATTATTGTAATATAGGAGCAGTATTATAGTAGTTATATTCCTTGTACATAGAGACAGTATTATAGTAGTTATATTCTTGTACATACGAGCAGTATTATAGTAGTTATATTCTTGTACATAGGAGCAGTATTATAGTAGTTATATTCTTGTACATACGAGCAGTATTATAGTAGTTATATTCTTGTACATAGGAGCAGTATTATAGTAGTTATATTCTTGTACATAGGAGCAGTATTATAGTAGTCATATTCTTGTACATAGGAGCAGTATTATAGTAGTTATATTCTTGTACATAGGAGCAGTATTATAGTAGTTATATTCTTGTTTATAGGAGCCGTATTATAGTAGTTATATTCTTGTACATAGGAGATAGTATTATAGTACTTATATTCTTGTTTGTAGGAGCAGTATTATAGTAGTTATATTCTTGTACATAGGAGCAGTATTATAGCAGTCATATTCTCTGTTTATAGCAGCAGTATTATAGTTATATTCTTCCAATGTAGATTGTCACAGATATTGGGTGACCCGTTGCATCTTCTCACTGTGAATCTTTGTTCACTGATCATGTGCTACTTTTGCTTTTTTAGGACCAGTAGCACCCATTTCTCCATAGTGAGAACCCTTCAAACAGCTCTGTATATCTCAGTTTTTGACCTGCAATGAGACACCTGCAGAAGGTATTTTAGAAACACTTGAAGACTATGTTTCCAGTGAGAGCAGATGTTCTCATTTAAAGCCAGATCTTGTTGCTCCAGATGTTGTGGCCTGCCGACAGCTCGTCTGGTCTACTCCCGCGCCCCCCTCTTCCTCCACTGATATTTGCAGTAGATTCAGGAGAGGGTCTCTAGGGGACACTACAAAAGCACAACACTTGTAAAGATAAACTTTGATGCAGCTACTAGATGTTCTCTCGTTCAGAGATGTTTATAGTGTGTCCCACTACAATGGCTTTCAGAAGCTTTAGGGTCAGGATGAAGTTCAGTGGCATGAGCTAATGGGGTTTACAGCACTGTGTGTTGCTATGAGTTTATTATAAGGTGGAAAATTCTGCTGTTTTCATAGCAGGACCTCTCTGCCTCAAAATAGGGTGAGCAGGGTCAAACCACTTGTGACTTTAGGGACCGTCATAGCATTTGAAGGTTGGGGTGACAAGCGGCATTTGGTGCAGTCTATGTAATGGGTCAGTTTGCAATTGGATGGTAATGTTATAGTGAAGAAGATGAGGTCATACAGTAGAGAAGAGATGGTGATGTCACAGTTTATCTAGCAGGTCAGGTTGAAAGGTGATGTCACAGTGAGGGTAGTGAGGTCATATAGTCCAGTAGTAGGTCAGTCTGTGATTGGATGATGATGTCACAGAGTGCGGTGAGGTCACACAGTCTATGTAGCAGGTCAGTCTGTGATTGGATGATGATGTCACAGAGTGCGGTGAGGTCACACAGTCTATGGAGCAGGTCAGTCTGTGATTGGATGGTGATGTCACAGAGTGCGGTGAGGTCACACAGTCTATGGAGCAGGTCAGTCTGTGATTGGATGGTGATGTCACAGAGTGCGGTGAGGTCACACAGTCTATGGAGCAGGTCAGTCTGTGATTGGATGATGATGTCACAGAGTGCGGTGAGGTTACACAGTCTATGGAGCAGGTCAGTCTGTGATTGGATGATGATGTCACAGAGTACAGTGCGGTCACACAGTCTATGGAGCAGGTCAGTCTGTGATTGGATGGTGATGTCACAGAGTACAGGGAGGTCACACAGTGTAAGAAGCAGGCCTGTCTGTGATTGAATGATGATGTCACAGAGTGCGGTGAGGTCACACAGTCTATGATTGGATGATGATGTTTCATAAAGATAGACGTGAGGTCACACAGTATACATAGAAGGTCAGTATATGATTGGATGGCGATATCACGCAGTCCATGTAGCAGGCCAGTCCATGAATGGATAATGATGTCACAGATCAGATGGTGATGTCACAAATTATGTGATAGATTAGTCCATTACTGGATAATGATATAATAATATCCTTCTGTTTCTCCAGAATTTTTTTTAAAAATTTCCAGATCCCAGGCCACCATTCCTGTGAGTGGACAATCAGCCACAATGTGGTGAAGACCCCGCACAGCCTTATTTTCTGAGGTAGCTTCGCCTAGGGCAGCGTGTTCTCTCTAATATCATGCAGCTGCGGACAGGAATGCTACTCAGGACCCTGTGTGCAGAGTGTGGACACCGCCAGATACATGGACTGCCTTGGACGCAGTTTAGTCGCAGTGTATTCATCTAGTTCTTCTAATCCCTGCCAGTAAATCTAATTCTATCTATCCATCGGTACACATAGTTTGAAGCTCCATGGAACCCCAGCACCACGTTCCACCCACTGTTGTCCTCTTATGTGGCAGAAAGGCCTTTGTATCTATGTACCTACCTCTGCTCCAGACACTACCCACCTAGTTGCCCTCGGGCCCTGTCGTTACTACTATGTTACTATGTTGTTGAGTGGAACGTGAACTCTTAGCCGTCTCATGTTATCTTTGCCTCATGCTGGTACACAGCCGCTTATTGGAATCAAGTAAAATTGGCAGATAAAGGAAAGCAAATTTCAACATCTATTCTCTCCCCTTTTTGATGTGGATTCAAATAGGTTTTAGGGTTTTCCAAAATCCACTTTATCTGCCACACCCTGCACCGTGAAAGAATGCAAACCCATGATTTAGCGATTCATCCTGCATGTCTGGTGTGCATTATATCCAGAGATATTCTAAAGCCCAAACTATTTCTGGGCATCAGGAGGCTGGCCATGAAAAGTGGAGAGCAGGAATGTAGTTCACTTGTTCAAAGAGATCACCTCATTGTATTGAACGCCATCTTCTCGGAGTAGAACATTCTCCATGGCTTGAGGAATGTTTATAGACGATTTCCTGTCTGGTTTACAATGTCCTTGTTGACTTTTTCTTAAAGGTAGCTTTTTAGACAAGGAAATTCTTGACTTTGCTGTAATGTAAGCGTCAAAAACATTGTGGACATCTGGAGAAGGCATTTTGAGGTGGAACATTGAAGAATTGATGAACATTTGAGTCATTCGCTAGGAAACTCATGAGATTTGGTTCGTTAATGTTAACATCATATCACGAGAAGTTGATGGACCTTTAAGGGCTTTCAGCTTGACTACATATACAGGAGTCTACAGCCCTCACGAAGAGGTCCTAATTTGATGATGACTGATCAGCAGAACCATTCGTTTGACCCAACAGCTACAAGAATCCACAACTAACATCTGGAAGATCAAAAAGTAGTTCTTTGTATGCTATTTGTTCAGGTATATTGACCAATTATCTAAAATTTAAGATTAATTTGCCCCAGGAGAATAACTGTTATCTAAACTTTAAACTTAAAAACCAGAGAAGCGTTTTGATATAGACCTGAAGGAACATCCTAGTACAGAATATTGGTGTAACAGGCGTGATTTGGATTAATATTCATGCTTTCCTGTTTACCAGAATTGTTGAGGAAGTTGCTATGTAACTGCCTTGCATCTGAGTCTGGGATAGGTCATCACCTAGAATGGTCAGGTTAATTTAGGGTGAAGCTATTGATTGCTTAGCCCTTATAAAGTACATTCAGAGAATCTTCAGATGCTTTCACAAATTTATTAAAAAGAAAGAGCTAAAAATCTTACAGGACATAAGTATTCAGACCCTTTCACATGAACATCAGCCCCTTTGCGATGATGCTTATCTCTGGGGTCTCCCATTTCTCTGGATCTTCTCTGAGATGTTACTACACCTTGATTAGAATTCAGTGGATTGGACATGATTTGGAAAGACACAGTTCAAGTCTACATAAGATCTCACAGCTGACAATGCATATCATAGCAAAAACCAAGCCATGAGGAGGAAAGAACTGCCTGTAGAGCCAGAGACAGGATTGTGTGGAAGCATAGGTCTGGAGAAGAGCAAAGTGACCTCCATAAGTCTTACATAAGTCTTTGGAAAAACCAGGACTATTCCTTGAGCTGGCCACACCACCAAACTAAGCATTCGTGGAGAGAGGCCTTGGTAAGTGAAGTGACCCAGAACCCAACGGTCTCTATGGCTGATGTCCAAAGATCCTGTGTGCAGATAGGAACTATTTTCAGAAGGTCAACTTTCCTTGGGCATTATGGCAGAGTGGCCATAAAAAAGCCTCTCCTTCGATTCTCTGCTCTGATGAACCGAAGACTGAACTTTTTGGCCTCAATTATAAGCATCAAGTCTGGAGGAAACCAGGCCCTGCTCATCACCTGCCACATGTGCAGGGCACGGCGGTGTCACGCTGTTCTGCACCTCGTTTGCCTGGGCGAACGGAGACACACAGGGGAAGAACTGCTCAGTATTCTTCATCAAGAAATCAAATCCTGGCTTTCTCTGTGACAACTCAAAATGGGAACCATGGTGGCCGACAATGGGAAGAACATGCGTCAAGGAGGGCTGAGCCATGCGCCGAGCATGGCATACGTGTTCAATATGGTTGTCAAGCGGTTCCTGAAGTCTTCCACCCATCTGCAAGACATCCTAAACATGGCCAGGAAACTTTGCATGCACTTCAGCCACTCGTATACTGCAAAACACACCCTCCTTGACCTGAAGCGACAGAATGGCATCCCCCAACATAAGCTGATATGCGACGTTTCCACCCGTTGGAATTCCAGCCTCCATATGTTGGACGAACAGAGAAAGGCCTTAAACGATTTCTTGATGATCCAAGCGGACAGGAGTACTCCCCTGTGTAACATCGATGTCAGCAAGTGTTTGCATAGGCCCTTTGAGGAGACCACGTTATTTGTCAGTTGCCAGGACTACAGGATGAACAACGTCTTTCCACTGCTTCGGGTCCTGGAACAGATGTTGGAAAATCTGTCTGGTTAGGGGACAGGAGATGTGGCGCCTAGATATCACGGCCACATGAGCCCTGTGGGGGCTGAACTGGAGGAGGAGGAGGACATTGGAGCACAAGCAATGTAGCAAAATGGGTGGTTTTTCTACACAAGTGACTGGAAAGGAGGTGCAGGAGCAGCCAGAGGAGCTACAGGGCGATGAGGAAGACGACGCAGAGGACCCAGACACCGTGGCATTATGCAGTGGAGATGGAGGCAGGGAGTCCCTCCTAGTCACTTGCACAAATGGCCCGATGCATGCTCACTTGTTTTCGTAGTGACAGCCGAATTGTTACCATTCGGCAGAGGGATGACTTCTGGCTTTCCACCTTGTTGGACCCTCGCTACCGGTCCGAAATGGGGGCTTTTTTTTACACCCGCTGAGAGGGAGGACAAACTGAACTACTATAGAGACATCCTATGTAGTCAGTTGGCCGCTGCCTATCTGCGCCATCGTTCCTGTGCAATAGCTGCTGTGGCAGGGTAGGGAGGGGGGGGTAGGAGCAGTTCCAGCTCCATCAGCAGCAACATGAGTCTAGAGTCGCTGATGAACAGCTTTCTTCACCCGCCTAGTAAAGAAACTACTCACCAGCAGCAGCTAGACCTGGAGCAGAACCTGAACCAGCAGGTGGTGGCACACTTGGACAGCACCCTGCCACCCCACATTGAAGATCCGCTGGACTAAACTGGATTTGTGGCCGCAACTGGCCGAGTTTGCCCTGGAAAAGCTGTCCTGCCCGGCCAGTAGTGTGGCATCAGAGTGGGTGTTAAGTGCGGCAGGGGCCATAGTTACCCCAAGAAGAACTCGCCTGTCCACCCAAAATGTGGAGAGACTGACCTTTGTCAAGATGAATCAGGCGTGGATCAGCCAGGATGTCCACCCACCAATAACTGATGCATCAGACTAGATCATCCATGGTGCCACACCGACATTTTGACAAAAGAAACTGGTTTCTTCTGGCTACCTGCCTCAGCTACTATTCTGATGCTGCCACCCGCCTGATGCCACACATCTGATGCCAAGTGCTTTACCTTTCACCCACCACCTTCAGCTGGAACTGGTATTGCCACCCACCCCCCCACTCTGTCACCGCCTCACTCTATGTTCTCCTCATGCTGCTGCAAACTCCACACTTTGTCACCTTGCCACTCTGTGGCCTCCTGATGCTGCTGCTGCCACCTCCACACTCTGCCATTGTGCCACTCTGTGGCCTCTTGATGATGCTGCTGCCACCTCCACACTGTCATTGTGCCATCCTGTGGCCTCCTCCTGATGCTGCTGCTGCCACCTCCACACTGTCATTTTGACACTCTTTGGCCTCCTCCTGATGCTGCTGCCACCTCCACACTGTCATTTTGACACTCTTTGGCCTCCTGATGCTGCTGCCACCTCCAGACTCTGTCATTGGGCCACTCTGTGGTCTCCTTATGCTGCTTCCACCTCACCACTATGTCATAGGGCCACTCTGTGGACTTCCCATGCTGTTCCCATTCTCCCCACTTCATGACTGGGCCATTATTTTGCCTTTTGGCTTGGCTGACATCATCATTTATTTGACCCTTCTTCTGATCGGTCCTGTCTATGTAACAGCTGTAAGGCCTGCATGACATGGTCCCTATTTTGCATTAGAATTGGCTTATGATTTGTTAGCCAAAAGCAGGAGTGGGTACAAAACACAGAAGACATGCAAATATTCCATTCACGTGTCATCTCTGTTTTGGATCCACTCCTGTTTTTTTTGGCTTTAGCAATACTGATGGATTACTGAGTAAATGCTGACCGAGTGAAGGCAGATGCTCCACAGACAGGATCCATTTTTTGTGGGTTATTGTTCTGACGGATCAGAGGAAGAGCAAAATAATCAGTGATGTCAACACAAACTTACTGCTGACACCCCTCTCCACTCTGTCAGGGGGGCTCTACTTGTATAAGCGTTTAATAGAACAGGTTCTGTAGACATCTATGTGGAATCAGCTGACAACGGTGTAAAAGAGGTGCTTCTTCTTGACACTAACATTGACCTGAGAGGCTGAGTTCACACTTGAGTTATTTGGTCAGTTTTGGCCCCTGACTGCCTAAATAAGTGAAGTGTGCAGTGATTCTAAGAGCGACGCCTGTCATCTGCATGTCATACTGACTCACAGTATCATTTCATTACCACAGCAGACTCCCTATACGTGTTACTGCAAGGCACAGTGTTCTACACCATTATAAAGTCTCTCTGCAGCCAGCAAATAGACGTTTTTTAACACAATTCGCCACAAATAAATGCGGATCGAACCAAATTTTTTCTAAAAATTCGGCGAACTGGCCCAATCGAATTTTTGAGAAGTTCACTCATCTCTAATGAGCAGCTTAAGGACAACTTTGTGTAAGTCCTTCAGTGGCCCAGCCAGAGCCCTGAACCCAATGGAACATCTCTGTAGAGACCTGAAAATGTTAACCAACGGCCCCCATCCAAACTGATTTGAGAGAATCTGCAGGGAAGAGTAGCAGAAAATCCCCAAATCCAGGTGTAAACCTTGTGGCATCATCCTCAACAAGACTGCATCCCACTTGGTGGCCCAACCTCAGTGTGAAGGCTTGGAACTTAAACTGCAGGGAAAGTGCAGGGAGAGGGTATCTCTGTGTGCATTACATTCTAGTGCACCCGCATTCATGGTTAATTTGTTGTGTAGGTACTGTGCCAGTCAGTATTACAGGCAGTTGTAATGTATTGTCGTCTACATCATTGTGCCGGGCACCAAGATTCATAGCTAAGGGTACTTTCACACTAGCGTTTTGGATTCCATTTGTGAGATCCGTTTCAGGGCTCTCACAAGCGGTCCAAAACGGATCAGTTAAGCCCCAATGCATTCTGAATGGATAAGGATCCGTTCAGAATGCATCAGTTCGGCCCCGTTCCGCCTCTATTCCGTTTTGGAGGCGGACACCAAAACGCAGCATGCAGCATTTTGGTGTCCGTCTGAAGAGGCGGAGCCTAACGGATCCGTTTTTTTTTACAATGTAAGTCAATGGGGACGGATCCGTTGTCAGTGACACAATATGGTGCATTTGAAAACGGATCCGTTCCCCATTGACTTTCAATGTAATTCAAAACGGATCCGTTTTGGACTTTGTCATTTTTCTTTAAAGCTAATGCAAACGGATCCGTTCTGAACGGATACAATCGTTTGCATTAGAGGTGCGGATCCGTCTGTGCAAATAAACAGACGGATCCGCACCAACGCAAGTGTGAAAGTACCCTAATCCCTTCTGTTAGCTGTGCAATTACTGTGTGTCAGTATAACCGTGGACTTAACTGTGCAGTGCCCCAAGATTCAAGTAGTAGTCCCATAATAGAGTGGGAATGGTGTCAGAAGTGTCCACATGACAGAGTAGGGACAGTGGGAGCAGCAGTAACCGTGACAAAAGTGGCCCCATAACAGAGTTGGAGGGGGGAGCAGCAGTGGCCGTGAGGCTGTGTTAACATCGCTGTTTATGTTTCCGTTCTTCTAATCAGTCAGAAGAACATAAAACAAAAACAAAAAACAATCCTGTATTTTAAGAATACATAAAGCCTCTTTCAGACAGTCAGTATTTTTTTAGTGTTTTGCATCAGTATTTGATCAGTAATTGTAACTCAAAAAGGAGTGGATCCAAAACAGAGATAAAATGTAATTGAATTAATTGCATCTCATCTGTGTGTTGGACCCACTTCTGCTTTTGGCTTACAAATTCTGATCAAATACTGATGCAAAACACTGACCAAACACTGACTACAAGAACATATTGGCTGCAATGAATTTGGGTTAAGTTGGTGGAGTGATTTGTGACACTTCTCCCGTATGGCAATAATCCAGCTGCCATGTTTGATCCATCCAGCAAGTTCGGCCCATCTGGTTTTAACCCAAATACATTTTGAAAGTAAAATACCATTAGGTTCACAGTGTGGAGGGATCCCGGATCTTATGGAGCAGTGATGCCCAACCTACGGCCCGCGGGCCACATCCGGCCCACAAAGCTGTGTCTTACGCACAGTTGCAATACTATTATTAATTTTGCGGCGCAAGTGCTTTTAATGGTTTAATGGCCAGTCTGGTCGGGCCCAGTCTCTGTGCCTGGCCGACGGCGCAGCACTGCCCAGTTATTTATGTAAACCAACCACACCCCCGGCCCCGCCCATCCAGCGCTGCGCCATTTTTGCTACGATGACGGGATTGTGCGAGAACAAGACGGCGGGAGCGGAGCAGAGTAGGGAAGTATTTTTTTATGTGTATATGTGCACAAACTGCCGGCTTCCTACTCACAGGGGGGCATCTGGCAGTGCGACACAGTGGCATGCCAGCATGGCACTGGCAGCAAATCCTTGAGAGGGGCCCAGTCCCGGGAAAAATCATAAAATATATAGGGGTAAAACACAAAAAATGTAAAAAATGAAATATATACAGAGGGGGCAAAAAATGAAATATATACAGTGGGGGCAAAAAATGAAATATATACAGAGGGGGCAAAAAATGAAATATATACAGAGGGGGCAAAAAATGAAATATATACAGAGGGGGCAAAAAATGGAATATATACACGGGGACAAATGGAATATATATAAAGAGAGGGCAAAATAGGAATATATACAGAGGGGGCAAAATAGATATATATACAGAGGGGGTCAAATGGAATATATATAAACAGTGGCTACTACAACGCATTCAAACCTATAGTGGGCAGGGCCTTGGGGGCCCAATTCAAAGTTTGCCCTGGGGCCCATAGAACTCTAGTTACACCACTGCTTAAGACCCCATGTCCCCACACCCGCCCGTACAGACCTCCTCTGGACTCTCAGCCAGGCATCAGAGCATGACGAAGGAGAAGGTCTATGGAGGATGTGACTGGGGAAGTGTGGTAGTGGTGAAAGTGATTGGACCTGAGCCTATTTCTTAAGATGTGATTACTATGTCTGGTGCCTGTGTGGGCCGTCTGGGTTGCTCCTCGGGACGCTCTTAGCAATATTAATGAGGGAGAGAGGACTCATAATATTGCACCACAAGGCATTTGTAGAGAGAGTTTCCTGCATTCCACTCCTTAGTCTTGCTATGTCCAGAGATGTGTCACCTTCACAGTAGCAATGCCCAGAGATTTGCCCCCTTCACAGTAATGCCCACATGCCCAGGGCCGGCGCTTCCATAGAGGCAAGGGGGGAAATTTCCCCCGGGCCCCGAGTCCTTAGGGGCCCCCAGCGCCGGTCCGCAAACTAGACTGTCTACTATTTTGCCGCGGCCACCGGCCGGCTAACAGCGCTAATAGCGCACATGGACTAATGGAAAAGAGTGAGGAGGGGGCGGTGCCCGCGGCCGCTGTGAGCTACGCTCTGCTGCCTCAGCCTGCCTGTCTCTTTAAGAGAGCAGTGGCTGCTGGAGCGTAGCTGCCGCACAGGCACGTCTTCGTGTTTGACGTTGCCACTGAGCTCTGCCCCCAGAGAGAAGAAGGAAGGAGCAAGCGCCAGGCTCCAGCCAGCCACAGACTCAGTCTCTGCCAGGGAAGGCCCACACACAGCCAACTTCCAAAAGGTAAGTGCAAAGATAACAACTGGATCCCATCTGCCACTGGCCCATGTTGGAGTTGGAGAAATGTGCCGGGGGGGAGGGAAGTGTGCTGCCATGAGAGGGGGGGGAGAAATGTGCTGCCATGAGAGGGGGGGAGGCAGGGAAGTGTGCTGCCATGAGGGGAGAAGCGTATTGCCATGAGGGGGGAAGGGAGGGAAGTGTGCTGCCATGAGGGGGTGGGGGGGGAGAAGCGTATTGCCATGAGGGGGGGAGGGAGGGAAGTGTGCTGCCATGAGGGGGTGGGGGGGGAGAAGCGTATTGCCATGAGGGGGGGAGGGAGGGAAGTGTGCTTCCATGAGGGGGAGGGGAAGGGGAAGGGGAGGGAAGTGTGCTGCCATGAAGGGGGGGCCCCTTATTTTTTTTTGCCCCAGGGCCCCATTTGACCTAGAACCGGCCCTGCACATGCCCCCTGTACAGGGGTAATTCCAAGATGTGCCCCCTGCCCAGGGGTAATGCCCAGATGTGCCCCATGCACAGGGGTAATGCCCAGATGTGCCCCATGCACAGGGGTAATGCCCAGATGTGCCCCTGCACAGGGGTAATGCCCAGATGTGCCCCATGCACAGGGGTAATGCCCAGATGTGCCCCATGCACAGGGGTAATGCCCAGATGTGCCCCATGCACAGGGGTAATGCCCAGATGTACCCCCTTCACAGGGCTAATGCCCAGATATGCCCCCTTCACAGTAGTAATGCTCACATGTGCCCCTTCACAGTAAAAATGCCCAGATGCACCCCCTTTACAGTAAAAATGCCCTTTTTTCCCCCTTCACAGAAAAATGCCCAGATATTTGCCCATTCACAGTAGTAATGCTCACACGTGCCCCCTCACAGTGTTTGCATTTCTTTCTGGAAAAGCCACCTGGTTCTGGCCCGCAAAATTTATACCATGTCTAGTGCGGCCCTCAGACGAAAAATGGTTGGGCACCACTGTTATGGAGGGATCCACATCGGCTAAAATTTCGTTAAACTGCACAGTGACGTAGAATTTGTTTAACATTTGTTGTGGTTGTCAGAGTGACGCCGAATAAAATTTTGCATACGATAACTTGTTCTGGTAATACTGTCGTAGTTCCGACCATAAACTATTTTAATTAAGACGCAGACTAATTTTTCCGCTAAAAGAATAATTTTGCAGACAAAATAATAATTTTTCAAAATATCGACAATCAACTCGTGGGCAACTTTTCTGTCAGAAGAATCAATTTATTTGCACTGCCCACAAGGTGTTAAGTAAGACCGCTCTGTAACACTAAATCACGGTAACTGTTTGGCTAACAGAAGCGGTTAAATATCAATGTGGACACGGCCCAAACAGTAGAATGAGACAAGTGTATCACCCCAACTTGTGAATCAGGGCCTGATAGAATTGCTTATTTATTAATCAATGTGGACACACCACAAACAGTAGAATGTAATAGGTGTATCGCCCCAATTTGTGAATCAGGGCCTAACAGATTTGGTTATCTATTAATCAATGTGGACACGCAACAAACAGTAGAATGAGACAGGTGTATCACCCCCATTTGTGAATCACGGCCTAATATAATTGCTATCTACAACAGAACAGATTAAGTATAAATGGCGCAGCAGATGAACTAGGTACACGTGGCTATATATTAGACCGCCTGTTGAGTCTGATGCAGGGTAAGTCTATGTATAATGGAACAGAATAAGGATGAATGGAGCAGCAGTTGAGCAAGATGCACAGGGCCATTACATCGAGCCTGCACTGTCCCTGCAGTCTCCCTATGCTCTCCTTACAGTGTCTGAAAACTCTCCCTACAATCACCCTACACCTGTGATGGCTAAGCTCCGGCACACCAGCTGTGGTAAAACTACAACTCCCAAGATGCACACTTGCTTGGCTGTTCTCAGAACTCCATAGAAAAGAATGGAGCATGCTGGGAGTCATAGTTTCACCACAGCTGGAGTGCCTAAGGTTAGCCATCACTGCCCTACACTGTTCCTATCCAACATTCTACAATTAAAAGTTTCCTAACACACTGTCCCTAGCCACGTCTCTCCCTATGCTCAGCTCACGGTGAAATGATGGTGACCGGGCGGGATGAGGCTTTTATAGGGCTGTGACTACACAGGGGATGGCTATCTGCTGATTGGCTGGCTGCACGGCATTATGGGTCATATTGCTTATGTGAACTTCTTACTTTGTAACACGTTTAGCCGCCATTTTAGGAAAAAACTATTCATTACCACAAAGCGCAAGGAAATTTGGATTTGTGGCAAACCTAATTTTTCCTGAAATTCAGATAAAAGTCAATTTGTTTCACTTCGATTAAAAGGGCTGAATACTTATGCCCTGAGTAAAGGGGCTGAATACTTATACCCTGAGTAAAGGGACTGAATACTTATGCCCTGAGTAAAAAGGCTGAATACTTATACCCTGAGTAAAGGGACTGAATACTTATGCCCTGAGTAAAGGGGCTGAATACTTATACCCTGAGTAAAGGGGCTGAATACTTATGCCCTGAGTAAAGGGGCTAAATACTTATACCCTGAGTAAAGGGACTGAATACTTATGCCCTGAGTAGAGGGACTGAATACTTATGCCCTGAGTAAAGGGGCTGAATACTTATGCCCTGAGTAAAGGGGCTGAATACTTATGCCCTGAGTAAAGGGGCTGAATACTTGTGTCCTGAGTAGCGCTGAATACTTACGCCCTGAGTAAAGGGGCTGAATACTTATACCCTGAGTAAAGGGGCTGAATACTTATACCCTGAGTAAAGGGGCTGAATACTTGTGTCCTGAGTAGCGCTGAATACTTACGCCCTGAGTAAAGGGGCTGAATACTTATACCCTGAGTAAAGGGGCTGAATACTTATGCCCTGAGTAAAGGGGCTGAATACTTGTGTCCTGAGTAGCGCTGAATACTTACGCCCTGAGTAAAGGGGCTGAATACTTATACCCTGAGTAAAGGGACTGAATACTTATGCCCTGAGTAAAGGGGCTGAATACTTATACCCTGAGTAAAGGGACTGAATACTTATGCCCTGAGTAAAGGGGCTGAATACTTATGCCCTGATTAAAGGGGCTGAATACTTATGCCCTGAGTAAAGGGGCTGAATACTTATACCCTGAGTAAAGGGACTGAATACTTATGCCCTGAGTAAAGGGGCTGAATACTTATGCCCTGAGTAAAGGGGCTGAATACTTATACCCTGAGTAAAAGGGCTGAATACTTATACCCTGAGTAAAGGGACTGAATACTTATACCCTGAGTAAAAGGGCTGAATACTTATGCCCTGAGTAAAGGGGCTAAATACTTGTGTCCTGAGTAGGGCTGAATACTTATGTCCTGAGTAACGGGGCTGAAGACTTATATCAATGTGACATTTTAGTTTTTCCTTTTCAATAGATTAGTAAAGATTTCTACCATTCTGTTCTCACTTTCTCATTATGGGGGAAACTTATAGTGCAAGGAGCTAGGGAACAAAATGTGACGAATGTGAGAGGGTGTGAAGACTTCCCGGATGCACTGTAAGTCCAGGCCTTTTGCTTCTCGGTGTATGCTCTGTGCATTTGTTACCAAATTTATTATCTTATTTTTGTCTTTTGTGTTGCATCCGTGTATCCTGGGACCTGTGGTCCTCCATTGTTCTCAGTCTGGAAGTTTGTCCGTTTACTTAGTTGGTTTCTGGTTTGTCTTGCTGACATATATTTCAGAGCAGGATCAGGTCATTATATCTTTATTTCTGTCCACTGTCATTAATCCTCTCTCGCTCCTTCCACTCTGCCGGACTCCCATCTTCACTATCTGTTGCTATCATCCTTCAGGTATAGTCATCTATCAGTAGCTTGTTGTACGTCAGTGTTGATATGTGCTTCATATACAGTATGTTTCATGCAACTTTCAAGGAGTTCATCCCTCCTGTAAATCCTGAGGGTATCTGGGTACCAAGAGACATTGTTAAAACTTTTTTAGAGGTGATGTCTAGTTCTGCAGTCCTGTGAACTGATGTCACTACAGATTCCTCGTGGATCCACATTAGTCTACAACCAAGGTCTAGGAGATCTCTCTGGAAGTCTCTTGCTCCCATGATGTTCACTAGACATTTTGTTGCTCAAAAAGCTTTCTTCAAGGAAGTTAAGTCAATGTAAGTTCTTTCTAGATACCAGGAGGAACCCTAGTGGAGTTTTGACCCTGGACTTTGGACAACTGAAGTTCATCTTGGTGATTAAGAAAGTCACAAAAAATGTTGGAAGGAAGTTGTGATAGGACATGGGACACTGGTGTTGATGATGATGAGTTCATTGTGTACAGTGTACATATCACAACAAGGGATGATAACTTCGCTGGGCATATCAAACCAAAGACCTAAAGGTCAAAGTTGTTTGCAGAAGAAGAAATATTAAGTAGATGATATGTCTATGTTAAAGGGGTTTTCCAATGAATCATCTGTTGGATCTATAAGGGCTAATGTCCATCTGTGGTCCGAATAGGCGAAGGCACTTGACCATTCGCCACAACCAGGAGTTCCCTCGTAAAAGTCTTTTGTCACGGCGGGAGGTGGGGAAAACCCCCCGCCGTGCAATGTCCGCGGCCGCTGGGCCAAACAAGGGCTAAAAGCAGGGACAAGGGAACCGCTAATCTAGCATGTCCCTAAAGCTGGCCCTGGTCTCCTACGAGTATGGGCCGACCCCAAAGGTGGGAAGGCCCATACGACAGGAACCTAAAGCCCTGGACAACCCTGCTCGACCCTGGAACTAACAGGGCAGAGACCACCTGCTCCCCCAGGGACACGGAGGAGCAGAAGTCTCCCGAGGCCCCTCTGCAGCCGGGACCCGAACAGTGTGTGCCCGCACGGCAGGCAAGTTACATAGGAAACATGTACAAGGAACCCACACTTACCTGCCGTGCTGAAGACTGAGAAGCAGCGCCAGGACCTCCCGGACCCCAAGCGGAAACCAGATGCCTGGGGGAGACCTGGCCGGGCAACACACCATCCGGTGTATGCTATACCCTCCGGGTAAGCAAGCCCCTTCCGGAGCAACATACCAACAAACTGCAACATACAAACCCACAACAAAGACATAACCAAGTGAGGTGAAAGGGTAAGCAGAAGCACACAGGAGGGGAGTACAAACAAACAGAGAAAACAATATAACAAATAAGGGTGGCTCACGCAGACATAAAGGTGGGATCCAAACACACTCCAGCCATGCTCACACCATGGCTGGACAAACAAAACTGACCTCAGGTTCCACACACAAGGTAATAAGGAGGCCTGAGGTCACACCCACAATGCAGCCACACCTTAACCCCGTGCACGCCACACATACACAGAAGACACTAAACAAGGGAATCGTGCACAGGGAAGGGGGAATGACACATATGCACCACAAGTACCAGCGGCAACCACATGTGAGGCAACAAACACACAGCCCTCACATGCGGCAAGAACACCTCGCCGCCGGCAAGTGCATGCGGCACAACAAACACGACCGCAGCCTTGGTCGTGGCGCGCTGGTTGCCAACGGCAACCGCATGCCGCAATCACGAGTCACGACCCCAACGCGGGTCGTGACATCTTTTCGATGATCGGATAAGTCTGATATCAGTTTGTCACAGTGTTAGGCTGGTGTATCCTGGACCCACCAGAGTAAATGGAACCCCTCATTGGGTTATTTGTTGCTGTGGCGTGGTACAGAAATCACACCATTGCCTTAAAATATTATCAAAAGATCTTCTGGTCCTCTGGTTGGTTATTCGCTGTTGTGGCAGAGGTCACGTCCCTGCCATAGATCCTCATTGGAGTGAGTATCTTCTGTTCCTCTGGTGATCTATTTGTTGCTGTGGCGGTGGTACAGAGGTCACAGCACTGCCTTGGAACCTCTTTGGAGTATCTTCTGGCCCTCTGGTTGGTTATTTGTTGTTATAAGGGTTGTACAGAGGTCAAGTCACTGCCTTAAATATTTATCGGAGGATCTTGTGGTTCTCTGATGGGTTAATCCTTGCTGTGGTACAGAGGTCACACCACTACCTTAGTTCCGCATTGGAGTATCTTCTGGTCCTCTGGTGGGTTATTTGATGTTGTGGTGGTGGTACAGATGTTTTATCACTGCCTTAGATCCTCATCAGAGTATCTTCTGGTCCTTTGGTGGGTTTTTTGTTGTTGTTGTGGTGGTATTATTAGACGTCATATCGCTGCCTTCGATACTCATCGGAGTATCTTCTGGTCCTTTGGTAGGTTTTTTGTTGCTGTTGTGGTGGTCCAGAGGGCATATCACTGCCTTAGATTCTCATCAGAGTATCTTCTGGTCCTCTGGTGGGTTTTTTGTTGCTGTTGTGATGGTGGTATTAGACGTCATATCACTGCCTTCGATACTCATCTGAGTATCTTCTGGTCCTTTGGTAGGCTTTTTGTTGTTGTTGTGGTGGTATTGAGGTCATTTCACTGCCTTAGATTCTCATCAGAGTATCTTCTGGTCCTCTGGTGGTTTTTTGTTGCTGTTGTGATGGTGGTATTAGACGTCATATCACTGCCTTCGATACTCATCGGAGTATCTTCTGGTCCTTTGGTGGGTTTTTTGTTGTTGTTGTGGTGGTATTGAGGTCATATCACTGCCTTAGATTCTCATCAGAGTATCTTCTGGTCCTCTAGTGGGTTTTTTGTTGCTGTTGTGATGGTGGTATTAGACGTCATATCACTGCCTTCGATACTCATCAGAGTATCTTCTGGTCCTTTGGTAGGTTTTTTGTTGCTGTTGTGGTGGTCCAGAGGGCATATCACTGCCTTAGATCCTCATCAGAGTATCTTCTGGTCCTCTGGTGGGTGTTTTTATTTCTGTGGCGGTGGTCCAGAGGGCATATCACTGCCTTAGATCCTCATCAGAGTATCTTCTGGTCCTCTGGTGGGTGTTTTTGTTTCTGTGGCGGTATTGAGGTCATATCACTGCCTTAGATCCTCATCAGAGTATCTTCTGGTCCTCTGGTGGGTGTTTGTTGCTGTTCTGATGGCGGTATTAGAGGTCATATCACTGCCTTAGATCCTCATCAGAGTATCTTCTGGTCCTTTGGTAGGTTTTTTGTTGCTGTTGTGGTGGTCCAGAGGGCATATCACTGCCTTAGATCCTCATCAGAGTATCTTCTGGTCCTCTGGTGGGTGTTTTTGTTTCTGTGGCGGTGGTCCAGAGGTCATATCACTGCCTTAGAGCCTCATCAGAGTATCTTCTGGTCCTCTGGTGGGTGTTTTTGTTTCTGTGGCGGTGGTCCAGAGGTCACATCACTGCCTTAGATCCTCATCAGAGTATCTTCTGGTCCTCTGGTGGGTGTTTTTGTTTCTGTGGCGGTGGTCCAGAGGGCATATCACTGCCTTAGATCCTCATCAGAGTATCTTCTGGTCCTCTGGTGGTGTTTTTGTTTCTGTGGCGGTGGTCCAGAGGTCACATCACTGCCTTAGATCCTCATCAGAGTATCTTCTGGTCCTCTGGTGGTGTTTTTATTTCTGTGGCGGTGGTCCAGAGGTCATATCGCTGCCTTAGATCCTCATCAGAGTATCTTCTGTTCCTCTGGTGGGTGTTTTTATTTCTGTGGCGGTGGTCCAGAGGTCATATCACTGCCTTAGATCCTCATCAGAGTATCTTCTGTTCCTCTGGTGGGTGTTTTTGTTTCTGTGGCGGTATTGAGGTCATATCACTGCCTTAGATCCTCATCAGAGTATCTTCTGGTCCTCTGGTGGGTGTTTTTGTTTCTGTGGCGGTGGTCCAGAGGTCATATCACTGCCTTAGATCCTCATCAGAGTATCTTCTGGTCCTCTGGTGGGTGTTTTTGTTTCTGTGGCGGTGGTCCAGAGGTCACATCACTGCCTTAGATCCTCATCAGAGTATCTTCTGGTCCTCTGGTGGTGTTTTTGTTTCTGTGGCGGTGGTCCAGAGGTCACATCACTGCCTTAGATCCTCATCAGAGTATCTTCTGGTCCTCTGGTGGGTGTTTCTGTTTCTGTGGCGGTGGTCCAGAGGTCACATCACTGCCTTAGATCCTCATCAGAGTATCTTCTGGTCCTCTGGTGGGTGTTTTTGTTTCTGTGGCGGTGGTCCAGAGGTCACATCACTGCCTTAGATCCTCATCAGAGTATCTTCTGGTCCTCTGGTGGGTGTTTTTGTTTTTGTGGCGGTGGTCCAGAGGTCACATCACTGCCTTAGATGCTTATCAGAGGATTTTCTGATCCTTTGGTGGGTGAACCATAGACTACACGAAGGGATGCCTCTTCCATTTCCCCACAGAGACATGGGGAAAAAACATCTAAATTTGAGCAGAAGACCCACTAAGGCTAGTTTTTCACGCATAGCATATCACCACAAAGCATCATGGTCCAACATTTTTTTATCATAGACTTGTTTCAATATGGATGCAAATTGTATCCACGTACGAGTATGCGTAGCACGAAATTGCTGCTCACCCCCACCCCCCATCTTCCATCTTGCCCGATACACTTGTTGTTAGATGTAATAGGGAGATTACAGACTGTTTTTGCTGTGGCCGGGGCACTGAGACACATCAATGTCTGCCGTCTGCCTTAGAAGGACATATTTTTGAAACAAAAATTCTCCTTGGCATTGACCCCAATGAGTCTTCTTCATTGTAGTCACAGAATACATACTTTTTCAAACTCATTTATGTGTGTAGTAGTTTCCTATGATCCGAGTGTACGGCTTGCTGGAGGGAGACCATTCCTATCTCCGCAGGGTGCATCAACTTTTGGGCCACGTTGAATCACTTCAAAGTAGTTCCGTCTCCAGCTCTGAAGATTAGAGGCGCGATGATCATGGATTTACTGACGCTTCATTTGCTTGGAACCTAAAAATCTTGTTTCTGTCTCTCCCTGACATGTTGTGAGGTAAGAAGGATCATCCGCTCGAAGACAAAGGATTTTTTTGCAACGTGTTTAACCCTTCTAGGACATTTACCTTGGTAAATTGCTGAAGGTTACTACTGCACCACTATATTTCCAGGACCTATAAAGCCATAAGGTCAATCAAGGGCTGAGAACCTATCACATGTGAGTGACCTCAATGAGCGGTTGAGAGTTCCTCATGAAGAGGTGTGCCACTCTGTAGGATCAGTAGTATAATGATGGGTGGTAGTGGTCTATGGGATGCCAGGTTCTCCTTAAGGGCCACATGAGCCCAAGTTGAGTGCCGGTAGGTTGTGCCATCACTCGTCACATTGATTACATTGTGCTGTGTTACCCAGTGATGGGCTGGCCATTACAATATGTGTCCAACCAGGTGACTGGTCTTCTGTGGGGCCTGGCTTCCCCCATGTGTAGACCCTTGGTCTTGGAGGAACATTTGTCCACCGTGCTCCACCAGACCCCTATCTCTGTCCCAAGAGTCAGATAATCCTTCCAGTCTTAGAGCAGGTATTAGGCCAAGGTGGATGGTAGACAACGTAGGCCGCACCATAAACGGGGACCTTCCCACATATCATAACGTAAATGTGACTGTATCTGGGCACTATTTGGTTGTTTATATCACTACAAGAGCTCATTATGAGAGCATGTGGGTACGGTTTGGCTATATGACACTATGTGAGCACAGTATGGCGGCACGTGGGTACTGTTTGGCTATATGACACTATGTGAGCTCAGTATGGCAGTATGTGGGTACTGTTTGGCTATATGACACTATGTGAGCTCAGTATGGCAGTATGTGGGTACTGTTTGGCTATATGACACTATGTGAGCTCAGTATGGCAGTATGTAGGTACTGTTTGGCTATATGACACTATGTGAGCTCAGTATGGCAGTATGTAGGTACTGTTTGGCTATATGACACTATGTGAGCTCAGTATGGCAGTATGTGGGTACGGTTTGGCTATATCACACTATGTGAGCACAGTATGGCAGTATGTGGGTACGGTTTGGCTATATGACACTATGTGAGCTCAGTATGGCAGTATGTAGGTACTGTTTGGCTATATGACACTATGTGAGCTCAGTATGGCAGTATGTAGGTACTGTTTGGCTATATGACACTATGTGAGCACAGTATGGCAGTATGTGGGTACTGTTTGGCTATATGACACTATGTGAGCACAGTATGGCAGTATGTGGGTACTGTTTAGCTATAGGACACTATGTGAGCTCAGTATGGCAGTATGTGGGTACTGTTTGGCTATATGACACTATGTGAGCACAGTATGGCAGTATGTAGGTACTGTTTGGCTATATGACACTATGTGAGCACAGTATGGCAGTATGTGGGTACTGTTTGGCTATATGACACTATGTGAGCTCAGTATGGCAGTATGTGGGTACTGTTTGGCTATATGACACTATGTGAGCTCAGTATGGCAGTATGTGGGTACTGTTTGGCTATATGACACTATGTGAGCACAGTATGGCAGTATGTGGGTACTGTTTGGCTATATGACACTATGTGAGCTCAGTATGGCAGTATGTGGGTACTGTTTGGCTATATGACACTATGTGAGCTCAGTATGGCAGTATGTGGGTACTGTTTGGCTATATGACACTATGTGAGCACAGTATGGCAGTATGTAGGTACTGTTTGGCTATATGACACTATGTGAGCTCAGTATGGCAGTATGTAGGTACTGTTTGGCTATATGACACTATGTGAGCTCAGTATGGCAGTATGTGGGTACTGTTTGGCTATATGACACTATGTGAGCTCAGTATGGCAGTATGTAGGTACTGTTTGGCTATATGACACTATGTGAGCACAGTATGGCAGTATGTGGGTACTGTTTGGCTATATGACACTATGTGAGCACAGTATGGCAGTATGTGGGTACTGTTTGGCTATATGACACTATGTGAGCTCAGTATGGCAGTATGTAGGTACTGTTTGGCTATATGACAATATGTAAGCTCAGTATGGCAGTATGTAGGTACTGTTTGGCTATATGACACTATGTGAGCTCAGTATGGCAGTATGTGGGTACTGTTTGGCTATATGACACTATGTGAGCTCAGTATGGAAGTATATAGGTACTGTTTGGCTATATGACACTATGTGAGCACAGTATGGCAGTATGTAGGTACTGTTTGGCTATATGACACTATGTGAGCTCAGTATGGAAGTATATAGGTACGGTTTGGCTTTATGACACTATGTGAGCACAGTATGGTAGTATGTGGGTACTGTTTGGCTTTATAACACTATGTGAGCTCAGTATGGCAGTATGTGGGTATGGTTTGGCTTTATGACACTATGTGAGCTCAGTATGGCGGTATGTGGGTATGGTTTGGCTTTATGACACTATGTGAGCTCAGTATGGCAGTATGTGGGTACTGTTTGGCTATATTCCACTATGTGAGCACAGTATGGCAGTATATGGGTACTGCTTGGCTACTGAGCTTCATATGGGCACTCTATGACTATGTGTTCATGCTATGCAATTATATGGATATTATTTGGCCCTATGTGAGCACAATGTGGCGATATGCAGCTATATTTCTGGCTTTATACATCTTTTGACTATAATTAGTCTAGTCAGGAGTTCCTCTCAGCTGGGAGCCCCCAGAATTAGGTTTATAGATGGAGATAATGGACAGACGGACAGACGGCCCGCGCCGCCACCCCCCCACAAGTCACAATGACGCAACCTCTGACCTTGTTTGTGTGTTCTGAGCCATAATTGGTCTGAGCGTCTTTATATCGTAACCGAGCTTTTCTGGGGAAATTCACTCGTACTTTTATTTCATATCCAAAAAAAATATCTGTGATTTGAAAAGACTTGAATGGAGGGAGAAGCGAGGAGGTGACCACAGAAGACGTCTCTGCGGTATTTACCATGGTATGTCACCCGCACGGCAGACGGAAATTATCTGCTAATGGATTGGCTTACAGCTGCACAATCGCCAGTCCATAAGTATCATAAGTATGTGAACCCCCCCCCCCCCCTCCAAAATGACCTAATGCTAATTCACTGGAAGAGGAGATTACCAAACACCTAAACATGGCCGGGTCCGTCTGCTTGGACCGTGTTGTGGAGATGACGGGGCCGGTCATGTCTTGATATGAGCACAGTATGGCAGGATGTTGGTGCTGTCTGGCTTTATGTAGGCACTTTATCATGATGCGGGCACAGTATGGCAGTATGGTTGCACAGTATGGCAGGATATTGGAGTTGTTTGGCTTTATGCAGTCACTGCATTACTATATGGTCACAGTATGGCAGTATGGTTGCACAGTATAGCCGGATGTAGGCACTGTATTACTATGTGGGCAAAGCATAGCAATATGGGAGCACAATATGGCAGGATGTCAGTTCTGTTCGTCTTCATGTAGTCACTGTATTACTATGTGGGCACAGTATGGCAGTATATGGATACTATTTGGTGGCACACTGACACCATCTGGCTCTAGGTTGGCGGAGTATGGCACTACGTGTGTACTGTTTAGATTTACAGTATATATACAGTATGTGGGTACTGTTTGGCTATATGACACTATGTGAGCACAGTATGGCAGTATGTGGGTACTGTTTGGCTATATGACACTATGTGGGCACAGTATGGCAGTATGTGGGTACTGTTTGGCTATATGACACTATGTGAGCTCAGTATGGCAGTATGTGGGTACTGTTTAGCTATATGACACTATGTCAGCTCATTATGACAGTATGTAGGTACTGTTTGGCTATATGACACTATGTGAACACAGTATGGCGGTATGTGGGTACTGTTTGGCTATATGACACTATGTGGGCACAGTATGGCAGTATGTGGGTACGGTTTGGCTATATGACACTATGTGAGCACAGTATGGCAGAATGTAGGTACTGTTTGGCTATATGACGCTATGTGAGCTCAGTATGGCAGTATGTGGGTACTGTTTGGCTATATGACGCTATGTGAGCTCAGTATGGCAGTATGCGGGTACTGTTTGGCTATATGACACTATGTGAGCTCAGTATGGCAGTATGTGGGTACTGTTTGGCTATATGACACTATGTGAGCTCAGTATGGCAGTATGTAGGTACTGTTTGGCTATATGACACTATGTGAGCTCAGTATGGCAGTATGTGGGTACTGTTTGGCTATATGACACTATGTGGGCACAGTATGGCAGTATGTGGGTACTGTTTAGCTATATGACACTATGTGAGCTCAGTATGGCAGTATGTGGGTACTGTTTGGCTATATGACACAATGTGAGCACAGTATGGCAGTATGTGGGTACTGTTTGTCTGTATACGCGCACAGTCTGGCAGTATGTGGGTACTGTTTGGCTTTATGACACTATGTGAGCTCAGTATGGCAGTATGTGGGTACTGTTTGGCTATATGACACCATGTGAGCTCAGTATGGCAGTATGTGGGTACTGTTTGGCTGTATACGGGCACAGTCTGGCAGTATGCCTGTCCACGGACTATGCATGCTCAATGTACTTAGCCTTTTTGGGGGATTATATTCCTTATGTGGGCACAGTATGGCAGGGCGTAGGTGCCATTTGCCTTGATGTAGGCACTGTATTGCTATGTGGGCCATAGGCACAGTATGGTAATATGTGGATAGTGTTTGGTTCTAGGTGTGTGCCATTTTATTCACAATCTCTGCTTGCTGTCAATGGATGGAAACACTCTATATTCCATAGACCTGTCCTTTTAAGGCCTTTCTATGGGGAAAATATCTTCTTGAGCACCTTGAGGTGCATCTTGAGAGGCCTCAGAAGAAGGGTGCTGTGAAGCGGACACCCGTCCCCGCGTGCTTCACTGATGTCATTCGTGTACAAGGAGAGGACCTTTCACAGAATTCTAGCTGTGTGACCTCAATAGAAAACCCAATTCTTCCTGGCCGTATCTCTTAAAGGGCTGGCAGCCGCCCCCCTTTATTCCAGATAAAGCTTGAGGTTAGGTCTCTGCTGCCAGGCGGTAATTACACAGAACATTCCTCTTAAATCGTATTACCGTCCTCTTCTACGGCTGTTTGGAGATTAAAATATCTGTTTATTCTCTCCTGGAGAGGCTCGGACGTGTGGCCGTCCTGGTGGACACGATGGGAGTTGTTGTTGGAGTTGGTGGCTCTCCATAATAATCTTAATCTCCCCGCAGATTACACTCTGTTATCAGGGGACACCCTGACACAAATAATGGGGGGACGCTTATTGTATCCATGGGGGAACACTCTAGAGCTGTTTGTGGGGGCACTCTGGTAATGGTAGGGGGACATACCGTTAATGGGGTGGTTTTAAAGGGCACCTTCTGCACTAATGAAGACATATGGCTAGGATATGGGTGAGGAAGGGGCGTAACTACCATAGTGGCAGACCATGCGAGTACTATGGGGCCCAGGGCAAGAGGGGGCCCAGTTGGGATTATCCCCTCTTTGACTTTGGGTAAAAACTTGGTCGCGACTCTACCCTCTAAAGGAACAACTTTTAGCAAACGAGGCAGTGGGAAAAATGGCCCGATGGTCATCGAAAGGGGTTTAGGCGGAAATCCTTCTGTCCTGTGTGGGGGGCCTGGTTTGATCCTTGCTATGGGGCCCTTACTTCTCTAGGCTGGTTGGGTTGGACGTCATTAGATATGGGTTCAGTTATAGCCAACCATGAACTATGGCCCCCACTATGATTCTGAGAGCTACTTTCTGTCGATTCGAAGGCCAAACTCATGGGGAAAACATGGAAGAACATGGAGCAATACCGGGTTTTCTGGAGACATTGCCCTAAAGAGGTAAAACCCACAACCTTCTTCTCCATCCCTGGTAAGGAGATGGCACACGTTGGTACCATTGCTCCAGTTACATGAAGAGGCACTGTGCACAGGTCCAGACCTCCTCTGCCATTACCATCACACGAAACATGTGCTGGGCCGGGAGCTACATGGCATGGGTTTCCATGGCCAAGCAGCTGCATGCAACCCTTCCACCACCAAGCACAATGCCAAGCGTAGGATGGAGTGGTGTGAAGCATGCTGTCGTTAGACTGTGGAGCAGTGGAGACGTCTTCTGTGGAAGGACCAGTCCACAGAAGAGTCTGGAGAACATTACCTGCCTGACTGCCTTGTCCCAGCTGTAAAGTTTGGTGGAGGAGAGGTAATTTTAGGGGTCAGCCTCGGCAGACAAGACATTGTGAACAATTGTATGGGGATAGTTTTGTGGGAACTGTCGGGAGAAGGCCCTTCTCTAATCCAGCACGACTGCGTTCCAGTTCACAAAGCTTGGTCAATAAAGGCATGGTAGGGGGATTCTGGAAGTACTTGACTGTCCAAACTAAACTCCATCCAAGACCGGAATGAAGATTGCGAGCCAGACCCTCTCCTCCATCATCAGTGTCTGACCTTATTTATGATCTTCTGGATGAAGGGGCAAAAAATCCCACAGACAACCTTCAAAATCTTGTAGAAAGTCTTCCAGGAGGAGCAAAGGGGGGAATGACCACCATTAACACCTACTGTATGAAAGTTGAATGGGATGTCGTAAAAGCTCCTGGAGGAGAAAGGTGGAGGTGTCCCAATAGTTTTCTCCATATAGTTTATGTTCTCCACTGGAGTTTTTTCTTCTCTGTCCTATATCCCGCTTAATCTGTTTTTAAATGTTTGAAAGAGATGAGAATTATCCCCAGGCCAGAATCTGAGAGCACTCATCGCTCGCTCTGTGCTTAGCACATTAACATCCCTGGATGGATACGAGAGGGGAGGCTTCTTGCCTCTGTTTGATCCTCGTGGAGCTATTACGGAAATATCTACGTGTGATATGATTTCACGGCCGTAGAATGTTCCAGCCGTGGCCTGCGTGTGCTAATCCCGGGCGCCCAGTGCGAGAGTGGCCCATTAATTTATATGAGCTGCCAGTACCTCTGCGTCCTTCCTTCCAGATCCCGAGAAGACGCACCAGGGATCCTGCCAAGACATAAGGTGAGCCCTCGCCTACTCCCCGCTGCAATGTTTAAAAGTTTTAAATAGAATTAGCGGGTAGACGGCTCGTCTGCGCTCGTACTGCAAATGTTTGTCATTTTTGGCAGGCCTACGTGGAAGTGACCGCTGCGCCATATTTCTTCCTTTCTTCTTTGATAATTTTCAAAACAGATTTTTTTTAGATTTCACAGAGTGTTTTCTTCTGCTGCTTTTATCGAAATATGGTGAAACTCATCCTTGTAAAACATTGGCGCGGCGACAAGTCTCGAGTCCCGCTATCGCCTTACATCCCTGTCAAACAGACAGTCAGAGTCACATCGGTTTGGTTTTGCTTTTTATCAGGTTTTTGGCCAGGAAGGTCGAGATTTTTATTTTTTTTTACTCTTTTTGTAACTACAAGGGAGTAATGATCACAGAACTAACATCATGGACATGTAGATGTAGCAGAGATGAGCCAAATAACAAACTCAGCTCTTTTACATCTGTAGGTACCATAGACACAGGTGGCGATGGGCCTGACTAAGTCTCTCCCCATGTTCGGAAGGTGGAACTCCTAAAGGTGAATTTCAATGTGGCCCATCTCACTTTGGTTTTCTCGTCTAGTATGGAGGACTAGCTGGGCTCTCTATGGAGAACTGGCTAGGCCCATTATGGGGAACTAGCTAGATCCAGTAGGACTGGTTAGGGCCACTACGTAGAACTGACCTGGCCAACTACGTAGAACTGACCTGGCCAACTACGAAGAACTGACCTGGCCAAGGCTGGAAGACTGGCTAAGCCCAGTACAGATGATTGACTAGGCCCAATATGGAGAACTGGCAGCATCGCCACAGGTGAAATGAAGTATTACATACTGACTATTAACCTCAGTGGGGTATCTGTGTAATGCAGGACAGGACAGGTCCCCCAGAACGAGAGAGACTCCGTGGACAACCCCCTTAAAAGCATTAAAAACCAGCTGCCAGTGCTTGTGTGCGGCCACATTGTCCTAGTAAAAGGTATAACTAAGAAATCAATGAGTAGAATTTTTAATATTGATGACAGTTTGCATCAGAGAAATGATAGGATCAAATAATATCTGCTCAGAAGAAAAGATGGCCCGAACTATTCGCCGGCGATCGCCATCGATATGCGATGTTCGGTCCGCCCCCTATACATCATCATTGAGCAAACTTTGACCCTGTACCTCACAGTCAGCAGACACATTCCAGCCAATCAGCAGCATACCCTCCCTCCCAGACCCTCCCACCTCCTGGACAGCATCCATTTTAGATTCATTCTGAAGCTGCAGTCTTAGTGAGAGGAGGGACAGTGTAGCTGCTGCTGATTTAATAGGGAAATTGATAGCTAGGCTAGTGTATTCAGTGTCCACTCCACTCCTGAAAGACTCATCTGATCTCTGCTGTAAGGACAGCGTCCTGACAGCACCCCAAAAAGCCCTTTTTAGGGCTGCAACATTAGTCTGCTTTTTTATTTTTTCTCCATATACATATTGCAGTTGCCTGGCCTGCCTGTGTGTGAGGAGCTGCAGGCCCACAGACTGTAGTGTGCCCACTGCCAGTGCCCACCACTCATCCCGGGTGGCACAGGACTTTGCATCAAAAAAAGGCATTTCATTTTTACCCTTTAATCTAAGGTTAGTTGCCTGCCAGTGTGTGTCAGGCTGACTTCCACTGACTGTAGTGTGCCCACTGCCAGTGCCCACCACTCATACCGGCTGGCACAGGACTTTGCCTTAAAATAAGGCACTTTATCTGTACACTTTAATCTAATTTCAGTTGCCTGCCTGCCAGTGTGTGTGTGTCAGACCCACAGACTGTGGTGTGCCCTCTGCTAGTGCCCAACACTCATACCGGATGGCAGAGTACATTGCACGGCACACGCGCAGTGCCCCGTATTGGAAGTAACAAGAAGGACGCACACAGATAAATCACATTTCTGCAAGGAGTTTGTCTAAAATCCATTCAATACACGTCCTGATAGGGGACGTAACAGGGATTAAACTGATGAGAATAGTACTACAGAAAATACCACTCATATCGGGTGTGACAGTAAATTGCACGGCGCAGACGCAGTCACCGTGGATAAAAACAAAGTGGAGGGAGCCAGCGTTTTTTTAACCATCTCCTTGTTCGAAAAATCTATTCAATTCACCTTTCGGGGACCCTTGGTGTTGTACGTGGCTGGGTGGAGGAAGAAACCTTCAATGACATCACCGGGACGTGGCTAGCTTGGTGTCCAACCTTGTGCAAATGGGGAGTTTGCGGTTGTGCAAATGGGGAGTTTGCGGTTGTTTGCGGTGCGTTAAACGGGGAGTTTGGTCTGTCAAGTTTGGTCTGTCAATGTCAGTGAAGCGGGCGTAACCCTTACACTACCTGATCGATACAACATCATACCTGATCATATACACACACTGGATGTTTTAAAGCACGTTATTCCAAACAATTTAGGAATGTTAGTTGATTTATGCCCTTTATGGATTAAAACCCGACTCTGCGTCCACTACGTAATTTTCCATGGGAGTTTTGCCATAGATCCCCCTCCGGCATGCCACAGTCCAGGTGTTAGTCCCCTTGAAACAACTTTTCCATCACTATTGTGGCCAGAAAGAGTCCCTGTGGGTTTTAAAATTCGCCTGCCTATTGAAGTCTATGGCGGTTCGCCCAGTTCGCCCGTTCGCAAACATTTGCGGAAGTTCGCGTTCGCCATTCGCGAACGGAAAATTTTATGTTCACGACATCACTACTCAGAAGGTTTTCTGTGGACCATGAGGTGATCCACGCGTGTAAAAGCTCCCCATTGCAGACATGTTCCTACAGCTGGCCCTGGAGATTCACAAACGGTGCAGGCAATCATTGACATGGCTGAATGACCAGAAAGGAACTAAATCCCAAAAATTTACAAAAATGACACCAGCTTTACAAGTGGAAGACATGAAGTCACTGGTTTCTTGTCAGTTCTTAAATTGTTATAGAATGATGGATAAAAGGGAGTCCAGTCTGACAGACATTTCGTATAGACATGTCAAAAGATCACTAGCTAGGGCTAGGTCCATGAGCGTAGACCTTACAAATGTTTAGGGTCACGGTTGTACAGAGTGCTTCAAACATTTTGAGGCATCGCACCATTCTACACAAACCAGCATTGATAAACATGGTACTTGACCTCATACATTGGGGCCAAGGAGATCCAAACCCCTATAGAAAAGCTCCCACCAGGAGGGTTTAGGTGCTCTGTAGTCAAAAACATCTTTGCTTAGTATGTGAAAGATTTCCAACAAGTGTTGCTGAAGGATCTGGCCTTTCCATTGTGGACATCATCAAGGACAGCTTAGGAATCATGACCAAATTCATATTCAAACGAGTCTATACAACAATATAACATGCGAGAAGACCAATCATGTCTTGGTTCCCCTTTAACTGAGCTCTTCAATTAGATAGGAATTTTAAAGTAGGATGAGAAGTGTTTGGGTAACTCCTTCAACAGAGTTTGGGACCAGGGAATAGTCTGGAGGCATTCGTCATGGTGGAACCAGTGGACCACAAACTACCGATGCCCATCCTGACCTAGGCCTACTAATACAGATGATGGCTTGTTACAATGTATCAGTGTAGGTACAATTCTACAAATTAAAGCGAACCTGTCACCTGCTTTTTACCTCTTAAGCTGTTAACTGTACCTTATAGATCATTGTAACCTTGTTTCCAAACAGGTGTTCTTCGTTTTTCTGGGGTTTATATTCCTGAAAAAATCACTTTATAATCTCCTGCTCTGCTGCGTCTGAAGTCACCAGACAAGTCAAGGAGGCAGACCCTCCTTGACTGCTGGATGCGACTACCCGCCCTAACCGCGCCTCTCATCCCTATGATTGACACTAGCTCTTCTGCCCGGGACCGCTGGTCTCGGCGGCGCATGCGCCGTCTGCCTTCATAGTCGCGATCCGAGCCTCGCGCTGAGTGAGCGCGATCCCTTGCTAGATCGCGCTATGCACTTCTCTCCTCTCTAGCCGGCCGCTGGTAAATGCAGATCACTCAGCGCGAGGCTCGGGATCATAATATGCTAATGAGGCTCTAGGAGCGGGGGGAGGCGTTGCTCCTGCTCCTAGAGCCTCCGTTCTCCCACCTTGGTCTCCTCCCTCCAAGTCCTGATTGACAGGGCCAGGCAGCGCTTGCGTCCGTCTGCCAGCCCTGTGCTCTGATGAAGTCTCGTGCCGTTCAGTATTCGGCGCAGGCGCAGTAAGGGAAGGGACGCTTGCTACCTTATTATAGCTATAATCACTGCGCCTGCACCGAATACTGAACGGCGCGAGACTTCATCAGAGCACAGGGCTGGCAGACGGGCGCAAGCGCTGCCTGGCCCTGTCAATCAGGACTTAGAGGGAGGAGACCAAGGTGGGAGAACAGAGGCTCTAGGAGCAGGAGCAACGCCATCTCCCCCTGCTCCTAGAGCCTCATTACCATATTATAAGAGTTAGATTTTGGCATAACAGGGGCACTGATAAAAGTAGGAATAGGCTACTTAGGCTTAGCGGACATTAGCACATCGCTAATGTCAGCCAGCTTAATAGCGTTAAATCTGGTGACAGAAACCCTTTAAGTTATTTGATATTAAATGTCCCCAGCTGTGACAATGGAATCTTCTACACTTCGGGCTTTTGTAATGATGGAAGATAAGCCCTTGTGCAAAGTGATTGAGATCACAAGGGATTATCTGCCATGACTGAGATCTTGGAGCTGCTCAATGTTTCAGGCAGGTGCGTTCCACATGTGTAGCACAAGTCACCTCTCTCTGGTTCCTGGTGTTGTAGATCACATAGAGGATTAGATATGTGTCAAAGGTCGTCAGTGTATCTTATCTTGCTCGACATATTGTGCAGTGGACGGGTTTGGGGTGGCCCTAACGCTACACTGGGTCCCCTAGACACCGTCGAGGTGTCACCACGTGTTGCTGCCCTTCAGAAGGGATGGTAAGGCGTGGCGCACCCCAATGGGAAATTATTCCAGAGAGTCAGGTTCTGCAGTAAACCAGGGTGCTTCTTCACTGGAGAAATTCAGGTGCAAAACAATGTAGGCGAGGCATAGGGCTGGCTTCTCCAATCCTCTCCCAGGCATAGGAAGGGCTTGATGCTAATGAAAGGCCTGAGCTAGCTATCCCTCTTTCTCTCAGAAAGCTGGTTCTCTGTTCAAAGGCTGGAGGCCCACGGTCTGTAGCTCAGTAGTCCGGGTGGCTTCTTGGTGACCCGTGGTCTGTGGCTCAGCATCCCCATTTCAGCGTCTTCTTCTGCTCACTCATGCAGACTGGCAGAGTCTCCTCTTCCAAGCTCTGTTCCCTAACTGCAGAAAACTAGGGTCTCTGACTACTCTCCTTATATACCATTTCTAGCTAGACTGGAACCTTCTAGTGGGACGGGTGGAGGAGATACTCAGCACAAACAAATACAATGTTACAACTCCCGTCTCTCATAGGCTTGCATTACAGATTCAAAGACACTCAATGGCAATGACACAGCAGTTTTTCCAGACAAAAACACGTTTTCAGACATAACCAAAGAGCTAAACTAGACATTCAAACGGCTTAGCTTGCTTGTTTTTGGTGGTAAAAAAGTCTGTCTTTTTCCCTCAAAAACATGCTCTTGTTTACACCCTATGGTAGCTGTGGAAAATTAACAGCTTCTCATTCAAAGTCCCAAAAGTCTCTCAGTATTCTTTAACCCTTTCCACAGTGCCAGGCAAACACAGGGCAAATGAACACGATATATATCACAACATATATATGAAATGCAGTTACTCAGTATTGAACAGTATATATCAAAAGTTAACCCTTTAAAGTAAGGGTTGATGACTTTGCATAGGGCAAACGGGCAAATTGTAACGGGGAACTGGCGACGCGCTTCCTTCTTGCTGCGCCACCGGCATCCCGCATCTGTGCAGGAGTGAGGACGCGGCCTGCCTCCCTGTCTCCATGGGGACCAGGGGGCGGGGAGGACCCAGGCCGCGCACGCCTCCTCAGCTCGCCTGGCATCCTCCTAGCTGAAAGAGGTACTGAGCGCCGATCACAATGAATCGGCGCTCAGATGGTTTGGGCTGGACTTGGGTCATGTGGTGCTGGCCACGTCATGTGGCCCACTTGTTCTGCTATTTAAACAGGCAGCCTGCTGGTCACAGGTGACCTGTGAATGGTCTTTGCTACCCTCACCAGCGTTCTCTTGAATTAGGTCGCTTGTATGTATTTTGACGTGACCTCTTGGCTTTTGACTTTGGATTGTATTTGACCTTATATTTGTGATTACTCCTTATGTACTTGCGTAACCTCCTGGCTTGACCTTTCATCCTGGACTCTGTTTACGGTTTTACTAATTGTCCTGAGGCCCATACACTTATCTAAGTTAGGGACCGTCTCCAAGTTGTACGCCGTTGAGTAGGACGGGCCGTGCAAGTAGGTAGGGATCAGGGGCGTAGCTAACGGGCCCCCTCAGGCACCTGGGCCCGGTGGCAGCTGCTACCTCTGCACCCCCTATAGCTACGCCAATGGTAGGGATAGAGGTGCAGGTTGATATTAGGGCTGCACTTATCCATCCCCACCGTGACACAAATGTTCACAAATGTCCAAACTTCAAAGTACCCCTGCTCCAGGGCACTACAATTGTCCTTCTTGATTTCCAGTTGCCGGATCAAATCACAGACCTGACTTTTCCTTCTTTTTTTATTTCTTGAGACTCTCTCTCTGTTCTAGGTCTTCCATCTGTCTCTCAATGTCTCTAAATAGACTGTTCACTTCCCAAAACTGTCTTCTCTGCTCTGAGCTCCTGTAGACTTTAGACTTTTTCTTGGAGACCAGTTTCTCTACTCATTTTCTTAAGGTCACTTTCTTCCTGATAGATGCTTCAACCAGTGACTCTCTTCATTATGTCTCTTGTGGTCTATAGCAGATAGGACGAATCTAGGTGGAGTGGTGACACCAGTAATACTGGAGACGTCCATGCCAAAAACATAGTTTCCAAGACGTTGTGTCGATGGTTGACTCTACTGTCTGGAGTCTTGCTCTGGACCGCCAAGTGTTTTTCACAGCTTCCCTGTGAAGGGAACTTTAGGAAGGTCAAAATAAGTGAAAAACTCGGTGCCAGCCACTGCACCCTCCATATATTAAGCATGTTACATATACCATTATAGAGTGCCTGTCATAAGCCCCTCTAGAAAAATGTTATCCAGACCTCCATAGTGCCAAAGTCCCTGTATACAGCCACATGCCCCACACCAACGCCAGCTTTTAATGCTAAACTCAACTTTGCCTCACTCAGAGGCACAGTCAACAGTGTTCCTGGCTGTTCTTAACATGAGATGGGTGGCGGTATTACAAGGCAGCTTTTCACACCTTGAACAAACCTTAGGCACTGAACACGGTGTTGGCAATAGGCCTGTTCCACTTTGAGCCTGCAATGTTCTCTCAGGCCTATGGTGCAGAAGAACATTTGACATACGGTTGGTTTTATTCGGCCATACTGTAACTGTGATACGCTGCACAGCGTATATAGTGGCGGTACTCACTTGTACATGAACCAGGCGCGTTTAGTTACCGCTGACTACGAGGCACTCCCTTATGATACCCCTGCATCACCCAACAATCCTCTGCTACCACTTTCTCCTTGCCACAGCAGCCACCTCTCTCACACCATATGGCTTCAGCTACACACTACTGCCTGTTCCCTGCCGCAAGTCCTTATATAATGTGTAATAGTGCCGCCTAGTGTCCGGAGGGAGCACTACAATACATATTAAATTACATGGAAACAGGGAGGACAACATTTCAATATAACACAACTAAATAGGCTAACACAGTACTGACAACAGAGATGTCATCACTAGTATCTCTTAAAGGGACAATGCACAAGAAATACCGACACGTCAAACATGGCATGGGTGATATCTAGGGCATAGGTCACAGCTTCACTAGTCTCAATGGGTCCCTGGTTCACAAGAACTTTTGGGACTCAGAGGACAGGACTCAGATGTGGGGGTGCAAAACAAGGACAGGTCTGGAACCACTAATGAATTGAGGGAATCAGTGCAGTGAGTGAGGGGGAGGAGGAGAACTATCTCACTGACAGGTCGGTAAGAGATGAAAGATGGATAGCACCCGACAACTCTCCTTCAATTGTTATTAATGCAACATTTAGAAAATTAAAGAGTCACTACTGTAAAGGGAGTGTTCAGATCTCACAATTATTCAGTATCTGGCATGATGCATCAGATATACTAGCGAGGACGTCTCTGTTACTGCATGTCATATCTGTGGAGCTGATAAAATGCAGAATGGGAAGTGGGGTTAACAGCTGTGGGGCAGGCCTGGGAGGACTGATCCATCAGGATTATCTATCACTGTCCTGGACACTGTCAGACGTTTCCTCTCTTATCTAGACAAAGCGATTATGGAGAATATAGACAAGCAGGGGTAAGAGTAGCCAAAGAGACTCACCTACCGGGCAACACACGTGTGTGGAAGTGGTCATTTCCTCAATGCTGCTGCATTAAGTCACTGTATAAATAAATTTCTTATACCATACTGACCCTGACTCACATTCTGTATTATACTCCAGAGCTGCACTCACTATTCGGCTGGTGGAGTCACTGTGTACATACATTACTTATCCTGTACTGATCCTGAGTTACATCCCGTATTATACTCCAGAGCTGCACTCACTCTTCTGCTGGTGCAGTCACTGTGTACATACATTACTTATCCTGTACTGATCCTGGGTTACATCCTGTATTATACTCCAGAGCTGCACTCACTATTCTGCTGGTGCACTCACTGTGTACATACATTACTTATCCTGTACTGATCCTGAGTTACATCCTGTATTAAACTCCAGAGCTGCACTCACTATTCTGCTGGTGCAGTCACTGTGTACATACATTACTTATCCTGTACTAATCCTGAGTTACATCATGTATTATACTCCAGAGCTGCACTCACTATTCTGCTGGTGGAGTCACTGTGTACACACATTACTTATCCTGTACTGATCCTGAGTTACATCCTGTATTATACTCCAGAGCTGCACTCACTATTCTGCTGGTGCAGTCACAGTGTACATGCATTACTTATCCTGTACTGATCCTGAGTTACATCCTGTATTATACTCCAGAGCTGCACTCGCTATTCTGCTGGTGGAGTCACTGTATACATTACATTACTTATCCTGTACTGATCCAGAGTTACATCCTGTATTATACTCCAGAGCTGCACTCGCTATTCTGCTGGTGGAGTCACTGTATACATTACATTACTTATCCTGTACTGATCCTGAGTTACATCCTGTATTATACTCCAGAGCTGCACTCACTCTTCTGCTGGTGCAGTCACTGTGTACATACATTACTTATCCTGTACTGATCCAGAGTTACATCCTGTATTATACTCCAGAGCTGCACTCACTCTTCTGCTGGTGCAGTCACTGTGTACATACATTACTTATCCTGTACTGATCCTGAGTTACATCCTGTATTATACTCCAGAGCTGCACTCACTATTCTGCTGGTGCAGTCACTGTGTACATACATTACTTATCCTGTACTGATCCTGAGTTACATCCTGTATTATACTCCAGAGCTTCACTCACTATTCTGCTGGTGGAGTCACTGTGTACATACATTACTTATCCTGTACTAATCCTGAGTTACATCATGTATTATACTCCAGAGCTGAACTCACTATTCTGCTGGTGGAGTCACTGTGCACATACATTACTTTTCCTGTACTGATCCTGAGTTACATCCTGTATTATACTCCAGAGCTGCACTCACTATTCTGCTGGTGCAGTCACTGTGTACATAACTGATCCTGTACTGATCCTGACTTACTGGCTGCATTATGCTACAAAGCTTCAGAGCTGGAATCCCCCATCATTTACATAATCTTGTATAAATTGACATGGGATCTTGGGTACATGTATCCAATTCTATGGCGTTCGTGCTTGATACTTATGTCTATTACAAGTTCTTGGTAAATTGCATGTTGAGCTCCGAAGAGGAATAACTAAATCTATTGTGTGGTTATAAAGTGCTCGGAATATTCCTGCAGCTCCAGGGAAAGGAGAAGGTAAAAGTTCAGGTTGATAGAACGTCTAATCTAATCAACTATTGGTAGTGAAATGTGAGGACTTGTTGGGAGTCAGACGGAGGTGATTTCCATCAGTGTCGGCTATCTTGACACTTGCCAAGTACCTTGTAATGCTAATGGACCAGGTCAAGATATGGTATGAGGACAATCATTCATATCTTCAGGAATGGAGGAACTTGTGGTCACCGTAAGGATAAGACTTAAATCTAAATCAGGAGACAGAGGGAAGAATGACTACTGGACACCATGGTCTAAACACAAAACCACTGTTCCGGATACAAAGCCACTGGTCCCCATGGACTAGATACTAAACCACTGGCCTCCATGGACTAGATACTAAACCACTGGTCTTACCCTTCATGGACTAGATACTAAACCACTGGTCTCCATGGACTAGATACTAAACCACTGGTCTCCATGGACTAGATACTAAACCACTGGCCTCCATGGACTAGATACTAAACCACTGGTCTTCATGGACTAGATACTAAACCACTGGTCTTCATGGACTAGATACTAAACCACTAGTCTTCTTGGACTAGATACTAAACCACTGGTCTTCATGGACTAGATACTAAACCACTAGTCTTCTTGGACTAGATACTAAACCACTGGTCTTCATGGACTAGATACTAAACCACTGGTCCCCATGGACTAGATACTAAACCACTGGTCCCCATGGACTAGATACTAAACCACTGGTCCCCATGGACTAGATATTAAACCACTGGTCTCCATGGACTAGATACTAAACCACTGGTCTCCATGGACTAGATACTAAACCACTGGTCTCCATGGACTAGATACTAAACCACTGGTCTCCATGGACTAGATACTAAACCACTGGTCTCCATGGACTAGATACTAAACCACTGGTCTTCAATGACTAGATACTAAACCACTGGTCTCCATGGACTAAATACTAAACCACTGGTCTCCATGGACTAGATACTAAACCACTGGTCTTCAATGACTAGATACTAAACCACTGGTCCCCATGGACTAGATACTAATCCACTGGTCTCCATGGACTAGATACTAAACCACTGGTCTCCATGGACTAGATACTAAACCACTGGTCTTCAATGACTAGATACTAAACCACTGGTCTCCATGGACTAAATACTAAACCACTGGTCTCCATGGACTAGATACTAAACCACTGGTCTTCATGGACTAGATACTAAACCACTGGTCTCCATGGACTAGATACTAAACCAATGATCTCCATGAAATAGATACTAAACCACTGGTCTCCATGGACTAGATACTAAACCACTAGTCTTCTTGCACTAGATACTAAACCACTGGTCTCTATGGACTAGATACTAAACCACTGGTCTCCATGGACTAGATACTAAACCACTGGTCTCCATGGACTAGATACTAAACCACTAGTCTTCTTGGACTAGATACTAAACCACTGGTCTCCATGGACTAGATACTAAACCACTGGTCTCCATGGACTAGATACTAAACCACTGATCTCTATGGACTAAATAGTAAACCACTGATCTCCATGGACTAGATACTAAACCACTGGTCTCCATGGACTAGATACTAAACCACTGGTCTCCATGGACTAGATACTAAACCACTGGTCTCCATGGACTAGATACTAAACCACTGGTCTCCATGGGCTAGATACTAAACCACTGATCTCTATGGACTAAATACTAAACCACTGGTCTCCATGGACTAGATACTAAACCACTGGTCTCCATGGACTAGATACTAAACCACTGGTCTCCATGGACTAAATACTAAACCAGTGATCTCCGTGGACTAATACTAAACCAGTGATCTCCGTGGACTAATACTAAACCAGTGATCTCTGTGGACTAATACTAAACCAGTGATCTCCGTGGACTTGCTACTAAACCACTGATCTCCATGGACTAATACTAAACCAGTGATCTTGATGGACTAGATACTAAACCACTGATCTCCATGGACTAGATACTAAACCACTGATCTCCATGGACTAGATACTAAACCACTGGTCTCCATGGACTAGATACTAAACCACTGATCTCCATGGACTAGATACTAAACCACTGGTCTCCATGGACTAGATACTAAACCACTGGTCTCCATGGACTAGATACTAAACCACTGGTCTCCATGGACTAAATACTAAACCACTGGTCTTCATGGAATAGATACTAAACCACTGGTCTCCATGGACTAAATACTAAACCACTGATCTCCATGGAATAGATCCTAAACCAGTGATCTCGATGGACTTGCTACTAAACCACTGGTCTCCATTGATTTCAGGACTGTTTGTCGAACACTAACCAATAAAGACTTAGTTCCTTAGGTAGTTGCACTAATCCAGTGTTGACATTAAATATATAGGTCAAAAGGCACTGATCTTGAATAGCAGCAGCAATACTAGTCACTGAATCACAATGCTGTAAAGTAGACATGATAAAGTTGGTCATTAAACCACTGATTACCAGGTCTCCGACACAAAACCATTTGAAACAAACCAGGTAAGTGGACATATATATATATGATTGCCTAATTGGCATGAAAAGTCTTATAGGACAGGCAACGCTCCTCTGGAATTCTGAGAAGATGGCATGCAAATGAGCTCTTAGCAAGCTATGCTACCAGATGTAAGGTATCTATCCTAGAAGTCAATGTTAGACCTTTTCAACAGGCCTTGAGACATGACTCGGATAATAATTAAGCCAGCATCTCATCTGCAGACAGCTGTTTTGGAGTGATTGCCCCTCATTAATGCATAGCAGAGAGTACTGGCTTAACTGGGTGAGTGGTCTAGGTCAGAATTCAGAGCTTGCTAAGAGCCCACTTGCATACCCTCTACCTAAAGATAGTCATGGCAGCTACATGCATAGAGGCCTAGATGGTAAATGAAAACCACCGCACCCACTCTAAGTTTTTCGGGGTTCTTTCATTCAGTCCCGGTTTAGGTGGACTTTCAAAAACTCACAAAGCTCCAAGCTGGCCATCATATTAGGCTTTCTGGACAAATCATTTTTCAAATGGTGTTTTGTGAACAAGCAGAAGTGGCTGGAGTCCTGCGCTGGTCTGCGGTGTAGAGTTACATCTTCAACGGTTCAGCCAGACGAAGGCGAGTCCTGGCTCCTGTTTTACATCAGCCTTAACATGACAAATCTGAGCATAAATCCCATCTGGTGCTAATGGCCATAACTTCATGCAGAAACTTTATTTACCAGCTTTACCTCTCTGCTGACAAAAAACCCAATCCCTGCCTACTTCTAGAGCCTAAAACCCCATCTCCAACACTGGGAAATTCAAGGGAACATACAAAGTATGAAGAACATTCAGAGAATTGTTTCTGGTGGACCCAAACTCTAATAGAATGAGCTCTTTCATAAAATAGTTGTCTCAGGATAGGTGTTGATGGCTAGGATATGCCACCAATGTCTGATCAATGTGTATTTGACCACTATGTTCCCCATGCTACTTCTCCTGCTGGTTCTGCTTGTAAGTGGGTCAGATCTTACAGAAGGATCTTTTTAGCCCTTGAGCAGTATGTCTGGCTTTCCACTCGCGAATAGCAGTAAGAATGCAGTCGGATATAGATGGAACTTGCAACAAAAATATTTTCTGGTCTCACATAAGGCAACAAGCTTGTTGGTTACAATAGTCTTACAAGAGGCAACAAGCTTATTGGTTACAGTCTTACATGAGGCAACAATCATATGGTTACAGAGTCTCTGAATAAGGGTGGGGCCTTCTCCAAAGACGACCAGTCTAGCAGAAGTAGTTTCTCTTTTTGGGGCTACATTTTACTCTCTCCCTTGGCTTGGGGTGCGGCAAACTTCTCTATGCATTGGCACTCTGGTTTAAGTCTCCCGAAGGTGGCATTGGTGTAGATGACTAAGCTACAGTTGGCACCATGGTATAGACCCCCACAACATGGGCAGTCTCAACAGTTGCTCCCAGATTGCAGTATCTCTAGCCTTTCAACCACTACACACACTTTTCCATGTCCCCTCATGGTCATGATATCCCTCTTCTTGCAAGTTTTGCATGTAGTATTAGTTGCATGGTGTACATGGTGGCAGACTGGCTTGTCTTGGTCAAAGATCTCTGTAGCCTACACAGCCAGTTGGTATAGCACTTGCTACCAAACCTGCCAGCAACACTCGGTGCCAGTGTGGCGTAACCACGGCTTCAGCGAAGGCCCATGAAGGACTCGGGGACAGACCTGACCAGAATGATCCAACTCCCAAACAAAAATTTGATTTCAACCGTATGTCCTAATGGTGGGCAGAAGAGATTAACGCGTAAAAACCTTTAAACAAACTCTGCATTAATCAATGTGTACATGAGGAATAATACTATTTCTGGCCAGTATATGACTTGTATCTGGCACCTTTTAGCAGTTTTCCTTTGTGCATGCTGAATGTCCTGTCCTGAAGAGTCTTCAAGCATATTTCAAAGTGAAAAGCAATTACCAAGGCGGGTCGGGGGCTGGTAGGTAAATAGCTGATAGCAGGGATGCTCAACCTGCGGCCCTCCAGCTGTTGTAAAACTACAACTCCCACCATAACCTTCTGTAGGCTGTCCGGGAATGATGGGAGTTGTAGTTTTGCAACAGCTGGAGGGCCGCAGGTTGAGCATGCCTGGCTGATAGCATGGGATGTAGACATTTCGCACGGATAAGATATATTACAAAGTTTCTTGTGGTCATTTCTACTATTGATTTATGCAAAGGTGTGTGAAAAGTTAGCGACCATTTAATCCAAATTCAGCAGAAGTTTAAATCTGATTAATCCACTGTCTTACATCTACACTGCACATGGAAATAAAAAATATCTCATGCACTTGTTCCATATATAGAACCACATACCTATCAGTGTCTGGTTCCAACCTCCTGCACCTAGTACTGTCCCTTTAACGTGACAACATGTGTGTGACAAGAAGCAGAAATTTTAACACTAATATTTGCCTGCACGTTCTGCCAAAGTCACATAGAATTGGAGGTGTTTGCAAATAGCCGAAGCAGCCATTATCTGGGCTTTGGAAATTAGAAGTTCTCTAGAAAACAGAGATATCAGCTAGACCCTTTACCTTCATGAGAATACAGCCTATAAATAAACCGGGAACCACCGACATCACCAAGACACTTCATATTAAACAGAATACAGCCTATAAAGGAACCAGTGACATCACTGAGACTATTGATATTCAAGCGAATACAGCCTATAAAGGAACCAGTGACATCACCAATACACTTCATATTAAACAGAATACAGCCTATAAAGGAACCAGCGACATCACTGAGACTATTGATATTCAAGCGAATACAGCCTATTAATACACCAGGAACCAGTGACATCACCAAGACACTTCATATTCAGGAGAATACAGCCTATTAACACACCAGGAACGAGTGACATCACCAAGACACTTCATATTAAACAGATTACAGCCTATAAAGGAACCAGCGACATCACTGAGACTATTGATATTCAAGCGAATACAGCCTATTAATACACCAGGAACCAGTGACATCACCAAGACACTTCATATCCATGAGAATACAGCCTATTAATACACCAGGAACCAGTGACATCACCAAGACACTTCATATCCATGAGAATACAGCCTATTAATACACCAGGAACCAGTGACATCACCAAGACACTTCATATTCATGAGAATACAGCCTATTAATACACCAGGAACCAGTAAAATCACCAAGACACTTCATATTCAGGAGAATACAGCCTATTAATACACCAGGAACCAGTGACATCACCAAGACACTTCATATTAAACAGAATACAGCCTATAAAGGAACCAGCGACATCACTGAGACTATAAATATTCAAGCAAATACAGCCTATCAGTACACAAAGGACCAGAAACATTGCCCTGACACTTTGCTATCATGAGACTATATCCTACAAATAAACCAGGAACCAGTGATACATATATCAATTCACTTGGAACCAGTGCCATCACAAAGACACTTCATATTAATGAGAATACAGCCTATCAATTCATCAGAAACCTGTGACATCATTAGACGGAACATGTGACCTGACCAAAGACACGTCATAGTCATGAGAATGTAGACAGCCAGAGATATCATCAAGACACCTCTTATTCAGGACAATGCAGCCTATCAATTCACCAGGAACTAGTGACATCCATATTCATGAGAATACAACCAATCATCAACTCATTGGGAACCAGTGACATCACCAATACACTTCATATTCATGAGTCTACAGCCTATTAATACACCAGGAACCATTGACATCATGAAGACACTTCATATTCTTGACAATGCGGCCTATAAATTCCTGAGGAACCAGTGCGATCACCAAGACACTTCTTATTCATGAGAATGCAGCCAATCAATAAACCAAGGATTTGTGACATCACCAAAACATTTCATACTCATGAGACTACAGCCTATCAATACGACAGGAACCAGTGACATCATTAAGACACTTCTTATTCATGAGAAGGCAGCCAATCAATACACCAAGGACCAGTGACATCATGAAGACACTTCTTATTCTTGACAATGCGGCCTATAAATTCCTGAGGAAACAGTGCCATCACCAAGACACTTCTTATTCTTGACAATGCGGTCTATAAATTCCTGAGGAACCAGTGCGATCACCAAGACACTTCTTATTCATGAGAATGCAGCCAATCAATACACCAAGGACCAGTGACATCATGAAGACACTTCTTATTTCTGACAATGCGGTCTATAAATTACTGAGGAACCAGTGCGATCACC